>OZ025293.1:41238069-41958069 GCA_964019185.1 Maratus speculifer
TATCTCAGTAATCCCAACATGGAATACGCTTGCTGGATAACTCATGACGAGACGTTAACCCCTTTTCAGGGCCTCTTTCGATGTTTCGTGTCAGAATGACCGCTCTCTTTGCTATCCTTTGTGGGTCCGGTATTTTTAATAATGTCCATATTTCGTAGATTATTTTCCCGCACTAGGTATCGTACTGCCGACTATGAAGAACTGTCGCGTTTTCATAAAACGACAGACTTCAAGGGGATGAGTTTTAATTACGATTTATTTAAAACATAGCAAAGTCTTTTCGCAAGTCTTTACATCATGAGTTCTGGAGACCAAGTGCGTAGATGTATAGAAATTTCTCATCTCCCGAGGGGGGTTACCAGTTAAAAAGGCCATGTGTTTTACTTAAATTAATACGATAAACTTAGGTTTCTTGTTGCCCTGTAAAACCCGTGATTATTAGTCATGGGGCCCGTATCCACATTGAGGGGTGATTTATTAAAAAAGTAATAAATAGGTCTGATTTTTTGTATTTTCTTACATATATATATATATATATAATATATAAAATCAGCTAAATTAGCGATTACACCTAAAAGTATGAAGTTATTCAACATACAAGGACATCGCTAAGGTGGAAGTCTCTCTCCCCAAACATTCCTGACTATTGTTACACTCGGAAAATTTACAAACTTAGTTTACAAATTTGTTTCGAACTTTAATAAAAACTAATTTATTTTCTATTTTTGATAGACAGCAAAAATTACAAGACTAATTGAGAATATTCTACATATTATATATTGCATTTTCTAATTGTGGTAAATTGGCACATTTTGAAATTTGAGTTGGCAATTTAGGATTCTCTCCCCCATCAATAAAAAATCTTGGTGATGGCACTTTGACATAAGTATACAATTATAAACTTTAGATCATCTATGAAGAGAAGTGATGAAATAGTTAAATTTAGTTTTGACATTTCTTGTGGCAATCAAGTCAGCAGGAGAAAATAGTTTGCCTCTTCAGACATTCCAAATTAAAGATTTCTGAAGTTAAGCTTCATTGATTTGTACTTTTGAATGCTGATCTGATCAAAAGGTCATATGCTGAACATCTCTCTCCACTGTTCAACAAGTACAGAATAAGATATTATTTGAAAAAAATTAAATAAAAACTTATTGCAGCAAAAATTAAGTTAGATTCCTATCTCATTAAAAATATAGCCATCATGTAGTTTCTTTCTTTAATTGCATACTGCAATAAAGAAAAAATAATCATATTCACTAATTTTCAGAAGATAGTAAGCATAAAAAATTTAAGTTGTTTTGCATAAGAAAGTTTGTTTTAGCTTTGTTGTACTATTCTTGTCACAAAATTATTGAATCTATAAATTCAAAAAGTATATTGGCTCATCAAAACAAATTTCATTTCTGAAACACAGTAATAGAGATAAATGAATCCTGAACAACCTGTTTTCAAATAACAATATCTTAGTTCAATTGCTTATTATTCTGTTTAAGAGATCACTGTTTTTTCTTTCTTTTTTTAAGAAATGGATATTTAATTTTTTCATTCATTCAATTGTGACAAAAATATTGATGAAAGAAAAAAAAATGGTGAATTATTAATTGTCAAATGAGCATAATTAATCTTATTTTATTTACAAATTAAAAAAGTTCTTGCACTTTACTTATACCTGGATTTGAAATATAGTAACATTGCTCTGTGTGCTGATTTTATTGCATGCTTGGTTCTTAACACTAGAAAGATCAAGATGTTTTATCTACTGGAAAGTTTCATTTTAACCCCTACATACGAAAAATGCAGTTGATGATTTAATGTAATTGTCAGCACGAATAAAACATATACCAAGTGGCGACTGTACAGACCATCTCTCCATTTGAGAGCTGATATTCCAAAATTAGGCAGAATTTGATGAGCATATTAAAATTCAACTGCTCTGTCAAGCCGTATCTTGGAAACCACTTGCAGACCCAATTTAACGGTTGATAGATTTACCTTTGTGTTTTCTTGCACTCAAAGTTATAAAAATATGGAGGACTGGAAGCAGGGAAGTCCAATGGTAAAATTATCAGTCAACCACTAGAAACAATTTTGTAGGATCTATCCATGAAGATATGAATTGGCAGACCAGTTGCATTTTAATATGTAAATCTTGTTTTAAGTAATCTTGTAATTTCAGCCCTCTCACCTCGATAAGATGATTGTGCAGCCGCTTCATTGTCTAACACAATTATTCGAAGATAACATTAGAATAAACGATAATGAACTCCAGTGTTATAATGCTCGATTAACTAGATTCTATTATAAGTATGGATAATGACAAAATACCTAATTATATTCACATATAAAATATCACAACCAAGAATGCAATACATAAGTTATGCTTTTGATATTCAAAATGGCTCTAATCAGTTTTCCTACTGTTAAGTTTATTGCTTGTACTGAGAATAATATTCTAAGAATTTGACAGACACCCCCCCCCCCCCCACAAAAAAAAAAATAAATAAAATAAAGTTAATGACAAAGCAATAAAATTTGATAGCATAACATATTTAATTTAATAGTTTAACTCATAAAAATGTCATAAATTTGTTACAAATCAAGCTCTTATATACCAGAAAAGTTCGAAATCTGACAGAAAATTCCAAAAGTTGCTGAAGAAATTATTTATTATTGTTATTCCAATAATAATATATAATCATATATCAATAACTGATATTCAGCTATTGTCTTATTTTAAATATAATTTTTTGAAGTAATATTTTAACTTTAGAATTTGAAAGTAATGCTTTAATAAAATCAATAAGTATATATAGAAAGTTCAAACGCTTAAGATGATTGTGCAATGTTCAAAATTATAGATAAGTGTGCGAAGAAAGATATTTAAATTTATCTAAATTGATTGTTGAGTACTAATGTGCCCTAGAAGAATACTCAATTACCAATTTAATTAATACTTAATACCCAATTTGGATGCTTTAAAACCCATTCTGGATACAATCACCAATTCGTTTTGGAGATTATTTAATACCCATTTTGTCTATGCCAACAGCTGTTTTCCACAATTTTAAATGCCCTAGAAGACATTTAAAATTGTGGAAAACAGCTGTTGGCATAGACAAAATGGGTATTAAATAATCTCCAAAACGAATTGGTGATTGTATCCAGAATGGGTTTTAAAGCATCCAAATTGGGTATTAAACAGTGCGTAAAAAGTCTTGTCAGTGGTGTCCTGAATAGGTCTTAAAATATCCAAATTGGGTATTGAATTCTGCCTAAAATGGTTTCTTGGTGGTGTCAAGAATGGGTCTTAAGATACCCAAATTGGGTCTTGAACAATGCCTAAATTGGATTCTCAGTGGTGTCCAGAATGGGTCTTAAGATGTCTGAATTAGGTATTAAGCACTGCCTAAAAGAGATTCTCAGCGATGTCCAGAATGGGTTTTAATGTATCCAAATTGGGTATTAAACGCTGCCTAAAATGGATTCTCACTAGCATCCAGATTGAGTCTTAAAATACCCAAAATGGGTATTTAACAGTGCCCAAAATGGATACGCAGTGATAACCAAAACAGGCATGGATCATGACCCAATTGGTATTAACCCAATTTGGGTTACCCCATACCCAACAATCTTTCAACCCAAAATGGGTATTTAACAGTGCCCAAAATGAATAAACAGTGATAACCAAAACAGGCATGGATCATGACCCAATTTGGTATTAACCCAATTTGGGTTACCCCTACCCAACAATCTTTCAACCCAAATTGGTTTTTTTTTTACCCATTTCAGGACTTTTTTTTACTGTGCAATACTTGTCATATATCTCGAAACTTACTGCCGTTTTTTAATTGCTTGTTAATCAGTTTCTTAACTCTTGTTGTGGCATAAAACATGTCAGATTAAAAAAAAAATAATAATAAAAACTTCTTTAGAACCTTTTTTTTTCTTTTGTAGCACGTAAGATTTTATTTGGTGTACACAGTAAAAAAAAAGTCCTGAAATGGGTAAAAAAAAAAACCCAATTTGGGTTGAAAGATTGTTGGGTAGGGGTAACCCAAATTGGGTTAATACCAAATTGGGTCATGATCCATGCCTGTTTTGGTTATCACTGTTTATTCATTTTGGGCACTGTTAAATACCCATTTTGGGTTGAAAGATTGTTGGGTATGGGGTAACCCAAATTGGGTTAATACCAAATTGGGTCATGATCCATGCCTGTTTTGGTTATCACTGCGTATCCATTTTGGGCACTGTTAAATACCCATTTTGGGTTGAAAGATTGCTGGGTATGGGGTAACCCAAATTGGGTTAATACCAATTGGGTCATGATCCATGCCTGTTTTGGTTATCACTGCGTATCCATTTTGGGCACTGTTAAATACCCATTTTGGGTATTTTAAGACTCAATCTGGATGCTAGTGAGAATCCATTTTAGGCAGCGTTTAATACCCAATTTGGATACATTAAAACCCATTCTGGACATCGCTGAGAATCTCTTTTAGGCAGTGCTTAATACCTAATTCAGACATCTTAAGACCCATTCTGGACACCACTGAGAATCCAATTTAGGCATTGTTCAAGACCCAATTTGGGTATCTTAAGACCCATTCTTGACACCACCAAGAAACCATTTTAGGCAGAATTCAATACCCAATTTGGATATTTTAAGACCTATTCTGGACACCACTGACAAGACTTTTTAGGCACTGTTTAATACCCAATTTGGATGCTTTAAAACCCATTCTGGATACAATCACCAATTCGTTTTGGAGATTATTTAATACCCATTTTGTCTATGCCAACAGCTGTTTTCCACAATTTTAAATGTCTTCTAGGGCATTTAAAATTGTGGAAAACAGCTGTTGGCATAGACAAAATGGGTATTAAATAATCTCCAAAACGAATTGGTGATTGTATCCAGAATGGGTTTTAAAGCATCCAAATTGGGTATTAAGTATTAATTAAATTGGTAATTGAGTATTCTTCTAGGGCACATTAGTACTCAACAATCAATTTAGATAAATTTAAATATCTTTCTTCGCACACTTATCTATAATTTTGAACATTGCACAATCATCTTAAGCGTTTGAACTTTCTATATATACTTATTGATTTTATTAAAGCATTACTTTCAAATTCTAAAGTTAAAATATTACTTCAAAAAATTATATTTAAAATAAGACAATAGCTGAATATCAGTTATTGATATATGATTATATATTATTATTGGAATAACAATAATAAATAATTTCTTCAGCAACTTTTGGAATTTTCTGTCAGATTTGGAACTTTTCTGGTATATAAGAGCTTGATTTGTAACAAATTTATGACATTTTTATGAGTTAAACTATTAAATTAAATATGTTATGCTATCAAATTTTATTGCTTTGTCATTAACTTTATTTTATTTATTTTTTTTTGTGGGGGGGGGGGGGGGTGTCTGTCAAATTCTTAGAATATTATTCTCAGTACAAGCAATAAACTTAACAGTAGGAAAACTGATTAGAGCCATTTTGAATATCAAAAGCATAACTTATGTATTGCATTCTTGGTTGTGATATTTTATATGTGAATATAATTAGGTATTTTGTCATTATCCATACTTATAATAGAATCTAGTTAATCGAGCATTATAACACTGGAGTTCATTATCGTTTATTCTAATGTTATCTTCGAATAATTGTGTTAGACAATGAAGCGGCTGCACAATCATCTTTTCGAGGTGAGAGGGCTGAAATTACAAGATTACTTAAAACAAGATTTACATATTAAAATGCAACTGGTCTGCCAATTCATATCTTCATGGATAGATCCTACAAAATTGTTTCTAGTGGTTGACTGATAATTTTACCATTGGACTTCCCTGCTTCCAGTCCTCCATATTTTTATAACTTTGAGTGCAAGAAAACACAAAGGTAAATCTATCAACCGTTAAATTGGGTCTGCAAGTGGTTTCCAAGATACGGCTTGACAGAGCAGTTGAATTTTAATATGCTCATCAAATTCTGCCTAATTTTGGAATATCAGCTCTCAAATGGAGAGATGGTCTGTACAGTCGCCACTTGGTATATGTTTTATTCGTGCTGACAATTACATTAAATCATCAACTGCATTTTTCGTATGTAGGGGTTAAAATGAAACTTTCCAGTAGATAAAACATCTTGATCTTTCTAGTGTTAAGAACCAAGCATGCAATAAAATCAGCACACAGAGCAATGTTACTATATTTCAAATCCAGGTATAAGTAAAGTGCAAGAACTTTTTTAATTTGTAAATAAAATAAGATTAATTATGCTCATTTGACAATTAATAATTCACCATTTTTTTTTCTTTCATCAATATTTTTGTCACAATTGAATGAATGAAAAAATTAAATATCCATTTCTTAAAAAAAGAAAGAAAAAACAGTGATCTCTTAAACAGAATAATAAGCAATTGAACTAAGATATTGTTATTTGAAAACAGGTTGTTCAGGATTCATTTATCTCTATTACTGTGTTTCAGAAATGAAATTTGTTTTGATGAGCCAATATACTTTTTGAATTTATAGATTCAATAATTTTGTGACAAGAATAGTACAACAAAGCTAAAACAAACTTTCTTATGCAAAACAACTTAAATTTTTTATGCTTACTATCTTCTGAAAATTAGTGAATATGATTATTTTTTCTTTATTGCAGTATGCAATTAAAGAAAGAAACTACATGATGGCTATATTTTTAATGAGATAGGAATCTAACTTAATTTTTGCTGCAATAAGTTTTTATTTAATTTTTTTCAAATAATATCTTATTCTGTACTTGTTGAACAGTGGAGAGAGATGTTCAGCATATGACCTTTTGATCAGATCAGCATTCAAAAGTACAAATCAATGAAGCTTAACTTCAGAAATCTTTAATTTGGAATGTCTGAAGAGGCAAACTATTTTCTCCTGCTGACTTGATTGCCACTAGAAATGTCAAAACTAAATTTAACTATTTCATCACTTCTCTTCATAGATGATCTAAAGTTTATAATTGTATACTTATGTCAAAGTGCCATCACCAAGATTTTTTATTGATGGGGGAGAGAATCCTAAATTGCCAACTCAAATTTCAAAATGTGCCAATTTACCACAATTAGAAAATGCAATATATAATATGTAGAATATTCTCAATTAGTCTTGTAATTTTTGCTGTCTATCAAAAATAGAAAATAAATTAGTTTTTATTAAAGTTCGAAACAAATTTGTAAACTAAGTTTGTAAATTTTCCGAGTGTAACAATAGTCAGGAATGTTTGGGGAGAGAGACTTCCACCTTAGCGATGTCCTTGTATGTTGAATAACTTCATACTTTTAGGTGTAATCGCTAATTTAGCTGATTTATATATATATATATATATATATATATATATATATATATATGTAAGAAAATACAAAAAATCAGACCTATTTATTACTTTTTTAATAAATCGCCCCTCAATGTGGATACGGGCCCCATGACTAATAATCACGGGTTTTACAGGGCAACAAGAAACCTAAGTTTATCGTATTAATTTAAGTAAAACACATGGCCTTTTTAACTGGTAACCCCCCTCGGGAGATGAGAAATTTCTATACATCTACGCACTTGGTCTCCAGAACTCATGATGTAAAGACTTGCGAAAAGACTTTGCTATGTTTTAAATAAATCGTAATTAAAACTCATCCCCTTGAAGTCTGTCGTTTTATGAAAACGCGACAGTTCTTCATAGTCGGCAGTACGATACCTAGTGCGGGAAAATAATCTACGAAATATGGACATTATTAAAAATACCGGACCCACAAAGGATAGCAAAGAGAGCGGTCATTCTGACACGAAACATCGAAAGAGGCCCTGAAAAGGGGTTAACGTCTCGTCATGAGTTATCCAGCAAGCGTATTCCATGTTGGGATACTGAGATATTTTTCTACCATTCGTCGGACCTTGCCGGATTTGAAACACGGGATTCGTGAATTTTCATGCAAAAAAATGGGTTGTATCGTGGAATACTAGGATGCTATTTTTCTGCCATTCTTCACACCTTACCAGAGCGATTTTTCTGCCTGAACGGGGCATGCAGTTGTGTGTTGATCGTTCATCCTCCGTAGTGCCATAAATCATTTCAGTCAAAGCGCTCCGATGACCGGGTGAAACTGATACTCAAGATGTTTGTGATTTATTTTGTTTGTATTCGTCTGGTTTCATCGAAGTGTGTAGTGCAACCTGTGTTTATTCTTCTATGGTGATAATGAGAGCAATGTTATCAGCAAAAATGTCGGATACTTTGTGTTTTATTTCCAATAAAGTGTTTGAATGCAGTCATCGAATCATCATGAAACGCGTAAATCTTTTCGATTTCAACAGTTCTATTCACTTTCTGGTGATTCATCAATAATCTTCAAATAGTGTTCCTGTAATCGCTTCGTTATTTATTGAAGGAAAAACTCGTGTTGCGTGAATTTATTCGACATCTATTACATGAGTATACTCAAGGGGTGGTACAGTGATTTATGATTAAAGGAATGTTTAATTTATAATATGTGAGCTCACAAGTGTACACTATTTTATTTATTTATTTATTTATTTATATTAGTGCGCATGTTTTTTTCCCTAATTCCTTGATTATAAAACTAATTGATTAAGGTAAGTAATATATCTCTAGTGTTATTGTTTTTATTACTTCTACAAACCATGGTTTTAAGGTGTAATTATATTTTAAATTGAAAGAAAAAATGGATATCCATATTTATGTCTAATTGCTTTATATAATTAATTCTTTTTATTTCATTTCACAATTCTATGCAGATGCTTGTATTATGTTGATATAATTATTTTTTGAAGGTCATTTAGAATTTGTTTATATTTAGATTTTTAGGAAGTTGTCATAAAATTAATTTAAAATGGAAGCTATTAAAAAACAAAAAACTGTTCTTAAGGGAAAAATCACTCGCATAAAAAATATTATAAATCCCAAAATTGATAATGAAACTGTAACTCTTGAAGAGTTAGATTTATATGGTAAACAGGTTCAGGATATTGAAACCGAATTAAATAAACTCCATGAAAATGCCATTCTTCAGAGCGATGCATCGGAAACTGATCCTATAATTGATGAATATAATGAGATTGCACTTAAATTGGATAATTTAACCATAGCAATAAATACATCACGTAATAAGTTAACTAATAGTTTAAACATTCACGAGGGTGGTTCAGAAAGTCTAAATAAAACTACAGGTAATGTTTGTGTAAAAACTGTTAATCTTCCAAAATTTGAATTAAAACCTTTTCACGGAGAAGCTGATCAATGGCTTTCTTTTAAAGAGATTTTTCTTACAATTATAGATCAAAATTTGGAGTTGGGGGGCGTCTCAAAATTGCAATTCCTACTGGCTAGTGTAAAGGGTCCTGCTCATAAATTAATTTCTGTATTTCCTCTCTCGGAAGTCAATTATAAAAATGCATGGGACACTCTCTGCGCTCGCTATGATAAAACTAGGGATTTAGCCATCGCACAAATAAGTAAGTTATACAATTTAAAAAACATGAAAAATTGCCCCTCTTCCTCTAAAGCTATTTTTGACATAATAGATACTTGTAATGAGTCACTTCGAATTCTAGAGTCTTTGAATTTGACTCAAAATGCTTTGGTGGATAACATGATAATTTATACTATAATTCAAAAACTAAGTGATAATCTAAAAGAACGATGGGAGCTCTCTCTTACTCATAATGATATGCCTAGTCTCACGGAATTTTTAAAATTTTTAGAGACTCGTGCCAAAAGTATGCTAGCGTTGGAGAATCCAACTAAAATAGAGGTAAGAAATGTAAATTATTCCCGAAATTCTTCCGATAAATTCTCCAAAAGTCAAGAAAATACTAAATGCGGGGTTTGCCTCGAGTCGCATACCACCCATGCCTGCAGAAAATTAACGAATATGTCCATAGATAACCGTTGGAGAACTGTCCAACTAAACAAACTATGTATCAATTGTCTGCGAGGTGGCCACTTTTCAAATAAATGTCCCTCCAAGATGAACTGTAAAAATTGCCATCGAAGACATCATACTTTACTCCATAAATATGATGTTCAGGACAATGCAGGGACAACAATGAATACCGATTTGGCAACCCATAGTAATCAGTTTCAATCGCAAAATGTCCATGAGTATTCCCCTGATCAAGGAATACCCCATAATGCTTTATGACGGTTTATAGTCCCGGGGTACATCACATATAGGAATTACGATAATCATACGTATCCAAAAACTTGTCATGAGGTTCAAATACCATTTTTATTGGATAGCGGAAGTACCCTTTCCCTTATTCCAGAAAACTTAGTTGCAGCTTTGGATATGACGTCTATTCAAAGCTGTCATCCTCTTAATGTTAATCAAACCCAAGGACAAGTTCAGATTTCTGAAAAACTTCACGTACCCCTCAAAATAGGAAATATCAGGCAAAATAGCACCTTATACCTAGTTAGGTCATTCTTGCCATATGCGATACTGGGAACTCCAGAATTACAAAAATTCCATATATCGATGGACTTTTACTCGAATGTTCTGACTCAGGATGGAGTCATTCTTAAGTATGATCAAAACATTTCCAATAAAATTTCTCAGGGAAACTCATTCAATCATACATTAACTTTAACGAGTGATATGAATTGCAAGAAGCCGCTTCGTTCTCCTTCCAAATCAAATCAAGAAAGTTTGTCGCAACAAGGACATTGTTATCTTGATACTCAAATTCTCTCGGATTATGATGACAAAAGTTTTAGTCATTGTACTACTGAAGGGAACTCACAGTTGGAAGGGCTTCTAAGCGACTTCAAGGATATTTTTGCGCGCAATAGATATGACGTAGGTAGAGTCAGATGGGAACCTCAGCGGGTAACTCTCACCTCGGAACTTCCTATCTCGCTTCGACCTTACCGTGCATCTCCTAGGGATAATGAAGAAATTCAAAAACAAATACAAGAATTACTGGAAGCTAAACTTATTAAAGAATCCTGCAGTCCTTATTCCTCTCCCGTCACTCTGGCATATAAAAAAGGAGAAGGTAAAACGCGTCTCTGTATTGATTACAGAAAAATCAATGCCATTTGTAAGACTGACTCGGAACCATTGCCCCGTATAGATTGGCTTTTGGACAGACTTGTCAATGCCAAATATTTTTCCACGCTAGATTTAGCCTCTGGCTACTGGCATATCCCACTTCATCCTTCAGACACAGAGAAGTTGGCCTTTGCAACCAATCAAGGTCTTTATGAATGGTTGGTTCTTCCTTTTGGCTATAAAAATGCCCCAGCTCAATTTGCAAGAGCTCTTCGAAGAATCCTAGATAAACATAAAGTTAATTTTGCTACCAATTATTTTGATGATTTTATAGTTAATTCCGATTCCTATGCCGAGCATATGGATCACCTTAAAACTATATTTAACATTTGCCGTCAAGAAAATTTAAAATTAAAATTTTCCAAATGTAACTTTGCTAAATCTCAAATTGACTTCCTCGGTTATGAAATTAGTAACGGACAAATAAAACCAGACAATGCTAACACCGAAACTATTAAAAAATTAATCCCTCCAAAAAACGTTAAAGAATTGCAAAGGTTCCTTGGTTCTGTAAACGTATACCACAAATTCATAGACAAGTATGCTAAAATTAGAGCCCCTCTAAATAAATTGTTAAAGAAAGATGCTCCTTGGGAATGGTCAGATGTCTGTCAACAATCATTTGAATTGCTTAAAAACGCATTAATTTCTAGGCCTATTTTAAAATTATTCAATCCTAACCTTCCATGCCATGTCTATACTGATGCCTCAAAGGAAGCCGTAGGTGCTGTCTTAAAACAAATAGATGAAAAAGGGAACTTGCATCCCATTGCGTTCCACTCGAGACAATTAAGGCCCTACGAGCAAAATTACGCTATCACAGAACTGGAATGTCTAGCAATAATCGATGCCCTTGACAAATTCCATTATTACCTTCACGGAAAACCTTTTACAATACATACTGACCATGCCTCCTTAGTATGGCTTAAGAAGGTGAAGCATTTAACAGGTAGGTTATTCAGATGGTCATTAAAATTAAGTATGTATGATTATACTGTAAAATATAACAAAGGATCCACCAATTTCGAAGCAGACATGCTTTCAAGAAATCCCACTTTTTCTGTAAATCCCCATATTCATTTATTAACGTGAGATGAAATTAAAGAACACCAACAATTAGATAATATAACAGGGCCTAAATTTCAAAAGGTTAATGACATTGTAATAATTCGCAAAAAGGGTTTTCAAAAAATTGTTGTACCATTCTCCTTGAGAGAGAAATTACTAATAAATACCCATACAGAATTTGGCCATCCCGGAATCCAAAAAATTTTAAATTTAATTTCCCCACAATACTACTGGAGCAGCATGACGCACGATATCACACAATTTGTCAAGCATTGTGAGGTCTGCCAACTCAACAAAAAATCACACCAACCAAAATTTGGTCTTCTGGAGGCATTACCACCTGCAGAACTACCTTTCGATATAATATCATTAGATTCAGTAGGAGGTTTTAACTACTATAATTCATCAAAAAGGTATATGCACATAGCTATTGATCACGCTACTCGTTTTGTTTGGGGTTTTGCATCTAAAAATGTTACAACTGAAGTCTACATTAATATTCTTAAACAGATTTTTAGTATTCAACTTCCCAAGAAAATTTTAACGGATAGAAATCCTGCGTTTACAGCGTCTAAACTTCGTAAATGGGTACATAAACAGAATGTAAAAAAATTACTTCTTCTCATAGACCACAGTGTAATGGGAAAAATGAGCGTGCGAATCAGTCAATTTGCACCCGACTAAGACTTAAAGTAAATTCTACCCCTTCAAACGTCCCATGGCCCAAAATTCTGCAGGAAGTAATTAACGAGTACAATAACATACCTCATTCGGTAACCAAGTACCCTCCTGCATGCTTAATGTTCGGCCAATTACCTTATCCATCTGTATTAGGCAATGAAAATTATTATCCCCCTGTAGAGGAAGCCAGAAAAGAGGCTTTCCAAAGAACAAGTGAACATCACTTGAAAAATAAAGTCAGGTATGATTTAAAGTTTGTGGAAGCGCCTTTTAAACCTGGTGATCTTGTCATAGTGGAAGAATTTCACTATCCGAATACTCGGAAGTTAAGTCCGCCTTTTTCTGGTCCATATCAAATTATGGAAAAATTATCCAATGTAAGTTTCAAAATAAATAAGCCTAACTGGCTTACAAAAAAGGATTATGAAGTAATACATGCTTCCAAACTAAGATACTTTTTTCCTAGTAATCAATTTAAACTACTTACACCAACAAACTGAAATAGTTGGTATCATATGAACTGATATTATATTATATCTGATCTCGGTTTGCATTATTATGAATATTTGGAATTTTAATTACCTTTTTGATTTATTATGAATATTTGAATTTTAAATTATTTTTGCATTATTGTGAACATTGTGTTATGTGTAAAAATACTATTTCTTGAACTATGTCAGGACAGTTCCATACAAATTTGAAAATGTAAATAACATTGGACTTTTCAGAATCCATCTGCAACATATTTCTTATTTTGATTATCTTATTCTATGTATAATATTTACTGAGTGTTTTGCATTTATTAATACAATTGTTTTTATCTTGTTTATTGACGTATAGTGGTACATTTTATAACAGTGTTGTTTTTAGATATGATATTTGTACATTTTTTATTATTGTTATTCTATTATTTGTTAAGTATACGAAAGAAATAACTCATCTCCCATTAGCTCACTTAATGTAAAAATTGTTTACCCTTTTCAGGTGAGTGTCATGGATGGAAGCCGGCCCATCCCCGGAGACTTGTCTGGAAGGGGGGAAATTGTAAGAAAATACAAAAAATCAGACCTATTTATTACTTTTTTAATAAATCGCCCCTCAATGTGGATACGGGCCCCATGACTAATAATCACGGGTTTTACAGGGCAACAAGAAACCTAAGTTTATCGTATTAATTTAAGTAAAACACATGGCCTTTTTAACTGGTAACCCCCCTCGGGAGATGAGAAATTTCTATACATCTACGCACTTGGTCTCCAGAACTCATGATGTAAAGACTTGCGAAAAGACTTTGCTATGTTTTAAATAAATCGTAATTAAAACTCATCCCCTTGAAGTCTGTCGTTTTATGAAAACGCGACATATATATATATGTGTGTCCTTTTAATTCAAAAATCATTTAGTAAATCCAATTAGTTCCGGCTACACAACTTTTGTTACGCATACACTGACATGAAGTACGGTACACAACAAATCAAGATATAGCTGAAAATATTGTAATCATGTACAAAAAAAAGGGGTACATACATACAAAAAAGAATCCAGCAATTTTATTTCATAAGAAACATACAATAGAATTATAAATTCAATTGCTTCAGCAGACCAACTACTGCTCCACATTTTTGCAACATTTTTGTGTTAAATTTATCCTTCAACAATACTCTGCTTAAAAGCAAGAAGGATGGCCTACTTTCTGCAGGAAATTGGATGTTAAAAATCCAATATGTTGCCAGGAGTAAAAACATAGCTTTCGTTATATCATTCGTCGTGAATACAGGAATGCCATCCCCATAGCAGTATAAGCATAAATTTTCTTCATTCCCAATTCCTATTAACCTGGGTGGATCAGTTTTTTAAGGCATTGTGCTTTCAATGGTAGTGTTTTCCTACAAAATCGAAAAAGGTCAGTTTTAACATCTTATTACTGTTAATTAGTATAAAAAAAAAGTCATAACTACAGTAGAAGATCTTTACAAACCTAAAAATAAAGATTTGCAAGATCATTTCGCACATAAAATTTACCTTGTAAGCAAGACAAAACATATTAAACACAATATGAAATTTTATGTATGAGTCGCAGAAAAAAAATTAAAATAAAATAAAATAAACTGGAGAAATTATTTCACTATGATGTGATTGGTTACCAGTAAAAGTTCCAAATGTTGTGTATAGTTATTGCACCTTAAAATTATTTCATAATAATAGTCAGTTTTTTTTATTTAAAATGTGAATTAAAGTCGAAAAGATTAAATCTCAAATTTAGTCTCTTAGAAAAGTCATTTTTTACAAGTAAGAGTTTTTTGAAATGCAAATTTCATTCTACATATCAGTTTACTTAAAAAGGTGAAATACATGATGTCTCCTGACACTTTTTAACCACACATGTGCTGACTTTCAAGGAGGAAAGATGACATGTATTTTACTTCTTAAGCAAACTGATCTGTTTTTAATTTATATGTTTGAAAAAAAAAAGATGTAAAAGAAATTGCTAATAATGAATTTTTAAAGATTTAATCACCGCAAACATCTAACACATATTTGACATTTTCTTTAGTCCTTTTTCCTGACTGTAATATATTTGGCAGCTTCTGTAGAATCTTTATGGTTATAAAATCTAAAAAAGAAACAAAATATCAAATTATAGCGGGGTTGAACAGTATTTACTGCCTGATGGTTTTTACCATCTTTGGAAAAACATGCTTTTTTTTATTAGGTTTCTTACCACTTTTGAAAAAAACTATTGATTTGACTGTTTTTGTCACTTTAATCAAAATCTTTCTCAATTTTTTATTTTTTCCAGGTATGACAGTTTTCAAGCTATTTAAGAGGCTATGAGTCAGGCGGAAACACCTGTTTGCTAATGTTAATCCAATGGTGGAAATTTTTGAAAATATCTTGCTTGCATTTCATTTTTTTTTTTTTTTTTTTTTTTTTTTTTTGCATTGAATAGCTGAGATTGATCTATACATCAGCCCTTTTTTACTTTTTGTTTACAGGAATTTTATGAGGATGCTTTTATTTCCAAAAGCGGTTTCGAAATTTAAATGTCCAAAAAACAAAATCGAAAAATTAAAAAAAGGGCCGATGTATAGATCAATCTCGACTATCCAATGCAAAAAAAATTGTTTAAAAATATTGAAATGCAAGCAAGATATTTTCAAAAATTTCCGCCATTGCATTAACATTAGCGAACGAGTGTTTTCGCCGGACTGAAGTAATCTCTTAATATCACTACAGTAAACTCTGAGGCGGAATCGCTCGGGACAGAGAAAATTTTTCGTAGTAGACAACATTCCGCCTTAGACAAATTTCACTCTATGTATATGGGTTCACAAGGACTTGAAAATATTTCCGAGTTGGACAGATTTCAGCCTTACACAGAGTCAGGCTTAGATTTTACTGTATTTCCATTTAGCAATGCTCACCAGTTTTAGTTTCTGATTAAGTCAGGGGTTGATCCAGGAAAAATTTGGGGCCTAATATGGTCCCCTTCATAAAAATCAATTTAATAAAACAGGCCCCCTTTACAAAATTCTTCTTAATAAGATGGGCCCCTTCACAAAATTACATTTCATAAAAACATACTCTACATTAATTACTTTTATTTTGTTAGGTTTTAAATGCGCATTTTGTAAACAAAACAAGTTCACTAGAAAGCAAAATTTTAACAGAGACTTAAAAGTAATTGTTAATACTTCAAATTTGAGTAATTGGATTTCATTATAAAATGTATTTTTCACAAATATAAAATATTTCACAAAAATAACTTTAATTTTTACAAAATGGGCCAAGAAAGAAATCTTGCATCGATTCCTGTAAGTAAAAAAATACTACACAAAAATAGTGATTTTTAAGGAATAATCATTAAATCTAAAACTTGTAACTATTATGAGAATGTACATTACATTTATTTTAATGGAGAATAATTTTTATTTGAATAAAAGAAAAAAGTACACTTTCATCATGCTTAAAAATTGAAACATTTTAATCAAACACTTACAAATATTAATCATTACATAATGTAGTTTTGTACAAATGCCAGTACAGTTTACCAAAATATGTCCCTGTAGCTAAGTCCTGCATGGTTTAGGTTATACCAGACCTGCAAATTCTATTTGAAGAGCATCCATTGTAACCTTAGGTTATTTTATTTTATTTTATTTTATTTTTGGGCCCGGTAAAAAGCAACCCTTAAGTAAACTTCTGACTACTTCCCCTCCTCCCACCCTTTCCTAACTTTTTTTTTTCTTATTGGAATCTTAAATCTTTGCCAGCTTGGCTTACAAGTGCAGGTATATTTCGAAGTTAAGTACTAATTTCACAAACAAAAAATACATTAAGTTAGAGTTAAACCCAGTTTAACAATTTTATCTGGACACTTTTGAAGAGTTTTGTTTTCAATCATACTTTATTAAAACCATGTTGTGATTATTTCATTAAATGAGCCACACATTATTTTGAATTCTGACTTTTATTAAAAATTTTATTCAACCAATGATGCGTTTTGATTGTCTTAGTGGCAGATTAATAAAGATAAGATTTTTTTTTTTTGGGGGGGGGGTCGGAAGGGTTAAATAAAAATAATTTATTCTGCTACATTGGAGCCTTTTTTATTGCGAAAACTAGGTGATAACCTTTCTCTTCATACTAATACTTTTGTTCTTACTTTTATTTGGAAAAAGCTTTTAGTTTCGTTTGAAGATCTATAATCAATTTGGTTTTAGCATTGTATTTGCCGCGTCACACTTCCGCTTTATTGCCGCTACCGATCGTATGCTACACTAACTTTAAGAAGTCTACTCTATTTTCTTACATTTCCAACTTTGATTCATCGAAAATTCATTCATTTTATCTTGCTTCACTATAAAAGGTTTATTTTTACTATCAGAAATAATTGCCCCTCATTTCATTTCAGATAATGAGTCACAATACCGGATATTCTTTAAGAGTCTTAGTTGGTGGTTTTATAATGTAAACACATCGCGATAGAAACGCAAAATATCAAGTGCATTGAAAGCTAAATGTTTTCTATTTTCATCCTTTATCTTCTTGCTTAGTAAAAGCCTGTGTCCCGAATCAAATTAGCTGGACTAAATATTTTATTCAAAATAAGTTTTGTTTTCAGCTTATTAAATTTGTTTCAATTTAAAATTCATATTATTTTTATTCCATAAGTCAAGCAGCAAAATGATCGTACGATCTGCTCTTGCGGCTTGCCGTAATGATTCTATACTATATTATTAATTCCCCCCCCCCTTTTTTTTGGGGGGGGGGCAAGAGGAATATTTTGCAAGAGCAATTTTGCTATTGGAAGTCTCTTTTAATTATAAAAATGATCCTACGAATGTATCAACCAATTTGCGTTGCTAAGTGCAGAAAAAACTACTGAGTTGTAAAAAAAGAAAAACCAAATTTGTTTTACCATCACTGTTAGAAATAAAAAAAATCCATATTTCCTATGTAAGTTGACCAATTTCTTTCAAATTCTCAGCAAGTTGAAATGATAATAAGTTAGGCAGTTTAATAATTTTTTGTTAAAATATAACCAGTTTTTAGAAAATTACAATGCCTGCCAAAAATTTCCACTATACAGAAACTGCGAAGAAAGTTGTTTTTATTAACCTTGCTAAGTGAAATCGGAAATCTACTGTTGTTTACTCAGATTATCAAAACTTTGGATGGATAATGTTTTGCTGTGCAGAAAGGAACCATGACTAGATTCTTTATTTATTTTTTCTCTTTTTAATTAAGAGGTGATTTTGAGGAACAATTTTGAGTAAAAAAAAAATATTTTTTGAAATTTACAGCAATTTTTCTGAAAGGTTGCAATAGTCTGGGGGGAGGGGGCATCCACTCTCGGCACAATGGTTTTTTTTTTTTTTTTCTCGCAATCCTTTGACAAAATTTAGAGTTTTTAACGCGATTTTGATAAAATTTGCTTTTTTTCGACGTAATTTGCGATTTTTTAAAAAGAAATTAGTATTTGTTTCGTGAACTATGGATGAAATTTGCGATTTTTTACGATAGTTTGATCCCGTTTTTTCCGCGATTCTTTGACGATATTAGCAATTTTTCTTTGAACGATTAACTATTTGTCAAATATCGCGATGGATTTTATATTCAAATTTTCGGGATTATAACCTTTTTAATTTTTGGATATTTATTGCCTTATTTTTTCAGAAAAATTGGAACAGAATCGCTCCTTAACTAAAGATACTTTTATAAAAAGTTGTATTTAGCTTTCATAAACAAAAAAATCTCAAATTTACTTTTTACTTCAGATAACTTCCTTTTTTACTTTTTTTTCTATTAAAATATCTGTTTTAATATTAGCATTTTTTTGTATTGAAAATGCGTTCTTGACATACATCATGCCCCCTTTTTTGGGGGGGGGAAAGTAAAAAGGGGGCAGTAGAATTTTTTTTTTTTTTTTTTTTTTTACACAAACAGAAAATAATCTGAAATCCGGAATCGCCGAGATCCGGGGGGGGGGGTTCCGGGGGGGTTCCGGATTTTCGACTTTGTACTTATAA
Organism: Maratus speculifer; assembly: GCA_964019185.1. Lineage (NCBI taxonomy): Eukaryota > Metazoa > Arthropoda > Arachnida > Araneae > Salticidae > Maratus > Maratus speculifer. The sequence continues at coordinate 41,257,479 of OZ025293.1, forward strand.
GCAAATCTGTCGAGTTCTGTTAAAACCTAAACATTAAACTTAAACTCTTTCTTTCAGTGGTCTTTGTCGAAAAATGGAAAACACTATTTGATTAGTTACTTATTGGATACTACTTATTTGATTAGCCACTTTCATAGTTACAGCATCACTGCACTTATAAGTAAAAAACAATTTAAAAAAATTATTTGAAAGTAGTTTGAATTTGAGAACAGTCTTAAGAAAAATGCCAGTACGACAAAGTAAAAATAAATTTTCAAACGGAGCCGTTAAAAAAATAAAGGATCCGGGGCCAGCTAATAAAAAAAAAATTCCACATTAGTAATTTTATTTCATAACTTTGTTTGAAAATAATAAAATTGAGATTTTTCTGTCAATCAGTTGTTTTAATTTTTGAAAACAAGGAGCAAAATTAAGTGTCTGAAAGATTTTACGGATGCAAAGTAAGCAAAATAAGTGTATACTACGCTGTCCTGATTTTATTGCTATTCGAAGAGAAATCATACAAAAAGTACTGTAAAATAGCAGGACACTACCACTCTAGGTTCTTCCCCACTGAGAGGCTTTTTCTGAATAACAAAAAACTTCCCACCACTCACCTGAAATTGACGTTTCCCCTTCTCCCTCCCCCTTATTATGTACACAAAATATAAACCATTTAAAACTCTTTAATTTAAATTATTTTATTTTATTTAAAATCTTTAATAAAATAAATAAACAAGTGATTCAATAGCTGCTTAAAGGGAAAAAAAACTTTTTCTTTTGATTCTTACCTCATTAAGTCAAAAATCTTTCAAAGTCTTTTTTCTTCTTGTTTAATTGTTGCTTCATCTTGCTATAACAATGAAAAATCGATCATGTAATTCTCCCCCCCCCCCCATCCATGATAGAATATTCCTCTGCTCTTCTACCTAACACATAAAATTTGAAAAATTTAAAACTCTTATTATTATTGTCTTATTTGTAAATTTTTAGTAATTGATCAGTCATCTAATAAACTCCCCCCCCCCCTTCTCAAGAAAATATACTACTTTTCCTCCCAGTTTCTACTAATTTGTAAAAAATCATGTTATTTAAAAAGTAAACAACTGTTAGGTTTTTTTTTTTTTTCAAAAAATAAATAACAATACGGTAGGGAAAAAAATGTAAGCTTGGCTTGTAGAAGGAAAGGGAAAGGAAGGTGGGACTGGGGGAAATATAAAATTCTAGAAAGAGAAATTAATATGATTATTTTATATTGTTACTGCAAAGTGCGAGGGGAGAGAAGAAAATACTTTTTTAGGGATGGGGGAAGTTCGATTATTTATAATTACATTAATGTGCCCCCTTTTTTTTCATCGTGCCCTTTTATGGCACAGTGCGCCCTGCCTGCCCTTGATTCTAGAGTGAACTCTGGTGATATATTATATTTAATTTTGAAAATGAATCTTCGTTGACACACCTAGTGAATAATTTTTTTTTTCATTTCTTACTTTATAGAAAATAAGTTATGAATTTCATAAGAGCCTTTTTTATATGTGCATGGAACTTGTAGACATAAATAAATATTCGAGCGTTTTAGAATAAGGCAGTGTTTTATCAGAGATTTATATCTTGAATTGTAATATATCATTCTCTAATGTTGACATTTCCCGTACAATTAAATCTCCAACTTGGGCAGCATTTTCTAGAATATCACTAATCAGGGCCCGACTTAGACAGTGGGGGGCCCTGGGGCAAACATTATTAGGGTGCCCCCTTATACCTTAAAATTGTCAATTATACTCAAGTGACTAAAATTAAAATATAAACCTATTGTATGTATGCATAAATTTCGCACCAAGTACTGATTTCAGTATTCATATTTCACATCTTTATACATAATAACAGAAGATAGATAATTTTAACTATTAATTTTTTTATGATGTAACTATTACTTTAAGGGAACGTGGGGCTCGGAAACAAAGGGGGTAAGAGAAAAAAAAGACCATTTAAAATTGAAAAAAAAAAGAAATTTGGTAATATTTTGTTATTTTATATCATTTGGCCCTCTTTTAACAAGAAACTTTTCTCTCCTTGGGGGGCCCCTCAAGCCGGGGGGCCCGGGGCAACTGCCCCGCATGCCCCTGCCTTAGTCAGGCCCTGTCACTAACTTTTATAGAAAATACAGAAAGGCTGTATATTTTTTAGTATCTGAATAAATCTATATTTTGTAAGTAAGAGTGAGAATGACTTCATAAATGAAGTAGTCAATTTGGATTAGAGAAAAAAAAATGCAAGAATGAAATTCTTTAAATCCGAAATTTATTTGGCAAGATATCTTTCACTATTCGGTGAGATTTTAGCAGTATTCGGCAAGATATCTAAAACATTCGGCTACAGGTATTCGGTCAAGCCTTCAATATTCGGCCAACCAAATATTCGACAAAAGGGCCGAATACCGAATAGTGGCCGAATATTCGTCCCATCCCTAACATAAAGTAAATTAAAAATGTTAAATATATTCGCGTACAGTCAAATAATGTTGCAGCGAATTTAAATCTACATTATAGTGGATCACGTGTAAATAAAAATTAAACATTTGTTAGTGCGAAAATTAGAGAACTAAAATTAAGATAAAGTATCAAACAAATAAATACCTGAATAAATCCAGTGACGGTTAAGCAACTCGAGGTTGTCTATGCGATCTCCAGAAAAACATGGCGCTGGCGCGTGCCGTGCAGCTTCGTTGCCATTTTTCAAAATCAAAATGAACTGGGAGCAGCGGCGGCCTAAATCAGGTGCCATAGAGTCAAATTAGTCGTACCGAGGATCTATTTAGAAATGCGTTTGCTGAAGGACCTGTTTTGGGTTGGATTTTATGACATTTGGGGATACTGAGACCCTTAATGTGCCTGAAACTCATAACAGGTGTATTACAACCCAAATTAGAAATAGGAAAGCTATTATGGGTGTTATTTGATTTTGGGTAACATCCTGAAATAGGTTTCATTTTTTACTGTGTAACTGATACAATTATAAAAATATTTCTAACCAAAAATTCTCAATGACAATTTTTTTACGATCTTCGGCACGGGATGTACAACGCCTAACCTTAGAGATTTGGAATTTTATTCATATTAATTAATGATTTTAAAGTGAAATTTGTCTTGGAACTATCCAAATGCTTTGCCTCCACCCCCAAGCACTTTTTTTTTCCTGAGTTTCAAATTTATCTTAATTCAACACCATAAATATTTTAAAATTATTATAATTGCTAAACTGTTATCATGCTTAGTTTTTTTCCCTCACCATTCTCTTATAAATTATAACATAACAAGAGAAAAAACGAGATCTTAAAATAATTTTTAAAAAACAAAAAATTGCTAAAAAACTATTATGTTTCCTAAATTATATAAGCCCTATTTTTGCCTTCTTGTAAGTTTCAAAAAGACATATGTATATAAATTTTGCAAATTTTTGATTAAATTTTAAAAACATGAAAACATTCAATTTTAATAATATCATAATTCATTTTAATTTTTGCATTAATACAACACCAACTAAGATTTTTACATCAAAACGTAACATATATAACTACAGATTTTCTCAAATAGAATTTTTATTTCTCAGTAATCCAATTCATCCAATAACTTTCTCTTTTCATAATCAGCCGGAGCCCTCTCTACCAGATGCTTAAAAAGTGAACAAGTACCATATTCAGTTAGCCAAGAAAGCGATAAATAGCCAAATACAGTAACCCTACTGCGGGAGCCCTCTCTATATTGAGACGCTAGTCTGTTAATTTATTATCTATACAGGGTGTCCCTTCTCAACGGTGGCCAATGGCTAATTTCTAAACCATTGGTCATAGACATGTAGTTCCAATTGCAAAAATGCTTGAAAAAAGGCAAAGAATTGTTTTTTAAGCGATTTTGGTCAAAAAAATATTTTACTAAAAAATTACGAAAATTAAATTTTTATACGGTCCCCCGGTCCTATTAGTGATGTTTAGTAAATTTTTTTCAACACTCTAGCAAGTAATACAGAAAAGGTCCCATTCATGTAACATTAAAATTGACCGAAATATGAAACTTTAAATTTCATGACTTAAACCACTTTTCTATAGCTGAAAACGGATGAGTTCGACTGAGCTTTAAGGGAACGTACACTAAGTGCTTAAAGTATTATAAAGGGAGTCGATTTCCAACGCTGTTCAACGACTACTTCCTAAACTATTTGTCACAGACATATAGTTTCAATTACGAAATGTTTTAAATGAGCGATTTAACTGAAGGCGCTGTCACCGTATAAGTTTTACGGTAGTGTTATTTATAATTATTTGACTTCTAGATTGGTTATTAAAATAACTGAAGACATTAATTTCAAAATTCTCTTTATCGAAAAAATCAAATTTTGGGAAATAGCGAAAAAACTTTAAATGCATCTATTGGTTTTCATTATAAATTTTGAGATTGCATTTTTACAATAATGGAGGTTTGTATAGACTGATAGAGAAATCAAAAAGCGATAAGTCGAGTTTTGAAATTCATATCCTCAACTGTATTTTTACGTATATTTTATTTTGTAAGCAAATGAAGCTGATTCTTTTCGTGGTTTTATTTTAAAAAGGTATGTTATTTTGATAAGCTTTTATTTTATTCATAGTTTTCGTATGTAAATTTTCCTAGTTCAAAACTTATATTCAAATTTTAACTCACTTCCAAATATCTTATTGAGGTTCAATTCCCATATTTATTTAAACCCGATGACAATGTAATATTAATACGATTTTAGGTGTGTTCCATTTATTTATTTTATAGGACTACATCAAATTCTATTAGGTTGAGTAATCTAATAGAGCTTTAAATAATGTTTGTAACGATTGAGCATTTTGTAACGATTTGTGACTGTTGCTTTTCTTAGTTTAATTTAACAAATTTCTGTTCCTTTTTTAGTTATACTTTTAACACAAATTGCATATTTTACTTTAACATGTAAATGTCAACATAAACTCAGAAACAACACTGTATTTTTATTATTATTTTTTTTTTTTTACTCTGAATGGTTAAAGTTAAATTTTCTATGTGATGTTAATTTTTATTTCCAGTAAATTTCTGACTGACCCCTATTTTGCAGCAAAAAATATGCTTCAAATTTGAACAGCTATAACTCGGTCAATTTTGATCGCAGAGGAATGGGACTTTTTTTGTCTTACTTGTTAGAGTAGTGGTAAAAATTTTCTAAATATCACTTATAGGACCGGGGGACCGTATAAAAATTTAATTTTCGTAATTTTTTAATAAAACATTTATTTGACCTAAATCGCTTAAAAAATAATTCTTTACCTTTTTTAAAGCATTTTTGCAATTGGAACTATATGTCTATGACCAACGGTTTAGAAATTAGCCATTGGCCACCGTTGAGAGGGGACACCCTGTATATGTATCTTGCAACAACACATTTGCAGCCAAAGGAAACTCATTTCCTTCATCATTTACTAATTGCATCAAATTTCTGGTAGCTAAAAAAGGAGCACTAGTCATGCCGTAAAGTCACTGTGCATAACCTATACACTTTTACTGGCTCATTCACACCAGACTTAAATAAAATTTGTAATAAGTCTCTTTGACTCGGATGTGTTAGTATCATACGATACATTTTATGAATGTCTGCTACAAAAACAAATTGGTGCTTTGGGAATCGCAACATTATAGAAAATAACTCATCTTGGATTGTTCCTCCGTTGTATTGTAAACCATTTAACGATTTCCCTGTAGACATTTGGGAAGTCGTGTTAAAAACAACTCGTAATGGTGTGCTACTTGACTCTGCTCGAAATGCACAATTATGGGGTATGTAATAAGTAATTTCTGGCACTTCAGATTCTGTTACTTCCTCCATATGACTCATACTTAAATATTCTGCCGTAAATGCTTTATAAAGATTATTAAATTTAGGTTCTATAACTAAGCGATTCCATAATGAATTTAAAATTTTCATGGCTTTTTGCTTTGATTCGCCAAAACAAGACGGATCTCCCTTTAGTGGCATTTTCACCATATATTGTCCACTTTTAGTTCTGGAATAATTTTTCAGAAAGTGCTCTTCACAAATGTTTGACTCTTTAGTTTTAGAAATCTCAGACTCTCTCTCTATATTTTCTAATTCCCAAAATATTTTAATTACCTTTTCTAACTCCAAATTATCTGTTACCAACCCACAATGAATATTATTTTCTCCCCAAGCCGGAAGGCATCCACTAACAATATAACCGAAAACACTGTTTTGTAACACAATTTTAATATTTAATGTTTGTGGATAAATTTGACCTGATCTTAAAAATTCATAGAAATTTTCTGCACCTAAAAGCGAATGAATTGGTCCTGAAACATTAAATTTTTCATCAGCTAATTTGATATTATTTAACAATAGAATAGAAGTCTCAATTGGTATAGACGGTGTAAATTCTGTAATTTTCGGAACGACCAAAAAATCTAATTTTAAATTAAAATCTTTATCTCTATTTGAAATAGTTGTGTTAACCCTAGATCTAACATTCAGCGATAAATTATTTATACCTGAAATAGAAATGTTAGTCTTTTCTCTTTTCAAATTAAGTTTATATACTAATTCTTTACTCATAAAATTAGAATTTGCACCTACATCTAATAAACCTCGTACTTCAGGAAAATTACCAAATTCATTTTTTATTAAACAAACAAATGTGCTAAGTAACACAGTTTTTAACTCATTAGCCAAATTACATGTCGTTGAAAATAAATTTCTTTCATTATTAACTTGGAAAGGCTGGAATACTGGAGCCGAAACATCCAAATTAGATTTATTACTACCATTGTTTATATGACTCATTTCCTGTGGAATTACCTCTTGATTGCCAACTTTATTTATTTTTCGTTCTCAAGGGAAATGGAGAGTTACATTATGTTTTTTCCGACAAATAATACAAGAGAATTTGGATTTACAATCAATAACGTTATGGTTCAGAAGACAATTAAAACAAAGATTTTTTTGCCGTTACTAGCTCAACTCTATCACTCACAGACATATTTTTATAAACAGGACATTTATGTAAAGGATGACTTTCATTGTATGACAAAATACACTTAGAATTTTTAACATCCGTTAGAAAAACTTTAGAAACTGGTTTGGAATAATATTTTTTATTATTCGATCTAGAAAACTCAGCATCAGTTACGGGTTTTCCCTTTGATGTATAATATAAATCTATCTCTCGCGATAACTCAATTGGTCGAAACCAAGAATCCCCTTGTCTAACATATATAAAACACATAACATCCTTATCAAGAGTCTGACAAATTTTATCAGAAATCACTAACTGTTTTAAAGTTTCAAAATCTGCCACATTTCTCAATTTTAAATAATAATCCCAACTCGTTGTTAATCGGGATGCAAATTGTACATATGTTTCATTAGATTGACGTTGTGCCTTCCTAAAATGTCCTAAGCAAGTTTGCGCAGTCGGTTCAAACTCTCTAAGTACTATAGCTTTTACTTTAGAATAATACTCTAATTCCCCAACTTTAATGTATGTTATAACATTTGTTGCCCTTTCCCCTAACAAATTTAGAAGAATTTCTGATTTATACTTTTCTGGGACATTTTTTGAAATAAAAGCCTTTTCCAATGACGAAAAGAAATAACTTCAACCTTCCGGTCGCGTCGGAATTTTAATTGTAAGTGTTCTTATACTTTTAATGAGAGAGTCTAACGATTCTATACTTTCGATTTTCTCGAAATTATTCGCGTTTTTACTTTTTTTCTCTGCTTGGGCCTTAGCTAATTCAAGCTCTAACTTAGTACGCTCTAAACGTAATTTCTCAAGCTCTAAAACCTTTTCTTCTTCGCTTTTCCTTTCTTCGATAATATTACTCGCCATATCTTCAACCATTTTAGTATCTTTCTTATACTTATCATTTTCTTTAATTAAATTCATTAAATCATAATTAGTTAATTTAGAATCTGAAATGTCAGTTCCTAATTCGAAGGCTATCCTTAGATAATCTTCTTTTTTAGCACCTTTAAACATTTTAATAAACACAATTTCACAATAAATGAATAAATAAAACAAGTTCACATACCTTAAAAAAAAAGAAAATATAATCAAACTAGATTACGGCAGATTTTTGTTGTTTATTTATTTTCTTTATTCTTCTCAAATAACATTCACACGTTCTTTTCATTTTTATTTTTTCACAGACGATTACGCAATATCGTTTGACGAAATATCATAACTTTTGTTCTAATTCTTATTTTTAAATCAGCGATTAGCTGCATATTATGTCATTTAAACATTTTCCTTCTTTATTTCACAATATTGCAGTAATAATAATAATTTGATTAAAAAAAACAATAAATCAACACTTTATATTTTTACTAGTAAATCGAAACTAGAATGTTAAAAGAATGAAATTTTGAAACGCACTACAGTGCTGATTTCTCCGGCTCGATGGACCACAAAAAATATGGACCCGCCGAATAGCTCAGTTAATTAATGAAGTTCACTTAACACAATAAAAAGATCTCAGCGGACTGTAATTCACTATAAACTTTAATTCACATATAAAAAAATACGAGAGCCGATAATTACACACCTCCTCAGATCGGTCTCTCGAACACAACTCAAGTTATTAAAAACAATCTATATAGATGGCGCTTCAGGAGTCAACAGCAATAAAAACTAATCTTAAAGTGTGTAAAACATGTCCAACTAACCCCTTTCCCTTTCGGTTTTTTCTTTTCTTTTTGGACTACTGCCTCTTAGTTAGGCACACATAGACGGCGGCCTGCACGAAATAACGAATCCGTTCCTATGGAACAGCCTAAGGATCCAGTTTTTACTCAGTGGGTTGTGGTAGACGTTGGAATCTCGACAGCCCAACAACTTGAGCTTGCTTTGCAAATCCGCCCCAAAACTTCCTATAGTATTATCTTTCAGCGGTACCCATTTTTCTCTCGCTTCTTCTAAACTGGTTTATGAACCTCTTTTCACAAGAAGTATCCACTACCATTTAGGTATGTAAAAGCCAAGTTTCTCTACTCCCCAATCCGGGTTTTCGTGTGTAATGTGCAGCAACCAAATCAATAAAGTCTGTTAGTTAGGCAACAGGTATAATAGATCAATAAGCGAAATAACAAGCTGAACAATTAGTTCGGCCCGGGAGTTTGTCTACTGGATGGCCACAATGCAGAGATCAGGCGTACAACCTGCCCGGTGCCAGACAATTACTCATTCGGCTAGGGAAATCTAGCAGCTAGGGGTCTAATAATTGGATTCGACACAGCCGGATGTCAACCATGTACGCTAATGGCGCCCGGTGCATGTAAAATCCGTCGTTGGTGCAAATTCCTCAAAGTTACCTGTGCATTATATCTCTGGAGATTGTGGCCGCTCCCGACCCCTTGACTATTTGAGTGGGGGAGGTGACCGAGAGCCGGACAGCGCTCGTCGTACACGATGCTTCTACGGGGACCGGTCGGGGACTGAATCACCACCTCCAAGTGAGGCTGGACTGATCAAAGGTGGTCCAGTCCGGTGGCCACGGATAGCGATTGTCTGGGGGTTGATAAATGGTTCGGCTAATTTCGGTTAGAACAACTCCCGTGGTCCTTGGTACTAAAGCCACCAAGGGACAATCATAGCCCAATCCCAATGGCGGGCCTTGAGAACTCGTCAGCGATCCTCACGTGGTGGGTCAAGGCTTCGGGTCTTCGCGACTCTGGGCAACGGGAAACTAAGGTGATCGGGACCTCGGCCACTTTAGTGAGAGGAAGCCTGAGAAGAGAGTGTGGGCTTTGTCAAACAAGTGGTAGGGATTCTCTAGTGTCATCGAAGCTCGCAGGAATGGTGTGAAGCGACTCCTGGAGCTAACGATGGGAGAGGCTTGGCCAGTGCCCGGTGTGACTTATTCCGCCGGGAAACTCAGCCCCTACTTCCTCTGTAGTGGAAGCAGTGCTGTGAGACTGGGGTGCCCCCGCTCGACCAAGGGACGCGTCGAGACGGAAGGGCGCCGTGGTTGCGTTTGTCCCTCTTGGCCCGACACCCATGGAAGGGGTCTATCGGCAGGTCCGCCTTCACGATCCACTTGACACAGAGATCTGGGCCGGGCGCTCACCGGATAAATCGGTGGCAAATCTCCCTCAGAGGAGCTCTTGGTCCGATCGAAGTCTGACGTGTCTAGGCGGGACGGGTTTTCTGCGCCCAGTGATTCAGACTCAGCAGTGCCTCAAACTAATTTTTCCGCTACTCACCCGCAAACCGGGCGTCGCTTCGGACGTCGTGGAGGAATTTTCCTTGTCCTCCGGGGCTGGCTAGCGGTACCTTCATTGCTCTGGTAGGAGTCTTCCTTGCACGGGGAAAGGGCCTTCGGGCTCATGAACCAACGAGGGCTCCGAAGTAAGGGAGTGCGTGGCGGGGCTTTGTTTGGCCTCGCTCGGTTCCCCGGCCGGAGGGCGGGGGGATGGAGCGGGGCGCGCAGGGTCCCGTTCGCGCCAACCCCCTAGCGAGGCTGTGTCTATGCAGTCTATGTGCAACTTTCCGGGTCCACCTGGGGCCGCTACCGGCACCTAGTTCGTGACATCGGACCCCCCTTGGTTCTCCAGGGGAGTGGGGGGTGTTTTGGACCCCAAAGCCTAGACTGGGTGGCTTCTTTAGCCGTCACGAGGGGTTTTCTCGGCCCTCGAGGTTTCAGTTACGAGTACTTAGTCACTATCCCTGTGCGGTACGCAGCAGGTGCGTCCTAAGGGTCGTTCGTAAGTCGGTACGTGAAGGGAGCGGGGGCGAAAGAACCCTAGAGCGAGTTCGTGACTGTGCGGGCAGGAAGGCTTTCCCCGTCTTCCTAGGGTCTTGCTTAGGGCACCTCCAATTTCCGGCTGACCCACATAAATGTGTTTTTTTATAGTGATTTCATCTTGTGGGGCTGCCACAAAGCAAAACCCATCCGGGATTCCATGGCAATGGGTGACCGGCTTCAGCGTCCCTGTGTGCGTTGTCGTCCGGGGGCTCGTCATGGCTACTTGGGTGGGAATTCCAAGTGAAGCACCGTTGGGTTTACTCAATGGGTTGGTGAGCTGTCGCATTCGGCTGTTTCATTAATCACTTGGAAACAGCGACTGGCTCCTCACGGGGGCTGGTCGTTAGACTGTAGACATCGGACGGCGAGGGGGACATATAGGTGCGCCCGAGTAGAAGCCGCCTAGCGGTATGCGAACCGGGACCCTAGTCGAAGTTCTCGTCTCGAGAGTCATATGGGCCTTTCAGGGCCTAGGGACGGGGGTGGAGCACTCCATCTTACCTCTGGAGGTTCCTTGCCAGGCGAAGATCTTATCACCTGATTAAAGCTCTAAAGGGTTAATGCCGTTCGAAAAACAAATTAAGGGTGGATAGCTCCTCCCATTTCCTCTTTTTATATTTAATAATTGAACCCTCCTAAACTAATCAGGGAAATGCTTTATTATATGAAAAATTATATCCAAAATTCAGAGCAAATCAGATAATTCTTAATAAAAACCTATTTATATAATTTAAGAGGAGTTATCTCCCTCCTTTATACTTAACTTCCAAAACTATTCAGAGATTGGTCTTATCAGAAAGAACCTACATACAAAATTAAAAGCAAATCGGATAATTCTGCATAAAAACCCATTTATCAAATTTTAGGGAGGGGGGGGGTAATCGCAAGTACCCCCTTTTTACTTAAAAATGGACCTCACAACTAATTAGGGAAGCATCTTATCACTATGAACTTGTATCCAAAAATTGAAGCAAATCGGTTAATTCTGCAAGAAAAACATTTGCCTAAATTAAGAAGGGTAATCTCATCGATCCCGCATTTATACTTAACCAATGAATTCCCAAAACCAATCAGGGAAGCGCCTTATCAGAATGAACCTATATCCAAAATTTGAAGCAAATCGGTAAATTCTGTGTGAAAAAACCATTAGCCTAATTTGAGGTGGTTCCACTTCCAATTTCCGCCTCTTTGAATTATCCAAAAAAAAATTTTTTTTGCTCACTGATGTAAAATCCCCCCCCCCCTCCTCCACTACCCTCCGCCTAAAATAGGGAAAGCAATATTATTTTTTAGGGACTCATCATATCTTCATTTATAATACCAAAACAAAGTTTTCCGCAAATGTTCGTGAATGGCCATCAGTTGTTATATTTTGCTGAATTTTTGGTCTATATTATCTGTACTATTGCAGCCTACTGAATTTCAATCTCGTTCACTATTCTTTCAATGATAAAAAAATATATCAAACTAGGACAGTATTTGGAATCTAATAAAAAGGAAAGGAATTATAAGTAAAAATTTTAGTGATAAAAGGATGACAATTTCAAAGCGATTTAATCCTCCCAGCATCATACATTAATATTTGAAAAGCGTATTTAGTTTTACAAGATTTTAACAACCAGAAATTTCATTTTTTACCTTATTTCTACGAGATGGCTATAGGATTTTATTTATTAAGATTAAATTATTATTATTTTTTTTTAGTTTGAAACTTAAGAAACTAAAAACAAATAAATAAATAAATAAAAAGAAAGAAAAAGCCTCTATGGTAGTAGGAGACTTAAAGGAGTTGATACTTGCCACCGGGGCACACCGAGAATTTTTCTGAACTGGTATAAAAATATTTCACAATAGAATTTAAAAAAAAAAACTTTTTATTTAATTTCTTTCTAACTGATTTATTTTTTTATTAATTTTATGATAAAACTTCTGGCTTGAATTTTGATGTTTAATTTTAATATGTTTTTTTTTTAATTTATCTCTGCCTGTAAGACATTATTTTCGTTTAATAACTCATAAAATAATAAAAATAGATTAAAATTAATAACATAAATGGTCATATAGACTCAAAAAGTTTCCTGACACTTGTCAATGAACTTCCACGTGTGCCCCCCTTCGTTGCACGGAGAATATCAAGTCGATTGTCAATTTCACGCCAGGTAGCAGCAAGCATGTCGGCATCCACAGAGGCTACTGCGGTTGTAATTTCTGACTTTTAAGTCATCAATGCTCGACACTCTCCTCCTGTAAACATTGTCCTTTACAAATCCGCAAAGGAAAAAGTCCAGCGGCGTTATATCAGGTGATCTGGGTGGCCAAGGAATTGGACCTCCTCGCCCAATCTTTCTTCCTGGAAAATGGTCATTCAAAGAAGTACGAACGATGGTACCCCAATGACGTGGTGCACCATCTTGTTTCAAAAAGACATGCGGCTGAAGCTCTTCTAGTTGTGGAAATACGAAGTTTTCCAACATGTATAAGTATACGACGGATGAGACCGTCTTTTCTGTAAAAAAGAAAGGCCCAATGTAAAAAAAAGTAAAGATATTCAAACCTGAAAAAGAAAATGTATGAGTTATTCCATCAATAAATGCCATAAGTTTGTTTATATCTTCATTATTTTATGAATTATTAAACATCAAAATAGGGCCGGGACTTTACAAACACCCTGTATATATATATATATATATATATATATATATATATATACAGGGTGTATCTAAACTACTGGGCAAAACTTTAAGGTGTGATAGTACACATCAAGACAAATAATATTAAATGGGAAACTAAGGGTCCCAAACGTCTTACGAAGGAGATAGGCGCCATCAAAGTTTAGGGTCCAAAGTTTGAAATGATTATAAAAAACGGAAAAATTGGTCTATTCGTTTGCGGTTTTCACGAAAACTATTCTTTATGTCAGTATTGTCTTGAAAATAAATTATAAAGATAAATTTCAAAAAATGCCGATAGAGGGCGCTTTAGACTTTGGAGTAACGAACAACAATTTTTTATAGTTCTTTTTTGCATCTCATTAATTTTTTTTAGAAGTTTAGATATAAACTTAAATTTTGAGCTCAAAATCTGTGGTTAAATAGCGCAAACTGAACTGTGTTCAATGGGAATAGGTAGGTTCAAATTTCAAATAATTATAAAAAACAGAAAAATTGGTCAATTTATTTGCGGTTTTCACTAAAATTATTCTTTATGTAAGTATTGTGTTTAAAAATAAATTATACAGATGAATTTTTTTAAATGTCGATAGAGGGCGCTTTAGACTTTGGAGTAACGTACAACTACTTTTTTACCGGTTTTTTTTTTGCATCTCATAAATTTTTTTTGAAGCTTAGACATAAACTTAAATTTTGAGCTGAAAATCTGAATCGTTGAGAGTGGTTAAGTAGCACAAACTGAACTGTGTTCAATAGGGGTGGTGTGGTTGATATTTCAAATGATTATAAAAAACGGAAAAATTGGTCGATTCTTTTGCGGTTTTCTCTAAAACCATGCTTTATGTCAGTATTTCCTTGAAAATAAATTTTAAAGATAAATTTCAAAAAATTCCGTTAGAGGTCGCCTTAAATTTTAGAGTAACCAAGAACTATTTTTAACCGTTATTTTTTTTTTTTAATCTAAATAAATGTTTTAAAAGCTTAGACTTAAATTTTGAGCTCAAAATATGAGTCGTTGTGAGTAATTAAGTAGCGAAAAATTTAACTGTGTTCGTAGGGTGGGCAGGGTAACATTTCAACTCCTGAACACAGTTCAGTTTGCGCTTCTTAACTCTTCCCAACGATTCAGAATTTGAGCTCAAAATTTAAGTCTAAGCTTTTGCAAGCATTTATTAGATACAAAAAATAGCAGTTAACAATTGTTGTTGGTTACTCTCAAGTTTAAGGCGCCCTCTAAGGGAATTTTTCGAATTTTTTTTTAAATTTATTTTTAAGGAAATGTTGACATAAAGAACGGTTTTAGAGAAACCCGCAAACGAATCGACCAATTTTTCCGTTTATTATAATCATTTGAAATTTGAACCTTCCCACCCCCATTGAACACAGTTCAGTTAGCGCTACTTAACCACTCTGAACGATTCAGATTTTCAGCACAAAATTTAAGTTTATGTCTAAGCTTCAAAAAAAAAAAAATTAATGAGATGCAAACAATAACGGTAAAAAATAGTTGTACGTTATTCCAAAGTCTAAAGCGCCCTCTATCGACATTTTTTGAAATTTATTTTTATAATTTATTTTGAAGACAATACTGACATAAAGAATAGTTTTAGTGAAAACCGCAAATCAATTGACCAATTATTCTGTTTTTTATTATCATTTGAAATTTGAACCTACCCACTCTCATTGAACACAGTTCAGTTTGCGCTACTTAACCACAGATTTTGAGCTCAAAATTTAAGCTTATGTCTAAACTTCTAAAAAAATTAATGACATGCTAATAATAATGGTAAAAAATAGTTGTTCGTTACTTCAAAGTCTAAAGCGCCCTCTATCGGCATTTTTTGAAATTTATCTTTATAATTTATTTTCAAGAAAATATTGACATAAAGAATAGTTTTCGTGAAAACCGCAAACGAATCGACCAATTTTTCCGTTTTTTATGATTATTTCACATTTTGGACCCTAAACTTTGATGGCGCCTATCTCCTTCAAAAGTCGTTTGGGACCCTTAGTTTCCCATTTAACATTATTTGTCTTGATGTGTACTATCACCCCTAAAAGTTTTGCCCAGTAGTTTAGATACACCCTGTATATATATATATAAAGAAAAAAAACTCGAATTGAAACCACTTGACGGTTCAGTTTGAATTCAGCTATAAGCAAAAATAACTGGCTATATGAACCTTTTATTAATTACTTTTAATTCGAGTTGAAACAACAGAAATTACATTAAACCACTGCACTCTTTTTATTGTCATCTAAAATATAATTGTTGCTATAATAATTGCAGTTTAAAATCTACTACATACATACTAATCATACTTTTAAAATCATAAGAAATAAATTTCTAGCAAAATTGATGCAATGTATTTTGATCCACAATTTTTTTTTTAACAGGCACGTGATGTAAAATATGTTTAAAAAAATAGGTACGTGGAGGGTAAAATGACTGTCACTCCTTTATTAGATGTATATATCTATGGTTAATATATATATATATATATATATATATATATATATATATATATATATACCGGGTGGCCAGAAATAAAACACCCCTACTCTGACCTCCCTGGATATCGAACTACTCAGTGTAAAGGCTTGAAAATTTGTGGACATACTATTCAAAAAATGGGGAAACGGATTTCACAAAAAAATTTAGTTCCAGAAATCACCGATAGGTGGCGCTGTACCACTGGACGTGTGCTGAAAAGACACATAAACACGTTTTAAACACATTTTATTTGAAAGTACCAAGCATACATGAAACAAGGACGTTATCGATGCAGGGAATGCTGCTCAATATGGTTCCCTTCCTGAAGATGTAAAATGTGAAGTCTGTGGACAGCTTGTTCAACTGCGGATCGTAACTGGTCATCTGAGATGCTTTTCACATGCAGACTGATACTCTCTTTCAAATCTGCCAAGGTTACCAGACGTTCTCGATAAACAAGGTTTTTTAAGTGTCCCCAAAGCCAAAAATCACACGGATTAAGATCCGGTGAACGAGATGGCCAAGTTGTCGGAAACGCGCGACTGATTATTCTGTCATTGGTGAAATGTTGGCGAAGAAACTGTTGCACAGGGAGTCCAATGTGTGGAGGTGCTCCATCTTGCATAAAAGTAATGGTGTCAAGGCATTGGCGCTGCTGCAAATGGGGTACAACAAATATTTCGAGCATCCTTTTGTACCTGTTGGCCGTCACGGTACATGTCTCAAGGCCATTGGGAGTAACCTCTTCGAAAAAGAACGGTCCAAGGATGAATGTGGCTGTGAATCCACACCAGACTGTAACTTTCGGTGAGTGGAGTGGAATCTCTTGGAAGGTACGGGGGTTTGTCGTGTCCCATATGCGACAGTTATGGGTGTTCACTGTTCCACTGAGGTGGAAATGGGCCTCATCGCTCCACAGAATCTGCCACGGCCACGATGCATCCACTTCAACTCTAGCAAGAAATGTCAATGCAAAGATCAGTCGCATCTCCCTGTCTGTGGCCAGCAATTGTTGATTAGGGCGGATTTTGTACGGGAAACAATGCACCATTTTTCTGAGTATGTTCCACACTGTGCTATAGGGAACACCCAAGTGTTGTGACACTGCACGTGCACTACTGCAGCCTAAAACATTATCCATTGACTGTTCAACAATACCGGTGGCAACATCTTCAACGACATCTGAACGAACCGGTTTGCGTCCTCGACCAGGCTGAACTCCAAGATGTCCAGTTTCCTCGAATCGAGCGATCATTCTCCTGAGAGCTTGTGGAAGCAATGGTCCCTTACGCAAATCCTTAAGTCGGCGAAACTCTCGAAGTGCTGCTGGAGCATTTCCTTTATTCTCGTAAAACAACTTCACAAGCAAAGCGCGTTCTGGCAGCGTGACAGCCATCACTAATAAGAATGACATTCCCCACCTTTTAACTTCTTTTATACCCAGAACATGGCTTCTACCCATGCTTTACGCAAATTTTTCTGGTTACAGTATGAAATTGCAGTTACAACGGGAGTTCTAGCTTCTTTACTATTTTTATTTTCCATAAGGGGCAGAAAAATTAAAAAGGAAGCATGGAAGCATTCCATTCCGCATAAACATTTTAATTTTTATTATTATTTGTGTCTTTTGATCATAGTTCCAGTTGTGCAGCGCCACCTATCGGTGATTTCAGGAACTAATTTTTTTTTCGTGAAATCCGTTTCCCCATATTTTGAATAGTATGTGTACAAAATTTTGAGCCTTTACACTGAGTAGTTCGATATCCATGGAGGTCAGAGTAGGGGTGTTTTATTTCTGGCCACCTTGTATATATATATCCCAATGTCCCCCAGATAAAGGAACACATCAATTTTTGGTTCACTGGATCAAAAGATGGCATCTTTATGTTTCTCAAATTTAATTCAATTCTTTAAGATGTGTAAAATGAAATAAGAATTTAGTGAATCAGAAAAATTGATTCAAGACGTTTCTATCCCGAAGCATTTCTTTAAGTTCCTTGAAATTCGTTACTATGTACTTTAAAAACTCTTGGATGCATTAGTTTTTTCTGCTTATACACAACTGTTCGTTTAAATCGAGATGTTATTTAAGGGGGTAGTAAGGTTAATTCGAGGGAAGAAAAGCATATTTTCTATCATTTTTTGTAAGGATACAATTAATATTTATTTAGTTGTATAGTTATAGTATAATTATATGTCATTTAAAGAGTATTCTGTGAAATTTTCATTAAGAAATATTAAAAAAATGAGCCGATGACAGTGAATCTGTGAAGACGTCCCAAAAAAAGTTGATTTGCGGTGAACCGCATAACTCATGAATGGATCAACTGAAATTAAAAAACCAAATTTATTTAATTAGTTGATAAGTTTCCTCAGGGAACGCAGTCGAGTTTTTTTTTTTATTATTGATTTTTCAATTTTTTACAAGGCTCGGAAGTCAAAATACTGATTTTTCATCAAAAAAATCTGATATTTTGTTTTCTAAAAGTAAGTTAAAATAAAAAAAATAAAAAAAACTCGACAGCGTTATCTCGTAATTTATATAAAGAAAGAGTGTGTAAAATTTTAAAAAGATCGGTTCAGTAGATTTTGAGCTACAGAGTTCACCGGCTTCGAAAAAGCGAAGTGTTAGAAAAACACGTTTAAAGTTTCACAGACGTTTTTGTCGAAATAGATATTTGTAAATTACTGCTTTTTTCATAGACTTACACAGAATCATCAATGCCAGGCCCATAAAGCGAAAAGCTGTCGGAGATGATGTCCAGAGCATCTTGTTGCTCTTGTCTACGACGAATCCTGCCTTCTTTGCTCTCCTTTGCAGCCTCTCGCTCCGCTTTACATACTCGAAGACTATCTGTTGTTCGCACCCATTCATGAGAACTTGTTCCAGTTTTTATGTCCATTTCTTGCAAAAATGACAGCAGAGAAAAACAGCCTTCATTAAATGTACATGCTGCAACATTAGCTGTAATTTCAACGACGTTGGAGGTGCCATTCACTGTTTTTGGAGTAATTTTCCAAATAAGTTGATTAAGGCTTTCATTATTGTTCTGAGTGAAACCTCCAACACATCGTTCCAGAAGTGCATCTTTGCTTAAATCCTCATAAATAGATTTGATGGCTTCTAGCACATTATTCGGAAGTGCGGTGTAACTGTGTTTGGTCAAGCAGTCAAACCTGGTCAAGCAGTAAAAGCTACTTGGTAGCAGATTGTTGCGGCCACATTCCTCACTGTGAAATCGGAGGGCGGAGACTTACAAGTGTATATCTCCGACAGTTTTACTTCAATTGCTTTCAAATTTTCACAGAATAATCTTAAGATGTTGTACATTAATATAAAATAAAAATAAAAAATGCAAAAAAAAAAAAAAAAAAAAAAAATACCTTACTACCCCCTTAAATGTAACCCTTTAAATTCTTTTTCTTATAGACTCTTTATTTCTTTTCTCAATGAAAATGATTATAATTTATAGATACACATCTGACGGAAATATTCAATAGCAATTATAGATGAGACTATTTTTTAAATTATAAATACTTAATATTTTAGGTAAAGTATTTTGCTTCCTTGTGAGACTTTTTATTCGTTTAAAGTAATATAATGGTGTAATGTACACAGGCTCTGTATGGGTTTTGGAATTTCCAGACGAGGAAATTAATCGGTACTAGTACTTTCTTTTACGAAATTCTTCCTTAAAAAAGCGAAATTTTGCGCGTTTAAATTAAATATTTAAAAAAAAAAAAAAAAAAAAAAAAAAAAACCCACTGAATTGAATCGAAAAAAAGGGGTCCGTATTAACCTTGGTATAATCGTGGGAAAAAAACATC
The DNA here is from genome assembly GCA_964019185.1 of Maratus speculifer. NCBI lineage: Eukaryota > Metazoa > Arthropoda > Arachnida > Araneae > Salticidae > Maratus > Maratus speculifer. The sequence continues at coordinate 41,277,260 of OZ025293.1, forward strand.
CCTTACTAACCATACAACAAATTATTGTAGAAAAAAATTACTAATACAAAGCAGTTGAAAATAAAGTCTACTTTTATATGATATATGTACAATTTCCTCAGTGACCATCTTTTTATCAAAACGAACCAAAACTTTGCTTTTTCAACAGCAATAACCATGTTTGATGCCATAAATTAATTCTACGTACTTCATTTAGCCTAAATACAAATTTTTATGAAATTTATATAGCCATAGAGAAATTATTTTAAAATTAGCATATTTTAGGTTTGTATTCAAATTTAAGTTCGGTACTCGATTGTTAAATGCTACGGAATAACTGTAGAACTTAATGCATTATTTCTTTCCAATACGACCATCTTAGTCGATTAATATGTTTTGCTATTGCCAGTTGAAATGTTTTAATAAAATGAGTAAAATGTGTTTTATTTCTGTAACTAGCTGACCTGCCCGGCGTTGCCCGGGCCCGTGATGTTATTCAATTTTCATATGTGTTATCTGTTTTCTAAATGATCCTTAAATTAAACTCAAATTTCTATGATTTTATATCCTTAAGTCCATTTTGTTAAAATTTATATTTTTAAATGGAAAAATCGCAAAAAGATATTGAATTGAAAGCACATGCTGTTTGGAATTTAATTTCTATGTAATTTGATTTTTGGAAATTATGCGGTGCAGAAAGGGAACGAAACTGCGACGAAACACTCAGGTTTTTGCTGAATTCGTAAAAATTTTCACTCATTTTAACTTGTAAAAAATAATTCTAGCCATGCGAAAGTTTCAAAAATTTTATAAGTAATGTAAATCTGGTTTATTGAAAATCTTTAAAAAGATTGAGCTAAAATGCGGGCATTTAGTTACTTTTAGCTTAGAAAAACTGTACTCTCCATTCTCCATGAGCCGGGATGTGATTCTTGTTTATCGGTGTATTTGAACGGGTTAAATTTCATTTTTTTTTAAAAAAAGCAATTGTACATAGATTATAAGAATGTTTTAGCCTTAAGAAAATATTTTCATTTTGTCGGCACGTATAGAATTGCGCCCTGCAAAAGCAAAATCGCAATGAGACGATTTAGTTTTTATTTATTTCGTTAAATTTTTCGCAATTTTTATATTTTTTAAATATTTCAACCCGTCCGAACATTTCAAAATTTTTGTAGAGGGTGTAAATCTGGTCTATTGATATGCTTTTAAAAGATTGTGCTGCAATATATACACGCTTATATATTTTTAGCGTAGAAAAAAAGTCTATCCATGAGTCACAAAGTGACCACCTTTTGCCGGTGTATTTGAAAGGATTAAACCTTATATTTTAAAAGCCGATTGCATCATAGATTATAAGAATGTTTTTAAGCTTTAAGAATATGTTTTTTTGTTTGCTGGTACCTATAGGATTGCGCTCTGCTGATGCAAAACCGCAATGAAAACTATCTGTTTTTATTGATTTCATTAATTTTTTCCCACAATTTATTCTGTAAAAAATATTTCTATCCGTCCGAACGTTTCGAAATTTTTGTAGGGAATATAAATTTGGTCTATTGAGAAGCTTTTAAAAGATTGATTTGAAATATGTATGTTAAGATAATTTTAGCGTAGAAAAAATATCCTCTCTGCGATTCGCAAAATGTGTTTCTTTTGCCAGTGTATTTGCAAGGGTTAAAATCCCTATATTTTTTATTAAATTAAATCATCGGTTAGAAGAATGTTTCAACTTTAAGATCTTCGTTTTGGTTTGTTTATATCTTAAAAATTACGCCCTGGAGGGGCATTGACAAAAGAGAGAAAAATAGTTTTGAAAAAACGTCCATTTTTGAATATTTGTTTTCAAAGGTTAACTGCAACATTTTTTCGAATTGATTATTGCATTTGAGACCTAAAAATATGATCTTTTGAAATATATCTCTTAAGTTTAACTGCGTCGAGAGGTTTGGTTGATTTGGATTTAAACAAAATGATCCAAAAATAGAAATAAACGGGGAAAAAAGTTGCTTCCTCCGTTTAGGTGCGTAATTGAGTTTGTGCGGATGTGCAAACGTTTTCTTTCCCCGAACATTGAAAAAATGACTTTTTGAAGAGAGTGAGTTCCGCTTCATAATTAATATCTATGAAACTAATAAAAAAATTAAAATTCTGAGCTTCAGGTGCATCAGGAGAAATATTGGGCTACTCTCAAAATAATTTTGAGCCTCGTACGAGCCGTAGATTTTGCTAGCTATCGCAGACACACACACACACACCGACAGACAGAGCGTTTTGTTCTTTTATTAGTATAGATTGTGCTTTCAGCACAATATAGGCGACACCTTAAACCATCATTTTGTCTTTTTTAATCATAATTTGAAAACGAATTGGAAGAAAAATTTGAAGCTGAAAGTTTGCATAAAGCGGGATATAATAAATTTAAATCTGTCAAAAACTTCTAAGTTGCAATTGATATTGTTTTTCTAATATTAATGGCATATTATTGCCGTTAACATTATTTTTAAGTGTTTTATTTTGTTTTAAATTTGTATATCTCTATAAAACAACAACAAACAAACACACACACACACACAAAACGCAATTTAAAATTGCGCATCCTTTTTGTTATTTTATTAAGATAGCTATTAACCTTTCAGATTTCTTTTAAGGAAAACATATTTTGAACAAGAATTTTTTGTGATGTGAAATCAAATAAGTAAAGAAGCGAAACACATTTTGTTAAACTAATTTTTTGATTTAAAATACGTTTTTTTTTTTATTTAATAAAAATCCTGAAAGTTGACAACTACATATTAAGATAAAAATTAAAATTATATTATCGTTTCCCTCTAAAAATAATGGTTAAATAAAATAACAAACTATCTAACAGCTTATTATTCTCTAAAATAAGTATCACCACTAAAAAACTGGTAACCAAAAAATAAAACCATTAGAAATATATTATAAATGAGAGGAGAGATTTTGAATGAAGAAAACGATATTTCTTAAAATAGCAACTATAATTTTTCGGGGGACCAATTAAAGCATTTCAATTAACACTTGGCGAAAGATGCATTTCCAACGTCTATTACATAAATCATCCTCTCTGATTAATTTTTAACCTATATATAAAAGTATTGATTTAACTAAAAGTGCCTTCTAATGAAGGAGTTTTGAAACTGCTGCATCATTAAGAGAAAGCTTTTATATATTTATTACAAGCCCAGAATCAATGCCTTTTTAAAATGTAGCTTCGTTAACTTTGATTAAAATTTTGCGAGCAAGAAAATTGCTACACGAATTAAAAAAATAATACAGAAGTTATTTTCTAAATATTTCTGCTATTAAAAATCAATTTTTCAAAAGTAAATGTGCATACTATTTTGTGCTTTTATTTTTCACGTTTTGGACCGTTTTCTGAAATACTTTATACGAATGTCAATTATCGAGTTTATACTCTCAAATAAACACTAGGTACTAATAATGTAATTTTCAGTTAATTTAATATACAAGCTTCAAATTGCCGTCTAAATCAATTATATAAAATACTAGGGGATGCAATCGCCATTTCATGGCTGTTTTTTGCTTATTTTCTATCGTTTTATGATTTTATTAATATTACTTTTGAGCTAATGTTTGTATTCTTATCAGTGGCTGGAATTTACTGACCCTAGTCTATGACCATTTTAAAGACCTTAATAACGATGACCGGGGAGAAACCCATGCTTTACGTATCTGAGTTTTTCGTCTGAGTAGTCCCTCTCAGACAGTGAATAAATTATATTGGAATCAACCTTCTTCCCTTATTCGAAAATGTAAAACTTGAAACTTTGCGACGGTTAGAAGTTTAAAAAATTCATTAAAAATGAAATTAATTATTTAGGTGTTGTGCCATCGTCAATATGAATTCAGCATTAATCATCAAACATGTTTTTTCTTTATGATACAGATTTCGCAATGTATTTTATAGTTTTTTTTATCGTAATTTTTTTTCTTTGCCTTATTTCTGTTAATATAATTATTTTAGAGTAAAAATATTTCCTCCCTTTCTAAGTCTGAGTAAAGACAACACAAAAAAGGCAAAAAACTGGAAGGTAAATGAAATGTAAATGACCGAGTTATAAATTCTTAAAATTTAAAACCACACAATTCCCACAACTTTTTTCTAAACTGTGTACTGTAGACAGCAATTGTTTTATTAATTTGTAATTTTCTTCGCAAATTGAAATATGACATGCATACATAAAAAAAAATGAGATTAGCGACTTCCACCTGGACGTCGTTAGACGTTTTTAGAACACAGCATTAAAAAAAGCTGAAGATCCAGATATGATGTTTTAATATCTAAAATGTTTTATAAATCTTGCTTACGATACATTGAAAAGAAAGTTGGAGAAAAACGGCTGAGAGACATCTATACTAATAAAATAACAAATCGCTCTGTCTTTGTGTGTGTGTGTGTGTCTGCGATGGCTAGCAAAATCTATGGGACGTACGAGGCTCAAAATTTTTATGAGAGTAGCCCAATATCTCTCCTGATGCATCTGAAGCTCAGAATTTAAATATTTTGATTAATTTCAGATATGTAAATTACGAAGTGGAACTCACTTTCATCAATAAGCCATTTTTTTAATGTTCGGGGAAAGGAAACGTTTGCACATGCGCACAAACTCTTTTACGCACCTAAACGAAAGAAGAAGCATTTTTCGGCGTTTATTTCCGTTTTTGGATCATTTTGTTTAAATCCAAATCAACGAAACTGCTCGACGCAGTTAAACTTAACAGGTATATTTCAAAAGATCGTACTTTTAGATCTCAAATGCTATAATCAATTCTAATAATGTTGCAGTTTACCCTTTAAAAATAAATATTCAAAAAGAGTCGTTTTTCCCAAAACCATTTCCCCCCTTTTGTCAATGCTCTTCCAGTTCGTAATTTTTAAGATGTAAACAAACAAAATAGAGGATATTAATACTGAAACTTTCTTCTAACTGATCGTGTAATTGGTTTTAAAATATTTTGATTTTAACCCTTTCAAATATATTGGCAAAAGAAGGTCATTTTGCGACTCGAAGAGAGTATATTTTTTCTGTGCTAAAATTATTTTAACGTACATATTTCAACTCAATTTTATAAAATATTCTCAACAGACCAAATTTACACTCCCTACAAAAAATTCGAAACGTTCGAACCGATAGAAATATTTTTTACAAAATAAAATGTGCGAAAAATTTGATGAAATCAATAAAAACAGATCGTTTTCATTGCGGTTTTGCCTTAGTAAAGCGCAATCCTATAGGTACCGGTAAACAAAAAACATATTCTTAAAGCTTAAAGACATTCTTATAATCTATGATGCAATCAGTTTTTAAAATATAAAATTTAACCCTTTCAAATACACCGGAAAAAGAGTCACTTTGACACTCACGGATAGAATCTCTTTTATACGGTAAAAGTATCTAAGCGTACATATTTCAGCACAATCTTTTAAAAGCACCTCAATAGACTAAATTTACACCCTCTAAAAAATTTAAAACATTCGGACGAGTAGAAATATTCTTTACAAAATAAAAAGTGCGAAAAATTTGACGAAATGAATAAAAACCAGATCGTTTCATTGCGGTTTTGCCTTTGCATGGCGCAATTCTACAGTCATCGCAATAAAAATCTTGACATTTGCGATTTCAGATGTTTTGTCAAATATCTAGAAATACACATAAGGAATGACTCTGAATCTCCAGATGTATAAACAAAATAATACAGGTCATATATTTTTGAAATGATTTTTTTTCCAAAATCCAATAGGGGACCGTAAAAAAATTGTAAAAGAACGAATATCTTTTGAATAACCCTGTCAAAACTAATGTAGAAAACGCATTTAAACTGCAGATTATGATTAAATAGCTTATGGAAATAAACTGTGTTCATTTTTATGAGAATAGCATATATACTCGTAGAAAAATTAAGGTTTTTATAAAAACGGTCCCAAATTTCGCCAAGTGTTTTGCTTATTATTTGCTGAGTTTTTAATAAAAAATAATTTTCTTTTCAGAAAATATGAGAAACAACATTGTACATAACACCCTGTAATCAAAATTTTAAAATATTAATAATTGTGTGAAAAATGAGCAGGTTTACTGAATAAATTTTCACTGCGCATGCGTCAACCCTATAAAAAAATTCATTTGTATTTTGTGTTAGCTAAATGTATAGAGCAACTTTTGTTAAAGTTTCAAAATTATACCTTGAAAATTCTGAAAATTATCACCGAAAGAATAAGATCAAAATTCGATATTCCCAAAATGAAGCAAAAAGATGAGGAGCTGTATCCAAATATAATAGTAGTATGTGCAGTAATGTGTAGACACGAATCAATGGAATATGGATACAGCCCCTCATTTTTTTGTTTCCCTTTGGGAATATCGGATTTTTATATGATTCTTTTGACGATAATTTTCAGAATTTTCAAGCTATGATTTTGAAACTTTAAAACAAGTTGCTCTATACATTTAGCTAACATAATATGCAAATGAAATTTTGATATCGTTGACGCATGCGCAGTAAAAAATTATTTAGTAAACCAACTCATTTTTTATACAATTTTTAATATCTTTTAATTTTGATTAGAGAGTATTATGTACAATGTTGTTTCTCATATTTTCGGAAAAGAACATTGTTTTTTATTAAGAACTCTGCAAATTATAAGCAAAAAACTTGGAAAAATGTGGGACCGTTTTTATAAAAACCTTAATTTCTCTACGGGTATACATGCTATCCGCATAAAAACGAACACAGTTTATTACCAAAAGCCACTTAATCATAATCTGCAGTTTGAACACTTTTGCTATATTAGTTTTGACAATGTTATTCAAAAAATATTCGCTCTTTTTCAATTTGTTGATGGTTCCCTATTGGATTTTGGAAAAAAATCTTCTAGAAAATATATGAATTGTACTATTTTGTTTATACATCTGGAGATTCAGAGTCATTCCTCATGTACATTTCTTGATATTTGACAAAACGTCTGAAATCGCAAATGTCAAGATTTTTTTTTGCGGTGACTGTATATGTCCTGACAAACCGAAAATAATTTCTTAAAGCTAAAACATTTTTATAATCCATGATGCAATTTGTTAAAAAAAAATATGGGATTTAACCCGTTCAAATACACCGCAAACACGAATCACATCTCGGCTCATGGAGAATACATTTTTTCTATGCTAAAAGTAACTAAATGTCCGTACTTTAGCACAATCTTTTTAGAGCCTTTCAATAAACCAGATTTACATTACTTACAAAAATTTTGGAACTTTCGTATTTATAAATAATTTTTTTACAAAATAAATTATGCGAAAATTTTTACAAATCCAGTAAAAACCCGAGTGTTCCGTTGCGGTTTCGTTCGCTTTCGGTACGCATAGTTTCCAAAAATCAAATTACATAGAGAATAAAATACCAAACAGCATAGGCTTTAAATTCAATAACTTTTTGCGATTTTTCCATTTAAAAATATAAATTTTGACAAAATAAACGTAAAGATATAAAATCATAGAAATTTGAGTTTAATTTAAGGGTCGTTTAGGAAACAAATAACACATTCGAAAACTGAATAACATCACGGGCCCGGGTATCGCCGGGCAGGTCAGCTAGTAAAAAATATAATTTCATTGCCTATCTCTGAATTGTCACCATTGGATGCAAATCATTCGTTCGAAAGTAATTGCCGCAATTCTCACCAAATGATTTTCACACTTATATCTTTCCGTTTAATATCTTCATGCACATAAAGGGATATTTCATACTAAATTGATAAGGTTGGGCTATTTTCTAAATGGCTTATTTCAAGTAGTTTTTAAGATAGGCTAATAATGTTTGACATTTCTGTTCTTGGGGTATTTAAATGGTGTCACTGTATTGCGTTCTCATCTTACCTCATACAACTATAGCTATTTCCCTTCACTAATTATATGTCACGGTAACATATATGATTTTCCTTCTATAAAGCTTGGAGAGACTGCTCAAATTTCAGCATAATAATAATAATAATTCTAAATATTAATTTTTTGCTAAATTATCCACGAAAAAAATTGACTTCATTTGTTTTTTTGAGTAAATACCATATGTACTCGTGTATAAGTCGAGGAATATCTGGTAATTTTCGGCGTGCATACTGGGGAAATCGACTTATAAAGGAAATTATAAAAAAAAAAATCAGGATACTGCAAAATTCTGTCTTATGTATAACAAATTAATATATAAAACATACAAATATTAATAATTTATCATTAAAATTTTATCAATGATTTTTTCGCATTGGAAAGATTAGTTTGATTGTATGCAAAATTGAAGTAAAAAGTTGGGGTTCGTCTTATAGACGGTTTCTTTTTCTTTATCTTTTTCTTTCTTTCTTTTTCTTTTTTTTGCAGTATTTTTGCAATTTGTATTTTAAATTTAGGGGGTCGACTTATACTCGAGTATGTACGGTAGTTGTTTCAAGGATTTTCAATAAAAATAAAGCACTAAGCTCTTTTACGTTGCAGACTGCGGTTACATGCGGTTGGCAATGGCATATTTTTGCTCGACAAAGTTGCTGAAGAATTCTACAGTTGTGTCTTAGTTTGGTAGAATAACTGGCACTCCAAATGGTTCATATAAATACTTTTCAATATTGGTGTCGGAGGCGGCTGAAGCTTTTTACTGTGTCGTATTGCACAACTTGCTGAACTGTTGTTGACATGAGTTATGCCCAATTCATTTGTTGTGGTGTTCCTGTTGCGGGCCGAGGTTACAGATGATGTTGTGCGACTATGGGAAGACCGGACACCACAGATGGACTTAGAACAAAAACAATTTTTATTTATTTTCTTTGGCATTAGGGGATTCCTTGGCCTTTTATATATTTTTTATATTTTTTAAAATTTTGTTTTATAACACAACACAGTGGACGGACAAGCAATGTTGGAGGTGGTTGATGTGGTGGCCTATGTCATATTGCACAACTTGCTAAACCGTTGGTGACATTCGTTGTGCAAGCAATTCATATGTTGCGGGGCACCTATTGCGGGCCATGGTTACAGCTGATGTTGTGCGACTACCGCACACTGCTAGAAGACATAAGACATATACAGACAGCTTTAAATTTTTTATTTGGCGATAGAAGTAAATCCTAGGCCTCCTTTTTTTTGACATGCAACATATAATGCACTATATTGCCATTGATTATGGGACACTTGCGATTTTAGACATTTTACTAAATATCTAGAAAAATACATGAGGAATCATCTCGAAACTCTTAGCGTATAAATATAATAGTATACGTCATACATCTCCGTGAAGATTTTTTACCGAAACTCCATAGGAGACCGCCAACAAATTAAAAAAAAATGAATATCTTTTGAATAACCCTGTCAAAACTAATGTAGCAAAAGCGCTCAAACTCTAGATTATGATTGAATGCCTTATTGTAATACACTGTGTTCATTTTTATGCAAATAGCATGCATACTCGCAGAGTAATTAAGGTTTTTATAAAAATAGCCCCAAATTTTTCTAAGTTTTTCCCTTATAATTTTCAGAGTTCTTAATATAAAATAATATTGTTTTCAGAAAATATGACAAACAACATTGCACATAGTACCCTGTAATCAGAATTAAAAAATAATAAAAAATGTATGAAAAATGAGTAGGTTTACTAAATAATTTTTTTCTGCGCATCCGTCAAAGATATTAAAATTTCATTTGCATATTATGTTAGCAAAATGTATAGAGCAACTTTTGTAAAAGTCTCAAAATTATAGCTTGAAAATTCTAAAAGTAATCGTCTATAGAAAAAGGACAAAATCCGTTGTTTCCAAAATGAAGCAAAAAAATGAGAGATTTTATTCAAAAGTAGTCGTAACATCCCGTATTGTGTATTCTATATTGACACTAATCAATGAATATATGGATACAACCCCTCTTGTTTTTGCTTCATTTTGAGAATAACGGATTTTCAACTTATTCAATTGACGATTATTTTCAGAATTTTCAAGTTATGATTTTGTGACTTTCACAAAAGCTGCTCTATACATTTAGCTAACATAATATGCAAATGAAATTTTGATATCGTTGACGCATGCGCAGTAAAAAATTATTTAGTAAACCAACTCATTTTGTATACAATTTTCATTATTTTTTAATTCTGATTACAGGGTACTGTGTGCAATGTTGTTTGTCATATTTTCTGAAAAAAAATATTATTTTATATTAAGAACTCTGAAAATTATAAGGGAAAAACTTGGAAAAATTTGGGACCATTTTTATAAAAACCTTAATTACTCTGCGAGTATGCATGCTATTTGCATAAAAATGAACACAGTGTATTACAATAAGGCATTCAATCATAATCTAGAGTTTAAGCGCTTTTGCTACATTAGTTTTGACAGGGTTATTCAAAAGATATTCATTTTTTTTAATTTGTTGGCGGTCCGCTATGGAGTTTCGGTAAAAAATCTTCACGAAGATGTATTACATATACTATTATATTTATACACTAAGAGTTTCGAGTTGATTCCTCATGTATTTTTCTAGATATTTAGTAAAATGTCTAAAAACGCAAGTGTCCATTAATCAATGGCAATATAGTGTACATAACATTTAACATATAATATTATGTTCCTGCTGGATTACCGAAGTGAGAGAGCTTTCTGTTTTATATATTTGTTTGCTTTAAAGTTGTGATACTGTCGCAGTTTTCTTGGAGCCACCTGATTACTGTTTTTACTTTATTTTGTACGTGTTGGTTTTTACCTATTTGTTCGTCAACATATAATACATAACATTTAACATATAATATTATGTTCCTGCTGGATTACCGAAGTGAGAGGGCTTTCTGTTTTATATATTTGTTTGCTTTAAAGTTGTGATATTGTCGCAGTTTTCTTGGAGCCACCTGATTACTGTTTTTACTTTATTTTGTACGTGTTTGTTTTTACTTAATTGTTCGTGCCAGAGTTTATCATTATTTGCTGTTATGTTTACCAGGTGGTACTGTTGGGTGAGTGGACAGTGGAGTAGATAATGTTTAGGCATACCCTCCGAGCCGCATTCATAGTCTGCAGTGTCCACTTTGTTGTATCGGTGGAGATACGCTGGAAATGCTCCATGTGCTGTGTAGAGTTGTGAGAGTAAGAAATCACTTACGAGTCTGTTTTCCCCTACTGTTGGAAAATACTGATATGTTTTCCTGCCTGTATCCCCGTAATCCCACTCGGACTGCCATTGTTTCATTGTTAGCTCTTTAAGTGTCCATTTCAGCTTTGAGATTGGCTTTTTCATATAGTAATTGTTCTTATTATTTGTGTTTTGCGCTGCGTTTTTGGCTAACTCGTCTGCATCCTTATTTCCTTGTATGCCGAAACTGTAGCGATCAATTCCTATTTGGATCCGTCCGTGTAGGTGAGTACCTCATGCGTGTTGTATCCAATCCTTGGTTCAATTATTTCGGCTGGATGATTTGCCCATATATTGATTTTCTTTTCACATTCAAGTTGATACAGGACCTTGTTGTGTATTTTTGTGCTTTTTCTGAGTCTTGCGATTGTTCCATAGGCTGCCTCGTAATTGACTTTGAGGTGGATTGGAATCAGGTCTAAGAATACTAGAAATGAAGAGGTAGGGGTCGTTCTTTAAGCCCACACTATATCCAGTGCAAAATACTTTTGACAACTAGAGAGTATGTCTTTGCTCCTTTTATTGAGCTCGTGTCCCCAAATTGGGGCTGCATAAGTTAGACCTTTTTCCGCTACTGTTGTTTACCGTATCTTGATAATGTTAGGTTTTAGTCCCAGCCCTTCGTCACCATATAGGCCAGGTTGTTAAAATTAGATGTAACCTATATTGGAATAGCTGCTTCAGTTGATTAGCTAGACCTACGAAGTTCTTCCCGTTATCGGAATAAATGTCAGACGGTAAGCCTCTACGTGCAATAAACCTCTTTAAGGCTGCTAGCAAGGCTTGCACAGACAAGTCTGATACCACTTCCAGATGCACTGCCTTAGTGCACATGCAGACGAATACAGCTATGTAAGATTTTATTTTTATCTTACTGCTAGGCAAATTTGGTTTAGTTATGCAGGGACCGGCAAAATCTATACAAACCTTGGAAAATGGACGAATTGGGCTGATTATGTCAACGGGAAGATCTCCCATCATTTGTTGACAAGCTTGTGTTTTTAGGCGTTTGCAAATTACACACTTGTTGAGTTCTTGTCGTACCGTAGAACAACCATTAACAAACCAATATTGTTGGCGTATAATAGAAAGTACTAGCTGTGTACCTGCGTGCATATGTTTCTCATGTACATGCCTTATTAATAGTTTTGTAAAAAAGTTATTTTTTGGGAGTAGCATCGGATATTTTCTATCAAAGGTTAAAGAGTGATGTTGTGACAAACGACCACCTACTCGAACGATATCACTTGAATCTAAAAATATATTTAGTGATAATAGTTTACTATTGCTCGGTAAAGGCTTTCTTTCCTTTAACAACTTAAGCTCTGTGTTGAATTCAGAACTTTGAATTGATTTTACGATACATTGAATTGAATTAGATATTTCTTCTGAACTTAGATTTCCAAATTTTTTCGATGTACTATGTCTAGCATTATTTATAAATCTAAGACAATACGCTGTGACTCTTGACAGCTTAGAGAATTTCGAAAACTTAAGAAGAAAGTCTGGAGGTGCACTTACTTGTGTTACATTACTGGCAGAGTCAATTACTTGATTTAACTCAGCTATTGGAGCAGTGAATTTAGGTATTGGGATTTGCCCATTTGACAGTAGCCATGGAAGCTCATGCCACCATAGAGAATGATTAAGAAGATTTCGTAGTGGGATTCCCCTAGAAGCTACATCTGCAGGATTTAAAGCACCTGGAATATGATTCCACTCATGGGAAGGCATTAATGCCTGTATTTGGCATACTCGAATGAGTACGAACTGATTTCCCTTTAAAGGTGGTGCTTTTAGCCAACTGAGAACAATCTGTGAATCTGACCACAAATAAATATTGTCAAAGTTCACTGGTAATGTGTCGATAATGACAGACATAACTTAGCTACTAAAAGAGCTGAACAAAGCTCAATTCTTGGCAGTGTTTGAGGTTTAATAGGATTGAACTTAGTTTTTGCAGCAATCAAATTGACAAATACTTTTTCAGGTGTAACAACACGTAAATAGGTAACAGCAGCATAAGCTTTATTCGAGCCATCACAAAAGCCATGCAGTTGAATTTGAACAACTGCTTCATTAAATAAATTCATGTATCGAGAAATTTCTATAGACTTCTATAAATGCATTTCAGATGAAAATTCATTCCAAACCTGTTGCGTGGAATGTGGGATTTCTTCATCCCAAGAAATCTTATCCCTCCAAAGATCTTGCATCATAATTTTTAACCTTATTATTGTAGGAACTAGGAAACCCAGAGGGTCAAATATTGTAGCCACTACAGATAACAAATCTCGTTTTGTTTTTACATCCTTTAAATCATTGAACCTAATTTATAAAATATCTTTGGAAGAGTCCCAAAGTAAACCAAGAACTTTAACAGTATCATCTTACTGAATGACCTTTTTCGAGGAAGCCTTCATATCATCAGGTAAGTGAGCTATTACATCAGGATCGTTACAGGTCCACTTTCGTAGTTTAAAACCTCCGCTTTTCATAATACTTATTTGTTCTGTAACTAAACTCTGAGCGTTTTCTCGTGAATCGGATCCAGAAAGAAGATCATCAACATAAATTTCATCTTGAATAATTTGGCAGGCTTTTTGATAATATTGTTCATTATCAATGGCCAACTGGCGGAATGTTCTAATGGTCAAAAAAGGTGCACAGGAAAAACCGTATGTAACGGTCAACAGCCTGTATGCTTTGATAGTGTCTTCTAAATTAAATCTCCAAAGAATGCATTGATAATCAATGTGTTTTTGATTAACGAGGATTTGCCTAAACATTTTTTCGACATCAGCACTAAAAGCAATTGGATTCATTCTGAACTTTAATAATAAAGGAAATATTTCCGGCTGCAATTTTGGACTTATCTTTAGATAATCATTTAAAGAGCGGCCTGATGAACCAACTGCAGATGCGTCAAATACTACTCTAAGTCGTGTAGTTGAACTATCTTCTTTTAATACCCCGTGATGTGGAAGATAAAAATGATCCGGATTTGAAATTTCTGAATTTGGAACAAGTTCCATGTGCTCCAAGTCGATATATTCTTGCATGAATGCTAAATATTGCTCCCTAAGCAAAGGGTTTTGGTGGAGTCTTTTTTCCAAAAAGTAAAACCGCTTTAGAGCTTGAAATTTTGAATCACCGAGGATTGGTCTAGATTTAAACGGCAAGTTTACAACATATCGTCCTGATTCTGCGCGTGAAACGGTTTTAGAATAATTATCTTCAACAAGAGAAATTGGATCAGAACTGGGAACCGACTCAAGCTCCCAGAACTTTTGCAGCTGAGAAGTAATCTGCGTAGTAACATGATAACTAACAGATGAATTTTGGTTTGATTCATTCGAATAAATAATACCCGATAGTATCCAACCCAGTTTAGAATTAATAGCATTCGGTGATCCTTTAGGTCCTAAAATAGATTCTCCTATTATGATATTGGCAAACAAATCTGCACCTATAAGGAGATCAATAGGACTCGACACATGGAAATTTGGATCCGCAATATTCAAGCCTTCAATATGTGGCCAAAACGTAGTCGTAATCAAAAAATTTGGTAAGTTTGTTGTTATCTGATTAACAACTAACGCGTCTAACTGAAAGACTTCATCATTAAAATGGGGAGAGAATGTCAAAGAAACTTCCTGGAGAGCTGTTTCTGCAACTAAATTATTTATACCTGAGATTTTATGATTTGTAAGCCTTGATGGAAGACCTAATTTTTTACAACAAGTTTTAGAAAGTAGGCTCTTTTGAGAACCACTATCGATCATCGTCCTGCAAGGAATGAATTTGCCTGATTTAGATTTTACCCGTATAATGGCAGTAGTCAACAATGTTTGAGAATTTTCACTAAACGATTGATCAGTAAAACAATTAGATTCATTTAAATTACCTACAGCATTTGGGGTTATTACATGATCTTGTTGTCTAATAATTTGTTGTTGAGCAGGGGCAGATTGATTACGATGAAGGAGTGTATAATGTTTTGAATTGCAATGTATACATGTGGTATTTATTAAACAATTATCAACAAAATGGTTAGAACGTAAACAGTTCATACATAACTTTTTTGATTTTACTAAATGCCAGCGTTGCTCAATAGATAAATTCTGCATTGCTGGACTTCTATGAAGTTGGTGGGATTCATAACATTGTGGACAAATAATTTTTAGTGATTTATTCACATTATTCACATTATCCGTTACAACAGTATCCGATACCGATCTTTTTGGAAAATGTTGAAATTTAGTACTAAATTTTTGATTAGATTTAGATTCAGTTTTAATAAATTCAACATTACAATTCTGCAGGCTACGTGTTTGTTTTTCAAGAAAACTAATTATCATTTCATAAGTTGGAAAACAATCATTATTTAATGATAACTCCCACTGTTTTCGTAAATTATCATCAAATTTCGTTTAAACTAAATAAACTAAAATCAAATCAACAAATTCATTAAATTCAAATTTTAAAGATTTCAAATTCCGAATAACTTCATTAGAAGTGTCCAATAGCTCTAGAATTGATTTTTGCGTAGGTGATTTTAATGATTTATCATTAATTAATTTTGGCAGTAATGAATATGCCAAATTCTTACGATTATCATAGCGATTAACAAGAGTTTCTCACGCTTCCTTATAATTATCGCCAAAAATTGAAAAACCCGAAATTAATTTAGCAGGATAATTCTTTAAACTCGCTATTAGATAAGAAAATTTTAACTGATCTGATAAATTTCATTATTATGAATTACAGTCAGAAATATTTCCTTAAAGGTAATCCAATTACTAATGTCACCATAAAATATCGGTAACTGAAATTTAGGTAATCTTAAAGTGTTATTCTTAACAGAAATTCCTGAATTATTACTAGTTTCATTCATATTTTCTTGTATTTTTACAACCAAAAATTCTTCAATTTTAACTAAATCGTGAACAACTATATCCTTCGCCTTTGTAAATGATTCATATTAACCGTTAATGCTTTCTTCGGCAATGCCAAAATAAGATTTTTTTTAAGTCAGCTTCTAAGCTGATTAATTCTGATTTAAGCTTTTCAGTTAATTTCACATTTTTATTCTCTATTGCTTCAACTACTTGGATGTTATAACGATTAATTTCTTTGATAGTGAAATTACACTTCTGCTCACTGGCGATTTCCTCCTTCATCTTCATACTGACGTAATTAACTTTTATATTTAAACTTTAAAAATACGCTAGACGCTGCGGCTCCGACAGACCAAAACTTTATTATGTTGGGATTTATACTGAATTAACATAGATTTTATTTATCTTAATCAGTAGAGAGATTTTACCCGTGAAACATTCTTCTTGACGGCGTCTTGCATAATCACAAGTATCGTTTTCTGGAATACGAATATTGGTTCTGGAATTAGACTTCATGAAAACTGTTTAAAGAGTTGATTGATGGTTATATAGCTTTGAATGATGATGTGTTCTTTTTTTTACACGAATAAATAAGATTGCTTGAGAATTAAGAAATTTTAATAGAATCATTCGAGCTGCGATTTCGTAAACATACTTAGAATCTTAACATTTCGTTCTAAACTAGACCGCTGTACAATCTGCAGTATAACAAATACAATATATCTTAAAAGATGAATTAAACAAATGATTAAATGCTAAATGTATGTATGAAATCATATTAGGAATTTACAAACACAAATGAGTTACAATTAATGAGAAATAATAATTAATTAAAGTTATTAACAGTCTCGTCTTATCAAGATCAAAGTTTTGGTGCTGCCATCTAGTGTCTACTTTCAGAAATAATGTCCTTTTAAGATTCAACAGGCACCATTTTTGGACACAGCGAATTAATTCGAATCACCAACGCAAATGGTTTTTAGCTCACAGGCTATCAAAGCCGGAGAGCTTATGTGCCCGTCCGTTCTGTATGTATGTACCTGCGTACGTAACATGATAACTGATGATAAAAATATCGGATTTGATAATTTGAAATTTTGGATATATGTATATTCTGACAAGCCGCTTCCCTGATTAGTTTTTGGAGTTCATTCCATATGTAAAAGAGGGGGAACGGGGGCTAATGTCCCTCCCCTTAATTTACATAAGTGGGTTTTTCATGCAGAATTATCAGTTTTCATTCAAAATTTAGATCTAGCATCATTTTGATCAGGCGCCTCCTTAAATAGCATTGGGTGTTCATTGGATAAGTATAAAGAGGGGGAACGGGGGCTAAAGCCTCTCCCTTTAATAGGCATAAATGGGTTTTTCATGAAGATTTATCAGTTTTTGTTCACAGTTTAGTTATAGCATCATTCTGATGAGGCACCTCCGTGACTTGGGTGTGCATTGGATAAGTATAAAGAGGGGGAACAGGGGGTTAATTCCCGTCCCCTTGATTTGTATAAATAGGTTTTTCAAGGAGAATTTATCAGATATCATTCAAATTTTAGACATAGGATCATTCTGATGAAGGCAGTGCCATGATTAGTTTTGGGAGTTCATTGAATAAGTATAGAGAGGGGGACGGGGGCTAATCCCCCACCCTGTACTTCGATAAATGGCTTTTTCATGCAGATTTACCAGATTTCATTGAAATTATAGCCATAGGATCAGTCTAATGAGAGCACCTACCATGATTTGTTTTGAGAGGTCATTGGATAAGCCTAAGAGGCAAATAGGAGGTAACCCCCCTTAATTTAGGTTAATGGGTTTTTCACGTAGAATTTACCAATTTGCTTCAAATTTTGAATGTAGGTTCATTCTGATAAGGCGCTTCCCTGATTAGTTATGGGAATTCATTGGATAAATATAAATAAGGGATCGGTGGGATTATCCTTCTTAATTTAGGTAAATGTTTTTTCTTGCAGAATTAACCGATTTGCTTCAATTTTTAAAATACAGGTTCATAATGATAAGATGCTTCCCTAATTAGCTGTGGGGATCTTTTTTTAGGTATAAAGGGACTACTTGCGATTACCTCTCTCCTTAAATTTGATAAATGGATTTTTCTGCAAAGTTATCAGATTTGCTTTTATAGATGTAGGCTCTTTCTGATAAGGCGAATCTCTGAATAGTTATGGAAATTTAATGGTTAAGTATAAAAGATGGGTTAACTCCTCTTAAATTATATAAATGGGTTTGCAAAAAGAATTCTCCGATTTGCTCTGAATTTTTAGATTTTTTATGATAAAGCATTTCCCTGATTAGTTTAAGGAGTTCGATGATTAAGTATAAAGCGGAGAAATGGAATGAACTGTTTCCTCCCCATTAATTTGCTTTTCGAAAGAAATTAACACTTGAAAATATAAGGCTGTAATGTACAATTAGTATGCATAGACTGTGAGCTCAATGCCACCAGTTTAACTGGGCAATATTCTTTTAATTTCATAAGATTTAATATTTGGAAAAGTATGACAAAATCTTAAATAAACACGGAATTTATCTTTAATTTTCTGTAAGAAAAATATAACAAATATTACTCATCTCCAAAGAACACATTTAAAATTTTCTATTTATTATTTCTATTATTAAAATTGAAATTAAAAAATATAGTATAAAAAACTATTTATTGCTGTCTTTCCTTTCAAGGTGAAATAGGGTGCGGAGTATATCATCTAAAACATTCGCGAATAGCCCCTGCATCACTTCCTATTCATTTATGTAATATTTACATATTAAAATACTCATTATGGAATCTATTAAAAATCTTATCAGTAATACGAAATTTAAAGATGAAAAACGTAATAACTATCTACCACATTTAAATTCTGACCCCTCCTTTTCTTTTTCTATATCCTTTCTCATTTATTTGGTGTACAAAAGCTAACTGTAAGGGCGATTTAAATGGTTTAAGGGCAAAATTTGTTTAATTCTAATGAAAAAAAAAATCCAAATGATATCCGAAATTATTTTACTTGCAGTTTATTAAAAATTCTAGCTTCTTCTTCCAGCTTAGAAATGGGTGATTAAAAATTTCATTTCCGTAAACATTTAATCAAAAGCATTAAAGAAAGAAAAAGGAAAATGATTTCAAAAATTAATTATAAATACGTTATTGAATTTAATTTTAGTTAACATTTCCTTTTTAATTGCATATATCGGTGGTGGTTTGTTTTTCTTGCTTTTTCATTATGCGGTCAGTGAACTGAATCGATGGAATGTCTTTCTGATTCGCATAGAGGACCTTTTTGATTGATAATTAATTGCATTCTTCAAATAGATTGCTTCATAATGACTTTAATGGAGTATAGGACGCATTTTCTTTTGATTACTTTTAATTTGTATTTATCATGAATTTCAAAAATAACGTTTATGAGAATTTAATGATTTTTTTCACATTTTCTCAAGCTTTTTTTGTAGGATCTGACTCTAAGAAATAATCGATTTTATCTGGTAAATCTTTCATCGCATTTTATGATTATGTTTATTCAGGTTGAAAGTGCAAAATGTATCACAGCAAAAATACGCATTTTGTTCTAGGCTGTTCAGATATTATTTTAAAATGACTTTTAATTTGTTTTTATGATCAATTTTAATGATAATGTTTATAATAATTTAATGATTTTTCATGTTTTTTACACTCTTTGTAGAATCCGAACTCAAGGAAAAAAAGTCCATTTTATCGCACAAAACTTTCACTGCATTTCTTAGATACCATTTATTGGAGTTTTTCATGGAAAATGTATAATTATACTACTAAATATTTTACGTAACTTATTTTGTGAAAATAATGAACTAAATATTAAAGATAATTTTCCGTAGTAAGAGTTGGTATTTAAATATTAGTTTAATGTATGTAAAAACTTTATACAATGTAGAATATAAAAGTAATTAAAATAATTCTACTTCATATGAAAGAAAAATCATGCATCAAGCATAAATTATGAAGCACTTTTCAACAAATCCAGAATATTACAATGTCTAAAATACTGTAAAGAAGGTATCTAGGTAAACAATTTAGAATAAGCTCAATATTAAAAATTTCTAAAATAAACCACAAAAACAAGGCCAGTGCCTCTGTTAATTTACACGCTTTCGGTTAAACGTATTTTATTGAGTTTCTTGATCTATAGAGATTTTCATGTCTTTATTTAATGATATTTTTATCTTTGTTATAACATGTAAATGAAAATACACACATTTAAAATTCTTTTACAATTTTATTAAAAATATGAAAAAAATTGGATTAAATATTGCTTTATGAAAAATTAGAATATTTTAGAAAGGGAAAATTCGTCTCTGTGAAACAAGTGAAGATTTTCATCAGCAATCATTTCACAGTTATTTCATTAACATTTGCATGAGGCTTGGTCGTCGTGCAAATTTCATTGTTTTATTAGCTCACAAGCTATCAAAGCCTGAGAGCTTATGTCCCAGTCCGTTCTGTATGTATGTATGTGCGTAACGCGATAATTTATGATAAAAAATACGATTAACTTGAAATTTTGGATCTATGTACATTCTGATAAGGCACTTCCCAGATTAGCTTTGGAGTTCATTCGATATATTTTAGCTCATATATTGTGATATCTTACAATATCCATAAAAAGAAAAGACGTTAGGAATGATTAAGATTCATGCACGTGTAATAATAGCAGTAAAAATATTTCACCGCTGATTCATGGAATACATAATTTATATACAGTAGTAACAGCTCCTAGATCACACTTAGAAAGTTACTTGTCTGTAACTCAGAAAACTGGAGGTCAAAGACAGGGCCATTTTAAAAATTAAACGGTGCAGCAATTCAAATTCACCCGAAAAATTGTAACTGTGCTCACGGCCGATACATCGACCGGAAAAGCTTCATTCAGATAATCTTGAACAATAAAGGCAAAATGGGTTGATGCTCCATGCTGTTGAAAAACAGTATTCATAATCCCATCAGATATAAACTGGGATTTTCCCAACACATTGAAGTATGTGTGTCCAGCTTGATTTGTTCTGCGAACGTAAACTGTTCGGCTTGTTAGCCTTAGTGACACATTCATTTTGGATGTGTCTTGTTGTCACTCCTGCATCGCAATTGGTTGTTCATCTGACAAGATTTCACTATTATATTTGTTCACAAATAAATACGTGTGAAATGTAGCTTCATCAGTAAATAAGATATTTTGCATCAAATTATCATTTTCCACAGATTCTAGTAGGTCATGACACATACCTTGTTTAGCTGCATAGTCCTGAGTTTCAAACTTATGAATGACCTAAATATGATATTGACGTTTCTGAAACTTATAAAGAAGAATTCTCCACACATTGGTTTGAAGTATTAAGTCTCCTGGTACATGCAGAAGGTGCGAGTGATGGCATGCTACACACTTTGCATGGTGTTTGGCGTTGTTCCCGGTCTTTCTATACGTTCATAACATTACCAAAACGTTGAAATTAATTGACTAGGCCAGCCTGGATTATAGCCAGTCTGTTGGTGCTTGGTTTCCTAAATCTACGGGCGAAGGTCTGCCCGCACCCTTTCGTACGTCATTCCCAAAAACGAGCAGAAACAACAGAGATTTGTTGTCTTCTTTAGTTCGCATTCTGTCGTATTAGCAGCAAGAAAAAACATTTAGTAAGTAAATCACTGAAATATACAGTGACTTTAGAATCACCCTGTATAATGGAATTGCCGTGTAATTGATATAGGTTACTCAGGTTGTTATTCAGGCTTGTTTGCTATTAATAAGGAATCTATAACATTTACAATTTTTTCACAGGGATAAAAAATCTCGTTGCATTAAAAATAATAATCTGGAATTTTTTTAAATTAGAAAGATTATTGAATTTTTATGTTTATTATTTACTATAACTTTTGTTTTTTGAAAGTATGACTGCAAATTGTGATCGAAAGCACATGTATTTACTAAGATTACTATAATTTAAGGTCCTTGTATGTTTGTGAAATATTTGGAAAAAATAAAATTAAGTCCTATAATTTTTTTTGTCATATTTCAAAAGTATTTTGAAGATGCAACTTTTCTAATCTCGCATATTTTAATTGGTTTAGGAGAGCTTCAATTATATTTTGATCACCTAGGAGAAAATAATTTTCGACTTAAAGTAAAATTTGAACTGCTACAAATATCCAAGCCTGAAATATAGTTTGAATTCGCCAAATATTTATCACAATCCAGCATTTTTAGCATTATAAAAGCAAATTGGTTTGAAAATGTTTTTTTATTGATTTATTCGATAAATCCATACCATTTCAGATATAAGTCGCCTGTGAAATTAAAGAAACAAATTTCCTGAAGAAAATATGAGTTTTTTTCTGAATCATATAATCAATTCAGCTTTACTCAGCAAAAGTGAAATCTAACAACAGTCCATTCACGATAAGTTGGCAAATGACGTTAAAAAAATTCGCGATGATACAGGGAAAAAAATATTAACAGACGTAAATGATGGAGAAAATGCATTATATAACTAAGAACTACATTCTGCTAATGTATAATAGTAATTGTGTCTTTAATTAAGGTTTAAATTCTTTTAAATTTGGATTACCTCATGGTCAAGCTTGTACTGCTGAGTTATAGTAATCTATTTTGCACACAAGGGTCATACTATAATAACTAGCAGAAAAATCTTTCAGCACGCAGCACATATGTCTAGCTCATTCTTAGAAATTTCATCTACAAGGTGTATTATGTCTTACATGCTGTAAATGTAATACACTCTATCAATATAAATAAGCTATGAATATTGTACTTAAGAGAAATATTTAAATTTGAAAAGAAGCAAGATAATTTTATATAATCCTTTAAATTGTATTATAATTTATAATTCGCAAATAAAGAAATATCAAGTCTCATCAAATACACGACTTCCAATATGACCTGATTATGAACATTCCATTTCTATAAGAATTATAATAAGTCCTTTTTAATAATGAAATATATTTCGCGAACAAAGAAAAATGAAATTCTAGGAATAGGATTTACATTTTCGATGTGCACCACATTTGTCTATTATGCTTTATAAAAGATTTTGACAGTCAAATGAATTTCTAAATTACTCTGGAGTTTATTCAAACGAAATACAAATTACATTCATCTATTCATATACTGTTCGTTTCTAAATAATACCAAAACATTGGCATTTAAAATATATTTCAGCGCCTAGAGCGAACGTCAGTTCCTGAAAGGATAATTTAAGAAGCTTTTCTATTCGGCATTTGTTACAAGAAAGTGAAATATGGAACTTTTGTGTCTCATAAATTTGAAACGCTCTTCCAACTTCCGCCGATAAACCTAGATTTAATTTAATCAAGTTTCGGAGCTTCGGGAAAGTTATATTAAAATATTTTCCACAAAATCCAGTGATATTTGCATAGTTTGGGATTGATTGCGAAATGGATTTGCTCGCCATAAGTAGAGTTCTAGATAAGTGAGTTTTGGATGGTAAGTGTAATTGAATAACGTGGTATATCAAGATAGCTAGAAATTTTAATAACTGAGATGTAAGCGTAAGGGAAAATTGGACTCCTCAGAACCATGCTACACACAGTAAAGAAAAATTCTCATTCCAAAATTACATCTTCGATTATCCGATTCATATTTCAATATCTAATAAGTTTGTTCTGACATTAATAATGTATATCCAATTGTATTTAGAGGGATGTATTCGACTAAACAAAAAGAAAATACACATATTCCTTTTTATAATACACTGTCATGTCACTTTGCGTTGATGCAAGGAAAAAGTTATCTAGTTAAGAGAAATAAATATTTGGTTAATAAAGCCCCGTCCAAATATTTCGCTGGACTGACCAAATGATACTAAAAGTTAAATAAAATTTGATTGGAAATTTTATCTGGAAAATAAAATTTTATAAAAGTAACAAAATCATTTGGTGAGTCTAAAAAAATATTTGAATAAAGGAAAAATAGGTTGGCACAAATATTATTTTTTGTTGTTTTAACGAAAAAAAATTTCCCGTGATATTGTTGTTTTTAATTATCTGCCTTTATACTTTAACTCAATTGAGACACATTGCACTGCTTTTCCGAACCCAAAACGTCGGGTAGCACACCGTGTATGCAATAATATGGAATTGCAATTAGCACGGTTGCGATTGATAAATATTTTTTGTTTCTATCTCTCACTACACTCACAAAAGAAAAATAGCTCACTTGCACATTGAAACCATCTGCAAGAGTACTACAACAAGAACAAGTAGTTCAATATTACAACATTTAAAAAAAAAATATTGATGCGGATAGAAAATAAAAATAATTGTCACTGGCAGCCCTGTTATCAGTCACTATGCAAATTTCGACTTCCGGGGATGGTCTCCAAAAAAACGCGCCGTATTACATGGGATAAAAGGGCGCCTGTTTAGCATAATGCACTTCGCATCTGAGTTTGCTGCATATGTATAGTCACGAAAAAATGAAAAACAAAACAAAAATTGAAAAAGAAGAATGCAGAATGTTCGAAATTGATACAATTAAATAAAAAATATCTACACTCTTCTATAAGCTCAAATGCTAGATTTATGATTCAGTTCATAATTCTGATCGATCTATATTATAAAGGACAAATGTGTTCGTGCGTAACTTTGACAACAGTAGACAATTAAATTTAATTTTTACTTCAATTTTTTAAACATATGTTAGATATTTTAAGATTTTACACTGTCGAATAGAGAAAAAAAAAGTAACTTCAAAAGTAATTTGTTTCAAAACTATAGCTATTTTTTTAATTTTCATTGTTTTTAAAGTAATTTTCTGCATAACTATATCGTATAATCTATATCGTATGCAGACGAATGAAAAAGATAAATCTGTTTTGACTTATTTTACATTACATTTATATGTAGCTTATATCTTATAACGAAATTAAAACATTCATCAATGAATATACAAAACAATGCAAATAAAAACACAAATTTAAGACATTTAATCGAACTACATGCTTGAACTCCTGAAATGGTCAGAATCAAAAAGTCTGATTGTAAGTTGTAGTGACGATATTGTCACGACATCGCTAAAATAAATATATATATATGAAGAATGATTCAGCACAATTAAAACGAAAATATATATAAATATACGTATAAAAAAATTAAAGTAAAGTTTTAAATTTATTTTATTCATTAATGTTCATTCTACGGTCATTTCATTCATTCAGGTAGTGATAATAATTTTAGATTTTAGAAAAAGATAAAAGCGATTTTTTTAACGTTAATTAAAGCTGTAAACTTTATGACTTTATAACGTTCGGTAAAATAACGAATGGATTTTAAAAGGAACACACACGTAGCGTTTCAATTTCTCACCATAAAAACTTCAGACAGTAACAATGACAATGGTCGTAAAAATATGAGACTGACTCCAATTCTGACATAACAAGCAGCATCCAACAATGACAGAATTTACAACCAAATGCCCCAAAGATGACGACTCTTGAAGGGTGGTTCTGACATACAACCCGCGGGAAGAAGGTGGACGCTCGGAAAAGGTTTCTGACTCAACAAACGGGGTGACCTTCCTACCGGACAGGGGAGCCAATGAAGTGCGGAAAAGCAATTGCCCCCAATGAGGATGATTACAATAAAGCCAATAAGAGAAAAAAGAAACTGCTTGGGGAGCAATAAAAAAAATAGAAAAAAAAGAACTCTCTCAGAAAAAAATCTACGAGATTGAGAAGGCATCTTCGTCCTGACCATGTATGACGTCCTGAGGAAAGAACTTAAGAAATAAGATCACCACTCTGATGCGGACGCTAAAGTGATCTTGGAATTAAAGAGAAAAGCATTATGGAATTGGCGCTTACGGATGTTTATAATTACAGTTTTTCTGATATGCACGATGAACGCTCCGAATCGACAATGAACTTTAGTGCTATGCAAGAACGCTGCATATCGTTTCCTTGTTTATGAACACTTCCGTGGATTCTCATGAACTTTGTGACTCCAATGGGGCTAAATAAGAGGCTGCAGATTGTTCGTTTACGGACGACCCCGTGAAATAGCCGATGAAACTTGTGTCTTCAAGAAGCCGTACGAGAGTGCCGCAGATCGTTTATTGATGGACCTCATTTGTATTTATGGACCTTATTAGCATCTATCGACCTTATTTGCATCTATGGACCTTATCAGCTACTCAACAAATGGTGAGAGATTTAAATCTACCTCTGTGGTGTCACTAAATATTAAATAATCCTTAGATTTTTTTTTTAAAAAAAGGAAAAAAAATATTATTAAAATTTAATTCTTAACTTAAAACTGAGTAAGGAATATTAATATGAATATAAAAAAAATAATGAAAATTTAGGCTATGCCTTTTAGTTGTGCTGTGAGTAATGTTATAAATTTATAATAATTTATAATTTAATCAAAAGAAAAGAATTATTATTATGGAATTGATATTTTAGAATGGTATTTTCCTATTGTGTGTTAATTATAAAATTGATAGTTTGAACGGTATTATCTCATTGTGTTTTAATTATAAAATTGATATTTTGAAAGGTATTATCTCATTGTGTTTTAATTATAAAATTGTTGTTTTGAAATAAATATTGGTATGTCTATATATATCCTTGTTTTCTTTGACATTTTCTTTTCTTTACTTTTTTTTCAAGTAAATTACTAGATGCAGACTCTTGTTTATTAAAATTAATTTTTTTAAGACAGTTATTTTAATACTCTTCCGATCTCCTTAAAATCCTAATTTGCTAAGTTAAACGTTAAATAAGCCGATTCTGAGTTATTGACATTTTACTTTGTTTAGATTATTTCAAGGTTTTGAATTATTTGATCGATAATACCCAGATCATTCACTCACAACGCAGGATGGGATATTATCATTATGTTATTTTTTTCACTAACCACTAACCTTCACGTACTTTCTATGTGGTGTCATTTTCCTCACCACATTACATAAAAGTTTAATGGTGCTAATACCAGGTGTTTAATTTGCAGTTAGGATTCAAAATTTAATTTTTTTTCTGCATTTGATTATATATGAGGAGCCCAGAAGCCAAGGGGTATAAGTGACAAAATTGAAAAAAATGAGTTGAGTGCATAGGCTATCTGGAAATATGTCTATTTATTTATAGGTAAAGGGTTAAGAGTGATTTTTTCATTATGTACTGAGTTATAGGGGTCAGTCACTTAACCTCTTTCCCAAAACTGTGAAACGATTGGAGGCCAAGGGGAATAAGTGCAGTTGTGTCCGTTAACGTCTATATAGCAGAAGCACGACCAACGACATACATACAAAGCCATTTGCTTTTTTATGCATTAAATATATGCATTTTAACTGTTATCAAGTAAGAAAAGTCATGCGTTAAGCATGGATTATGAAACATTTTCGAACACTCCCTGAAATCTTTAAAAATTTTTGCTATTGAGGGTAATAAAGTGTTGCAATCCATTGCCAAATATGTATTCTGATACTTTTTAACAGCCCTATGTTTTATTTGTCGGTTGATATATACTGTATAATGGGAAAAATTAGTTTAGCAAGAAAACGCATAACAGTTTGAAATTTCTCTTTCAGCAGTTTATATTAATAGATGGAAGCACACTTGTATACTTTTGTTCATCCTGTAGTTTATCTTGAACCTTTATTATACGCCAGTATTTAGCTGAAATTTACTTCAAATTAAACACACTTAAGACTACTGAAATCACATTTCCAGAAATTATCATTCATCGATGACCATGTATAAATATTTGTGTGTGATCCTGTATATCATTTTACCTATATTTTACAAGCATTTCTTAGTAAACTGAATGCAGTTCAGCATAGAAATACAAGACTTATTTAAAAGAAATCTTTAAGTAAAGTACGCTCATAGTCTGTAACCTTTACGAATATTTTTGTGTAGCCCTGTATATGAACTATAGCATTTATACATATCATAAAACGTGTATACATTTAGTGAAACTTAAAAGCGCAAATCATAATTAAAATAGCATTTTGTTCATCCATCAATCATCATCGATAATTATACAGTAATTCGGATAGAAATTCGGTCCTATTTGAAATCTTTTTTTGTGTCCTTGTAAATACTGTGTACTTTGTATTATGTGCGAAATAATTTATATTAAGCCTCAGCGATATACATTAATTTTATTATACATGAAAATTGTAATATAATTAAAACAAGTCGCAAACAATTCCCTCTTTATTATTAGGTAATGTAAATCTTTGTATGGTCCTGTAAATAATTAATAACTATTCTTTTCACCTCAGATTTTATAGAATGTCTGTTTTAGTGCAATTCATAAATGCATATAAATTTTAACATGTGACAAGGTGTAACATATTTCAAATTCATTTAAAACGATTTTTCCCATAACCCGTAATGTAACGGAAAATTTTTGATTGTCCCTGTAAATAAACTAATCATGTTAGAAATATGTGCAATAAGTTGCACAGAGTTATTGCAAGAGTCATTTGCAATAACTTCGTATTGAAGTAAACATGAATAATTCCCAAAAATTTCAGGGCAATCCGAATATATTTACGAGAGTTAGGACAGACGGACGGACAAACCAAAATCATATTCACTTTTCAACTTTGTTGGTAAGTGTTAAAAAATATGAAATTCCAATGTTTCTAAACTTATAATAAAAATTTAAAACTTATATTAGAACAAAAGTTTTTCATTTCATTCATTATACCAACATTGTTCATAAATTTTTCGTAAATTCATCTTTTTATTTCATATTTTTTCCTTTTTTAGAATTTATATTAAAACAAAATTTTGTCCTTTGATTTATTTGTATCAACATTAATCTTAATTTTTTCATAAATACATTTTTTTATTTAAAATTTTTTCATTTCTTGTGTTCATTCGGCACTTGTACCCTTTAGTTTTCAAGCAGTTTTCATTACTGCTTGGAAGCCAAGGGGTATAAGTGCCGAATGATGATAAATATTGCTTAGTTATAAATTAAAAAAATATCCTATTCCACCTTTTTTTTAAACAGTTATTGAAACAAGAGTTCAAGGATCATTAAGAAATAAGCAAAATTTTCATATCTCAATTCATTCAATTACAGTCGATGTGTAACTTTGAACTCAATTTACTCGAAATCTAAATTTTGTCACTTGTACCCCTTGGCTTCTGGGCTCCTCATATATAAATATACATTCAGTATTATAATTTTTCTCCTTAATTACCTATTTTCTTTTCTCTTTTCTTACTAACAAACATAACTTACCTATATGGTATTAAAAAAAATAAATAAATAATATATATATATATTTGTCCATATCTAAAAAAAAAAAAAAAAAAAAATTATAAAAGTAAAAAAATTTAATAATTATACGTATGAAATGAATACATACAAAGGAGAACTGGTTTAGCTCACAGCACATTATTTAGAAAACCTTTATTACTATAGATTTGTTTATATATATACCTGTATTTTGAAAATTTATTTTGTGATTATTTTTATGTGTGTCTATAGAAAATAGTTAGGGGGATTTTGAAATTTCTATGAGATTTTTTTTTCTCATTTCTCTTCATATGAGGGTAATTTTGATACCTAGATAGAAAATTTATATTTTGAGAGTAGTACATAATAATTCACAGTGCTGAAAAGTAAAAAAAAAATAAAATTAAAGAAAAACAATTAAACATCAATCTGTTAGAGATTTTCAAAATAGATAAATAAATATGACAGGAAGAAAGGGAAGACAGGCTTCTCCGGAAAGGGAAACATTCACAATTGGAGTGGATACTCTGATAAATTCATTACAAAATTTTGAGGATAAACCGGATCAAAACATAACACATTTTTTTAAGAATTTGAGGAGTTAGCCGCGGAGGCACAATTTCCCGATGATATAAAATTGGCATTGGCGAAATCAAAATTCAAAGGGCAAGCAAGAGAAATTATGAGAAACACAACTGAATTACATAAAGCACAAAACTTTAAAACCTTTAAAGAAAATTCAATAAAACAGTTTCAAAAAGAAAGATCTTTTGCAGATGCTCAATTGCAATTTATAAATGCCAAACAAGCAGCCAATTAAACCATTGAGGAATTCACAAGAAAATTCAATATAGAAGCACAAAAATATCTCGCTTTATCGGGACACGAACAAAAGAATGGAGCTAAAGAACTATTAGAAACAATTAAATTAACTAAATATCTTGAGGCGCTAAGACCAGACATTTCTTTCGAATTGAAAAAATATACACCTACAAAATTTGAAGACGCGGTAAAGAAAGCTAAAAACATCGAAAGTGCATTAAACAGTAAATGTGGAAGTGAAATAAACAATCTAACAGAAACAAGTGAAAATAAATTATTTGAAGCATTTATTAGCATGTCACAAGACCAAAAATCAGAGATACAACAGCTGAAAGAACAAATAAAAGGTTTACAAATTGACAAAAACGAAAGTGAACGAAACAAAGCTGAAATAAATCATATAACGCAAAATTTTTGTCATATATGCAATAAGTCCAATCACCAGACACAAAATTGTTTTTTTAATCAAAAAAGTGCGAATTTTTTTCAACCAAGGGGAGCACAAAACAATGTTAGGCCAAGATTTCAAAAGATTTACTATCAAAATAACAATTATAGAAGTTTTCCACAATTTCTACAAAATTATGCACAACATTTTCAAGCGCACAAACATTTGATTTCGCAAGACCTCATCACAATCAAACTAGATTTAATGATATGCAAAATTAGATGCCAAATTGGCAAAGTTTGTACCAATCACAGATACGATCTAATCAAATGTATCATGGAAATTATAATATGCAAAATATAGTTCCAATGCAAAACTTTGATCCAACACAGGGAAACAATACACAAATCGCTTATACAGGGCAACATCAGAGTTTCGCAAATATGCGAAATAGCCAAAATCTTTTGCCGCAAAATAATGAGAGAAACAGGGAACATCAGCCCACAATTACCTTTCCAACCGAAAATAGAGACAGGAGGGGGGGGGGGGCAAAATAATAACACAAACAGAGGGTAAAGTCATTTAAACCGGTAAGGGGACTTACAAAATTGAGAGAAATACAAGCCCATAGGTCCCGTAACATTGAAAAAAAAAAACAGGGTTATAATATAAAAAATAAATCAAACAAGGAATTGAAAATAATGAAACAAAAACAAACAAAAAAGACAAAGATAAGAGAAAATGAGGACGAAAAGAAAAAAGATTAAAGAAAAACTGATTGCAAATTGTAACTCGGGAAAAAACAATGAATTACCAATATGGAACTTAAAAATAAAGAAAGATCGAATTATACCCAGTCTTATTGATAGTGGGGCGAGTAATATGTTTAATATCCCCAGGGGTCTTTGAAAAAATAAAACAGACAGATATAAAGATTAAATATTTAGCCAATGCTATAAAAATTACAACTTTATCAAAGAAATCTATTCCTTTTAAACACTGTGTAAAATTTAAGTTTAGAATTAACAACACTTTCTTAAATGGCACATTTTATGTAACTAAAGAAGAATTTGACCGTAATTACAAGATCATTTTAGGATACGATTTTTTAAAAAGTAATAAAATAATTATGGATTTTGAAAATAATACTTTTAAACTCAATAACTCAATTATACACTTAAACCCTAACGAAAATCAAATTACTGAGGTTGTGAGGGAGTGACCTTTGCATAAAGGCACTCTAGTATTTCTGAGATCGTGACGTCAATAATTTAACAAGTGTAAGCGTAAAAGCGACATCTATCCTCTCTTTTACTTTAACTTTCTAGAGTGTGTGTGCTCTTTCGGATTTTACAGTTAGCTTGCGGTTATTAGTAATATGTTAATGTGAAGTATCTCAGTTTGCAGCATATAAAAGCTTGGGTTTGAGTGAATGAGGAGTGTCTCTGGCATTAGCCAGCAGCCAGCGAGTGAGGTTCTCTGCCATTAGACAAGCGAAGTGAATTAGTGTTCAGCGAAGTGCTAGCCGATTGAAAAGTAGCAACGAAGCCTCCAGTGAGTGGAAAGAAGTTCCGACAGTTGACTTGAGAGTTGGCCGGGGTAAGAAACCTCTTAGTTTCATTTGGATTGTTTGTGAATAAAGGATTACCCACAGCCACGGGCTGTTTAATTAAGCTTTATTTAGCAGATCAGCCAAGAGATAGCGGAAGATAGTGAGAAGCGTTAGGCGGTGCCACGACTGAGCTAGGTCGGAGCCTATGAGTATGATTTAGCTGTTCATAGTGTTTTCAGTTGTCTAAATTTAAGACTTGCTCCACTTCCCTTCAGCCATTATCACTTTAATAAACTTTGTTATTTTATCCTAAATTACTGAGTATGTCTACATTTAACCTCCACCACGACCAACCAAACGTTACAAATGACGCTCAGCATGCATGTAACGTTACAAATGGCGCCCAACGTGGGTTTACCGTTACAAATGGCGCCCAACGATACATTGGACATTGTGAGATTGTGCCACGTGTGTATTTCACCGGTGAAGGTGATATTAGTGAATTTTTAGTTAAATTAGATGATTATATTTTGTTCAATAATATACCTGAGAAAAGTAAGTACGTAGTGCTTAAATGCTCGTTGAAGGGCGAAGCACTTTTGTGGTTGGAAAATATAGGAAAGTTTTTGATTACTGATGAAGCGAAAAGATATGAACAAACTGTGATTGAGTTAAAGAAGGCATTTCCTCCAGTTAAAGATAAAAGTATTTTGAGAAAAGAGTTCTATTGTAATAAGCAGAATATTTATGAGTCGGCGTCAAAATTCTATCTACGTAAGCTTGAACTAAAAAATAAATTAGATTTAGATATCACATTTGAGGAATTGTTGGACATTGTTTTTCCTCTTTTTAATCCAAGTATACAGGACTTTATTGAAGTTAGAGCACCGAAGAATTTTGCAGAGATGCATCAGATATTATCGAAGTATGAGACTCGGCATAGCTCGGATCAACGGGATTTGCGTAACCCTCGTCAGAGACCGGTCACAGATAGTAATTTGAGAAATGAGGGGGAACGTAATTTTGTGAGAGGGGGGCAGCGATTTCCGAATAATAATTTGCGTAATAGAAATGATGGATTTGGTCGTAATATGTCGAATACGAGTAATGGTAACAGGAATGGTGGTGGTGCTAATAATTTTAGAAGTGGTGAGAGAAATATGCATGGAAATAGACAGAATAGTGGTTATAATCGTAGTGGGGGAGGACGGGACAGGAATGTTTCTTCGCAAGTAAGGAGATTAACTTCGGATGAGAATGTTGAAAATAGGTCAATGCAAAACAAATGTGTTCAGAGGTCGGAAATGTCTTCGGTGAGTTTGAATAAAATTACTATTAATCCGGTTGAGTTACCTGAAGTGTTAATTGTGTTAGATGGTATTGTCGTTAAAAGTGTCTTCGATACAGGGGCAGATAAGTCGTTCATTTCTTTTGATTGTTATCGGAAATATTTTTCGTATAAGAAGTTGAAGAGGTTAAGTCTGGTGGTTCAGTCGGCACAGGGAGTAGCTTGCGATAATAAAGGTTCAGTAGAATTGGAAGTGAAATTCGTTCGGTTAAGACATGTTGGGAGTTTTGTGTGTTAGATGGATTAACAGTGCATTGTATAGTTGGTGTGGATTATATGAAGGATAGAGGGATTAGTTTGGATTTCTTTAAAAAGTCGTTAATCGTGAATAATGATGAGAATGTGAGTAAGAAAGAGCATGTTTCAGTGTCAGTTAATTTGGAGGAGTCGGGGTTAAGTGAAATCGAGAAGGAGGAATTTAATAAGTTTTTGAATGAATTTGGAGAGTTTTTTTTCAGATAAACTGAGTTTAAGGAATGAAATTCATATTGGTTTTGACGCACTAGTTGCTAGTAAACCATTTCGTTATGATTTTATATCTAATATTTTTAAGTCTTTGTGTGAAAAGTTAGAGACTGGGGACGGTAAGGAACTTCCTCAGTCTAATATGGCTGAACGTGTAAATCGTACATTAATTCAAATGATTTCTTCATATGTTGGTTCTCATCATGCAAATTGGGAACAGTTTCTTCAGCATTTTGCGTACGCACTTCGTACAGCAGTTCACGAGTCGACGGGGAAAACGCCAGCTGAATTGTTTTTGGGTAGAAAAGTCATTACTCCATTCCAAAGGTTAGTTATGGTGTCAGATGCGGAAAGTCAGTACATGTGCCAGGATATTGAGAGGTTGGTTAAGGAAGCTCAAGTTCAGATGGGAAAAGCGCAAGAAAAGCAAGCTCAGTATTATAATATGCGTAGAAGGGAGTTAGAAGTGAAAGTTGGAGATTTTGTGTTAGTAGAAAAGCATTGGTTAAGTTCAAGTCGTCAAAAGAGAGTAGCTAAGTTTGGTCCGAAGTTTGTAGGTCCGTTTGAAGTTTTGGAAGTTCGAAATAATAATTTGGTTGTTGATGTCAATGGTGAAAGAATGACTGTTAATTTGGATCAGGTTAGAGTTTATAAGTTTAGAGAAAATGGTAGTGAAGGTTCTCATGTGTCGAGTGGTGTTTCGCGAAATTCCCGATCCAATGAGTGTCCCGAGTCCAGCACTTCTTCATCTAATTCTTTTCATCAATATTCAAGAAGAAAAGTTGGTCAAACAGCTCCAAAAACTGTTATTGAGAGTCGAAAGCCTAGCAATCCGAGAGCAAAGTATGATAACAAAAATAAGAGAGCAGTGTCAAATACTTCAGACTCTGTGTGCCATAAAAGGCAAAAAATTATAAACTATCCCGTTCCTCCACCAATGAGACAGCAACCTCACAAACATACATTATCTAATAGTTCACCATCTTCGGTACTTAATCCCCGGAAAAGATTTCAGATGGACACTCGGCAAACTGTTAAACGAACTTTAAATTCCGAATTTTTGCCTAATAAGAAACAACATAGATCCGGAAAGAAACGTGGCCTAGGATCTTCAGTAACTTCGGGTGCGTCTAGAAAGAGGAGACAACTCTCAGATTACCGGCATCAACAGTGTAAATCTCTCCATGGAGTGACCCCAGCGAACCGGCCAGAGCAGAGTCGTCGAGCGGAACCTACAAGTATCCCACGGCATCAATTCAGAACCACACTGTTAAAAATCTGCTGCATTTTGCTGCAACGCCCTCCACCACTTGTATATAATATCTCTATTCCAACCAATGAGAAAGCGCCATTTCACGGCCAAGTAACCGTTTTCTATACAAGCAGGGGAGTGCGTTGCAGCAAAATGCAGCAGATTTTTAACAGTGCAGGCTGCAGGCACGACAGTCAACTGTGGCGTCACCGTACAGTTCTGATGACGAAAGATCCTTCGTACAAGGTTTCTGGGACAAGAGGAGAAAACCATCCTGTAGTATGAAGCCTGCCAGCAGCGAATCATCTCTATGATTGGGTGATAATGTTCTTTATTAAATTTCTATTAGAGTGCATATATGTGGTAGCAATATGAAGGAATAGAAAGCAGAAAGACTGTTTGGTACTTTTGGCCATTTTTGGATTTTTTGACGGACTCACGATTGGTGCTTAATTGTGTTCAAAATTTGTTTGCAAAATTGTTAGTTTTATGTATGTTTGAGATTTTGGTCTTAACTGCTTTTAAAAATTCTGGATCTATTGTTAAATTGTTGTGTTATTTGTTAAAAATGTTACTATATTGTTATATTGTTCATGTGTTATAAAATGTATGTTAATGTATGTTTAAATTTTCAGAAAATACAGATAGTAATTTGGGTTATTTTGTACACGCGCCGCGGTTCAGGCGCGCACGTGTTTTGCGGTCAAGAAGTCCTTGACAAGCGTGTCTATCTCTTATACTAACATTTAATGAATTAACTTTCTCCTTATCGTTCGTGTTTTATGTGTTGCGTTTGTACTTTAGTTGGGAATGGTTTCCGCAAGTTGCGAAGTTTTAAGCTGCGTTTGAATTTGAAATTGTATTGTATTAAAATTGAATGTTAATGTGATTTTGTTGCAGGGAAGTATACCTGTGTTATGTATTGATTCTGCTATTTTTCTTTTAGTTAATACAGATGAAGAGCATGATGACGTCATTTTGTAAATTTTTGATATTTTTTTATTGTTGCATAAGCACAGCGATATGACGCTGTACGTATGTGCCCCAATTTTTGTTAAAGTGGAGTTAAGTTCTGAAGAATTTTGGGAGTTAGTTCATTGGCTAATGGGTATGTAGGTATTACGTAGTAGCAGAGTTATTTTAGTATGAAGTAAATGTAATTCTAGATGAGTTCGGAATTTGGATGAGGAAAATTTTTGCGCATTGGGTTTTTTGGACTTGGTGCGAATTCTAGTATTAGGAAAGTTATGGAGAAATTTTTGGTAAAGTTACAGTTGTATTGCAATATTGAGGAAAATTTCGGAAGTTTCGTGTTTTGAGAAATTTTAGCACTCCCAGTGGAGTGGGCTGTTTTGAAAGAGGAAGTAATTAGTTTTGAAAGTTTTACGAGTTTTTGGAAGTTTTACGGAGGCTATTTGTAAGATAGAAGAATGATTGGATTGAATATGTGAATATTTGAGGCAAACTGAGGTTTTTTGGTTGTGATGGGTTAAAGTTAATATTTTAAAAGTTATGTTTCGGCACTAAATTTCACCCATCACTGTGTTTATTACGGCTCGAAATTTATAACAAGAAAAAGTTCTGGGCATGCATTTGGCCCAGCCCTTTTTCTCTGTAGAATCCGAGGGGGGGTTGTGAGGGAGTGACCTTTGCATAAAGGTACTCTAGTATTTCTGAGATCGTGACGTCAATAATTTAACAAGTGTAAGCGTAAAAGCGACATCTATCCTCTCTTTTACTTTAACTTTCTAGAGTGTGTGTGCTCTTTCGGATTTTACAGTTAGCTTGCGGTTATTAGTAATATGTTAATGTGAAGTATCTCAGTTTGCAGCATATAAAAGCTTGGGTTTGAGTGAATGAGGAGTGTCTCTGGCATTAGCCAGCAGCCAGCGAGTGAGGTTCTCTGCCATTAGACAAGCGAAGTGAATTAGTGTTCAGCGAAGTGCTAGCCGATTGAAAAGTAGCAACGAAGCCTCCAGTGAGTGGAAAGAAGTTCCGACAGTTGACTTGAGAGTTGGCCGGGGTAAGAAACCTCTTAGTTTCATTTGGATTGTTTGTGAATAAAGGATTACCCACAGCCACGGGCTGTTTAATTAAGCTTTATTTAGCAGATCAGCCAAGAGATAGCGGAAGATAGTGAGAAGCGTTAGGCGGTGCCACGACTGAGCTAGGTCGGAGCCTGTGAGTATGATTTAGCTGTTCATAGTGTTTTCAGTTGTGTAAATTTAAGACTTGCTCCACTTCCCTTCAGCCATTATCACTTTAATAAACTTTGTTATTTTATCCTAAATTACTGAGTATGTCTACATTTAACCTCCACCACGACCAACCAAACGTTACAAATGACGCTCAGCATGCATGTAACCTTACAAGGTGAATGAAATTAAGCCTATACAAAGAAACGATGAGTTTCAAACAATACCAAAACAAATTGACTTCTATCACTCTAATAAAATTCCGAAAATTAATACACGAGTATTTGTAAAAAAAAACATTACTTTGAGACCTAGAGAATCGAAATTAGTAAACTTAATTTTTGATGGGAAATTAAAAAACGGACAACAATTTTTTTCAACCTAAATATAACAACACGAAATTAATAATTCAAAATACAGTTCATGAAAATAAGGAAACTGAAAATAAATTATTCACAATATTAGTACAAAATAAATCTAAGAAATATTTGAGACTTCATAAAGATCAAAAGATGGGGAAAATTACCACTGATTTTTTTTATAAAAAAACAAAATAAATCAAATACTGATAATATTTATGAAGTTAATAACTTAAATTTCACACAAATTAGAGAATTAAGAAAAAAAGAACTTTCAGAGAAGGATTTTAAAGTTGATCACTTAACACCGAAGGTACTAAAGGAACTACTGACAATTTTAATGAGACATGCTACTGCTTTCAGCAAATCATATAAAACGCTAGGAGAAACAGATGTAATAAAACCGAACTTTAAATTAATGCATGACTTTCCGATACAAACAAAACCCTTTAAATTAGCACACGACGTAAAGAAATTCGCGGAGAAAGAAATTCAAGATTTATTGGATGTCGGTATCATAGAGCCCACGAATTCAAGCTATGCTTTCCCAGTAATTTTTGTAAAGAAAAATTCTACGTCAAAAACAAACGATAAAAATTTAATTAAATTTAGGATGGCTATAGATTTTAGAGCTCTTAATGATATATTAGAAAGTGACCCATATCCAGTACCTAATACAAAAGATATTTTACAAAGCATGGCCGGAAAAAAATATACATTGTCTTAGTTTTACATTCTGCATTCTTTCAAATAAAATTAAACGAGCAGAACAAACATAAATTAGATTTTATCACGGAAGATAACCATTTTCAAATAACAAGGATGCCTTTTGAAAAAAAAATTTCAAAGAATCAATTTGCTCGTTTAATTGATATAGTTTTGGGTGACTTAAAAAAATACAACATTCAATACTTTATTGATGACATAATAATTGGTTCAAATGATAAACAACAAATGCACACAATACTAGAGGCAGTATTAGAACAATTAGAAAAATTCATTCTTACAATTGAACCGACTAAGCTAAAATTATACATGCCGGAAATAGATTTTTTGGGATATAAAATTAGCGAAAAGGGATATGCGCCATCACAAAAAAATATTCAAAAAATAACAAGCTTCGCAGTACCCACATCTCAAAAAACAGTTAGAGCATTTGTTGGATTATGCACATATTTTAAAGCAACTATACTATAATTACGCGGAGATAATAGCGCCACTGACGGATCTCACAAAAGCTAATACAAAATTCAAATGGAATGACAAAGCACAGGAATCATTTGAAAAAATACAAAAAATTATAATGGAACAACTTACTATACACCCCCAGATTTTAGTAAAGAATTCTATATAATTACAGACGGATCAAAAATAGCAACATCAGGTATACTAGCGCAAAAACAAGGAGATAAAATGATCCCAATCGAATTTACGGGAAGAAAATTAAGAGATTCAGAAAAGAAATATCCAAGCATGCAGATTGAACTTTTGGCAATCTATGAAACCATAACATATTTTAGAAACATTCTATTAGGACGAAAATTTTTTCTGCTGACAGATTCAAAGGCATTAACGTACCATTTACAGTTAGAAAAGCAGCCTGAGGTTGTAGCAAGATAGTTACTTAAATTACAGGATTATGATTTCGAAGTATCGCACATTGCAGGTATTCATAATCCCTCTGATTTCTGTAGTAGATCGGTACATGCCCTATCGATAGCAGATGACTTAGATAAATACCTTTTCACGGTAAATAAAAAGCTAAATGCAGATAATATAAAAAAAGAGCAATTAAATGACCCTAAATTAAAAGAAATTATTGAGGCCTTACAACAACAAAGAAAAGTAAAAAAAATACGAAAAGTACAGTTTAAATAAAGATGGGATATTAATTCTGAAAAATTCACATAATTCAAATAATGCGGAATTATATATTGCACCACAGAGCTTAAAAGAAGACGTTCTAAATACGCACATGTCCCACATTTTGCTTTCTTAAAAACTTATGGTATTATAAAAGAAATATTTTTCTGGTACAGAATGTATCAAGAGATAAAACAATTCTGCACAAAATGTATAACATGCAACACATTTAAACAACATAGAACGATAAAAAATCCTTTTAAAACAATGGATAAAAATTATCTACCAGGGCAAAGATTGGTATGCGACATAATTGGACCTTTAATTCCATCTTTAAATAGGAATAAATTCGTACTGACTGTGATAGACACTGCCACACGTTTCTTACAAGCATTTCCACTTAAATCGACGGATACATAATCAATGCTCTAAATAGTTACTTTAGCGCATTCGGATTAGCAAGATATTTTTCCACTGATAATGGATCTTATTTCAAATCGAAGGATTTTAAAGATTACATGAAAAATTTAAATATCGAACTAATCCCCTCACCAATTTATCACCCCGAAAGTCAATCGATTTCGGAACGTATTAATAGGGATTTAAAAGCTTCGATAGCAGCTATGTGTAATAAAACTTATGAATGGGATACGAAACTTCAAAATTTCATTTTGATGCATAATTCAACTGTACATAGAATAACAAAGTTCTCTCCAAGCATGTTATTTTTTGGAAGAGAAATAAAAACGCCTTTCACAAACTTTGAAGTACATGACATGGTTTCTTACAGCAAGTATGTTCAAAATAAATTAAAACATATGCACGAAATAAGAAAAGAGGTTATCAAAAATCAAGAAACGGCGGATAGGGAATTAAATAAAAATTCAAAGGCAACACACAAGGAGCTACAATTAGGCGATGAAGTATACTTAAAACTGCTGATAAAACCTAAGGCGTTACACCAAAAATTTTCAAGCCCATATTACGTTGAGAGAATTTTCAGGAATGACAACTACCTCATAAAAAACAGAAATAGACCAGATCTGAAGCTTATTAAAATTCATATTTCTAAATTATTTGCGCCCAATATGGCAAGCAAAAATAAAACAAATAATCATTCATTAGAAAACACAAATACGTAAATAAAAAAAATAAAAATAAATAAATAAATAAAAATATATAATTTAAATAATTCATTAAAACTGATTCATTGGTCTACTGTAACTGTCAAAATTTTCTTTTTAAAAAATGCATTGAACACACCAGCTTAAATTATAAACTTTTACAATTAAAGTACTTCTAAAAATGTTCGACCTTCATATAATTGACAAAAAAAAATAAAATAAAAATAAATAAATAAATAAATAAAAATAAAAAATTGGGTAAGACAATTAAGATATTTCTAATAAAAAAAATTTCTATAATACACAATTAAACGTTAAAAGATTTTTTTTCTCATTGTCTCACATTATTAATAAATATATAAAAAAGGGTAAAATAAAACTGGATAATTCATGGTTGATTAATTTTTCTTTCATATTCCGCGTAAAAAACGGATTTTAAAACACTACGAACAATAATAAATAAATAAATAAATAAATAAATAAATAAAACCAAATAAAATAAAAGATTTATTACAATAGATAGGTATAAAAAAAGGCTGTATTATAATCTCATGAGAAATATATATACTTCCCGGGGTGTAAGTTTTTATTGCTGGTCGATAGCTTGTATTGTACGAAAAATATTTTTTTGGAGATTGTACGTAAAACGAGATTGTACGTAAAAGGAGATTGTACATAAAAGGAGATTGTACGTAAAGGAGATTGTACACAAAAAATTATATTAATAATGAAGCTTTATATAAATTATCATATCTCATTAATTAATATAACAATAATACTAGATTGGAACAAAATTTGCAATACATGAAGAAACTATTAATTACAAACCCTAAAATACTCATATGTTCTAAAAAGAAATAAATCAAATAAATAAATAAATAAATAAAATAATAAAATAAAATAAAATTTGATTAATTTTTCACAACTCCGTATTTGATGCGAAAATTAACAATAAGTATAAAGGCGGTTCCATAACAACCAGACACTATAATCTAATAAAAAAAATAATAAAGACAGTGAGGAATAAATAAATAGACAGTCAAATAAATACAGAAAAGAATTCAAGTGAGAGAATGTTTCAGTGACAAAAAAATTTAATATATGCCATAGAAAAATAAATATATGTATAGAGAGAGAAAGTTAATTAAAAAGCAACAATCATTTAAAATGACTTAATTTTATAAAGGAGATATTTAATTAAAAAAATGAATTGGGATGTAGATTTTTATTCCAAATATTGATAATGGAGACAACAAAAAAATACCCTTTATGATGAAAAAAAAAAAAAAAAAGAAAAAAAAAAAAGCTCCGGAGAAATGTTTGCTCTCTTTTCACGGATTGGAAAATTTCAAAATTTTGCTATTTGGGGAAGTTTGTTCTTATTGATAGGCATAATTGCGCCCAGAATATAGAACATGCAAAATAAAATTCACACCCATTTTTGGAAGGTTAATTTGGAAGGAATATATTACAAATTTAAAATTTTTTCGCCAAAACTAACCTTTATACTATCTTAATTTTCTTATAATAATGTTCCGTACTTACTTCAAATTATTTTTACTTCGAATTTTTTCGTAGTGTTTTGATTATTATTATTTGTATACTTTTTATGTATTTATTTAAATTAATTATTCTCTATTTGTCAGGTTTATTTATTTGATTAATTGTCTGTGAATTTTATTTACTTGCCTATTTATGAGTATTATTATTATCATTATTATGTGTTGGAGATTGAAACATTTTTGTTCTTAAGGATTAAATGCAAGAGTGGGATATTCTTAGACAATTACTGTTGCATATTAAAGATTATTATGATATTTTTATGCACGTTTAAAGATAAGTTCGTAATAATAAGGAAGTATAAAAGAACTTAGAAGCTCAAGTTATTTTTAAAAAAAAGTACATTTTCTATTTTATTGATATTTGTTTGTTATCAAGAACTATTCTCAGAATACAGTATTTTCATGATAATGTTCCTACAACTAAACATTTGAGCTGAAAATTAAGTTAACATTTATGTTTTTCCTTTTATTTGTTAGAATTTCTGGTTACAGTGAGCTTTGGTTCCCGGATTCTTATAATTTATTTAAAGTCAGTAAGAAAGATGGAACTGTGCAAGGCTGTTGCTAGAATTTTGACTGATAAATATGATTAATTTTTTCAGTAAATTTTGTGATTTTAAGTAAAAAATTACCTATAATTAAAATTTTTGAATATGTTTATGATCTATAAAATAATAGAATTAAAAGTTGATCCCAATTTAAGGTATATCTATAATATTTACAATTTCTGTTTTATTAGATAGAATTTCTGGTTAAAGTTAGCAGCTAAATATAGTTATAATTATCACGATAATTTTGATTCAGATTTTTAAAATGGAGTGTAATGGTTTTGTGTGAGGCAGTTAAAATGTATACAACTCCAGTAGACAAAGCCCTCATAATTGCAAAAGCGCGATCTCAGGAATTTCACCTTAAAAGTAAAAGACTCTATGATCGAAATTTTGTCGAATGCCCATTAAAAATACAAGACTCTGTAATTTATGAAGAATTTAAATACCCTAACACTCGAAAATTAGAACCTACTTTCTCTGGACCATATAAAATTATAAATAAACTTTCTAATGTAACTTATGAAATAGATAAATTTAATTATGAGACGGGACAGAATTCCGTTATTGTGCATGTTTCTAAATTAAGACCCTATTTTTCACCCGAAGATTTTAAACTGTTTCATGAGCAACCCAAAAAACAAACAAAACCTCAGATACAATCACAATCACTAGATCAAACTAAAGTCAAGACAGTAGATTAAATTTTAATTCTTATTCTTTAAATATTTTATCACCATAATTTTCAACATTAGCAGGTATGTTCGTGGTGCGCAATAAGAATATTACTTGTTTTTGGGAGTTTTTGGGGTTAAATTGGGCTCCTTATGCAGGCATAAGGTGTGCACTTTGATTGTAAAAGCTTTCAAATTGATGTTGATAAATTAATTTTAAGTGTGTTTAAGTCTAACTATATTTACTCATGTATTTGACATTAGTATTATTCTATTTATTCAGCAGATATTTATGTTATAACAGTTATAAAATCTGATGATTCTACTCAAACCTATAACATAATATGTGATTTTCAGTGATTGTGAAAACTACAGATATTAAAAGTTTTTCAAAAAAGCAAAGTATTTTTATTTCCATTTCTCAATTAAGAATGACAACTTTTATTCCTATTTGTTTTTAGTATTAAAGTTTATAAACCATGTGTAGATAAAACA
This sequence comes from Maratus speculifer, assembly GCA_964019185.1. NCBI lineage: Eukaryota > Metazoa > Arthropoda > Arachnida > Araneae > Salticidae > Maratus > Maratus speculifer. Next base: position 41,321,249 of record OZ025293.1, read on the forward strand.
TTATTCTACATTTGGCATTTGAAAACTTATAACCAAATTTGACAATTTTGTAAAAGAGTATCAGAGAGGAATTATTGTAAGGAAATACTGGTTGAGAGTCCATTTTCTAAATAGTTAGATTTAATTTTATTTGGATTTTGGAATTATTATGATTTTTTTATTTATACTTTCGGCTATCAAAAAATACTTTCTTATGCTATTAGAAGATAAGGAAATTATTTAGTTGCTATGTAATTATTTTTATCCTCAACCAATATTTTCCCTATCAATAACAAACAAATAGTGATATTTTCTTTTGATTATACTCTTGTTTTACTATTATTATTATTATGATTTCTATAATGAAGTTTAGTATTAATTATACTCTTATAGAAAAAAATTAGGATATGGAGTCTTATTATGCTACTTATTATTATTGTTATTATTATTATTTAATTTTTTTATATTGTTTATTATTAATATTTGAAGTGATAATATTTATTGTTAGAAATTTGACATATTATTAAAAAACGTTGGAATCCAACAAAAATCATAAGATTAAAACCAAAGATTAAACAAGATTTGAAGATCTTTAATTAAAGAGACTGTATTCAATGGACATTGAAAAAGACTCTTTTATACATTCTTGAAAGACTTTTTTAACTGAAGGATTTTGTTTAAAATAAACTACTGATTAAGTCAGTGAAATTCTATAAACTCCCATGAAGGAGATTTCTTATTGTTTTTATTATATTTTTAAAATTTCTCGCTTAATAATATTTATAACTTATTTACTTTTATTGTATGTATTATCTCCTATGCACTTACAAATAGTAAGTGATATTGTAACATTATTGTATTTCTTTCAGGGAAATGCTCCTACCTAAATTTAATTCAGATTAATTTTCTCTTAACTATTTTTTTTAATCGCTAATATATTTTATATTGCGTTAATTTTCTTTTCTTCCAGCTCTTGACTTCCGGTGTTTGACAGTTTTATTCCAAAATTTAACTTTTCTAAATTATTGTATTTCTGTTGTCTGAACTTGTAGTTTTATTTAACTATCAATTTCATACAAAGTTTTGGGGAGGGGGGAATATATTACAAATTTAAAATTTTTTCGCCAAAACTAACCTTTATGCTATCTTAATTTTCTTATAATAATGTTCCGTACTTACTTCAAATTATTAAATTAAAATCTTGTTTCTAAATCTAATTTGTTAATCTTTATGCAGACGATATAAATTCTTAACTTGCCTTAAAAAACATTATTCCAGTATGCGTAAATTTAAAAAAATGGCTCTAAATTAAAAAATATTCTTACTTAAACTTTATTTCTTAATATTCCAAATAAAACTGATATCTTAATTTTCCAAATAAAACTGATTTCTTCTATGTTTTTATCAACCTTTTTTAAGAAAGTCTTATTAAATTTATTCCAAAACCATACCTTTCAAAAAATATCATTATTTTATTTTATCTATTTATTTATTTTTCCTCCGTCAACCTTTGATAGTGTGCATATTAATAAATTCATTTCTTTTCTTTTTCTCTTAAAATTAATCATTTATAAAAATCGTCTGCCTAAGAAATTCTGAGTCGATTATAAATTGGTTAAATAATATTTTTTTAAAAATAAATTTATCGTCTGTGGAAAATAGTCTCGTAGCTGGACAAGAATTCTGTTTACATAAAAGAATGATGGTTTGAGGTTAGAGAATGTTCTAGAATTTTCTTTTAGATTTAAGAGGGGAAGCCTCGAGCTGAGAAGGAGGATTCTTGGGTTTTTTCTTCGATGAGTACGGCTCGCTGAAATAATGATGGAATGTTTCGGTAAAAGACAGTTTGCAAAAGGAGCTTTTCCCTTTCTCATGACTACGGATTAAATAAATGAACTTACAGCAGCCAATGAGTAATTTATTGGATCTTCTACATCTATTTATTTATTTTCCTCGGTGGTCATGACTTCTGTGCGGTGAAAGGGAAACCCGGCGTTGATGTGTCTGGCTCCTAACTTTTAAATCGTCACATATCTATATATAAATTTGATGGAATATTGTAGGTATTGTTATGGCAAATATGTTTATGTATATATTTTGGTATTATTTTTTTCAATGGCACCACAGTGGAATGATTATTTTTCTCACCCATAATGCATTATGTATATTATTTTAGAATTTTGTATTACTTTGATAAACTTGTGTATATATTTTAGTTTATCTTGTATAGGATGTTTTTTTTCTTAAACAAAGGAGAGATAGCATGTAGTGACGATATTGTCACGACATCGCTAAAATAAATAAATAAATATATATATATATAAAATGATTCAGCACAACTAAAACGAAAATATATATAAATATACGTATAAAAAATTAAAGTAAAGTTTTAAATTTATTTTATACATTAATGTTCATTCTACGTTCGTTTCATTCATTCAGGTAGTGATAATTTTAGGTTTTAGAAAAAGATAAAAGCGATTTTTTTAACGTTAATTAAAGCTGTAAACTTTATGACTTTATAACGTTCGGTAAAATAACGAATGGATTTTAAAAGAAACACACACGTAGCGTTTCAATTTCTCACCATAAAAACTTCAGACAGTAACAATGACAATGGTCGTAAAAATATGAGACTGACTCCAATTCTGACATAACAAGCAGGATCCAACAATGACAGAATTTACAACCAAAATGCCCCAAAGGTGTCGACTCTTGAGGAGTGGTTCTGTCATTCAACCCGCGGGAAGAAGGTGGACGTTCGGAAAAGGTTTCTGACTGAACAAAAGTGGTGACCTTCCTACTGGACAGGGTAGCCAATGAAGAGCGGAAGAGCAATTTCCCCCAATGAGGATGATTACAAGAAAGCCAATAAGAGAAAAAAGAAACGGCATGGGGAGGAATAAAAAAAAAAGAAAAAAAAGAACTCTCTCAGAAAAAAATCTACGAGATTGAGAAGGCATCTTCGTCCTAACCATGTATGACGTCCTGAGGAAAGAACTTAAAAAATAAGATCACCCCTCTGATGCGGACTCCAAAGTGATTCTGGAATTAAAGAGAAAAGCATTATGGAATTGGCGCTAACGGATGTTTATAATTGCAGTTCTGCTGACATGCTCGATGAACGCTCCGAATCGACAATGAACTTTAGTGCTATGCAAGAACGCTGCATCTCATTTTCTTGTTTATGAACACTTCCGTGGATTCTCATGAACTTTGTGACTACAATGGTGCTAAATAAGAGGCTGCAGATTGTTTGTTTACGGACGACCCCGTGAAATAGCCGACGAAACTTGTGTCTTCAAGGGGCCGCACGAGAGTGCCGCAGATCGTTTATTGATGGACCTCATCTGCATTTATGGACCTTATTTGCATCTATGGACCTTATCAGCTACTCAACAAATGGTGAGAGATTTAAAACTACCTCTGTGGTGTCACTAAAAATTAAATAATCCTTAGATTTTTTTTAAAAAAAGGAAAAAAAATTATTATTAAAATTTACTTCTTAACTTAAAATTGAGTAAGGAATATTAATATGAATATAAAAAAAATTAATGAAAATTTAGGCTTTGCCTTTTAGTTGTGCTGTGAGTAATGTTATAAATTTATAATAATGTATAATGCAATCTAAAGAAAAGAATTATTATTATGGAATTGATATTTTAGAATGGTATTTTCCTATTGTGTGTTAATTATAAAACTGATAGTTTGAACGGTATTATTTCATTGTGTTTTAATTATAAAATTGATATTGTGAAAGGTATTATCTCATTGTGTTTTAATTATAAAATTGTTATTTTGAAATAAATATTGGTATGTCTATATATATCCTTGTTTTCTTTGACATTTTCTTTTCTTTACTTTTTTTTCAAGTAAATTACTAGATGCACACTCTTGTTTATTAAAATTAATTTTTTTAAGACAGTTATTTTAATACTCTTCCGATCTCCTTAAAATCCTAATTTGCTAAGTTAAACGTTAAATAAGCCGATTCTGAGTTATTGACATTTTACTTTGTTTAGATTATTCCAAGGTTTTGAATTATTTGATCGATAATACCCAGATCATTCACTCACAACGTAGGATGGGGTATTATCATTATGTTATTTTTTTCACTAACCACTAACCTTCACGTATCTTGTATGTGGTGTCATTTTCCTCACCACATAAGTAGTAATCTTTGGCGATTTCTTCGAATTTTAACTCATGGCAACAGTCAACTCATTCCGAAAATATCGCTTTTACTAAAGTACAAACTTTATTTGAACGCATTGCATGTTTTTCATATAAATATGATGTTTGGTATTCTTAGTGTGTGTTCTCAAAAAATATATTGAAGTTAAGGAGTCTATTACAGCTAATTAATTTTTAAAAAGATGTTTTCATTTAGATTCTATAACCCGGGAATAACGGGTATATCCCATTGTTTTCTTAAAGATCTGAGTTTAGGGTTTCTATACAAATCATAATCTGAAAGTTATATGCCAGCATTGCTTATATTTAATAAGCCGTTCTAAAAAAAATAAAATAAAAAAAAATCCCTGTCGGCTTGGCCTATAGGCGGAGGTAGATTTCGAAGAGTGCTCATTTCAACAACAAAAAATAAATTTGATTACAGATAAACCCAGTTTAACAACTTTATTTGTCCTCTTTTGAAAATTTTTTAATTTCCTTTTTCTGTAAGGACTGGTTTTTTCAGAATCATCTTAAGCTAAATTCGGATCAAATGCCCATTTTGACTACATATTTTGAAATAATTCTGACTTTATTAAAAAAAATCGATTAATACGGTACATTATACAGTTCCTAAATAACAAAAGACTGTCAATTGAATGTGTTTGAGAGCAAAATTGAATTTAAAAATGAGTTATAAAATAACCAATTTTGAATACAATCTCAATTCTTAATCATGATAGCTTCGGGAATTTTTGCGCGAGTGCCCTATTTGACAGCATTTTAAAAAATATATTCAGCCTTTATCAAAAAACTGAACAATGCGGGATATTACACAGCTCCTATATAAGAGAACCTAACAATAGGATGCGTTTGAGAGCAAAACTCAATTTAAAAATGAGTCAGAAAAAACGCAATTTGTTATTTGAATACTTCCTCAAATTTCCTATCACAGTCACTTCGGGAAATTCTGTTCAAAATACCCTTTTTGGCAGCCTTTTTTGAAATATATTCTGTCTTTATCAAAAAATTGACCAATGCGTCATATTATATAGTTCCTAAATAAGAGGACTTGTAAACTGGATGCGTTTGAGGGTAAAAATGGATTTAAAAATGAGTCAGGATAAACGCAATTTGTTATCTGGATATTTCTTAGAATTTCCTATCACTGTCACTTCGGGAAATTCTTTTCAAAATACCATTTTTGGCAGCGTTTTTTGAAATGTATTCTGTCTTTATCAATAATCTGGCCAATGTTTCACATTATATAATTCCTAAATAAAAGGATCTGCCATTTGGATGTGTTTAAAATAAAAAATGAATTTATAAAACGATTCAGAATGCAAGCAGTTTGAACTAGAGGTTTTTTCTCCAACTCCAATTTTCTTTTAATTTATTTTTGCTATAAGCGTTGATCCTATGAAAAACTTGTCAATATAAAAGTTGTAGATATAATTGAGAAGATGTAAAATAAATTTAATTGGATTTGATAGTTTAAGAATTGACAAAGTTATGGATTTTTTTCTTTTTCGAAAGCCCTTTTTATTTTCGTTTTTAATTTTTTTTACCGGTAAGAGTTAGTTCTATCAAAAACTTGCAAATACAAAAGTTTTAGATAATTTTGAGAATATTTATAAAAAAATTAGATGGATTTGATATCTTGAGAATTGACAAAGTTATGATTTTTTTTTCTCCCAAAAACCCTATTTTTTTCGCCCCTTGAGCCCATTTTTAACTTTATTAAAAATCTGTCATGCATAAATTTTTGGCCCATTATTTAGAAGTAATATAAACTTTAAACTAATTCGATATCTATTTTCATTAAGAAGTTATGGGCTTTTTTCTGATTTCACAACAACGCCCCCTATTTTGATCCCCTTGGTCCGATTTTGCCCATTAACGAACTTAGCCGAGATTTTATCCCCTTTGATTTTATGTAAAAGTTTGGTGGAGATTGGTGAAGAATTATAGAATTTATCGTGTCCATAAAAAAGTGAGATATATAGATAGATAGATAGATAAACTGGTGCGAATGCAATAAAAAAAATCCCTTTCGGCATGGCCTATAGGCGGAGGTAGATTTCGAAAAGTTTTCATCTCAAAAAAAAAAAAAAAAAAAAAAAAAAAAAAAAAAAAAAAAATGCCTATCTCTATTTAAATGCTCATTTTGCCAATATATTTTGAATTATATTCTTAGTTTATTTAAAAAATTGACCAATATGCTCATTATATAGTTCCTAAATAACAAAAAACTGTTAATTAAATTCGTTTGACAGCAAAATTGAATTTAAAAATGAGTCATAAAATAACCAATTTATTATTTTAATACATCCACAATTCTTTAATCAAGATCGCTTTGAGAAATTTTGTGCGAAGTGCCCACTTTGACAGATTTTTTAAAATATATATTTAGCCTTTATCAAAAATCTGACCAATTCGGCACATTACACAGTTCCTAAATAACAAATAACTGTCAATTGAATGCGTTTAAGAGCAAAATTGAATTTAAAAATGAGTCATAAAATAAACAATTTGTTATTTGAATACAACCTCAATTCTTTTATCATGATCGCTTTAGGAAATTTTTTTGCGAAGTGCTTACTTTGACAGCTTTTAAAATATATATATTCACCCTTTATCAAAAAATCGACGAATAAGCACATTATATAGTTCCTAAGTAACAAAAAACTGTCAATTGAATGCGTGTCAGAGCAAAATTGGATTTAAAAATGAGTCATAAAATAACCAATTTGTTATTTGAATACCCACAGTTCATTAATCATCTCGCTTTGGGAAATTTTGTGCGAAGTGCCCATTTTGGCAGCCTTTTTTGAAATATATTCTGCCTTTATCAAAAAACTGGCCACTCCGTCACATTATATAGTTCCTAAATAAGACAACCTGTAAATTGGATGCGTTTGAGAACAAAAAAAGATTTAAAAATGACTCGGTAAAAACGCAATTTCTTAAATTTCCTCAAATTTTAATCACAACTTCGTGAAATTCTGTTCAAAATACCCTTTTTGGCAGCCTTTTAAAAAAATATATTCTGCCTTTATCAAAAAACTGGCCAATACGTCAAGTTATATAGTTCCTAAATAATAGGTCCTGTAAATTGGATGGGTTTGAGAACAAAAATGAATTTAAAAATGACTCATGAAAAACGCAATTTGTTATACTTAATGAATTTTTTAATGATGAAAACTTCGGGAAATCTGTTCAAAATACCTTTTTTGGCAGCCTTTTTAAAAATATATTCTGCCTTTATCAAAAAATTGGCCAATAAGTCGCATTATATAGTTGCTAAATAAGAGGATCTGTCATTTGGATGCTTTTAAAATCAAAAATGAATTTTAAAATGAGTCAGAATATAAGCAGTTTGGATTTGAGGTTTTTTCTCCAACTCTTATTTTTGTTTAATTTATTTTTGCTATAAGAATTGGTTCTATGAAAAACTTGTCAATATAAAAGTTGTAGATATTATTGTGAAGATATAAAATAAATTTAATTAGATTTAATTGCTTAAGAATTGAGTAAGTTATGGGTTTTTTTCTTTTTCCTCCCCCCTTTTTCTTTTCGTTTTTAATTTTTTTCATCGGTAAAAATTGGTCCTATCAAAAACTTGTAAATACAAAAGTTTTAGATAATATTGAGTACATTTATATAAAATTTAGTTGGATTTGATATCTTCAGAATTGACAAAGTTATGAATTTTTTTCTCCCAAAAACCATGTTTTTTTCGCCCCTTGAGCCCATTTTTAACTTTATCAAAAATCTGTCACGCATAAACTTTTTCCTCATTGTTTAGAAGTAATATAAACTTTAAACCGATTCGATATCTATTTTAATTAAAAAGTTATCGCGTTTTTTCTGTTTTCACAAAAACCCTCCTAACTTCCACCCCCTTGGTCCGATTTTGCCCATTAACGAACTTAACCGAGATTTTATACCCCTTGATTTTATGTAAAAGTTTGATGAAGATCTGAGCATAATTATGGAAGTTATCGTGTCTAGAAGAAAGTGATATACACCGATAGATAGATAGATAGATAGATAGATAGATAGATAGATAGATAGATAGATATATATATAAACTTTTTTACTGATGGTAGTTTTGGGGTCTAGGAGTCATGATTCGTGTAGATCCGCAAAAATTTTTCAGAAATTCCAACATGGGAGACAATGCAATAGGTAGTATTTCATACGAAATCTACCTAAAATAGGTAGTATTTCATACGAAATCTACCTAAAATAGGTAGTATTTCATACGAAATCTACCTAAAATGCAATAGGTAGTATTTCATACGAAATCTACCTAAAATGCAATAGGTAGTATTTCATACGAAATCTACCTAAAAATACTTAGCTCAATGATGTGAAAGTTTGTAGTTTATTTATAGACACCTTCTTTTATTATTATTAAAGAATGACACTTGGAGAGATGATTACTAATGTGATTTGTAGTAGATCAGATCTTTTTTTCATTTTTCGATAAATGAATTATATCTTGAAATAAAAGCAACTATTGTATCGTGATTGCAGTTTTCCTTCATCTTACGATATCGTGTCCTGATGTTCGATTCAAAACGCCGCAATTTTGCCAAAATTTAAGGGAAGATTTTCTGCCTTTACGGAGAAATGAAAAAAAGATGCTGCTCCATTATATAGTTTCTGCATCTGGCAATTTCATGCGTTTGTGAACAAGAAGGAATTCCGCAATGTGTCAGAAAATAGATAGTTTGGGTTTAAGAACAAGCACGTTGGGTGCCATATCAGCCACCGGAGATTGATTTTGAATTTACCGTTTATGCTGCTCCAGTCACCAGTGAGTGACAGTATAAAATACGCTATAAAATTTAATATATTATATTCTAAGCAAATTTTAAGTAATTTGAGGATTGTATCATAAATGTACTAAATATTTCTTACCGAAAAATTTTAATGGGTTTTATTAACGACTTATCTGATCAATAGTTTTGAAAAAAACTTTCATATAATGCCAATTTTTTTCATGTCAACAAGATGTTTCACAAAACATTTTTTAAATCAAACAAATGCTCAGATTAAATAATGCCAAATTTTCAATGAAAATTTATTGGTGAGAATAATAAACCATGGTTGGAATATAGATGCGAGTACATGGTACGGGTAAATTATGATTGACAAAAACATGTTGCCCGTATGACGTACGGGCAAATCAGGGGAGCGGTTAAAACACAGTAAACATAAAAAAGGTTATGTTTAGTAGGTATCACAAAATATGGCAACTTGCTTAGTTAATTTTCTGGCCATTCTTTTAAAAAATGAGCTGTATTTTCGTCGTAGCATAATTTACAATACCGTCGCACTACAGAGACGTTCAGAGTTCCTTTTTAACACTTTCCAACAAAGTTAAAAAGTGTTTATGCATTCGGTTTGTCTGTCTGTCTGTCCTTATGGTTGTCTGTCCGCGCTCTAACTCCCGTAAATATACTCGGATTGCTATGAAATTTTTATATGTTATTGATGGTTACCCTAGCACAAACCCTAATGAAAATGAAGTTTCTACCATGATTAGTTTATTTACAGGGATAGTCAAAAGTTTTCCGATACAATACGGCCTATGGGAAAAAATCATTTCAAATGAGTTTTAAAGGTGTTACACCCGGTCAAACATATTCAAATTTATATGGATTCGCAAAATGCACTAAAAAAAGCATTGTGAAAAATATGCATTGAAAATAATAGTTATCTTTCATTTACAGGCCCATTCAAAAGAATTCCATTACACGATAATAAATTGGGGAATTGTTTGCGACATATTTTAACTATGTTAAACGATTTCAAGTATCATAAATTTTATAAACGCCGCTGAGACTCAATATTTTACGCATAATATGAAGTGCATAGTATTTACAGGGACACACGAAATATTTCAAATAATATATTCTATCTGAAGTACTGTACGTTATTGATGATAGCTGATGGATGAATGAAATGCATTTTCAATTGTGATATTCACTTTTAAGTTTTACAAAATGTCTGCATATTATGTGGTGTGTTACTAGTACTACAACTATAAATGCTATAGTTGATATACAGGGTTACACAAAAGAGCTCACAAACATGTCTGAATATGAGGGTAATTTACTTAAAGGTGGTTTTTAAATAAGTGATGCTTTTTTACGTTGAACTGCTTTCAGTTTACTAAGAAATGTTTGTAGAATATAAATAAAATGATATACAGGGTCACGCAAAGAATTATCTACATGGTAATCCATGTATGATAATTTCTGGAAATGAGATTTAAGTAGTTTTAAAAGTGTTATTGTTTGAACTAAATTTTAACAAAATATTGGCGTGTAATAAAGGTACTAGGTAGTATTTTTCTATAAATTAAAATAAAGTTCTGAAAGAGAAATTTCAAACTGTTAGGCGTTTTCTTACTAAACTAAACTTTCGTCTTATATAGTATATATATCAACCAGCAGATCAAATACAGGTCTGTTCAAAAGTATCGAAAGACACATTTGGCTATGGGCAGTAAGATCTTATTTTTCTAAATAACGAAGTTTTGTTAAAGATTTCAGGAAGTGTTGGAAAGTGTTTCATAATCTGTACTTAACGCATGATTTTTTCTTACTTGTTTTGTTTGTGTAAGGGGAATCTTATTTCGAAACCCAAACGGAAAGACAGACAAAATAGACTTGGCACACAATGTGTTAAAGCCAGTTAGAAATTAAATTTGAGGAAAAATTCTTTTGCTTTTTTAACGTTTTTAATTCTTTATTTTCCTCCTTTCGAATGGTATATTACTTTTTTCTCTATCACAACAAGATTTTTAAAAAGTTGGAGTAATTCAGTTTGTTTACATCATGCATAAACATATTACATACGTATATTTTAAATTCAGTTTTCTCAATTTCGACTCAAAGTTTTAAGTATTCAGTTCTTTTACACATTACATAAACATTTCTTTTCATACGTAAATTTTAAACTAAAATTCCTCAAATTCGATTAAAAATTTTCGACTTCCGGTTTTCGACGGATTTATTCTTATTAGAAGGTTCTGAACACGATTTGACTGTTTTTAGAAAAAAATTGTCTTTTAGACTGTGTGTCTGTCGGTATGTGAGACAAATTTTGTGGACGCTCTATCTTAAGGACTAATATCTCTTTTGTACTTTTTTTATAGAAGCTACTACATGATATTATTTGAAATCTTGCCACAATATGTCACACATGTCCCGGATCAATCAGAAGGGTGCTTTTTTACAAGCATTTGTTCAAAATCTTTGCAAAAAAGTTTTTATGGAAGGTTTTTTGCTTTTTAAAATTAGTTTTTATTCCAGATTTATTATAGCCATTGAAAAAAAGTTCTAAAGAACATTTGTTTATAAAGCTGACTTAATTTTATTTGGAGTTCTTCATATTATGTATATAAAAAATTTCAAGTTCAATTTCAATCCTTGGTATTTTCTAAAAAAGGTACATTAATTTAACACGGTGTATAGATACTTCGAACTACCCCTAAGAGCCTACACTTTTCACGCGACGACTTTAGCAAGCCTAATGTTAAACCAATAGAAGCATTCTTTAGAAATTAGTCGTTTGCATTTCAATATTTCTAAATGATTTATTTTTACATAGGGTATCTATGTGTAAAGGGAAATCGATCTGTAATGTTACAACTTTCTACTTTTTACTTCCTTCTATCTACAAGATTGGATTTGTGAAACAATTCGATATCCGGTTTTCGACGCATTTTACTATTTAGAATATTATGAAGACGATTTGACTGTTTTTAAAAAAGTTTATACCTGAGTGTGTGTCTGTCTGTACACGAGACAAATTTTGTGGGCGCTAGTAATTAAATCCAATTTCAGATGTTTTAGACTTAGTTGCCTTTTCTTTCACTCATTTAGAAAAGTTTATTTCGTATGACATCTTTATGAGTCAGTGTTTTTGGGTTAAAAATATAAAATTATCAAATTTTCCATTGTTAGATGCAATTTTAATTATATGTGTTGTGGAGCATTATTATGTGTCCCTGAAATTTCATGCATATTTTTATTTAACACTTTCAGGAGAAATTCGTGTGTCCTTTTCTTTACTCAGTTGGAAAAAAATCATTTCATATGACATCTTTAGCAATTAGTGTGATTGGATTAAAAATAATAAGAATGTATCTAAATTTCCATCCTTAGATGCAATTTTAATCATATGTGTTGTAAAGCATTATTATACATTTGGAATATATCACTCAAATTTCATCGGTATTTCCATTTAGCACTTTCTGAAGCAAGTTCGGGGGCTTTATTTTTCACTCAGTAATAAAAAGTTCATTTCGCATGACATCTGTATCAGTCAGTGAAATTGAGTTAAAAATAATAAAATACTTGAAATAACCAAGATTTTACGGAGTTCCACTGCCTTTGGTATATTCTGTTGAACTGCCTACATTGAAGATCAGATACCAATAAGGTTCTTTGGGTAAATTGTGTTGACCGGTTGTCGGTTATTTAACTCAATAGTTAATGCTCTGACAATTTAAGCTAAAGTGTTTACAAACTAAACGTCTAGGGTTCAACTCCAGTTCTGAAAAGTTTAATGACCCTTGTTGGAAAACTTCAATTCGTATAGGTAAATGTGTTTTTGTAATGTTGAAATCATTCCAAAATTTTAAAATATTTAATTAAAAAAAATAATATTACTGGTTTTTTCCAAAAAAATTTCATAGCAGTAAAATTTTGTTAAAAAATATTGTACATATCTGGATTTTAATATAGTGGTAAAAAAAAAAAAAATCCTAACGCTTTTCGATTTAAGGCGACGGTCGAGAAAAATGTGTTTACAGAAGATATCAAACATTCGCTTTGTTTGCTCGAACGAAAAAAATCATCCATTTTTTGTTTTTTGAGTCATTTTTGGGGAAAAATCCAGTTACGCTGCATCTTATTTAGATTTTTTTTTTCTTAATTTTCAACTGTAGTCTCTTCTCCTTAAGATGCAAGTTAATTTTTTATAAAAAATAAAGCTAGAGTTTAATTATAAAATGGTCTTAACTCCATCCTTTCTTTTTTTTTTTATTTTGCTTCTGATAGAAATAAGCATTCGTCAAAATATAATTACAGATACAAATTAGCAAATAATACACGATACAATGTAGTAAATGTATACGCATGTAATGCAATACAAATTAAAATTGTTACAAAATTTTTGAATTTATGTAAGTTTATAAATACTTCTTGGTTTACAGTTTCACAAAATGTTTAAAAATAACACCTTATTTAGATAAGAGTACATTTGCTTTTTCCCTAAAAATGTAACAGTTGTTACACGACAGACGTTTTATCCGATAAATTCTGGTGTGTATGTGTGTGTAGGACGATTATCTACGCTAGGGATATGGGTCTAGGGGGAGGGGTGCCCTTCGTGGGGGTCTTTCTAAGGGAACCTAACCCGTATTTACGCAAGGTTCGAAGAAAACCACGAAAACTCCGAACTGTTAGGCCGACTGGGTTCGAACCCCGCGATTGGGTTCGAACCCAGCACCTGCCGTCTACCAGTTGAGAGGTCAGACCCTCTCGGCCACTGGTGGGGCGATAAATTCTGGTATTACGTTTAAAGTGTCCTTAAATCCCAAGAGTGAGTAAGAATTAGTCTTGAGACTGTAATCTCCAGTCACCTCGTCTTACTTCTAAATGTTACTAATTCAAAGAATTACCTGCGAATTCAAAGAATTGTTTACAATATTTCACAAAGGAGTTGTTTATACGTATATTAAGACTTTAAATGAAGAATCTTAAAACAGGTTTAAAATTGCTATATTTTTATCTACGTAAAATGATGAGAATCATTTTTATTTTCAGTGTACAAATTGAGCGCGTAGAGAAAATTTTTCAGTTATAAAATTATTTATGTGATATTCTAAGAAACAATATTTCACTGAGTTTGATCAATTCAAGTGGGAATTCTTCCTAAGGTGCTATATTTCTAATTTGTAAATGCTAGCTTAATCTATTGAGAAATCTTACATGTATAAAGTAACAATGTTTAAATATATGTAAATATAGCTGTCTATTTATATATTGGTATGAATTTATATATATCTAATATACACACTATCAGTGTCATGAGTATATCAGTGTTTAAGTACACGATTATAATACCTATCTAATTATTTTCGGTGAAATAATTTTTAGAAATATTGTCACATCTATGTGTAAATAATATAATGAAGGAAACACTCTTTTGACATTATTTATAAACGGAAGAAAAGTAGCTTAAATAATAATAGAAATTTTTATGTTATTTTATATAGATACTATTCGTTTATGAAGAGAAATAATTCTTACGATTTCAAGTGACATTTCTTAAAAATGAAAATTTTTTTAATAGAACTATATATCATGTCTGTGCATTTAAGATCCACTCGAGTCACTCAAAAATACCCGGATGATAATATTAAGTCTATGGGGGCGTTATTTTTAAATATCTCGCTCGAATTTTAATAATTTTACATGATTTTTTTTGATTGGGATAGCTGAGGACGATCTACAGCAGGGTTAATTTTTACCTACTCTATTTTGGTTAAATATTTTTTATATCATGATAGTTACAATTTCAAAACCGGTTCGAACCGGTTTTGAAATTTATAATATTTTTTTAAAGAAAAATCTGAAATCAAAATCGATAAAGTAAAAACTAGACCGGCTCTAGATCCTTCTTAGTTATCTTATGCAAAAGAATCACGTAAAAATATTAAAATTTGAACAAGATACTTTAAAATATCGCCCCCATAGACTCAACATTATCATCCGGTTCTTTTAGCACTTTCCAACAAAGTTGAAAAGTGCTTATGCATTCGCTTTGTCTGTCCGTCTGTCCGTATGGCCGTCTGTCCGTAAATATACTCGGATTGCTATGAAATTTTTATACGTGATTGAGGTTTACCCTAGCACGAACCCTATTGAAAATGAAGTATCTACAATGATTAGTTTATCTACAGAGAGAATCAAAAGTTTCCCATTACATTACGGCCTATGGGGAAAAATCGTTAATGTGCTCGGATTGCCATGCAATTTTAGGACGTTATTGACTTTACCCTAGCACAAACCCTATTGAAAATGAAGTTTCTATTATGATTAGTTTATCTACAGGGCGAATCAAAAGTTTTCCATTACATTACGGCCCATGGGGAAAAATCGTTAATATACTCGGATTGCCATGAAATTTTAGGACGTTATTGAGGTCTACCCTAGCACGAACCCTACTGAAAACGAAGTTTCTATTATGATTAGTTTATCTACAGGACGAATCAAAAGTTTTCCATTACATTACGGCCCCTGGGAAAAAATCGTTAATATACTTGGATTGCCATGAAGTTTTAGGATGTTATTGACGTTTACCCTAGCACAAGTCCTATCGAAAATGAAGTTTCTACCATGATTAGTTTATCTACAGGGTGAATCAAAAGTTTCCTATTACATTACGGCCTATGGGGAAAAATCGTTTCAAAGGAGTTTTAAAGATGTTATACCCTGTCAAACATATTAAAATATGCATTCTATAAAATATAAGGTGAAAATGAAGCTATTATTCATTTACAGGGCCACACAAAAGAATTCCATTAGATAATGGTAAAAGGTTGAATTGTATGGGACATATTTTAAATATATTAAGCTTTTTTATGTATAATAAAATTGATGTATGTCACTGAAGCTTAATATAAATTATATGCTACTGTCTTGCATAATATGAAGTACATAGCATTTCTTTCTTTCACATTCTTTCTCTCATCTCATTCACATTCTTTCCGAAGTACCGTATATGTGTCTGATGATGGCTGATGGAGGGATGAAATGCATTTTAATTATGATATTCGCGTTTATATTTCGCTAAATATATGCACATTATATTGTGTGTATAAATGTTATAGTTGATATACAGGGCTTCCCAAAAGAGCTCCCCAACGTTACTGAACATGAGCGTAAATTATTTAAATGTGGTTCTTAAATAAGCTATGCATTTTTACGCTGAGCTTCACTCAATTTATTGAGAAATGTTTGCAGAATATAGATAAAAGGATATACAGGGACACGCAAAGAATTCGGTACATGGACGCTTATGAATGATGATTTATGAGAATGTGATTTCAGTTGTTTTAAAAGTGTTTTAGTTTACAATAACTTTTAGCCTAATGCTGACGTGTAATAAAGGTACAATGTAAACTACAGGGCTGAACTAAAGTATTCAAGTATGTTTCCATCTAATAGTATGAATTGCTGAAAAAGAAATTTCAAGCTACTGGGTATTTTCCTGCTAAACTAAATTTTCCCATTATATCAACTGACATATGAAATACAGGGCTGTTCAAAAGTACTGGAATACATATTTGGGTACATTTGGCTATACACTATTATTTCCCTAAATAACAAAGTTTTGTTAAAGATTTCATTAAGTGCTGGAAAGTGCTTCATAATCTATGCTTAACGCATGATTTTTCTTACTTGTTGAATGACTAGTGTGGGCTCTTAAAAGTCGAGGCAAAATACAGGCTCTCACACAACGTTTCGCGTTCGTTTCCCTTCGGAATGCTATAGTCGCATCATCACTTTTCGTGTACTTGCATTTCGTGCTCTTCCTACACCTGCATTCCTGTTTCCCTAAAAATGCGTCAGAAAAAGAGCATCACGCGATTTTAAATGATGGCAAATAGCTTGATAAGAGAAAACCGTTTAACGCACTGCGCCAGACAGTCTTTTTCGTTAGCCGCCTTAACCACTTAATCGTCGCGCCCGATACATTCACGGGCTGCAATTTTCACAGCTTTTATTCAGAATTGTTTGATTCCGACAGTTTTATAAAATATTGCAATTGGTTTTATTCTGGTATCATTTTACTTGTCATTAAATAAGAATATTTTTTTTTCAAAAAAGTGGTGGGAATAATATGAATTTGAATTTTTAAACCGTAATTTAATGCAATATTTAAGGGGTTAAAAGTTTCATCTAAAATAAGAACGTAAGTAAATAAAGCAAAATAACATTAATACTCCAGTGAAATGTTAATAACATTCCAAAGCTTTTTGTTTTCCCGTGATTTATAAGAAGACGTTGCTGAACTTTTGTTAAGTTATGTTAATTTTTGTGGATTTTTTTTTTAATTGAAAATTATTTTCAACAGAAATCTCCATTGATTTGACAGATTTTAAGCAATAAACTGAATAAAGTTTAAATTAATATGATCCATGACAAGAAAATGATTCTTATTTCCTGTGTTTCCATCTCCAGCCATTAATTTTCCCTCAAAATATATTATTTTTGTTTACACGTTAACCTCTTAACTGGTTAATTCTTTCCCGTTCAATAAATTGACAATAGCGGATTCACACCACTATTATTTAAATAAAATATCGTAAAATTTAGTCTAAACATTTCCACCTTTCAATAGTATGAAAAATTTCTTAAAAATAATAGTGGTGTCAAAAAGCTTTAACTGATGCAATAAGCAAATTCGTCTTACCCAAACGCCGTTCGGGCAAACCCGTTAAGCGGTTAAAGTGAAATTTTGAACATAAAAAGGATTGTTTTAGAAGCCATACTTGTCAAGACAGTAAGAATTACGAAAATGAATTTAGTGGTTCACCAGATAAATCCATATCTCATGTAGCTTCACTCCATATTTTAAGTCGATAGTTATTAAATACCAATTTTCCACAATGCCCATTAATTTAAAAATATCATTTTGAGGAAAACGCATTTAAAAATTTTAGAAGTGTTATTTACACTTCGGATTATTCTGTAAATAAAAGGTTGCAGAAGCGTGAATTTTCATTCAACGAGTGCTAAGAAAGACGACAATGCTAAAGGAAAAAATAAAATAAATAAACATTCGTTAAAGCTACAAAAAATGGATTTTAGTAAAGATTTTACATTGGTATCAGCCATTAATAATACTTTGCGATAATTTCAAATTTCTGATGATATTGAAATTGCTTTAATGAAGAATATGAATTAAAGTATTGTTTATAAATTTCTAAAGAGCATTTTGAAGTACAATATATTGTTCGGAAATTAAACATGTAAACGTATTTTACGGCAAAATATAGTATAAGTTGAAAGCTTTGAATATTTCTATAAATTTTCTACTTAAATTTTACACAAAATGCATAAATTTAATTGTATTTTTTTTAATTGTACTACATCTTAATTAAGTCTTTCGGAAGAGACAGCTAAATAAAACTTCTAAATAATAGAGATTGTCTTTAAAACTAAATAAAAACACTGATCTTATTACATACGTAAAATATGTCCTTTTTATTTCTAGTTAATATGATTTTGACTACAAATCTTTAAATATTCATGGTGTTTGGGCGAGTATGTTGAAGTTTTATGATAAGTTTTGCTGCATATTATTACTTAGATATTTCCATTTTGTGATTGCATATTAACTATTTTTTTCTCGGCACATTTTATGCATCAAGCTAAATTATGCACAGTAGCATTAAACAGAAAAAAGCAGAATTCATCAGCTTCATATATTTTTATTTCAGGAATCTTGTTCGAGTTATAAATGATGCAGAATAAATAATGGCTTTTTCGAAAATCGATTTATCGAAAATATAAAAATATCATTCGACAGTATAAAACGCTATTATCAGATGAGAAGTGATAACTAGTGCTAGAGATACTGGAATCCGCTTAAAAATGTATTTGTTAAAAATAGAATGCCTCTAAACGTTATTTTAAGTAAGTATATTATGGCAGTATACTATATTTTATAAGAAATGTTGTATAAATGACAGTTATTGTCGTCTGTAATTTTGTTTAAGAGCTGTTATTTTTAAAACCTAATCAGTGTCGTAACTGATATACGGGAATTTAATATGAAAAAACCCAAGTATGGCAGTTTGATCTCTCTCGATTGAAGCTGAATGACTCTATATGTTTCAGTTACACCATTCCTGCATCTGAAGGATGATTTATGTCACTTTCGCTTCAAACATTTTATCTGTAAATACTCCTTCTTTTGTCCGTGGCAATATGGCGAAAAAATGGTCGATGTCTAGAAACACATTCAAAACCCTTTTTATTTTTGGTAAAGGAAAAAGAAATGAATGTAAAATCAGTCCATTTAGTCCAAGAGCCGACCGCACACAACTTTAAGTCATTGAGCACAAGAAAAAATCCTTTATTTTACAGAAGAGTAGTAATAGGGGAATCTAATCATCCATGTCTGCCGGAAGGGAAGTGGTGCTAAGCCAAAAATTAATACCACTAGTGGTTGACTCGTAGGATTAGCATTGTGTTTCCCTGCATTCAGTTTTTCATGTTTTCCTACTTTTGATTGTACGGCAAACACAATGGTAAACCTACGAGTCAACCACTAGTGGTATCAAATTTGGATTATGGGTGAAATCAATTTTCTTTGTCTTTTCAAAAAAAAAAAAAAAAAAAAAAAAAAAAAATTTTTTTTTTAGGATCTAGATTTTACTAAATAACAATAATATTTTTTTAAATATCTGTTTAAGCTGTACAAAATTAGCATCCACACAGAAATAAAAATTTTACACTTAAAATATAACTTTTTAAATTCATATTTAGCATAAAAATGCAACCTCTGTTACCAGACAATTTTTGCTTAATTTATGATAGAAATACTTTAACAAAAGATATATTTTTTATATTTTACTTTAGCAAAAATGTCCTTTAGTTAAAAAAATACAAATAGAAAGATGAATAATAAATAATAAAATTTAATCATCATTAAATGCGCAATTTTATCTCGTTCAGAAAAAAAAAACTAAGTTAAAGTTCATAATTATAACTTTTTTTACTTTTAAAGAGAAGATTTTTTTCATTGAATTTAAAGTACATAAAATATTCTTTGTTTTATGTACATTTGGTTTATTATCGATTTACAATTATTAAAATAAAATAGAAAAATTCTTGTAACAGAGGTTACAAAAATTTATAAGATGTAAACAAACTGAATAAATACTACTTGCTAATGCAAAAATAAATATAAACAAGTGATAAAAATGATAGGTAGATTCGGTACTATGAATAAATATATATATATATTATTACCATAAAAAATCTATATTCAGTTTTAAAATGTAACCTCTGTTTATATAACATCTGTTACCAAAATATGGTAACAGAGGTTACTTGTAACAAAGGTTACATTTAAGGAAAAACAATTTTATTTCTTAAATAATAATATTCTAAAAAAATAGTTATATTGCTTAAATAAACTTATTTTACTTAGAGTTTTGTGATTTAAAGAGAAATTTTATTTTTAAAACATTATTTAAATCAAAAATTGGAGTAAAAGAAGCTACAAAGAGAAAACACACTCACTTTAGAAATTGATAATACTGCTCTATACTCTAAACATGTGGCAAACAAAGTGAAAATGGCACTTGTATTCTCTTCTAGAAAGTTCTTTGAGCAAAGTAGATTAGTAGCGATCTCTGATAGACAAAATTTTTATTATTTATTCTGCTAAATGTAAATAAAGTAACAGAGGTTACATTTTCATGGACAAATGTTAAATTTAACTTATACAGTTAAAAAATACATATCTTAATTCATTATTACAAATTTATAAAACTACTATATATGTTAATTAAATAAAAATCGATAAATATTGTTTTGCTCATAATATTTAAAATTGTAATCTGTTTGAAGTTGTCTCTCCAATCATCTGGACAGCTAAATTTCATAGATAAGAATGGATAAATTGCATAAATAATGCATTAATTACATTAAAATTGTCTAGATGAAATTTTAGACTAATACAAATAGTTTTTTCTGAAAATTGGCATAAAAAAATTTGGAATTTCTTTGTATATTTATTGAAAAAAAAATATTAAAGTTTTGGACATGAAAAGCGCCTGCATTTTTGGTTTCACTCTTATGTACCACTTTTCGCTTCCGGCAGACATGGATCAATAGATTCCTCTATTACTACTCTTGCATAATATAAAGGATTTTTTCTTGTGCTTGATGACTTAGGATTTTATGCGGTCGGCTCTTGGACTAATTCTGAAAAAACAATGACATCGTTTTTGTAATTGGATTGTTTACTTTTAACTGCTGTTATTCTCATATGTATTAGTTAGTTTTTCTTCGATTTGGAGCCACTAATTACACTAGATACATTTGAATAGCTGAAATTTAATAGTTCTGTAGATAAAGTTTAGTATAGAAATAGTGTTTTTAGAAATACGGTAACTTTTTATTCATTTTTAGATTTAGCGGTCTGTCAAGCTGTTCCCACAAGTTTTTACGTGTTAACATAAATTCCTGTAGAAAAACTAAGGAAATTAACGAGACTCAGTGCACGATGAGTTGGCCGATATATAACGCAAATTTAGATGAATTTATTCCTTAATTAAGAAAAAATCATTATGTCACATAGTAACTGGTTACCATTGTTAAATAGGCGACAGAAACATGGTGGGGTCTGCATTATTTCCTAGTCCTGTTTTCTTGCGGCCACATAAGAAGCGACCAAAGGGGTTTGTGAAATGACCTCTGAGCTGGAGTACTTCTGACATACTGGAAATATCGTCTTCATTCTGTTATTCTGAGGCTAAATTGCAGCTTACAGAAACTTCGCTGACACGAAACTACACCCACTTTCAGCTGGAAATAAACTTGCGGGGAAACGTACTTATCCGCAAGAGGGATTGTCACCTTGTAAGGAAAACAGAGATGCACTAATGTATTTTTTTAAAGTTCTTCGTTCAAACACACAATAAAAAATAAACATAATAATAACAAAAAATTCATAAACGTTACAGTTCACACTGGGTTTAGGCAAGGAGTTGGAGTGCTATAGTCTTCCAAGCCAATGTCAGTAATGTGATTAGAGTTTGTGAAACAATTAATCAGTTGGAATGTCTTTACCGTGCAATGGAGTCATGTGAAGCAGTACCTACCAGTAACGAATGAGGGTCTGGATATACAGGTTCTAGTGAATGAACGGTGGAGTGAATATCACAAAATGTGAGATTTTGATTATTTGTGATGCTGAAGTTATCCATTGAAAACAATTCAAAATTTCAAGAAATAAATTTATTTTCTATTGGAGAATAAAGGATTTTTAAGTAAAATTGTTAAATTTTGGAGAATTTAAATAATAAGTTAAGTTTTATGGAATTATATATTATTTCTTGGCATATATATGTCAGAAAAATGACCACAGGATAATGACAATTTCATTATAAAACAATTTTTAGCAGATATGTTTTCTTAAAATGTTGTGGAGTGATTTCCTGAAAAATGCTTTTTTGGTGTTATTACCCACCTATATGGGTAAAAATGCCACACAAACAAAACTTTGAAATAAAATGAATAATGGTTTTAAAATTGTTCTAAAGATACAAACTCTATAACCCTAGAAATGGATAAATTGCTCTTACCATTGATTTTCATATCAGGATGGAGTAATATCCATTTGAAATTTTATACATTTGAGATGAAAAAAATACATAAATAAATAAAATAAAATAAAAATGGCATTTAAAACATAAAAATTTCTCTTTATCCTTTTTGGTTTTCAACAATGACAATAATCTTCTTTCGTGCATAAAATAAAAAAATATAATAAAAAATAAACGGATATAGTTAAGCCATACCCGGGGTAATAATGCAACCGGTGTAATTACGCAAATGGATGGCGTTGTTATTCTGGTATACTTATTACATAATACATTTTAAATTACAAGCTACCACACAAACACATTCATAATCTCCCACAATATTTTGAAATAACATGAAATAATTGTAAATTTATTTAGTAAACAAAGTGTTTCCTAATAAATATATAGTTTTCACATCACAGAATTCACTTCGCAAATTTTAGATCGACGTTGACTCATACATGCTTCTTCCAGCGATAAGGTCTACAAATGGAACATACTAACTTTATCGTTTTTTTGTGATTCAGATTACTCAGAGGCCTTCTGTGCATAACCCGTAGTGCCATATTCCGGATTTCTTTACAAATAGGCGTAATATTAGCACTTGGCGTTATTACCCACACTGGATACCTTACGCCCAGGATACCTTATACATATTTTTTGTGTATTTGCCGTTAGTCTTATTACAACAAAGATGTTTCCTTGCGCCAAAAATTCATCATTTTGAAATGAGGAGAGAGATTCGCCTTATCCAAAAAATCAAAATTTGAAAAAATCTTACTCTATCCACTGCATTTCATAATAAACCAAGATATTCAAATTCCAGAAATACAAAATAAACGCTGTTTTTTTTTTTTTTTTTCAGATTGATGTGTTTTTTCGGGGCAAGTTTGCAAACGGAATACAGAGATAGAAAAGACACGACTTTTTGAAAATGAGTTTTGTTGATAGATAAAACACGAAATTTTGTAGATGTGTTATGTTAATAAAGAAAACATGATTGTCATATTAAAAAAAAATATGTATCAACAAACATTTAAATGATTTTGTGTATCAGTTGAAATAAATTATATTTGTTATGGTCTTTTAAGTATGTCTTCTTTTTCTAACAAAACAGAAAAAAAAATAATTGGACGTGTTGTTTAATAAAATGTAATATATAAATCCTGAATTCATCATTGTATTTGAAAATTGAAAACAATTGATTCCTGTAAAAGTCCTTCCGCCAATGCCGGGAGGAAGAGGTAGCTTTCATATACTTATTTATATATTATTTATTTTAAATTAAGTTATATTATTCAAACATGCGAAGCTCAAATTAGTGAAACCCGATTTTATAAGATTGAATGCTAGTTTTTGTCAATACTGATTATTAATTGGAATTTTTAGAAATTAGTCATATTTTATTCAACCTGGTTTTATTTTCAGCGATTTAGAGAGTCATCAAATTCCACGATATCAAGAAGTGTACGCCATTTTAAAGCAACATGATGGATAAAACAAACCAGCGAGCTTGGTCGAAATCATAATTCATGTGGACATGCACTCTCATATCGAAATCGATTAATATATACGAGTGATATCGCGGGCAAATTGATATTTTAAAAAATGTTACCCACATTATAAATTCAAACTGCTATATCTCAGGCGTTTTTGTAAGATAAAGAGAAAGCAAAAAATACTCCAGAATTCATTATTAAGATAAATATATTCAAAAGAATCTTTTTTCAATTTCTAAATTTTTATTTGTACATCATTATACATTTAAAAGATTTTGACAAACTTAAATAGCCGAAATTTTGAAACAAGATGGCGGATAAAGTTGGCTAGAGAACTCGGTCAAGACATTGATATGTACTATGTACATACGGAGTTATATCCAAATCAGTTTATAAATATGCGTATTATCGCGTGACAAATTTCAGACCGTTTCAAAATGTCAACCACACTGGAAATTGAAAGTGCTATAACTCAGCCATTTTTCTAGATACAGATGAAATAAAAATGCCCTGGTATCTTTGTATCAAGGTCAAATACACAAAAGGAAAATCTTTTTCAGTTTCTCACCTTTTTGTACCTAATTTTAAATTTTAAATTAAAAAAAATTAAATTTCCGCCATTTTGAAACAAGATGGCGGATGATGCTGGCTAACGAACACGGTCGAGACATTTGTATGTACTATGTACATACCAAGTTTCATTCAAATCGGTTTATAAATACGTTAGTAACAGTATGACAAAATCAGATCGTTTCAAAATGTCAGCCATAAGAAAAATTCAAAGCTCTATAACTCAATCATTTTTTAGATATCGACAAAATAAAAAGTGTTCTGGAATCTTTGTTTTAAGTTCTAACACATAAAATGAAAATATTTTTCAACTTTTAGTTTCTTCGTATTTAATTTTTAATTTTAAATAAAAAAAATTAAATGGCCGCCATTTTGAAACAAGATGGCGGATGATGCTGGCTAACGAACTCGGTCGAGACCTTTGTATGTACTATGTACATACCAAGTTTCATTCAAATCGGTTCATAAATACGATAGTTATCGCATGACAAAAAACAGATATATATATATATATATATTTATATATATATATATACAGGATGATTCTAAATTTTTTTTTTACAAAAAAAGAGAGGTGATAGTACACATCAAGACAAACAATATTAAATAGGAGACCAAGGGTCCCAAACGTTTTCTAAAGGAGATAGCTACCATTAAAATTTAAGGTCCAAAACTTCAAATAAACATAAAAAACGGAAAAATCGGTCGATTGATTTGCGGTTTTCACTAAAATTATTCTTTATGTCGGCATTTTCTTGAAATTAAATTATAAAGCTAAATTTTAAAAAATGCTGATAGAGGGCGCTTTAGACTTTGGAGCAGCGAACAACTATTTTTTACGGTATTTTCTACATTTCATTAAATGTTTTCGTAAGCTTAGATTCAAACTTAAATTTTGAGTTCAAAATCAGAATAGTGGGGAGTGGTTAAGTAATACAAACTGAGCTGTGTTCAGAGGGTTCAAATTTCAAATGATCATAAAAAACGGAAAAACTGGTCCATTTATTTGCGGATTTCACTAAGACTATTCTTTATGTAGGCATTTTCGTAAAAATAAATTATAAGGATTAATTTCAAAAAATGCCGATAGAGGGCGCTTTAGACTTTGGAGTAACGAATAACTCTTTTTTGGCGTTATTTTTTGCATCTTATTAAATGCTTTCGTAAGCTTATTCTTAAATTTTGAGCTCAAAATCTGAATAGTTGGGAGTGGTTAAGTAGACAAACTGAACTGTGTTCAGAGGTTTCAAATTTCAAATGATTATAAAAAACACAAAAATTAGTCGATTCGTTTGTGGTTTTCGCTAAAACTAATTTTTAAATTAGCCTTTTGGAGTAGCGTACAACTATTTTTAACCGTTATTTTTTTAATCTCATTGAATGCTTTCTAATGCATAGACTTAAATTTTGGGCTCAAATTCTGAATCGTTGGGATTGTATAAGTAGCGAAAAATTGAATTGTGTTCGAGGAGGAGGAGGGTTAAATTTCAACTCCTGACAACACTTCAGTTTGCGCTTCTTAACTCCTCCCAATGATTCAGAATATGAGCCCAAAATTTAAGTCTATGCATTTGAAAGCATTTAATGAGATTAAAAAAATAACGGATAAAAATATTTGTACGCTACTCCAAAGCCTAAGACGCCCTCTATCGGCATAATGCTGATTTAAAAATTAGTTCTAGTGAAATCCGCAAATCAATACATCAATTTTTCCGTTTTTTATAATCATTTGAAATTTGAAACCTCTGAACACAGCTCAGTTGGTGCTACTTAACCACTGCCCACTATTCACTTTTTGAGCTCAAAATTTAAGTTTGAGTCTAAGCTTACGAAAACATTTAATGAGATCTAAAAAATAACGGCAAAAAATTGTTGTTCGTTGCTCCAAAATCTAAAACGCCCTCTATCGGCATTTTTTAAAATTTATCTTTATAATTTAATTTCAAGAAAATGCTGACATAAAGAATAATTTTAGTGAAAACCGCAAATCAATCGACCGATTATTCCGTTTTTTTATGTTTATTTGAAATTATGGTCCCTAAACTTTAATGGCGGCTATCTCCTTTGGAAAACGTTTGAGACCCCTGGTCTCCTGTTTAATATTGTTTGTCTTGATGTGTACTATCACCCCTCTTTTATTGTAAAAAATTATAGGAATCACCCTGTGTATACAGGGTGATTCCAAATTTTCTTTACAATAAAAGAGGGGTGATAGTCCACATCAAGACAAACAATATTAAATAGGAGACCAAGGGTCCAAAACGTTTTCCTAAAGAAATAGCTGCCATTAAAGTTTAGGGACCAAAATTTCAAATAAACATAAAATACGGAAAAATCGGTCGATTGATTTGCGGTTTTCACTAAAATTTTTCTTTATGTCGGCATTTTCTTGAAATTAAATTATAAAGATAAATTTCAAAAAATGCCAATAGAGGGCGCTTTAGACTTTGGAGTAACGATCAACTATTTTTTGCCGGTATTTTTTGCCTCTCATTAAATGTTTTCGTAAGCTTAGACTCAAACTTAAATTTTGAGCTCAAAATCTGTAGTTGGGAATGGTTAAGTAACACAAACTGAGCTTTGTTCAGAGGGTTCAAATTTCAAATGATTATAAAAAACGGAAAAATTGGTCGATTGATTTGCGGTTTTCACTAAAACTATTCTTTATTTAGGTATTTTCGTGAAAATAATTTATAAAGATAAATTTCAAAAAATGCCGATAGAGGGCGCTTTAGACTTTGGAGTAACGAAACACTCTTTTTTGGCGTTAATTTTTGCATCTTATTAAATGCTTTCGTAAGCTTAGACTTGAACTTAAATTTTGAGCTCAAAATCTTAATAGCTGGGATTCGTTAATTAGACAAACTTAGCTGTGTTCAGAGGGCTCAAATTTCAAATAATTGTAAAAAACGGAAAAAATTCGTCGATTCGTTTGCGGTTTTTGCTAAAACTAATTTTTAAATCAGCAGTTTTCTTGATCAATCAGTGTTTTCTTGAAAATAATTTTTAAAGATAAATTTAAAATAATGCCGATAGAGGGCGCATTAGACTTTGGAGTAGCTTACAACTACTTTTAACTGTTATTTTTTTAATCTAATTAAATGCTTTCAAATGCATAGACTTAAATTTTGGGCTGAAATTCTAAATCGTTGGGAGTGTTTAAGTAGCGAAAAATTGAATTGTGTTCGAGGAGGAAAGAGGGTTAAATTTCAACTCCTGAACACACTTCAGTTTGCGCTTCTTAACTCCTCATAACGATTCAGAATTTGAGCTCAAAATTTAAGTTTAAATCTAAGCTTCCGAGAACATTTAAAATGCTTTTGCAAGCATTTAATTAGAACCAAAAAATAATGGTTAAAATGAATTGTTGGTTACTCTGAAGTTTTAGGCGTCCTCTGACGGAATTTTGTGAGATTTATCTTTAAAAATTATTTTCAAGAAGATACTGACTTAAAGAATAGTTTTATTTTAAACCGCAAATGAATCGACCAATTTTTCCATTTTCTATAATTACTTTAAATTTGAACCTCCCCCTCCCCCTTGAACACAGTTCAGTTTGTGCTACTTAACCACTCCCTATTATTCAGATTTTGAGCTCAAAATTTAAGTTTAAGTCTAAGCTTCCGAAATCATTTAAAGAGATTTAAACAATTCGGCAAAAAATAGTTGTTCTTTACTCCAAAGTCTAAAGCGCCCTCTATCGGCATTTTTTGAAAGTTATCTTTATAATTTATTTTCAGGAAAATACCTAAATAAAGAATAGTTTTAGTGAAAACCGCAAATCAATCGACTAATTTTTCCTTTTTTTTTAATCATTTGAAATTTGAACTCTCTGAACACAGCTCAGTTCGTGTTACTTAACCACTCCCAACTACATATTTTGAGCTCAAAATTTAAGTTTGAGTGTAAACTTACGAAAACATTTAACGAGATGCCAAACATACCGGCAAAAAATAGATGTTCGTTACTCCAAAGTCTAAAGCGCCCTCTATCGGCATTTTTTGAAATTTATCTTTATAATTTAATTTCAAGAAAATGCCGACATAAAGAATAATTTTAGTGAAAACCGCAAATCAATCGACCGATTTTTCCGTTTTTTATGTTTATTTGAAATTTTGGTCCTTAAACTTTAATGGCGGCTATTTCCTTAAGAAAACGTTTCGGACCCTTGGTCTCCTATTAATATTGTTTGTCTTGATGTGTAGTATCACCCCTCTTTTATTGTAAAAAAAATTTGAGGTGATTCTAATTTTTTTTTAGAATAAAGGAGGGGTGATAGCACACATCAAGACAAACAATAATAAATAGGAGACCAAGGGTCCAAAACGTTTTCCAAAGCAGATAGCCGCCATTAAAGTTTAGGGACCAAAATTTCAAATAAACATTAAAAGCGGAAAAATCCGTCGATTGATTTGCGGTTTTCACTAAAATTATTCTTTATGCCGGCGTTCTCTTGAAATTAAATTATAAAAATAAAATTCAAAAAATGTCGATAGAGGGCGCTTTAGGCTTCGAAGTAACGAACAGCTATTTTTTGCCAGTGTTTTTTGCATCTCATTAAATGTTTTCGTAAGCATAAACTCAAACTTAAATTTTGAGCTCAAAATCTGAAAGCTGGGTGTAGTTAAATAGCACAAACTGAGCTGTGTTCAGAGGGTTCAAATTTCAAATGGTTTTAAAAAACGGAAAAATCGGTTCATTGAATTGTGGTTTTCACTAAAACTATTCTTTATGTTGGTATATTCTTAAAAATAAATTATAAAGATAACTTTCAAAAAATGTCGATAGAGGGCGCTTTAGACTTTGGAGTAACGAACAACTATTTTTTGCCATTATTTTTTGCATCTCATTAAATGTTTTCGGAAGCTTAGACTTAAACTTAAATTTTGAGCTCAAAATCTGAATAGTAGGGAGTGATTAAGTAGCACAAACTGAACTGTGTTTAAGGGGGAGGGGGAGGTTCAAATTAAAAATAATTATAGAAAATGGAAAAATTGGTCGATTCTTTTGCGGTTTAAAATAAAACTATTCTTTAAGTCAGTATCTTCTTGAAAATAAATTTTAAAGATAAATTTCAAAAAATTCCGTCAGAGGGCGCCTAAAACTTCAGAGTAATCAACAATTCATTTTAACCATTATTTTTTGGTTCTAATTAAATACTTGCAAAAGCTTTTTAAATGTTTTCGGAAGCCTAGATTTAAACTTAAATTTTGAGCTCAAATTCTGAATCGTTATGAGGGGTTAAGAAGCGCAAACTGAAGTGTGTTCAGGTGTTGAAATTTAATCCTTTTTCCTCTTTGAACACAATTCAATTTTTCCTTATTTAAACACTCCCAACGATTCAGAATTTGAGCCCATAATTTAAGTCTGTGCATTTAAAAGCATTTAATGAGATAAAAAATAACAGTTAAAAATAGTTGTAAGCTACTCCAAAGTCCAAGGCGCCCTCTATCGGCATTTTGTGAAATTTATCTTCAAAATTTATTTTCAAGAAATTGCTAATTTAAAAATTAGTTTTAGAGAAAACCGTAAAGGAATCGGTCGGAAGACCGATCGAGACCCATCGTCGAAAGACCAATTATTCCGTTTTTTACAATCATTTCAAGTTTGAACCGTCTGAACACAGCTAAGTTTGTCTATTTAACCACTCCCAGCTATTCAGATTGTGAGCTCAAAATTTAATTTCAAGTCTAAGCTAAGGAAAGCATTTAATAAAATGCAAAAAAAAAAAAAATAAAAATAAAATAAAATAAAATAAAATAAAATAAAATAAATAACGCCAAAAAAGAGTTGTTCGTTACTCCAAAGTCGAAAGCGCCCGCTATTTTTTGCAATTTATCTTTATAATTTATTTTCACGCAAATATCTAAATAAAGAATAGTTTTAGTGAAAACCGCAAATCAATCGACCGATTTTTCCGTTTTTTTTAATCATTTGAAATTTGAACCCTCTGAACACAGCTCAGTTTGTGTTACTTAACTACTCCCAACTATTCAGATTTTGAAATCAAAATTTAAGTTTGAGTGTAAGCTTAGGAAAACATTTAATGAGATGCAAAAAATAGTTGTTCGTTACTCCAAAGTCTAAAGCGCCCTCTATCGGCATTTTTTGAAATTTAGCTTTATAATTTAATTTCAAGAAAATGCCGACATAAAGAATAATTTTAGTGAAAACCGCAAATCAATCGACCCGTTTTTCCGCTTTTTATGTTTATTTGAAATTTTGGTCCTTAAACTTTAATGGCGGTTATCTCCTTTGGAAAACGTTTTGGACCCTTGGTCTCCTATTTAATATTGTTTGTCTTGGTGTGTACTATCACCCCTCTTTTATTGTAAAAAAAATTAGAATCACCCTGTATATATATGGTTATATATATATATATATATATATGTATATATATATATATATATATATATATATATATATATATATATATATATATATATATATATATATATATATATATATATATATATATATTTGTCAACATTTGAACGGAGGGTGGTTTTGGGGTCTGGGGGTCATGATCGGTGAAAAAATACCAAATTTTTCTGGAAGTGCTTTCCTCCGGACGGCTGCAATAGGTAGCTTTTTATTTTTTGTAATGAAAGCTACCTGCTACAGACGTTAAATTTATTTTTCGTAATTTAAACTTCTCTTGTAAGCTAAAGATAAAAAACAAAAGCATGTAAAATAAGAAAAGTAATAACAAATTAAATAGCGTTTCCGCGAAAGTATGAAGTATTTTCAGTTAATTTGCTTAAGTTAAATGATTTAAACAACTAACACTCTTAAAAAGAAAAAAAAAGCTGAAAACGTTTTCAAATCAATCGTACAAAAGAGAAATTGAAGGCGAAATTTCAGTATTCAGTGATATCCTTTAAAATTCAGTACCACGTCGTAGTTTCTTTTTAAATTAATGAAGGTATTACACTGATGTTCATTTCTTGGATTACCTTTTAAATGCATTTGAAAGTATCTTTCTTGATGTCGAAAATGTTCGTAATTTGAGTTTAAATAAAATTTCCTTTTAAAGTGAAAAAGGTAATTCCATTTCGGTTTGTTTCGATTTATATCAGAAGAAGAGTGGCATATTTGCAAAATTGGTCGTCTTGTTTACGTTCAATAATTTAATTTATTCAAAAATATTTTTATAACCGCGTTTTATAAAACATTCAAATAGCGATTTACAGTAAAAGAAGTGTATAACGCTCGTACTATCATCAGTGCGTGAAATGGATAAAGCAACGTAAATAAAATCAATAAGTAAACTCATCCAATAGAAAATATAAACAAGTAAAAAAAATCATTTGCTTAGCATAGAATATGAGACACTTTCCAACACTTTGTGAAATCTTTAACAAAATTTCGTTGTTTAGGTAAACAAGATTAATGTATATACCTAAATGTGTATTCCAATACTTTTGAATTGCCCTGTATTTGATCTTTTGTTTGGTATATACAGGGTGTCCACTCAACGGTGGCCAATGGCTAATTTCTAAACCGTTAGTCATAGACATATAGTTCCAATTGGAAAAATGCTTTAAAAAAGGTAAAGAATTGTTATAAGCGATTTTGGTTCAAAATTTCTTTTATTAAAAAATTACAAAAATTAAATTTTTATACGGTCCCCCGGTCCTATAAGTGATATTTAGTAAATTTTTACCACTACTCTAACAAGTAATGCCAAAAATGGTCCCATTACTCTGCGATTAAAACTAACCGAGTAATAGCTGTTTAAAGTTGAAGCATCTTTTTTGCTGCAAATTAGGGGTCAGTCACAAATTTACAAGAAATAAAAATAAACACAATATTTAAAATGTAACATTAAACATTGTGAGTAAAAAATTTTTTACAATATCATTTTTAAATTTATGTTGATGATTACACACTAAAGTAAAAATATAAGTAAAAAAAAAAAAAAAAAAAAAAAAATACAGAAAGTTTGTTAATTTAAATCACGAAAAGCAACAGTCACAATTCGTTACAAAATGACGCATATTTAAAATTCTATTAGATTACTTAACCTAACGGAATTTGTTGTAGTCCTATATAATAAATAAATGGTACGCACCTAAAACTGTATTAATATTACATTATGATTGGATATAAATAAGTGTGCAAATTGAACCTCGATCGGATATTTGGAAGTGAGTTAAAATTTAAATACAAATTTTGATCTAGGGAAAATATATATACGAACGTTTTAAGCAAAATAGGAGCTTATCAAAATAACACTCTTTTTAAAAATAAAATCGCGATTTACCAACATTTTATTTTCTCGATAAAGCGAATTTTAAAACTCACGTCTGAAACTATTTTAACCAATCTAAAAGTTAATTAATAAAAATTAACACTACAGTAAAACTTCTACGGTGGTAGCACCTTCAGTTAAATTGCTTTAAAAATATTTCTTTATCTCATTTAAAACATTTTTCTGATTGGAAATACATATCTATGACAAATGGTTTAGGAATTAGCTTAATATACGATCCCTGAAAACGTAGTCCAACTCAATCGTTTTCAGCTACAGAAAAGTGGTTTAAGCCATGAAATTTAAAGTTTCATAACTCGGTCAATTTTAATGTTAGATGAATGGGACCTTTTTTGTATTGCTTGATAGGGTAATGGAAAATTTTTACTAAATATCACTAATAGGACCGGGGGGACCGTATAAAAAGTTAATTTAATTTTCGTAATTTTGAATAACAATTCTTTTTGGCCTAAATCGTTTGAAAAACAATTCTTTACCTTTTTAAAAGTATTTTTGCAATTGGAACTATATGTCTATGATTAACGATTTAGAAATTAGCCATTGGCCACCGTTGAGAGTGGACTCCCTCTATACTATATAATGGGAAAATTTAGTTTAGCAAGAAAATACCTAGCAGGTTAAAATTTCTCTTTCAGCAATTTATACTAATAGATAGAAATAGATGGAAACATACTTAAATACTTTTCTTCAGCTCTGTGGTATACCAAGCACCTTTATTACACACCAGTACTTAGCTAAAATTTATTTTAAACAAAAACACTCTCAAAACTATTCAAATCACATTTTCAGAAATTATCATTCATAGGCGTCCATATATGCAATTCTTTGCGTTGCCCTGTATATCATGTTACATATATTCTACAAACGTTTCTAAGTAAACTGAATGCAGTTTAGCGTAAAAATGCATAACTTATTTAAAAATCACCTTCAAGTAATTTACGCTCATATTCCGTATCGCTTGCGAGCTCTTTTGTATAGCACAGTATATCAAATATAGTATTTACCACATCATATAATATGCATAGAACTAGTGAAACTTAAAATTGCATATCACAATTAAAATGCATTTCATTCATCCATCAGCCATCGTCAGATATATATACAGTATTTCGGAAAGAATATACTAGTTGAAATCTTTTGTGTGTCTCTGTAAATAATATGCATTTCTTATTATGCATGAGTACATCATATAGCTTACATTAAGCCTCAGCGACATACATAAATTTTATTATACATGAATTATTTTATTACAATTAAAATATGTCGCACACAATTCCCCTCTTTACCATTATGTAATGGAATTCTTTTGTGTGGCCCGATAAATGAATAATAGCTACTTTTTCTCCGCATATTTTACAGAATATGTATTTTAGTGCACTTCATAAATGCATATAAAGTTTAATATGTTTCAGAGCGTGTAACATTTTAAAAATTCATTTGAAACATATTATTTTTCATAGGCCGTATTGTAACGGTAAACTTTTGACTGTCCCTGTAAATAAACTAATTATACTAGAAACTTCCTTTGAAATAGGGTTTGTCATAGGGTTAACGTCAATAGCGCCCAAAAATGTCAGGACAATTCGATTATATTTACGGATGTTAGAGTGTGGCTAGATGGCCAGACGGTCGGACAAAGCGAAATCATAAACATGTTTCAATTTTGTTGGAAAGTGTTAAAAATTAACGATTAGGAAAGTATTATTTTTTCATTTCAAAATAAATTCATTGGCAGAAGCAACACATATGCTCAATAAAAATGTTATTCTTGCACTCAATTTTTAAAATTTTAGATTTTACATTAAAAACGTGTTTTGCTACTCTTATTTTTTCCCCATCTTGCACTGAAGTGTAGATGCTGTCTTTTAAAGCTTTGGTATATAGTTTTATGCTTTATTCATTCTGTTGTTCAAATAAACAGAATGAATAAAGCATAAATCCTTCTCCTTTTTGTAAAGTTTGGAAGTTAAATTTAATTATAGAAAAGTGAAGTAATCGGATAAAAACAAATTCAAAATTCTTCGCATTTAATTCAATAAATTTAATTCCAAAATTTTTCACGAATTTTCGTTGTTGGAAAATACAATTTTGTAATGTTTAAGTATTTTCAAAGTTGTCTCGCTATCATTCCTACATCCATAAGACATCTTTTAAACCTTTCTGTCACTGGCAAATCTATTCGTAAAATGAGAAATTATTGACTGGCAAAATAATTTACAAACGACCTTTTTAGAAATTAAAAAGGCCTTAATTTAAGCTCTTGTTGTAAAAGCAAAATTTTAGTAAAATATTCCTGGTGCCGTTTACAAGTTTGAAATTAAAATTAGATAAAGAAAAATATTGAATCCATAATATTATTAAAATATTGTTCCATAAGAAAAATATTGAAGTTTTGGAATGGCTGCTAAGAAGTCCTGGTCTGAACCTTATCGATAACTTATGGGGGAGATCTAACAAGACGAGTTTATAAAAATGGAAGGCATTTTTCCTCAGCATCAGAATTCAGATCTATGATTGAAGATGAATAGCACAAAAACAATCCCGAACAGTGGCAAAAATTAATGATGTCAAGGAATGATGGAATATTTGCAACCATTAAACTCCAGAGGTGGATTCATAATATATTAAATATTTGTTTCTTCGGTTAATATATTGAATTTATTTTGCTGTTTTTATAGTTTTTACACAGGCAAAAAATGTGGTTTTTTGTGCAATTACTTTATTTTCGTAATAAAATTTTCAAAGTTGAATTTTGTTGACTTATCTAGCTTTTCAGCATGCTTATGCATATTATAAGGAAAAACGTTTTATTTGTTTTGAAATTTATCAAAAAAATTAATATTTTTTTCTGTCTTTATAGTTTTTACACGCACTGTATTTCCACATCTCCATGAAAGAAGTTTAAAATGAAATTAAATCAGTTCCAAATAAAAATAAATTTATGAAAAAGTCTTTTTTAATCATTTTTAACGCCATTAGATTTAAGTGCGGTTTTATGACATTTAAAAATACTCTTCTAGTGTATCTTTTATATCTTATATTGTATTGTAAGTAAATGTTCAAAGCTACTTAAATTATGCTCTAAAATTACTGTAGGAGAGACTGAGGCACATGTGAGCAGTTCACATAAATATAGATTTTTCTCACAGCTGGATTAATTTCTATAAACAAAAACTACTCAATATAGTAAACAGATTTTTTTTATACATATGAGGATTTCTTTAAAATTATCTTTATAATTTTTATTTTTTAATAAGTTTATAAAATTCGTGGGTAACAAATGAACGAAAGGAAAAAATATCCTTTGACATGCTTTTTATTCTTTTTTTCATTTGTCACCATAATCATTCGTTATATTATCTGCTAAATTTCCTATAGAGAATAAAATATATGTAGATTTCTGTAATTTTTGGGTAAGATGTTTAAGTAAAGTATTATAAAACGAAAATAAGATGATTGGGGGAAAGGAGGGACTTAGATGATCAATTAAATATTACTGCAATTAAATGAAAAAAATAAAGAAGTGAATTTGAAAAAAATAATTAAACCATCTATATTTTGATTAGAAGATTTTGTTTTGAGATGAATTTTATGAAGAGGGCATTTTGATAATTCAAGAAAGTAAGTTGAAACTGGTGTCAATTAATCGAACTGTTAAAAAACCATAAAATATACTAAAATATTTTAGGCCTTTCGAAAGAATTGAGTCTTTCTTCGTCAGACACAAATAAAACGTGCTTCTACTATGAAAGCAGTATTATGATTGAAATAAATATGCGGTAAAGAGAACAAACTGAAAGAACAGCTAATAGGAAAGTAGAGGGCGACAGCCAATAACGGAAGAGTACAATGGACACAGTAAAGAAGGGGAAGAACGAAGCAAAATAATAATTAAAAAAAATAGATTTTAATAAAATGAAAATACATACATATTTGACGGTTCAATTGAAAAAAATATATATAGTTATAGAGGAACATATATATATATAAATATGTATTTACACGATTAATACAAAAGTTAAATATATAGTAGGGCTGAAAAAGTTTTTCCAGGCTACGAAGAGTATTTTAAAATCTGATTTATCATTAACAATAACTTCACGATTAAGATAAATAGCTAAATTTTCAAGAAAATCTAATTCAGAGGTGCTATTGGAATCAAAGATAATTGTAGCAGTTTGAAAATTAAAACTGTTTCCAGAATCTCAAGAGCGCTTGGCAACAGAAGATTTAGAAATTTCTTGATTAATGACATAAAAGTGTGTTGTTTTTGGTGGATTACGAGATTTCGTTTAGTTTTTATCTTATATTGAATTTTTTTCAATTGGGCCGTCATATATGTGTGTATTTTTATTTTTATTATAATCTCGTTTTAATTTTATTTAATTTTACTATTTTACTTTTTCCTGCCCCTTCTTTACTGTGCCCATTGTACTCTTCCGTGATTGGCTTTTGTCCTCTACTTTCCTATTAGCTGTTCCTTCAGCTTGTTCTCTTTCTCGCCTTATCATTTCTGTCGTGTTGTTCAGTCGTGCCGTTGATTCATTGTACAAACACGTCTTCTTTGCGGCTGACGAAGAAAGACTCAGTTCTTTCGAAAGGCCTAGGGTACTTTAGTATATTTTATAGTGTTTTTAAGAAGTTTTTATCACTTTCATTTACATAATATTTATCGGAAATCTGCTGAAATATGAAAGATTCTCATTCTTGTATTTGCTTTATTTACTTCTAAATTGATGATAAACAAGTGTATTTTATTGATTATTTTTTATCTCGACTGTACGCTTCACCAAAATTTAACTTCTTTTGCTTTGTTTATTCTCTGTCGCCTGTCGTATTGAAGGCAGAGCTGCCCTGGTCTTTGGCCATAGTTTATAATTATTACTTTTCTTCTTCAGCCAATTTGTTTTCAAGTCTGATGCTTGTTACGTTTAACTACGCGTACATCTCCACCTGACAATTGTATTTTTTAAAAACTTAATGAAAGGGAGTGGGCGGGATACTATGTTCGATAACTAGGTCCTGCACTGTTAAAAATCTGCTGCATTTTGTTGCAACGCACTCCACTGCTTGTATAAAATATGTCTATTCCAACCAATTAGAAAGCTCCATTTCACGGCCAAGTAACCGTTTTCTATACAAGCAGGGGAGTGCGTTGCAACAAAATGCAGCAGATTTTTAACAGTGTGGTCTGAGCAGTTCACATTAGGTTGTCAAATCAAATCAAAATCAAGCTGGAAGAGTTATTTATATTGTACAGACTAGTCTTCCTTGTCTGATCAATCCCCCTCAGGCTCTCGATATCAAAATGTATTTCTTTTTAATTTATCTTAATTACAGAGATACTTAATGCAGCATAGAGTTACACATAGTTTTTACAATAAAAATTTTGACCTGCATTTAATTAGAATTCCTATCATTAAATAAAGCGAATGTACATTTTGCAAATAGCGGTGTAAGAATATATTTTACAAAAAGTCTGTAACTTATCTGTAAGAACAATTTGTGCTGAAGATGTTTTATTTCTGACACTCACATAATATTCGTCATTTATTGCTGTTTACTGTTTCTATCCGTTAGTTTTTAATCAATTGATTCAGTTTTAGCACAGCATATGATTGTACTAGATATGTCTTGACTACTTTTTTTTTGTAAAGTTATAATCACTACTTTTACACCTTTCATCAGCTCTATGTCTTTGCTTTTTTATCTGATCAAAACCAACAAAATCACACAAAAATAATTCCATTTCACTGTTTATCACAACTAGTTCTATCATACATATTTCTTTACCCACATTCCTTACGTTCATCTGAAACCAGATACTTAAACCTGAGCAGCATAAAAATGACAATGATAAAAATTACAGGTTTACTTTGTATAGAAATTTATAGGAGTAGATGTGCACAACATATATTAAAAATTAAGCTTTATAAAGTTCATGTATTCTTTATGAATATATACATTCCCTTTGTTCAAGCTTCATATGGATTAAAATCATATAGCAGAAAATATTTCACTTCCAGATAAAAAAAATATATATAAAGATAGATAAAGAGAGTTGTTAAAATGAATTACAAGTTATTAATCAACCGTAAAAATAACTTGGAGATTTAACGTAAAACAATTGTTCCAAATCATAAAAAGATTCGATATTAGATATTTTAATAGGAAGACGAATGTTTCACCATTAATTACCCGTATAATATTCTTACAGCGTATTTGCTTGTACCCAATAACCCAGTGAGAAAACTGAAATTAACGAGCCTTTAAGAAAAGACTTAGGAGAATGATCCGAAAAATGACATTTCTTTTTTTCCTGCTCCATATTACATTTCATAAGAGATAACAAGTTACTTCAAAGAATATTAATTAAGTTATTAATATTTGCAGAAGGAATTTTTTTATTAATTTAGTTTAAAGTGAATCTTTATATATTTTTTTCATTTCTATCTGTTTTAAGAAATAATAAGGGATCCGTAAAGGAAGAGAATTACTGATTTTCGTTAA
This sequence comes from Maratus speculifer, assembly GCA_964019185.1. Classification (NCBI taxonomy): domain Eukaryota; kingdom Metazoa; phylum Arthropoda; class Arachnida; order Araneae; family Salticidae; genus Maratus; species Maratus speculifer. The sequence goes on from OZ025293.1 coordinate 41,360,670, forward strand.
CCGGTTTATGCGGGAGTCACTTATATTGTATAAAATGTATGCGTATTAGAAAAAAAAACGTAGACTGTTCTCCTCGTAGTCACTCATTATGACATGCAAAACTGATGTTCTTTCAAGACTTTTGCAAATTCAGTTTCTATTCATGTACAGAAAAAATACCAAAAAATTGTCTTAAAAGGCGAATATAGTTTCCGAAAAAATGTAAAACAGTCGACATTCATGTACCTTTTTTCGGGAATTATTGAAGGGATTTCAATAATTTTTTATTGTTTTGTTAGAAATTAAGTGAAAACTTTATCATTTCATAAAGAAAGAAAATAAAATTTGCAATAACTATGCGATTTAACAGAAACGAACAAGCGAACAAAATATAAACCCCTGTAAAAGTCACTTGTTTCTAAATGTTTCTTCTGAGAAAAATCTGTATTTGTGTGAACTGTTCACATGTGCCCCAGTCTCCCCTATATCATCTGTTTTACAAGGAATTGTTTTCTCCCCCTTAAGAATCGATGTAATTAGGACTCAGGAGTTCCCTTAAAATAGAGGCCAGACGAAATTGCCCTGTTTTCTCTTGCGGTAGTCACGACCTTACGAGTAGCTTATGCATCCAGTTTTTATGTCCGTCAGTCCACGCTCTAACTCCCGTAAGTATTCTCAGATTTTTATGTAAACGACAAAGCTTATTTAGGGTCACGAAAGCATGTTTTGTATTGCATATGAAGTATGTACGATTAATGGTTCATTTACAAGGACACTCAAAGGAATTCAATTACGTTATGGTATATGGGGGCAGATCGTTTGTAGAAAATTTTAATGCCATTAAGCTATTTCAAATGCATTGAAACTGATATAAATCACTAAATTTCACTACGATCGCATTAAAATGGCCCATTCATAGCTTTTTTTTCATTAATTTACAGACACAAAATAAATCAGTTACAGTACAGTCTTTGCTCAAAGCTGCCAACATCTTCCGCTTTTTTGGCCCGGAAAAAAATTATAGAAAATTTTACCATTTCAAATCGCCGTAATCTGCCGATTAAAAAAGACATAAATATCTACTAAATTTTTGCGGGCCAAAAAATCGGAAACGTTGGCAGCTAAGCATTTGCGTAATAATTGTTGGAGAATACGTTTTAAAATTCGGTATGCGCTTTTAAATTTAGTTAGTTTTTGCATAGTACTCTTTATATATAAATTCCATACTTCATATACAGGTCCCCACATTTTCTTTCGTGTTTGATCAAAGCTATTCTTTTTAATTCATAAGAAATCATTTTTCATACATTGAAATTGGTTTTAATACTTATTAGCTTTAAAAATTCGAAGCAAAATTAGTAAAAATCAGAACTTTGAAACGTGTTATTGGGCACTGGTAGAAATACTGTCAAAAACATGTTCTTTATAAATTAAATAAGCAGAGTCAACTTACTTATTTGATCGATTGCGTAATTTTGAGCATTTATTATATTGACATGTGCGATACTTCATTATTTTACAAAATATGTTGCGATTTCCATTTGTTTTTCAACTTTGTATCGTTTCAATTCTTACTTTATCACGTCACCTTTTAACAACACATCTTGATGCTGTTGTATCTTCTTCACTGCAAACGCACTGAAACACTTTTGCAACACTAACTGAACATAAAATCAACACTTCTGACTAGAATCGTATTCGATTGTGCTGTTTCGATTATGCATGGTTCTGTTCATTTTTAAAATTGTGTAATTTTAAAGGCACCATCTTGAAAATATCTTGAAGATTTGTTGCATATATTGTTTTATAGTGTACCAAATTGTAAAAGTTTACGATGCGTTGTTAATTTGGGGACAAAGTGTTGTGCTGCACAACACTATTTTAAGAAACTATTTTCATCAACACTATTTACAACACTATTTCAACGCAATTAACAACAGTATTTTTAGAACACATTTCTGAATAGCAATACTTTTGCAACATATTAAGAAGTTATTTCTAGAGAACAGCACTTTTACAATATATTAAGAACACAATCACAACAGAAAACACATTTCGCAACATAATAATGTGTTGTGAATTTGAGGACAAAAGTGTTCCAAAATGTGTTTATTTTTGCGTTTTGAGCTTTTGCAGTGTTGTGTTTCAATATATCAAAGTGCCGCATCTAAGATCTTAGTAACTTCATTGTGAGTAATCCTGTACTGTATCTACCATAATCCGTATACGTTACCACAATATTTTTATTACAACGATGTTATAAATTACTATCAGAACTTTTCAACAAACAAGTTTCCACCATATCGTTCCCGGTTATCCGAAATATCCTATGAAACCCCAGTTAACCGAAAATGCTTTGGTCCCATGCTTTTCGGATAACCGGGGTTTTACAATACATGGATGGGTATGATCGAAAAGCAGTGATTTGTAATAATAATAATAATAATAATAATAATAATAATAAACACTCTTTTCCCTTATTCATTTTTCTTTTCGCCGTGTTAACCCTTTGAGCTCTGGTGGGTAAATTTTTTCAAAATTCCAAATGTAACATTGTCACCAGTATTTTGCAAAGAAAAAAAAAACGGTTAACCATATGCACGAAAAAAAAAATGCATTAAACCTTTTTCAAATAAATTTGGTTGAATTTTCTGGTGTCGTTGTGACATTTCGGAATTAAAATTATCTGGTAGAAAATTCTACCCTCAGAGCTCAAAGGGTTAATGAAATCAACCACGGAACTCTTGTGAATGCTGGTATAAAGCGAAGGTTTTATGTGTGAGATATGAACAAGTAGTGTTCGTAACAACCATTTAAATTTGAAATCTTTTTGATGACTGAGCATTAGCAGAAAGTACTCGATTTTAAACGACTCTATAATTGTTTAATCATGTTTTAAATGACGAATCAGTTATGTAATTGTATATAAAATGTTTCATATGATACCTAATATAGAAATTCCATTGATTAATATTTGGCGAATAAGGTGGCCAATGATAATGCACCAGAAAAGCGATTTGGACAGATGTCGAAAAAACCCATCTTATTTTGTAGAGAAATACAACTACGTCTTATTTTAAAAAGTAAGGATCACAAAAAATTGAGGAGGTGGATTAAGAGATACCGTGACCTGTCGTTATATCACGTCTACCGGTCTAGAATTAAATATGTCCAATGTAACCGAATTAAAAAAGTTAAGAAGGCTAACACACAAGAGAATATTTCTTGTTGGCCTTCGAAATATTAATTTATGCACGCGTAAGACTTTATATGTCTACCATGTTATTTTCCCCTGCCACAACATCCAAAAAACTATAAATATATATATAAAACAATTCCAAAATAAGAATACCGGCATTAAAACAAGAAGATATAAAATGAGTAAATAAAAAAATTTTGTTGGCAAGTTAACTTAACAGAGAACTAAACATACAAGGAGAAGTTCGAAATTTGGAAATGCAGAAAGCTGTGAACATTTGTGTATCGATAGACAATGTAGATAAGTATATAAAAGTCATAAAGTGCTATGCCAGGAAACCTAGTGAAAATAAATTGTTTCGAAGCTTATAATCGAATAAATTATTATTTTAATTATTATTTTGGCAAATTTCTTATCTGCATGGTCGACACAGTTCAAGATTTCTGAATTTTGCATTCGAATCTCGGTCACTTTTTCCCCTACTGAAAATATTCATCGATAAATTTTGAGAAATAACTCAAATAATATGTATAATCATTGAAATTTATGAAAAATGTAAAAACTATGAAAATGCATCTGTTTAAGTATTTAATGGAAAGAAAACAAAAAAAGCAATTTGTATTTTTAAAGATTAGAAATGTTTGCTACTGTTTAAAATCATTCACAGTTATTTAAACAAATAAACTCATATTTTTCACAAAGAAATAAATTAAAATATCTAATATACATCTATAATGTATTATTTTAAATTTGTTCTATTATCTAAATATTTCATGATTTTTTAAAAAATACAATTTTTAATTTTTAATATAAATTTTTAAAATCGTAAATTCTTGATTTTCTTGTTTTAATTACTGTCTTCGTTATAATTATATTTAGCAATTCAAAATGTTTTCAAACTTTACATTTAAATACGCAGACATTTATTCTAATTTCAAATATACGAATCTGATATTTGAAAAATAAAAAGATTAAAAGCTAGTAGTTGAATGATACGTTTTTAAATATTATTAGGTTAATAGAAAATTACAATTTAAAGATTAAATAAAATAACCTGTTTTAATTTTATTTAATATGTTTTACAAGAAAACTAGTTATTTGTATTTCTAAATAATAATAAATAAATTTTAAAAATAGCAAAACTTTGTGTTCTATAAAAATACAAATTGTCTGTTTTATTTATATATTTATATTTATTTTTTATCGAATATAGAAATATGCAAAATTCCATTGTTGTCTGAGCGAAGCGAAGTCTTATACTCAGAGTACGTAACGATATTAAAATTTAAAAAAATTCTTTCGTCGGATTTCGATTCTGTTTGTACCAATAGATACCTATGAAGGTAATCTGATGAATGCAGCACCTGCGAAAAATTAGTTCCAAATAGTTTAAAAGTTAAATTTAAAAAACTCATAAAAAAAAAGCACAATTTATTTGCATACGTCACAGAAATTTGGTGTGCGTCATTTTCCACCGGCTGGATATTTTTGTAGAGAACCGAATCAGAGTGTATGGAGTAAATAGTAATTGTTTGAGCGAAGCGAAGGCTAATACACATAGTACGTAATGACATTAAAAGTTAAGCATAATTCTTTCGGCAAGCAAATGTGAAAAAATTCATGACGGATTTTGATTTTGATTGTACCAGAAGGTACCTATGAGGGTAACCTACTGAATGCACCTACTCTCAAAAATGTGTTCCGAATAGTTTAAAAATTATATTAAAAAAACTGATAAAAAAGTACGATTTATTTGCATACGTCTCAGATATTTGATGTACGTCACTTTTCACTGGCTGAATGCTTTTGTTACATCCCAGAATTTAAGCACATTGAGCAAAGAAAATACGTAAGCAATTTTTATTTAAATACAGTAAAACATATTTAAATTTAAGAAACAAATTGCTAAAGAAATCTGTTTTTTTATTATTATTATTATATTATTTATTTAAAAGAAAAAAGCCATAATACTTAGTGACTTAGTATCCGGGGTTTTGCGATAATTTTTATAATAACATTTTGTAATCGCATCTTTTGCTTGGTATCTTATATATTTCACGCGGACGCGTGCAAATTAGGAAAAAATTCTTTCGTGTTTAAATAAAAATATGAGTTTGACCATGAGTGCTGTAGATATTACTTTTAATCATAGATTATATTCTGTTATTTTGTTTACATAGATTACTTAATATTATTTCTCATTAAGCAACCTGTGTTCCCCGGCGATTATTGCTTTATTGCACGCATTTTATTATGGCTACATTTTATGAAAACATATACATGACGCAGATGTCATATATGCACCAAGTTGATGCGATTGCAACAAAATGGCGATTTCATGTCTCACATGGTAACCCGTTTACTTTGTTCCATCACTTTATTTAAACAAGTTGGAAATTGCAAGTGAAGCGTAGCAAATGAGGTGCGTTCGTACGATAACGAAGTTTTAAAAATATTACTCTCATATATCAATATCATAAAATTGTAAATAGTGAATTACAATTAAAACGCTCGTCAAACAATGTTCTCTCTATACCATTATGTAATGGAATACCTTTGTGTGACCTTGTAAATAAATAACAAATGCTCTTTGCACCACAAATTATGTAAAATGTATATTATAATATGTACTTTATAGTTTCAAATAAATTTTATTAAGTTCGAATGAATGTAACACCATTAAAACGCATTTGAAACAGTTTTCCCCATTGACCGTAATGTAACGGAATACTTTTGATTGTCCCTGTAAGTAATCTATGCATCCGATTTTCATAAAATGTGAAATAACTCGACAAAGTTATGTAATAATTATGCATTTTAAATTTCAAACGTATAAAATACATTTGAAACTTTTTCCCTATTGACCATAATGTAACTAAAAACTTTTGATTGCCCCTGTAATTGATCTATGCACCCGATTATCAAAAAATTTGAAATAACTCTACAAAATTATATAATAATTATGTATTTTAAATTTCAAACGATTAAAATGCATTTGAAACTTTTTCCCCCATTGACCGTAATGTAATGGAATACTTTTGATTGCCCCTGTAATTGATCTATGCATCCGATTTTCATAAAATTTGAAATGACTCGACAAAACAATGTAATATTTATGTATTTTAAATTTCAAACGACTCGGTTGGGTAGTTTTTGCGTTGTTACATGCGGACAGACAGACGGACGGACAGACAGGCGGACGGACAGACGGACGGGCTGAACGACCACTATAGGTGCTACGTATTTACATATTTACGAACGCACCTATGGTGGAAGCAATAAATATACAGTTATAAATAATAAATGGTACTACTCTGTTATCCTGTCGACCAATTTCGCCAAATTATACAAATCGCCAAACTAATAGCCAAATTATACATAGTGACATTATTTTTATTTTAAATAATGAAAAAAACAAATAATTAGTAGAATATTAATAAAAATATTAATAAAAAGTCGAAATAAAAATCACTTAATGATATTTTAAACAGGTGAATCGTATTCTATGTCATTGAATGTGACATTCACGATCATTCATTATTGGCATTTAATCTTATAGTTTGGCGATAATTTTTTGGTCGACGAGTAACCTAATAGTGCATAATAAACATAATAATAAATAGAATAAAAAGTATAAATATGACAAAAAATTGTATTAGAGAAACATTCAAAATCTTTCACCGACACAAAGTTTCTACCAATTTAAGGGAGAAGAAATCGTTCCACGTAGTGCATGTATGACATCCGTGCTCTATTTATACGTTCATATCTATTTGCAACAAATATCACTTTCTGAAGTCTCCACAGGACGAAGGTTTATAAAAACACCAAGGTAAAGGTAATATTGGAAATGTACCATGAAACTAGAGTAGGTATATCATATACGGATCGGGTTTGGGGCAAATTTGGCGAAAATCATTTTTGAATATGAGTTACAAATATATTTTTCAATTATTTTGTATTATTTGTATTATTTGTATTATGATAATAATTTAAAACACAATTAATTAATAAAGAAAGAAAAACTAATTACATAATTTGATTTAAAAAATTTAAACAATTTATTAATAAATAAACAATAATAGCCGGGTTACCAGGCCATGCATAATAACGATATTTTGGCGCAAATCATACAAAAGCAGCGCCGTGCAAAAGGGGAGGGAGCGAAGGGGGGCAATTGACCTGGTCGCGGAAATTTATGGGGAGCCAAATTTGTACTTCCAACGTCATTTTTGGCCTGTTACAAGAAAAAGTTATGTGGGAGGGTGCAAAATTGAAACAGTTTCTTGGTGCAGTTTTCCCTTCGCACGCCCATGTGCGGAAAAGTTCTATATTCTTTATTAGCATTTTGGGGAGCATTTAAAATTATTTATTTGGCATTAAATGAATCGATGTGATTTCAATATTCAGCTTTGGGTTTGAATTTTTAATACTTTCCAACAAAGTTGAAAATTGTTTATGCATTTGGTTTAACTGTCCGTCTGTCCTCGCTCTAATAGCTGTATATATACGCTTATTTTAATGCAATTGGTAAACCTTATTAACGTCCCCTAAGCATGTTTTATATTGTATATGATGCATGTTAGATTAAAATTCCTTTAGAGGAGCACCCTAAAGAATTAGATTACATTATGGTCTTTGGGAAGAAATGTTCACAGAGTATTTTAATGACATTACCCAATTGAGATGGATTGAATCTGATATAAATCACCTAGTTTCACAACGATTACGTTAGAACAGGATATTCATAGCATTTTTAATCCATTTATTGGGACACACAAAAGAAATCAGCTACAATGCTGTCTTGTAGTAACAATTGCTTGGATGAGTTTTCAATTTTGGCGTGTGCTTTTAAATTTAACTATTTTTAGGTACGTTCGTAATTATACAAATACGTAGCATCTACAGTCGTCGACTGATCCGTCCGTCTGTCTACTTATCCGTCAGTATGTCCACATACAACAGCACAAAAACTACCCAACCGAATCGTTTGAAATTTTAAATATATATTTGGCGCCTAATTTTGTTGAGTCATTTAAAAGTATTCCGTTACATTATGGCCGATGGGTTAAAAGAATTCCAAGTGCTTTTTAATTATAACACCCGTAGAAACATAAAGAAATCGATATGCATTTATGAAGGGCATTAGAATATAAATTTTGTAGAATATGCCACAGAACGAATACTTATTATTCATTTACAGGGTACCATAAAAGAATTCCGAAGCATAATGTTATGTGGGGGGGGGGGATTATTTTTTTCCAATCAACATATTTTCATTATAGAATCATTTTCTCATTTGACATTACAAAGTCTTTTAAATAGTAATTTATTCAGGTAATAGCATAATAGACTTAGTTCACTTTGACGTATTGAGCCTGCATGTTTTGCTGAAAAAATGTGTTCAAATTTCTAAATCACTTGTGATGATACTTTGACAGCTCAAAGATTATGCAGACGAGATATTTAAGTCTCATGTAGTAATCTTATACTACAAATATTGCCAATTCCTTTTATTTAACACATGCTAAAGCGAAATATTGCTCAACTCCTTGAGAATGGGTTTGAAAAGAAAACAAAAGAGCGTATATAGTGGCCAGCATGCATTACCTATTTAAATCCAATTGATCATATCTGGAACACATTCAAACGACGCATCGCATTCCTTTGTTGGCGTTTTCGCGATTTTTATGTACCACTTTTTAAGAGAGCCTAAATTCTTATCGAGAACCTCATCGCATCAATAGAAATCAGATGTACATATATTACTGTTATATATATTAACTATTTAAGGTGTTCACACACCATATAAAAAATTCTCTCTTTTTTTTCAACCATCATGATTTGTGCCATTTTTACGTACTAAAATTGGTGAAGAGTGTATGTTTATGTTCTTGGCGTAATTTCAAAGAGTTCAAATTCCGATACAAGATATTTTAGTGTTTTATTATGTGAATTACTTTTAATATAGTGGGTACGTTCAATTTTATAATCACGCATGGCTGTTTTGCATAGTTTGCTTCCCTCTTTTTTAACCGTGTATACGAATTTATATAGAATATTTTGTAATTTTATAGTTCAATTTGGTCATTTTCGTCATTTGAACTTGTGGCAGTATATGGTCAATTAAAGATAGCATCGTATTTTTTTCCTTTTACTTTTTGCATGTTATTATTAAATCTATGTTCTCAGCAATATCGCTCAGACTAATCCCTCTGAGGGAAGTCCTAGTTAAATTTTTATATGCAGAAAACATGTTAAACATGAAAACATTTTGAATTGCTAAAAATTGTTTTTGCATAGACAGTTATTCTAACAATAAAATGAAAAATGCAATATTTAAAAAAATTTCATTAAAAGCATTAAGGTACACTTTTTTGAAATATCTGGAAATATAAAAAGAATATAATATATTACAGATTTATATCACGCATTTTAATCTACTTCTTTGTGAAAGATTGAACTTTACTCATGTAAATAACTAAATAATTTAAAATAGTAGCAAAAATTTCTGATATAGAAGTAAAAATCGCATTTCAAAATTCATTGATGAATACTTTCATTCCGAAAAATGAATTTTTACCGGTATTCGAACTTAAACAGAAAACTAAGAAATGCAGTGCAATGGGAACCTTGATGCTGTTTCGCTTGCTGAGGAAAGTAATTTATTCAATTATAAGCTATAACGTAAATGTTGAAGCTTGTTTTCTCGAGATCTTCAGGCTAACGGCTTCATGTCTTGCATACGTTTTTTACTAACTATATTGTATTGATATAGAAACATTCACTGCATTTTGTATTTTAGACTTTGGGACCTGGCTTTGTTAGGAGGCATATGTAGAATTACTTTTCTATTGTGACAACATTTGGTTTTTCTGCAAGCGACAAAGGAAGAATCTATGACATCATATGAATGGTTATTAAACGTTGCAGCTGTGATTTGTTGACATTTGCAAATTGTTGCTTGAACACATTTTAAATAAAGTTACTAGCAAGCGACAAACTGCTGTTAATTTTTCAAAATGTAGCTCGTTACTCTTCAAACTGCTCAAAAAATGTATAGACTACTGGGCTCAGGTAATTTTATCATTGCTCTAGATTCTAAAAGGCTTAAATCATTTTTTGAATGTCGAAGACACCTTACGTAAAAACTGTGTTGCATTTTTACTACATAAGCAAAAATTTTCAACAAGATAAAGTCTATCTTTGAATAAATATGAAGATTTCGAAGATATTTTTTTAAAAATTGGAAGTGGTGTGAAACAATTCCTTTTTATGCCACTGCGAGCATTCGTAGCGATGGAACTGAGAAGTTATTCGAGTTCAAAGTCACAAGTTACTTAAAATTCATAATGCATATTTTTTACATGAAGCAATTTAACAGTAGGGGGAACTGGGGCACATTGATACAGTTTTTGTCTAAAAATTTTTTTTGGTGTCCAGAAAGCAGAAATTTCAAGTTATTTTTCCATGTGATGTCAGCAAAACTTGTGCAGTGTGTTATAAAAATGTACAAACGTTGTTTTATACATTATTTTTGCATGTAAGTTTTAAAAAATCAAAAAAAGTCTATTGTGTCAATGTGCCCCATCTCCGGGACAGATTGATACACCTCATGGGGCATTTTGATACGTCTGGAAAAAATGGAAACAAAACAATATGAATGCATATTTTTCATAGAAAAATAGTAGCAAACCATTTTATATTTATTTATAGAAATTCAAATCACCCACAATTTATTTGTAAGCAGTATTAAAGCAATCAAAATTAAATGTATAATGACCTGATGTTCTGGCTCTTCCTTGTCTGATTGTTGGCTGTGGTAACTTTGTCATATGTGGCACTTCAACCCCAGCATTATCTTCTTTCTTAGGAAAGATAAAAAATTACCACGTTTTCTGTTTATAAATTGGTTTATAAACAGAAAATAAAAGAAAATGATATTAAAAATTCTGTTTATAATATAATTATCCTGTGCTGTTCTACAGCTTGTTTCTCTTACTTAGCATTTCTCATATCGAAAATACTTTTTCCTCTGAAGAATCGATATAAATTTGAGAATTTAAAGGCTGCCATCCTTTTCATTTATTAGTTCTACTAGTACTAGATGTTGGGTAAGTTCGTGCGTCTTCTGTTTGAAAAAATACGAAAAATGGTCTAATATAAAGAAATTAGAGCTATTTCACTTCAATAAAAACTAATATTAGAAATTTCTGGCAAAAAAATGGTTGTTTTAAGGAGTATATGGTAAAAATAATAATAAAAGGTAATGAAAAAATGAGCTAGAAAAAGATTTAGGTTTTATCAATGTGCCCCGACATAGACTGTATTTATGTGCCCTGACATAGACTGTATTTATGTGCCCCATACAGCTATTTTGAATAAAATGAGTCCCAAATACAGCACTTCATAATTTATCTAACAATAAAGAATGATGAACTGATAAAGTGTAGCTTTACTTGCCAGGGAGAATATTCTTTTCGGTTGAAAATAGTGGAACAGTTGTGTAATACCATTTCAATTGTACAACTCAAATTTACTTTTGACCAACAAAAACATTATATCACCCATCCCATTTTATCAAACTACTGAATCATTCCAAGACTTTCTGTATGTAGTTGAGTGCACTAGCATCACCTTTTGGAGCTGTTGTGAAACTTCCTGTAATGACCTTGTGAGCTGTAGAGGGGGTGTATCAATGTGCCCCAGTTCCCCCTACATACAAATGCTTCAATTATTCTGGAAAACAAGTAAGAAAAAGACACACGAATTCGTTGTTTTTTCGTACTAATTGTTTCGATATTACAGTTCTGAATTGTAAGGATTTACTCCGTTTCGAGTTTAGATTGTTTAGTTTGTTTAGTATACAGAAAAACCCGTAAATGCATTCGCATTCCAAAAATTCCCATATGTCTTATCGAAATACAGTTTACACCGTAAGATTTGCAAAATAGTCGGACTTTTACTGTCTAAAGAAAAATTATTTTTAATAGTTTACATAAACTGGGACTTCAAATAATCATAAAAAAATAATAGATTGTCACACCGGAGTGCAATTTCCTAGTAAAAACTTATTAAAAACTATGTAAAACCCCCCATAATTTCATGGAATCCAATATATTTGTTAACATAATCAAAATAAAACAATATTAACAAATTTTGTCCTATCGTAGAGGGAATTTCACACTAAGGTTTGTCAATGAGATGAAATTTTTGTGGCAAAAATTAAATAAAAGAAAATTTGAAATATCCTTCTTTTGGAAAAAAACCTCACCGACATTTTACAATTTTTACAAGTACAAACCGCACTATATTAAGTAAATTTGTTATTTTTATAAATTTTTGAAATGTGATCATGAATTTCTTCTAAGGATTCATTTTCCCTGCCATAAATTTAAAGATATAAAAGTCAAAATACAAGTTAATACAAGTTAATTTTACAGTGGTATTTTTATTTCCTAAATTAGTGTCATTTTAATTATTATATCTGAGAGATTCTATGTCAAAGAAGTAGTTTTAAGAACTTTCAAACAATCCTCATCAAATACAATAATTCACTGATGATTTATTGTTATTTCTTTATAGAGTTTAGAGAACAATAAGAAGTTATCACAATAAACAAAGGTAATTTTATTAAACAATAGGTTTGCTATTTGGGCATTAAAAGCTCTAAAACTTTATTCGCGTAAAGAAAAAGCTATTCGGAGCTCGTAAATAGTGATAATGGAACGGAGTCGCAAATGAAATTTCTCATAGTTTTAACAAGGATTATTTTCTGAAGAGATTTAAAAATAAAATTAATATTAAAAAATATTTTAATGCGAATGTAATTCTTTACCAATTAAATGCGTCCATATGCGTACATAAATGGAATATAGAAATAGAATAATTATGTTAAAAACAGGTAAAAAACAAAAGAAGAAGAAAAGGAAAAAAAGAGAGAAATATCCTTGAATCAATTCATATAAAAACTGATTTTAAAACCATTCTCTAAAAATTAGCTGTTTGAATAAAATTTCTAAAATGAGACGATTGGTTTAACCCCTCATTATCTTAAAAAAATCCTCGCAAAGAAAGACCTTTTTTAAGAGATAACATATATACACTCACATATACATATACCGGGTGATCCAGATATCCCGGGACTTTTGAAATGCTAATAATTAGAAAACCATAAACAATAGAAGTATGCGGTTTTCACAGAAATGCTGACAAACTTGTGGGATTTGTTTTTACGATGAAAAAAACATATTATGTTAGTTGCACTTTTTGACAGCAGGTGGCGCTAAAATTGATAGTATTGTTTTTATAGTATGATACAGCTCATTTAAAAGAAAGAATTAGTATCCAAGGGTTACGAAATTTAATCATGACGCTCATGGCTTATAAGTACCACCGTGAGCCGATGCGTAACAGCGTGCACAGCATCCTCAGAGCAGAAAGAAATTCCAGAAGAAATTTCAGTTCATCGTGATATCACAAGTGTACTGCACTCACGATGAACTGATGATTTCCACAGAGTATTGGCATAGAATCCTACCTAATTTACGATTCCAACAGACATTTGGGATCTCCTGCTTCTATTACGATCTCAAAAATGAGCCTTTTTCTCAAACCTTGCTTACCATAGCATTTCATATTTGCAATGGCTATCGATTCTTTTGCAGTTTTAACTTGACGTATTGTACGATATGAAAACAACGCGACATGCAAAGATGTGTCTAAACATTGCAGTTCTTCATCAAATTTTGTATCAAATTTTGTATCAAATTTCCCTTACAATGCAATTTCAAATACCTTACAAAAAATATTTGAACATAAACCACCCTTAAAACGAAATCTCATTTATATCATAGAAAAGAAGTTTCGCAATGAACACATGTGTCTATTTAACGCTCGGCATAGGTACATTCAGTCTTATACAACAACACCACCTGTTGCTAAAAATGGTAACTATATATATTTTAAAAAATTCATTCTAAACAAAAATCCCACATGTTTCTGAGCATATATCTGAAAACAGGACCTTTGTATTATACATAGTTTCCTAATTTTTAACTTTTCAAAACTCCCGAAACTTCTGGATCACCCGGTATATTATACAGGGTTAGCATAATTCTTTTTACAAAAAAAGAAATGTGATAGAATCCTTTCAAATGAGCAATAATTAGTGTGGAACATAGGGTCGCATTCCATGTGTGGCAAAAAAGAATAAAATTAGAAATTAGAGTGTCTATCTAATCGATCTATGTTTGAAAGCAAACGAAGGATACCAAAAGTATAGCAATTCGCAATCTGATTTATTGACGACAGGAAACCTCACCGTGGGTACACGAAGTGGCGACCATGCATTTTGTTGCACAATTCACACTCATGAAGGAAGGACTGACGTACCCTCTGGAAAATTCCTGGTATTCTGTTATTTTTGTCTGCAGCAATTATTCCCGCTAGAAAAATCTTGAGTTGAGTCCACAATCATCTTGTGCACTAAAGATTTCATGTGTCTCCAGAAGTAAAAGTACAGTGAGTTGAGGTCCGGTGAGCGTAATTCCAAGCAACATCCGATCGATCGTGTGGATATGTGGCATTCAAAAAATGCCGAACTGGGCCGAAAAGTTATCCATCGTGCATAAGCCCTATGTTTTTCAAACCATCTTGCTTAAGGCGCAACACTAAGCACAGAAAAAGAACCGGATGATAATGCAAAGTCTATGGGGACGTTCTTTTCAAATATTTCGCCCAAATTTTAATATTTTTACATGATTTTTTTTTTTTTTTTTTTTTTTTTGCAGAAGATAGCTGACGACGATCCACAAACGGCCTAGTTTTTACTTTTTCAGTTTTAGTTTCAGATTTTTAAAAAAAATATTTTAACTTTCAAAACCGGTTTAAACCGGTTCTGAAATTGAACCTATCGTAATATAAAAAATATATAAGCAAAATCGAAAAAGTAAAAACTAGGCCGGTTGTAGATCGTCCTCAGCTATTCTGTGCAAAAATAATCATGTAAAAATGTTAAAATTTGAGCGAGATATTTGAAAAAAAAAACGCTCCCATAGACTTCACATTATCATCCGGGTCTTTTTCTGTGCCTAGTGTGGGGCCTTAAGTGATACGTAGGCAGACACAAAATGACGTCAGAGGCGATAACTTGTTCATGGTTGAACCTTTTCTACTTTTATGCCTCTCACAGTGGAATGCGACTCTGTGTTCCAAGTGAATTATTACTCCTTTGGATAGGTACTATCACGTCTCTTACTTTGTAAAAACAATTTAAATTTAAACTTAATCTATGTACAGATACGACGTCTATTTTTGCTATTGGTCCATAGAAAATTCTTAAAGGTTTGATAGACGTAATTAAATTTGAAAAAATTTTCCAGTGTTTTTTCTTCGTGAGAATCGATATTTTTTAAGAAGTTACGATAGTTACATTTTTGTACATTTTCCTGGGACACATAAGTTGCATTTAAAAAACTGCCTCCCTTTTCTAGTTAGTAAAATACTGTAAATTCATATATTTTTCCGAATATTTCTCATTTAACTTCCAATTTCTTTCCGCATTTTAGCACGCTTTACTGAAATTTGTTTGTCAAACTGTTTTCTCCAAATCTCTTAAATGGGAAAATTAGATGTAATTCTTGGTTGTCATCATAATCTCTTCAGACTGTAGGGTTTATTTCTGTACATTTGTTAATTTAAGTTATGGATTTATATTAACAAACTCATAACTAAGAACGATTGAACAGCGAAAAAAAAATTAAATTTATTTTTTGTACACAAATTTCGATGATGCATGGGGACTCGAAAAGTAAATTTTTTTTTACAATTTCTTATATTTTTTTCTGATAGGTAGCTTTCATTACAAAAAGTAAAAAGCTACCTATTGCAGCCGTCCCACAGTGGGGCAAAACCCCAAAAAGCTGGCCAAAAGTCGAAAAATGAAGTTACGATTTAGGGAATTTCGATTGTACAGTTGGCTAGAATAATATTTGGAGAGTCAGAATCTGTAATTAAAAAAAGATTTTTGCTTTGCTCTTACAAGCAGCATCATTTCAAAAATGGTGCTTGAAGGGAGTATCATTTAGAGCGAACAAAAACAGCAAAACAACAGTTCCTCTAAACGCGTGCTATATTTTATAATAATATCCGATTTTAATGATTTGAAATGGATTCACACTATGACAGTATGTACTTTATTTGCATGTATTACAAAATTTATATTAAGCACGTAAAAATTAATAAATTAATTGTCATTTTTGATAAAAGATTTTAATTTTTTAAAAATTTTTTTGCTTTTAAAAATCAAAAAGTTTAAATGTTCCACAGTGTTCCGCAACGAAATTTTATGGAAATGATAACTTGGGCTATTGTTTAGTGATTAATAAAAAACCAGCTGCCAAAAACTGCCTTTCTGCATTTCACGCAAATTTTAGTAACCGCAAGTAAAAATGCCACTTTTTCGGCCGCCTCAAAAATTTTGAAACTGACTACTTTTCACATAATTAAGCTGATAAATATTTTTCAAATTTTTGAATTATTCAATTTTATAATAGTTTATTTTCTATTATATTGTAAATAGGTACTATAATCATAAGATTACATTAATTTGATAAGTAAGCTTAGTAATGAAAAAAATTAAAATAATTCTCTATTACTGATCCGATAGAATAACATTTTCTTATCTTTAAAGGTAATAATTTTGTTTGTTCTATTATAATTAGAAGAATTATTTTGTCAATGGCTATATTTGCTAGATCAAACTACTGAGCGTATTTCATTAATGCGAGTAAAAATCATTATGAATATCACTTTTGCTTATATTAGTAATTTGGATTTGATTTGCAAGTGAGGATGTGCACTGATAAAAATAGCTGTTGCTTTACAGTACTTCACTGCATATTTTACTGTGAATTACTGCATTTTTGTAAGTATTGCATTTACCCGCTAAATATCAGTCTTTGCCAATAACAATCCGTTATCGACCGTAACTGATTATTTTTTTAGTATCATTCTTGATTTAACAGCCATTTACAGCCAAGACCGAATCGTATTCAGGCTTTTACGGTCTTTAACAGCGAGTCACGTACTATTCCAATAGATCACTGTTACTCGCGACCACAAACTGCGATCGTAACAGCCAACCACAGTCGTTAATGAAATAGCGCAGAATTCATGCAACACAACACAACAATCGACATCACGATGTCGCAGCGGGAATACAAATACGGCAAATAATTTTATTCTGTTCGCTTTCTCTATTTAGTTTATCACTTGTCCAATTTGTAGAATTTGATTGTGCATTAGTAGCCAAGCAAATATGTCCGCAGAATGCAATATATGCTGTTTAATTTTCCCTACAGGTAAAGGATATTTATCTCATCTCCAAATTCATTCACATGTTGCAAACGTAAAATTTAAGTGTTTTTTTCAAATTGTCACCAATCGTGGAAATCGTATTTTTCTTTAAAAACTCACATTACACGGTTTCACAAACATGAGGTAGCAAAAATATGTTACGATTTTCAGCAACGTTGCAATATTAAGTGCAATGTATTGTCATGTGATGAAACTTTTGCCCTTCGAAGCGAACTTGTTTCACATTTAAAAAAACACATAAAATGTGGCATAATTGTTGAATGTCCAATCAGTTCTTGCGATAGAAAATTTAGAAATATATCATCATTAATATCTCGCATATCCAGGTATCATGATATTTCTACAATAAAAACTGATCAGGATGAAGATGTAAATCGTATATCTATACCTAATGAGGATGGTAATACAAGTCAGTCTCTTGAAATTCCAATGGAAGAAAGGCACAAAAGTACTCTTCATGATTTAAGTTTGTTTTGCGTAAAATTATTTGTAAAATATCATTCTGAAACTTGGTAAAAACATTGCTCCACGTGTGTGCTTTAAATAATAAAAAAATTGAGAAGTAAAAACTGTTGTTTTAAAATCTTACACTTAAGGTGTGACTAACCAAATAATGATCATTTTAGAATCTGTAACTATTCCTAATTTAAGAAATAATGGTTAAAATAAAATTTTCTAAAATCTAAATTAATGTAAATGTATATTTAAATTTTCTTTGGCATTAATTTTTTAGGAATTCATCCCCAAACCCCTCCCCTCCCCTCCCCCCCCCAAAAAAATATACAATTGGAAAAACTTTTACACTGAAAAATAAAATAAAATAATTAAGGAATGTAATGTATAATTATAAAATACCTTAAATGCAATACATATAAATGAGGATTTACGTTACATATAGGGGAGAGTGGGGTGGAATGGGACAGTGGGACGAATGTGACAGTAGGCTTTTCTCTTTATGTATCATTCTAAATATTTCACCAATCGCACATTAGATGAAGCAATAGTACCTAAATCTTCAATTGAAAAAAATAGCTGATTGACCCAAGCTTGCAATTGTATAAAGAAAAAGATTATTTCAAGAATCAAAAGTAAATTTATTTCATATAGTTTTTATGCTTTCTGTAAAAATGATTTGTTTATGCATAGATGTAATAGTTCTTCTATTTATGGAATATTATACTGTATATTAACCATAATTTAAACTATGCTTAAAACCAGCATTTCTGTTTATAATAAAAAAAAGGTAGAGAGAGCAATGGAACATGCCAGCAAAGGGGGGGGGGCGGGACAAGTCTTATTCTTATTTTTTAATAAGATGAGCATGAATTGCTATTATGCAAATACTTTTAAAGGATAGTATATTAATTATAGCATTGAAAATATAATCATTTACAACACAATATAAATAAATTGAACGAGTGATTATGATCTCTAACAATCCAGAATTATCTTTTTAGCGATGAAGATGGGTCATTCCACATGAATTCAACCAATGGGTGTTGCATCATAGTCACAGATTTTTTTTAATTTTTATCATAGATAGACACAATAGTGAAACCCTCAAATCTGAAATTTAAAAGTAATTTTCTCAATATTGGCTGAAATATAGCCATTTGAAAACTGACCATTTTTACGAAATGGCGGCCATCTTGGAATTGTATCAGTGTCTAAATATGGCCATAACTTGACAACTAGTGGTTCAAATTTTATATATCTCGTACCAATTTGAAGCTATTTGTACAAAGAATGCATATTGCACATCAAAACAATAATAAATTTTTATTTCTTTACTTTTTATTGTGTGCAAAGTGAAAATTTCACCCCAAAAAAGGGCAGATTGTAATGGCTCATAAAAAAAATGAATCATCATGAATTTTTCTGAAACTTGGTAAAACATTGCTCCATCTGTGTGCTTTAAATAAAATAAAAATTAGAAAGGTAAAATTTGTTGTTTTAAAATAAATGGTTTTTTACACATAAGGTGTCATTAACCAAATAATGATCATTTTAGAATCTCTAAGCATTCCTGATTCAAAAAATAATGGTTAAAATAAAATTTTCTAACATCTAAGTTAATGTAAAAGTATATTAAAACCTCATTTGTACTAATTTTGTAGGAATCTGCCTCCCAGCTCCCCTCCCCCCTCCCCCCCCCAAAAAAAAAAAAATTTTAGACAATTGAAAAAATTTTACACTGAAAAAGATAAGAAAATAATTAAGGACTATAATATATAATTATAAAATAACTATAAATGCAATGCATATATATGTATATGATAATTTACTTCACATATAGGGGCGAGTGGGGTGGAATGGGACAGTAGGTGTTTCTCTTTATGTATCATTCTAAATATTTCATCAATCACACATTAGGTGAAGTAATGGTACTCCAATCTTCAGTTAAAAAAAGTAGCTGATAAGCTTGCAATTATATAAAAAAAAGATTATTTCAAAAATCAAAAGTAAATTTAGTTCATATACTTTTTACGCTTTCTCTATAATGGTTTGATTATGCATAGATATAACAGTTTCTCTATATATGGAACATTATATTGTAAAATTAGAGAGGTAAAATTTGTTGTTTTAAAATAAATGGTTTTCTACACATAAGGTGTCATTGACCAAATAATGATTATTTTAAAATTTGTAAATATTCTTAATCTAAGAAATATTGGTTAAAATGAAATTTTCTAGCATCTAATTAAAGTATTGTGTGTATATTATATAATTCAATAAAGAAATATCAATTTGCAGTTATTTACACTAAATATTCATTTTTATAGCACTTTTTATTTCATTTCATTCAAAATATGATAATATAATTCTCAAAACATATTTACATAAATATTTTAAATACCTTACTATGGAATACATGAAAAAAAAGGCACATAATATTTTCTCCAGAAATGTTGAAGAAATACTAGCTGTAAATTACAGAGTTGAATTATTCAATTGTGTAATTTAAATAAAATAAATATGTATAAATGAGTTAATTGAGTTGACATTTGTTATTTTTTGTTCACACTGAGTTAAAATTTACATGAACAAAAATCTAGATACGATGAGACAAAAATAAATAAATAAATAAATAAATAATAACAATAATATAATACAAATCCAGGGCAAAACATTGAATAAGATGAGAAATAAGCCAAAGTTTAAACTTGCACATGGAACAAATCTAGACAAAATAAGAACAAAATATTTACTTACATGCATATAACTTTATAATATAATAATTTTTTCTTCAGATTTAAGCTAAAAAGGATTTAATCAGTTTTAAAGTTTAAAAATAATGTTTGAATTGTACAAATGAGGTTTTGAATATACTTTTACATTAATTTAGATGTTAGAAAATTTTATTTTAACCATTATTTTTTGAATCAGGAATGCTTACAGATTCTAAAATGATCATTATTTGGTTAATGACACCTTATGTGTAAAAAACCATTTATTTTAAAAAAACAAATTTTACCTTTCCAATTTTTATTTTATTTAAAGCACACAGATGGAGCAATGCTTTTACCAAGTTTCAGAAAAATTCATGATGATTCATTTTTTTTATGAGCCATTACACTCTGCCCTTTTTTGGGGTGAAATTTTCACTTTGCACACAATAAAAAGTAAAGAAATAAAAATTTATTATTGTTCTGATGTGCAATATGCATTCTTTGTACAAATAGCTTCAAATTGGTACCAGATATATAAAATTTGAACCATTAGTTGTCAAGTTATGGCCATATTTAGACACTGATACAATTCCAAGATGGCCGCCATTTCGTAAAAATGGTCAGTTTTCAAATGACTATATGTCAGCCAATATTGTCAAATTACTTTTAAATTTCAGATTTGAGGGATTCGCTACTATATCTGTCTATGATAAAAATTTAAAAAAAATCTGTGACTATGATGCAACACGTGGAATGACCCAGATATTGGAATTTGATGTTGTAGTACAGACATTATCAACCTATAATCTTTGTTAGATTGTAAATATAGCCGACACAAGAATAATTTCTTTCTTATAATACATTGTTTTATAGTTCTGTCATTCCTGCCTGTTAGTGGGGTGGTATGGGACACATTTTTAAATTTACAATTTCTTTAATTATAAAATTGTTTAACTATATTGTTCAAGAACATTAGAAAGTGTTTTATTTTATATTCAAAAAATCAAAATTTTTGTTTTTGTGTCAAACAAAAATGATTTTCTAATTTTTGTAAAAAGTGTCCCATTTCTCCCCACTCTCCCCTATACATAGAACCTATTTAAGACATTTTTTCCAGTTAAAAAATGAACTTTATGTGGCCAAATTTATATAAATGTAATTTTATATTTTTTATTTT
Organism: Maratus speculifer; assembly: GCA_964019185.1. Taxonomy (NCBI): domain Eukaryota; kingdom Metazoa; phylum Arthropoda; class Arachnida; order Araneae; family Salticidae; genus Maratus; species Maratus speculifer. The sequence goes on from OZ025293.1 coordinate 41,382,574, forward strand.
ATTTAAATTACACAATTGAATGAATTCAACTGCGATTTACAGCTAGTATTTCTCCAATGTTTCAGTGAAAATATTATGTGGCTTTTTTTTTTAAGTACTCCATTATAGTAAAGTATTTAATGTTTATGTAAATATGTTTTGAGAATTATAGTCTCACATTTTAAATGAAATAAAAAGTAATAAGAATGTATTTATTAAAATACATTCTTATTACTTTGAATGAATGAAATGAAAATTTACTTGTATTTTAATATATGAATATTTAGTATAAATAGCTTTAAAAATGATATTTCTTTAGTGAATTATATACTATACACACAATATATTAATTTAAATGCTAGAAAATTTTATTTTAGCCATTATTTCTAAAATAAGGGATAGTTAGATTCTAAAATAAGCATTATTTGGTTAGTGACACCTTAAGTGTAAAAAATCATTTATTTTAAAACAATAGTTTTTACCTCTCCAATTTTTTTATTATTTAAAGCACACACATGGAGCAATGTTTTTACCAAGTTTTAGAAAAATTCATGATGATTTTTTTTTATGGGCCATTACAACGACCCTTTTTTGTGGGTGATATTTCCAGTTTGTACATAATAAAAAATAAAGAAATGAAAATTTACTATTGTTTTGATGTAAAATATGCATTTTTTGTACCAATAGCTTCAAATTGGTACCAGATATATAAAATTTGAGCCATTAGTTGTCAAGTTATGGCCATATTTAGATACTTACAAGATTCCAAGATAGCTGCCATTTCGTAAAAATGGTCAATTTTCAAATGGCTATATCTCAGTCAATATTGTGAAAATTACTTTTAAATTTTAGATTTGAGGGTTTCACTACTATGTCTGTCTTTGATAAAAATTAAAAAAATCTGACTATGATGCAACAAGTTTTCTTTAAATTGGTTGATTTCACGTGGAATGACCCACCTTACTTTAAAGTTTTCAGTCTTAGTTTGAATAGACTTCTTGTGACCCTTATTTATTACTGTTTGTATGGAAAAACTTTATTTCTTGTGCTCTAGTATCTACTATATATATTTTTTAAAGGATGATGGTTATGATTCGGAGTCAAAATGCATCCTTTGCTGGGGAAATTCCCACTTTGCAGATTTTACAAATTTTGTTACTACGGTGGCCATGTGGTTTGGATCATTTTATGTATTCAATCTGAAGTACCCAGAGACATTACAAGCAACTGTGGAATTTATTCAAAGGTGAGGATAATGATTTTATAAGACATCTATATGTATTTTATCGTATCATTTGTTCGTTGATGACTTCAGTTAACTATTTTCTGTTTTTTTTCAATATTTTACCTTGTACAGAAATGCCCATTGAATAACTGGTATTTTAACGCACCTCTCAACTCCACTATTCTTTCCAGAGCCCAGAGGGCGTTGTTTTCATTGGTTCCTTGCACGGAACATTTTTCTTACCCACCAGAGAGAGATCTGAAAACATGTCGCACCGTTGACATGTAAAATGTTCTACACCTTATCCAAGGTGAATGCTTCCCATGTATGTCTAAAATCTCATCTGTAATCGTGGTATGTTTTGTGTGTGTTTGTTGTGTTTTGTGAAATAAATGTTTGTGACGTTAAGTCTTCGATTCTTCTAATAACCGTCACAGTATGAGACAGCACTGATAGGAGTTTTGTGCTCAGAGTTAATTACTTATAATAAAATCTGAGTAGTAAAAAGTGTAGATAACCAGTCTGGTACAAACCATTCTGGTTTCCGAATCAATTGTAGCTGAATGTCATGTTAGGTTTAATGGAAAACTTACGTTAACATATGATAGCTATGATTAATTCTTGTCTGAAATGTGTTTTGAGCATATTTTTGTAAAAAAAAAAAAAAAAAAAAAAAAAAAAAATATATATATATATATATATATATATATATATATATATATATATACAATTATACTATATTAAGCTCTAATTTAAATATTAGCTATTATAAATAAAATAAATGTTTAAATATTGCCATTCAAAATAACAAATTCCAAATTTAGAAACAAATGAATGACCGAGTAATTCATTAAAATAATTATAATATCCAATCATGCTTTTAAAATATTTGTAGCCTTTAATTATATTATTAATGCATATTTCACTTTCATTAACAACAAAAATTATCTCAAGTAAACATTTTTTCATCAATTATGCTCTGTAGGCTGATTTCAACTTTTATTTTGGTGCCATTTATTTGCATCAATATAAATGATTTTTTTTCCATTGAAATTAAAGTAAAAAAAAAAAAATTAGAGATCTTTTTTTAATGTTCCCATTATATAATTTTAAACTGTCATTCAATAAATATAACTGAATGGAATACTTTTATGATTTCTTTCATATGATTTAAATTTAGTTTTAATTAATTTTAAAATGTTACCATTTACCCACAATTTTTTTAAAATTTTGTTTTCTATTATAAATATGTATAAAAAAATTTCTCATGGTATAATGGATATGAGATATTATGACTGCATTAATAAAACTGAAATTTTTCCACATTGTTAAGTTATAATTTTGCTTACTTTTCAAAGTTAATATATTCAAAAATTGCTAAGCTAAAAATCAAAATTTTATCTGCTTTGATGTAATTAGTATATGTAATAAATACACGACTATTTTCCTTACATTTTAATGACATTTGATAATAAATATAAATTTCGTCTGCAATGCAAGCACATTTTAAGGGGATATAAGCAAAATTAGTGTAATTAAAATTATACAAATAAATAAATAAATAAATAAAATAACTTTTGGTTTTTATTATGAACCATTATTTTGAAATTCAGACAAAAGAGTGACATTTTGATAGTTGTATTTCTTAATTAGTTTGATATTTTTTTATGATAAAGTAGATGGTATTTAGTAAATGTGCAATTTTGAAGCCCTGAAAATTTTTTCCCTTCCCGGAATAAAATGGTCAAATCTCAAGATTGTCAATGCCATTTATAATGAAAAGTGAAATGGCACTATGTTTGCAGCGTTATATATCTGGAAAGCAACAATTATCTGAAATTATTATGTAATAAACTGTTAGAGTAACACTGGCTGATTATTAAAATTTACTTGTTTCCGTGGGGCATTGTTATTTAATATTGATATATTGCCACAAAATGCAGTCAAAATTGTGTTTTTTCGGTTTTCCACACTCATTTTCTCCTTTAAAGAATAGTATCCCAAATTTTTTCTTATAGAATACAAAAGTATACTATTATAGTCCATTTAATTAATGGAGGTGGTTGACCTTGACAAGCTTATCCCTCACCTTCACCAACTAAGGGGGAAAATCACATGTAGTTCTATTACGAGTTCCGCGAAAACACAGTTTCACCTTGTCAAGTTTAGCCGCCTCCATTAAAAAAATGAACTATTAAAGAAGCTAAATAATAAAGAACTTTACCAAGATATTGTTGCTGTTAGCAGATACAATCTGATCTCAAAAAAGTGTCAAAGCCGAATAGAACAAAATATATCACGTAGAGGGTGAACATATGTACAAGAACATGGAAAAGAAAATGTGCAAATTTTTTGGAAAAACGGTGAATAAAACTGTGAATTTTACTAAACAATCATGTATAAATACAAGTTTCATAGAAAAGACTGTTGAAAAAACTGCAATTTTTGTCAAATGGTTGTGAAAAAATGCTAATTTTGTTTAAAAATTGCAGAAAAACGCAAATTTTGTCAAATTGTAGCCCCCCCCCCTAAAAAAAGTGAATTTTTTCGAAAGCCCATCACGTTGTGAATGTTCAATTTTTTTTTCTTTGCTTGGCCTGTAGCATGTTTGGAGGAAGTGATCTGTGGCTTATTACCAGATGAAACATATGGTTTCAAATATGAAGGGTATTCCACTAGGTTAAACCTTACCTGGTAAATATATCCACTTGAATTTTCAAAGATATATCTAAAGTGTTTATTTTCATATTTATAATAGATATAGAAAGGATTTTTCAGGATGTGATAATAGTCTTTGACTTCATTGGGAAATGTCAATTTGTTTCATTAAAACTGCTAACAAACATAGGCATTGAAGGTAGCTAGTGCCAGTAAAAAAATGGGAATTTTATAAACAAAGAAAAGAGGTGGAGCTAATAAACAAAACTGGATATTTTTCTGCATCTGATAACGAAAATTCATGATTTTTCTGCACACAATCAATAAAATTAAAAAATTTTCTTTGCCTGATCTGCAAAATTCGCGATTTTTCTGAATCTGATCAACAAAATCTTTTTTTTTTTTTTCGCCCTGTGCAGTTGAGAATTTGTAATTTTTTTGCAGCCGATCAAATTTAGGATTTACCTGTGCCTCATGAACAAAATATGGATTTCTCTGAGCTGGAAAACAGATATTTGAGATTGTTCTGTTTGTGATTGCCAAACTTCAAAATATTTTAATGTCCAACAAACAATGTTTGTGATTTTTCGGAACCCAGTTGATGTAACTCAGGACTTTTCTGCTCAAGCAAAATTCTTGATTTTTCCATGCCTATCAATTAAATTGAAGACAGAGGAATTTTTCAATGGCAAATAAACAAGATCCATGATTTTTTTCTTGCGATAAACTAACAAAATACACTATTGTTCTTCATCCCGTCAACAAAATTTGTAATTTTTCAGTGCATCAACAAAACTCAAGACTGCCCAAATGATGAAAATTTTAGGCAGCCAACCAATGAAAATTGCAATTTTTCTGCACATCAAGAAAGCTGAGTTTTCTACAACCTGACCGACAAAATTAGATTTTTTAGAGCCTGGACAATAAAATTTAGATTTTTTTCCAGAGCTCAATTAACAAAACTTCACTTTTTTTCAGAGTCTGATTACCAAGACTCGCAATTTTTTTATTGCAATCAATAAAATTGAAAATTTTCAGTCTATTTGACAAGATTTGCAATTATTTCAATGCCTCAGAAACAAAATTTGATTTTCCCTTGCCCAATCCTCAAATTTTTTCCATGCCTCATTGACAAAATTCACCATTTTGCCATCCGATAACATAATTCGTAATTTTTATGACAATTTTCCTGCAACATATTGACAAAATTAACTTCCTGTAAACTGGACAAAAACTTAATTTTTCCCAAATATAAACTGACAATATTTGCAGGCTACAGATTGTGCATCCATAAAGTATATGTTCAAATAGAGTTTCTTGCCAATTGATGTTACAGAACTCTTGAATTCTATTGTATATGCTGATTCACATATTATCTATTTTTTATGATTTTAGAAATAAGAAAAGTTTGTTTTAAGGACACAGTTTTTGCTTGTAAATGTTATTTTGTAGACATTCTTATGCACATTTATTAAGTAGTTAAATTTCTTTTATCATAAAATTTGAAAATTACAAGATTAGTTAACCACTGTGTTATAGCTTCATATATTTACAACTGTTATTTTTTAAAAAGTGTAATGTTAATATTTTGATGTTTTTATTTTCAGAGCCTTTTCGGATATCAATCTGCAGAAGGGATCAAAAGCTAAGAAAACTCCAAAGCCTTGCAATATAAATAGTAAAGTCTGTAAGCTAATTACAAAGCTTGCAGCTTTCAGATGGCTTGTTGAAGCTTAAATGTCTAATGTAAAATTAATCCTTGTACAATTAAAATTTTGCTACAAAAAGAATTGTTTCAGTATGACTTTTTTAAACTATCTTGTTTTGAGAAATTCAGTTAATGCTTATTTGAAAACATTTTTTGAAATAATTGTGCTTTTATGAAAAAATTAACAAAGACAGCATATTATGTAAGTTTCTAAATAACACAACATACGAGTTAAGTGTATAGCAAAAATCAAATGATTAAAAAAGAAACTAAACATTTTGGATTTGAATACACCCTTAACATTCTAGAATGTATTTTTCTGATCCCATAAATCATATTAAAATGATTGTAAGAGATATCAAAGTAATCATAGTATCAAACCATGATTTAAAAAAATGCATACCCTTAGATTTATAAGTTTTGTGAAAATACAGAAAATTCCTTGATGGTCATAGGGTTAAATTATAGAATCTGTCAGAAAAAGATGGTAACATAGTTTATTTTTCTACATATATGAGATGGATGAATATCTTTAATGTAAATTGCAAAAATGTGGATTGGTTTGACTATCTCCAAGCCCCGAAGTTGCTCAAGTCCATAAATTACTTTTTTTAATGTGTCATCGATTATGATTATTAATACATTGAAATGTATTTGTAGGCATTATTCTCGGATATTGATCAGATTTTTAGATTTATTAAAACCAATTTCAGTACGAATAACTGCAACTATGATTATTTTTGTGACTGCGCAATTCTCTTTGAGGAGCATAATGAAAATGAAACAGCTTACATCAAAATCTCTTTCTGTCGACAAATTTTTTATCTATCTGCTATACAGAGATATTCTTGTACAAAAATAAACAATGTTGCCACATTTTTTGGACACTGTAATGTTACCAAAGCATGAAATCATGTGTGGTCCTGAAATCGTTATTCTATGCTCATTTACTATCCTAATAATTATCATTTATGATGATACACAAGTTTCCAATTTGTATACATTTACATCACCACGGAAATTTAAGGGTGTATTTCGATTCAAACTGCCTATTTTGCGATTTATTTTTGAATTCATTTTTGCTCTCAAATACACCAAACTTTCAAAATCTCTTATTTGGAAAGTACACAGGGTGCCGCGATTGTCGATTCTTTGATAAAGGCAGAAAATATTGCAAAAAGAAGCAATCAAAAACGGCATTTCGAACACATTTTTACCAAGCCGGAGATTTGGGAACGAAAAAAAGGGTTCTACTGATAAGGTAATTGTTTATAATTCATATTCTAATGAATGGAGCGTAAAAAGACATCACACGGCACCTCATACGTCACTTCAAGAATCCCCTCAGCAAGTTTTATGGTTCTACTTTTAAAAATTTGCCTGAAATTGTATCGGAAAATTTCAAGCTGTTGAAGGTGAAAAAGCGTTTTTTCGAATACACCCTTAATGGAAAATTTTATTACTTGTAATTCCTACTAAAAAAAGAATTCCACCTTTTTCAAAGCAATTTCGGTCATTCTCTGGTTTGGGGCAGAAATGCAAAGAAAATTTTGGAAGGATAATTAGGGCGGGGGCAAATATTTAATAATTGGACATTTTGCCTACTCAAACGCTTGGAGTATTGGACTGATTTATCCTTTGTGTCATGTTAATCAAAATTGTAAGCAATATTTATGTAAATGGTTTCTTTGCGTCAGATTATCTATTTACATGCGCTTCACTTAGTTTGGATAATTTAGCACAAAGAAATCATTTACATAAATATTGCTTACAATTTTTAATAACGTGACACAAATGATAATCCGTTTATTGAGATAAATGTATTCAGATGCGTAGTATAGATTCAATGAAAATTACATATTTAACAACGAAATATAAATTTAAAACAGTTTTTTAGATGTGTAAATATATTTTGCCAAATCAAAATGAAAAAAAAAAAAAAACAATTTTAAAACAAAATTTTTAAAGGCACATAAAGGCGTCACTTAAATTTTATATTATATCTTTTAAAACACATATTTTGAATTTATAGGAGATTTGTGTGGAAAAGCATAAATGAATAAAGTTGTATATATCTTTTCATGTTGAAAATAACTTTTGCACATGCTATTATAAATAGAAAAAAATAAAATGATTAATGAAATAGTACAAAAAATGCATTTTTCAATTAATAGCATGGCGTCACTCAAAATTTGATATCATTATTTTTAAAATTCATATTCAAAATTCTTAGAGCCATAAAATAAACAGCTGCGTCAAAACTTTTAATCCATTAAGGGGTTTTGTATTGATTAAAAATTACAGTGATTTACGGTCAGATACATTATTAAAAATTACAGCGATTTACGATCAGATACATTATTAAAAATTACAGTGATTTACGGTCAGATACATATTAAAAATTACGGTGATTCACAGTCAGATACATTATTAAAAATTACGGTGATTCACGGTCAGATACATTATAAAAAATTACGGTGATTTACGGTCAGATACATTCTGGAAAATTACGGTGATTTACAGTCAGATACATTCTGGAAAATTACGGCGACTTATGGTCAGATACATTCTGGAAAGTAACAGTGGTTGACGGTCATATGCGGTGTAAATAGAAAACTGTACATACTGTAATATTACAGGAAGATGCTGGAATCTGTGCTGCCAATCTTTTCCCGTAATCTAACAGTGAAATTTTTATCAGTGCATTGCATATTGATTTCCTACACATTTACTTTTTTGTTTTGTAAAATTGTGTAGGAACATTTGATTATAACAAATTCTTTCCAAGACGGGAAGTGATGGTGAACTAAAGACTGCATTGACCAACTATCTTAATTCGGGACTGGGGGCAGCCGAGTACAACATAAAGATAATGAAGCTTATGAATAGGTATAACAAGTATGTAAATGTTGGAATGATTATGTGGAGAAGAAGAATAAGCCTCACTTGCATAGGGAAATATTTTTTTTGAAGAAATATTTGTTATTAAAGTTTTTACAGCCAAACGGTCGTTACTTTGTGGGTCTTTCTTGTGTTTTACTTTATAAATATATCTAAGAAACTAAATTTATAAGATTTATTATCTAAGATTTAAAGAGAAAAGTGTGATTATCTTCATTACAAATTGAGAAATTGCGGAAAATGAGTTTACTTCTTTATCATCTTTGTAAAAATCGCAAACACTGTTGTCCATGTACTTTTGCCTGACCTTCCTTCCCACTTTTTTATGGCCTCTTAAATTGTTATTTTTCAATAATCCCACTTGGAATACATGGTTTTATTTTGACAGAATGAGGGTTGCAAAGTAAATCATAAAACTACATCTAAAATTTCTCGCAACAGTTTCATTATTGAAAATATTTCTTAATTGATCATATTATTCAAAATATTGTAAAAATATAAATAACTTTAAACGTTTTGATACATAATAATTTCGAAATCTTAAAAACATTAAAAAATAAAATTTATAAAAATAAATTTCCAACAAACGAACTACAAAAATACCAATATGGAGATATTTTAATGGTTGCTTCATCTTACATAGAACATAGATCTATATTTTTAACAATTAACCTCCAGAAGCCTGTTCAAAATTAATCAAACTGGTATGCATTGTTTCACTGACCATACTGTTTTGCCTTTCTCTACCTGACTTTTTTCATTAATTTTTAGTTAACTGCACATTTTTAACAAATGCGTTTTATAACGAAATATGAGCGCATTATGTAAAAAGCCTCTTCAAAAGATCCTCACATGATTCCTTGTTCATCTTTCTGTATTATATATATGCTTAGAAAAAGAGATGTTGACATAAAAATTAATATGTATGATCGTATAAAAAATATGTATATTGCTCAAAGTATTTCGCCCAAATTAGGAAGATTTCTTTAAGAATTACACATAAAACAGCATATTTTAAGAAAGTTTTATCTTCATGCTTTGATCTCCTATTTACGATATTAACTAAATCTTCTTAACAAAATTGTGCGCGGCATTTATTGGGGATTAAATCTCATGCATAACAAAATGATTATGGAAATGAGTTTTTAATACTTATAGTAAATTTAAGGGATTAGCTAAATAAATCATTTAATTCAAAATTTACTTAAAATATTTTTAATATAATGTCTTGCATATATATAGCAGTATATAAGGTTTATTTAATTAAAGCTTTCAAATTTCTTCTGGGTTTCCCAAATTCTGGAAGTGTTTAGTAAAAATCTGAATATACATCTTAGCTTGTCTATTGTTTGCAGAGAAAGCATACATTCATTTGAACGTGAATTGAAATTTTTCAGAAATATGAAACATTTAACAAATTCACTACATTGATATTAAAACAATGCGAAAAAATAAATAAGCACACAATATTATTTCTTTTTCACAAATAATTAACTGAGTAATAATCTATTTATATTAAAATCTGTGCGCGTACTTATGTCCTCTAAAAAATTCTGATACCACAGGGCACAGGGCTACAAAATTTGGCGCACGGGAAGTTGATAGGGGAACCAAGGACCATTAGGGCAAAAAATTCAAAAATTTTAAATAATTTTCATTTTTGCATGTTTTTGAAGAATTTTTGCCTTTTAGGTAGCTTTCATTACAAAAAGTAAAAAGCTACCTGTTTCAGCCGGAAATCACTTTCGGAAAATATTTATATATTTTTGCCAATCATGAACCCCAGACATCAAAACCCCCTTCCGTTCAAACGTTGACATATACATATATATCACATTTCTCGTAGTGTAACTATCGTATTTATGAACCGATTTGAATGAAACTTAGTGTGTACATAGTATATATTAATATATCGACCGAGTTCGTTGACCAGCCTCATTATCCTTCTTGTTCCAAAATGGCAGCCATTTATTTTTTTGTAATTCAAATTTTAAATTATGTACAAAAAAATTAGAAATTGAAAAATAAATTTCCTCTGTGTGTTTGATCTTGATACAAAGTTTCAAGAGCATTTTTTGTTCTCTGTCTTAAGAAATGACTGAGTTATATCACTTTGAATTTCTAGTGTAGTTGACATTTTGAAACGGTCTGACATTTGTGACGTAATAACACGGGCATTTATGAGCCGATTTGGATGTAACTTGGTGTGTACATAGTATATACGAATGTCTGAACCGCGTTCGCTGACCAGTTTCATCCCCCATCTTATTTCAAAATGGTGGCCATATTAAATTAAAAAACAATTTTATTACGTACAAAAAATAGAAATTGAACTATATTTTTCTTCTATGTGTTTGACCTTGATACAAAGATTTCAGAGCATATATATTTTTTTTTGTCTATTTCGTAAAAAATGGCTCAGATAAAGCACTTTGAATTTCAAGTGTGGCTGACATTTTGAAATGGTCTGATTTTCGTCATGTGATAACAAACGTATTAATGAGCCGATTTCGATGTAACTTTGTGTGTACATAGTATATACCGATGTTGTAACCGAGTTCATTGACCAGTTTCACCCACCATCTTGTTTAAAAATGCGACCATTTAATTTTTTTAATGAAAATTTAAAATTAGGTACACAAAAATTAGAATTTAAAACAGATTTTTTTTATGTGTTTTATCTTGATACAAAGACTTCAGAGCATTTTTTGTTTTGACCGTACCTTAACATAGTAAGAAAAATCATGCGTTAAGCATAGATTATGAACCACTTTCCAACACTTCATGAAATCTTTAGCAAAACTTCGTCATTTAGAAAAATAAGATTACTATATATAGCCAAATATGTATTCCAGTACTTTTGAATAGTCCTGTATTTGATCTGTCGGTTGATATACTACATACCATACAATGAGAAAATTTAGTTTAATAAGAAAATGTCTAGCAGGTTGAATTTTTTTCAGCAATTAATACCAATCGATGGAAACATACTTACATACTTTTGTTCACCCGTGTAATTTACCTTGTACCTTTATAACACGTCAGTGTTAAGCTAAAATTTATTTTAAACTAAAACACTCTTAGAACTACTAAATTCACATTCTCAAAAATTATCATTCATAGGCGTCCATGTATTCAATGCTTTACGTGGCCCTCTATATCATTTTATCTATATTCTGCAAACATTTATTAGTAAATCGAACGCAGTTCAGTGTACAAATGCATAACTTATGTAAAAACCACCTTTGAGTAATTTAAGCTCATATTCAGTAACGTTTGAGACTTCTTTTGGGTAGCCCTGTATATCAACTAAAGTATTTATACACATCATATACACTGCTCAAAACAATTAAAGGATATTGCAGTTTTAGGTGGATTTTGTATCTGGGAAACTTTTTAGCTGATTGATACATGGTCGACAGACATAGTAGGTTATATGAGAATAAATTACACATGTTTGGCAGAAAAAAATGCATTTTATTGCGCATTTGTCAACAAAAGGAAAAAAAACACAATTTGTGCATATGAGAAAAAAAAGAATAAGAAAAGGTGTTTTCTTCAAAGAAAATCGTTATTAGTAGGGGGTATGGTTTCCACGGGCGGCCAGCAACGTTGAACACCTTCGAGGCATGGACTCAATGAGGCTATTAATGACGAGTTGGGGTATTCTGCCCCACTCTTCCAGAAGAGCTCTTTCCAGTTCTTGGAGAGTTTGTGGGGGGTTGTTGGCGTCCAGAAACTTGTCTTCCTAGAGCGTCCTAAACGTGCTCGATTGGATTCATGTCTGGAGAACACGCTGGCCATTCCATTCGAACGACTCCTTCCTCGAAAAGGAAATCCTCCACCAGGTTTGCACGATGTGTCCTGCAGTTATCGTCCATTAAAATGAAGTTATCTCCGATTGCTGCAGCGTAAGGGACTACAATAGATCTGAGGATCTCATCCCTATATCGGCGACCAGTCAGAGCTCCATCTCGAATGATGTAGAGGTCAGTGCGCCCGTCAATAGAGATGCCACCATACACCAACACTCCTCCACCGCCAAATCTGACACTTTCGTGCACGAACGCAGGATTATTCCTACTGCCACGGTCCCTCCAGATGAAAATACGCCTATTATCCGGATGCACAGAAAAACGGGACTCGTCAGAAAACAGAATATTGCTCCATTCATTTTTCCTCCAGTTGACATGCTCGGTTGCCCACTCCCTGCGGTCGCGACGATGCCTTGATGTTAATCTAACACATAACATCGGTCGGCGAGCATACAGATCTACTGCATGGAGCCAGTTTCGGACAGTCTGAGTTGAAATCGTGGTGCCTGTAGCCGAGCGAAGGTGTTGTTGGGGAAGAGTAGCGTTCATGTTTCGGTGTCTCCGAGCTGTTAACACTAAATACCGATCTTCATTGGGCGTTGTTGCCCGTCTATGACCTTGCCCTGGTCTTCGGCCTGCACATCCACTCTCCAAAAAACGGTTCCAGATCCTGGAAATGACACTTTGTGACACTCCAATGGCTTGCGCTACTTCGGCTTGAGTTTGGCCCCCTTCTAACCTACCAACAATTCTCCAAGCTTCTCAATCTGTCAAATGACTTCGCTGAGACATCATACTCATCGAAACAAAGCAATCACTGAATGCCGATCATCCTTGTCTTCATTCTCTTTTATCCAGTTGAAAGTCAAATTTCATTCGCTGCCGCTAAAGCGATCTTTTTGATATCGAACTCAAAATTTGCATACTCCACAGTTTGAAAACCAGAAAAATATGCATTTGTGATTCTCTTCTTCTATTTTCGGCAAAAAAAATTTCGTTTATATCTTTTTTTTATATAAAACTTCAAATATACTTTAATTGTTTTGAGCAGTGTAATATGCATATATTTAGTGAATCCTATACGCGCATATCATAATTAAAATGTAATTCATTCATACATCAGCCATCATCGGATACATGTACAGTACTTCAGTACTACAGAATATATTATTTGAAATCTTTTGTGTGTCCCTGTAAATGCTATGTATTTCATATCATGCATGACTGTATCGTATAATTTATACTAAGCCTCAGCTATATACAGGGTGAGTCATAAATATCGAAACAATAGGCTATCTCCTTAAATATTGCCTCTAGACCCATACTTCCAATTGCAAAAACTCATAAAAAAAGTTGAAATTTCTGATAATATAAGTTGCAACTCCATGGGGGGTCTAGTTGAAAAAATATGAAAATTAAATTTTTATACGGCCCCCGTAGAGCAAAATTTCCAATTAGGAAATTATTCCTTATCCATTCCTAAATTGAACAAAAAAAATTCATCTCCCTATCTGAAAACTTGACAGAGATATCAAAATCTAAAATTCTCAAAAATTCGTGACTTACACCACTTTACCATGCCTGTAAACGAAGCGTTTTTCATCAATTTTCAAAGCAAATAAGGGATCGTCCACAAATTGTAACGTTGTTATATGTCGGTTTAAGATTGTGACATTTATTTGGCCACAATAAAGCAGCGTATTGATTTAAAATTGAAACTTATTTCTAAAACATGTTGATCGTTAGCACTCGAGGTCTGAATAAATCGTAATATTTAGGTCCGGTCCTAGACCGACCCATAGGGAAAGAAGTTCAGCCCGGCATGAAATAATGTTAAAATCATAATCCAGACCAGCCAGGAAAAATCACTAAATCATAGCCGGCTCAGTCGTGAATTTCTACATAGTTTTTTACTTCAGTATAGTTAAAAGATGTTTCGCGGGGAGGAGTTCTGAACAAAAATATTATAGCTTTTCGTTTTTTATATGTATGCTTTTTATTATCAAAGAGGCGCCAAAGGCTGTGATATATTTATTTTATCAATGAATCTCTGTTTATATCTAAATGTTTCACTTATATTTTAATATCGTAATCCATAACCCTTGTTTTGGAGACTTTGAAGAATGTTATACAGTAAAACCTTTTAAGACGGAATCACATAGGAAAGAAAAAATACGTAATAGACCTTTCTATGAAGGTTAAATGGAGTTTATTTTATTCTCAGGTATTATTGTATTTATTTTGCATGGATCAACACATTTTTTGTTTAACACAGAATTCCGTCATAGGCAGATATTATCTGCCTATGACGGAATTCTCTATTTATTTATCGGAATTCTTTATTTATTTATTTTTACTCTGGTTTTATTTTGTTTTATTTTTTAGCATTTAATTGTACTATTCTTAAAAAAATAAATTAATTTTAAAGTTTTTTTTTATTGTTTTGTAAAATAAAAGCGGTTTTAAAATTTATGTGGTTTTCGTAAAAATATTGATTAAACCAAATTTTACTTATTTTATGTACGTATTAGGTCTGTGATTTAATTACGGATTGTTCGAGACCGTGACAAAAAATTTCGTCCAGTGCAAGTCTGAGAAAAAGGAAGTAGTCCCTTCCAGTATGAAAAATACATTAGACCCGGATAAGCGAGTCTTCAGAAAAAAGTAACGTCTCAGTCCTGATCTGACCTGAGCCCAGAATACAGATTTTTTAACAGCCTCTACCGGACGATAAAAAGCTTGAAGTTGAGAGAGCTAAATTAAAAAAAAAAGCTTAATCTGCATCTTAGAAAAGCATTCTTTTAAATAACTGATGGGCAGTAAAACAGTACATTTCGTTTTTCTGTATAATGACTTTTTTCCCGACTATTTCTTGTCTTTAAATTATTAAAAGTTAAGAATTCTTAAAGAAAAAAAGTACAAATTTGAAACATGTCATTTTTAATTATTTTACATTAGTTTTGTTTAAAAAATTAACTTAAAAAAATAAAAAATTAACTTAAACAAGTTGAAAATAACTTGTTAAAAAATGAAAAATTATTTACTTTTGAAAATATGATTTTTTTAAAAGTTATTTTTTTAAAATATATATTTTTAATAACTCTAAAATAAATATTGAAAAACAAAAATCTCGAAACAAAACTAAAATCAGATTTTTATTTTTAGTTAAATAGAAAGAAATTGAAATCCGATAAATAATGTTTGGAGTTATAACGATTTTTAACTATCGCATTGAAACCAGTACTAACCATATGATTTTTTTTTTAATTTTATGATAAATTTTAGCATGTGATTTTCTTAGGAAAATATATGGCTAACCATCACAAAAAAGGAAAAAAAATCAAAATTCTAACTCAAAAGATAGATTTTTTACTCGTTTTCTACAACTGTTAAAGTTAACATTGTCTTTTGAATTGCGCGCATTTCAATTTGTGTCTAATCCCTTAAAACCTGATGAATTATTCAAACGGTTATAACTCCGCGAATTTTTAAGATATGAAGATGCAACTTTTTGTGTATTATTCAGGACTGGGTAAGGAAAGTTTCCCTAACTGGAATTTTTATCCTACGGGGGCCGTATAAAAAGTTAATTTTCGTACTTTTTCAAATAGACCCCACATGGGGTTGAAATTTATCGTATCAAAAATTTCACATTTTTTTATGAATTTTTGCAGTTGGAAGTATGGGTCTAAGGGCAATATTTAAGGAGATAGCCTATTGTTTCGATATTTATGACTCACCCTGTATATATATATATCAATTTTATTATATATGAAATGGTTTAATATAAATAAAATATGTCGCACACAATTCCCCCTTTGACCATTATGTAATGGAATTCATTCGTGTGACCTTGTAAATGTATAATAGCTTTTTTTTCACCACATTTTTTACAAAATGCATATTTTAGTACATTTCGTAAATGCATACAAATCTTAATATGTTTGACAGGGTGTAACATCTTCAAAATTCATTTTAAATTATTCTTTTCCATAGGCCATAATGAAGTGGTTAACTTTTGACTACCCAGTAAATACAATAATCATGGTAAAACCTTCATTTTCAATAGGGTTTGTGGTAGGATAAATGTCAATAACATGCAAAAATTCTATGGCCATCCGAGTATATTTACGAGAGTTAGAGCTGGACGGACTGCTAGGCAGACAGACAAACCGAATGCACAAGAACTTTTCAATTTTGTTGGAAAGTGCTAAAAATGGTTTATTTATAGTACTTTGAATTTCTAGTACGGCTGACAATTTTAAATGATCTGATTTTTGTCACGTGAGAACACACGTGTTAATGAACCTATTTCGATGCAACTTGCTATGTATATATAATAGATACAGATGTCTCAATCGAGTTCGTTAGCCAACGCCCCACCAGTGGCCAAGAGGTACGGACCTCTCAACTGGTAGACGGCAGGTGCTGGGTTCGAACCCAATCGCGGCTGTCGGCCTAACCGTTCGGAGTTTTCGTGGTTTTCTTCGAACCTTGCGTAAATACGGGTTAGGTTCCCTTAGAAAGACCCCCACGAAGGGCATTCCCCCTGGTCCTATATCCCTAGCGCAGATAATCGGACGACAAAAAAATACACCAAAATACACCAATCGTTAGCCAACTTCATGTTTCAAAATGGAGGCCATTTGAATTTTTTTTAATTTTAAATTTAAAATGAAGCACAAAAAAATTTAAATTGAAAAAGACTCTTTTCTTATGTGTTTGCAATTGATACTTTGAATTCGGAGTATTTTTTATTTAGTTTGTATCTTAAACATGATATGTAGCACTTTGAAATTCTAGTGTGCTGACATTTTGAAACGATCTGATTTTTGTCAAGCAATAATATGCACATTTATGAACCGATTTGTATATAACTTTCTAGGTACATAGAACAAGACAAATGTCTTGATCGAGTTAGTACGTCACCTTCAACCGCAATGTTGTCTCAAAATGACAGACATTTAAAATTGTCAAAAAACTTCTAAATTTATAATAATGAATAAAAAAGATAAAAGGTTTTGCTGAAGTGTGTGATCTTAATACAAGGGTTAAGAAGCATTTATTTTGTCTTTATCTTAAAAAATGGCCTATATATAACAGTTTGAATTTTTAAAGTGGGAGGACATTTTGGAAAATCTATGAGCCTGCGACATATATCAACCGATTTCGATGTGAGTGAGCATTTGCACAAGACTGACTAAGATCTGGATCAACCTCATTGGTTAATTTCACCCATCATGTTGTTTTAAAAAGACACTTCATTATATCGAGTATAGATCTTTTTAAATAAAGCCAGCTTGCATAAAATTTAATAATTTCTCAAAATTCCCACTCATATTCAGTATAGAAAAAACAAATATTGAATCTTCTATTACCGTGTTCAATTAATCTGAGCTTTGTATGGTTGAATAATATAACTTAATTTTTTAAAGAAAAGTATGGAATATGAAAGCTACCTCTTCTTCCCGGTATTAGCCTGAAGGACTTTTTTATGTTCAACCTTATATCGCGCGTGTTCTAAACAGTTTTAAATGTTTACTGCAATATAAGATATACTATACATATTACGCACGTCAATCTACAATGCATAGAATACCAATTTTAAATGTTTACTGCAATGTGAGATATTCCACATTAGGTACACCACGCTGTAATACTATGAAGTTATAGCGGGTATTATGATAATTCTTTTATCTTGCTTGCAGATAATTAGAGATTATTTATTAATGTTTACCTTTAAAAAAAAAAATAAAAAAAAAACCTTTTATCACAAACATCAACAAAACTTTATATTCTGTTTATTCCATTATTCCAAAGATATCGTTTTATCGTCTGCTGTCATAGCAACATGATAAATTAAATTTCATTATAAAAATGCACAATAGTAGAACAATATTTTTCTAAATCGAATAGTTGTTGAACAACTCGACACTTTATGAGGAGAATTCTTATTTCATATTTAGATATTTTAAAGTTGTTTGTTGTCATTACTTTTTTGAGCTAATTTTCATTTCGTATTCGATTACTATTATGCCTACTTAATGTTAATTTTTAGCGTACTACTAATTTTTACTACAAATTTTAATTTTTAAAGCATAGAAAAAAAAGATATAATAGATTTTTACCTATTTTTGGCTTTTCAAAACAGTGACAAACCGCTCACGGACATGTTTCTTTATTTAATATTTACATATTTTTTAATATTTGATCATAACCTTAGTACTTGAAGTTTCAAATTAAGATGCCTAAGTCAAAAAGTCAAAAACTCGCAATTCTTCACGACAACAGCGGGCTATAAGGCAGCGTGAAAGGTGAACTAATGAGACAGAGGTATAATCTGTTGCAGAAAGAGACAGCGAAAGATGAATGGAAAACACGGAGAAAAGGGAAGGCTCGACTATGGCAGAAAGAGACAGGCAAAGACGAATGTGCGTGGTCTTGCCACGTCTATTGCGTGGAAATTACTCTTGTAGTTTTTTATACATTTTTAATACATTTATTAATTTTTCTTGTTTTATTTTATTTATTTATTTATTTTTACTTCTTTATTTATTTTTAATTCTTTATTTATTTAATTTATTATTTAATTTATTAATTAATTTATTTATAACTTGTCTTATTTATTTATTTATTTATTTATATTTATTTTATTTTATTTATTTTCGTTATTATTTTATTGCTTTTCCACCTGTTTCTCTCTCTTTTGTTATTTTAACATCACTTTTCTCTCCCACCTCATATCTTTTAGCTAGCGCCACCTGTCGCACTCTTTGTAATCTTCTCCCTCTTTCTTTCACTTTATCTCGACTCTTTGCCCTTACGGACACGTGTTGGTTTAGCTAATAACGAGCTGTTATTGTTGTAGCTCGAAACATGTTTTACTTTATTTTTCATTTTATGGGGATTTTACAAAGTGTTTTATTTTATTTATCAACTATGACGCCACGATGAGAGTACCCAACCATTGGCTGTGCGGGAAAATTGCTTACAAATCATTGCTCGGAATCACTATAAATAGTACAAATATTGTCGGAAGATGCGGATTACACTCAACGGTTGAAGAATAACAATGCGATGATATGGAGAATGTTTGCATCAAGCGTAGTGCATTTTATTTTCAATACAGGGAACAATACAAGAAGAATTTATACTAGTTTCACAACGGCAAAGCAATTTTTGAACCTCTTTAATTAGAACTTCTCCAAATGAGGTTAGGCAGGTTGTAGATGGCAGTGACAGATCATCAGCTACTTTTTAAGGAACTCTTAATGTCACATAACAGTGCGTTGTTTTTTGCCTCTAAGAATGCTCAAGTTACACTGCCTTCCTGGTAATTCCTGTATTGTTTTAGAATTCATGGACAAAAATATCATGATACTTCTCATCTTCATCCACCTGAAGTAGACCAGGAAAAGTATGCTCAATAATATGTGTTGGATTCTGATATATACTATCTACCAATAAGTGTTTGAAAAATTTTGATTTTTGACATTTTCTCAAATATTTAAAAATATACTTATCGGATTCTTCTGAAACTCCAGGATTATGAAGATTATGTCTGACCTCATATTTATCAACATCCATTTGATAAGCAGGATAATTAGGGTGCCGAGAAAAAATTGAAGAATAACAGAAATATTTGGGATCACTCTGTACATGAAAATGCACGAAACGATTTATGGCTGCAGAATACAAGTATGTGGATACTGCACATTGTACACTTGCTCTAGAATATTATGTGCATATAGTGTATCGTTCATTTACACGGGCACACAAAAGTTTTTGGTTACAGTTCTGTATCCGAAGTACTGCCTGTTAGCGAAAATTACTGGAAATGCGTTTCCAATTATGATATGAGTAGTTAAGTATACCTACGTTTTGCATATTAAAGTATATGTATGAATGCCATAAATCATATAGAGAGCTTCACAAAAGAATTTTAAACATTACTGAATATGAGTGGGAATTGCTTAAAGACGATTTTTAATTGATATATAAAATCATATTCAGGGCCACACAAAGAAATGAATAGAAGACTACTTATGAATAATAATTTTTAAAAGTTTGTTTTCTATGGTTTTAAGCGTGCTTTTAGCTTGAACTTAATTTTATATTAATATGTAGCGTGTATAAAAATATGTAGGTAATATGAAGGGCTGTTTAAAATAATTCAAATATTTTTTTCACAAAAGAATTGCATTTGCTCGGCTATATACGGTAACCACTGAATCCTATTTTTAATCGACTTAAAAAAAGGAGAGGAGGTAATCAATTCGGACGCGTATGTATTTTTTAATGTATTCTTCACCGATTACTCCGAAATTATGTAACCGATTTCTGTATTTTTTTTTAAATAAAAGAGGATGCTTTCAAATTGGTACCACTTCCGTTTCATCGAAATTGGTTCACTACTTTTTTAGTAATTAGGCAAAAACTAATAAAATTAGGGATTTCTCGCTAATTAAAAGTAACATGGACGTTGAATAAATTCGCCGAATGGGGTGCAAGCAGGATGGCCGAGCGGTCTAATCCGCTAGATTTAAGCCTTGGTTCTCGAAAGAGAGCGTGTTTTCGAACCCCACTCCTGACATACGTATACAATAATCTTTTCCGTGTTATAATTTTTACATACATATTTTACAAATTAAATATTAATAATAACTAACCAACTTCCAGAAAGGAGAGGAGATTATTAGTTCGACGCGTATGTTTTTTTATGTATGTTCACCTATTACTCCGAAATTATGCAACCGATTTCTAATTTTTATTTTAAATGAAAGGGGATGCTTTCGAATTGGTACCACTTCCTTTTCGTCAAAGTTGGTTCACTACTTTTTTAGTAACTACGCAAAAACTAATAAAATTAGTGATTTCTCGCTAGTTAAAAGCAACATGGACGTTGAATAAGTTGGCCGAATGGGGTGCAAGAAGGATGGCCGAGCAGTCTAAGGAGCTAGATTTAATCCCTGGCTCCCGAAAGTGAGCGTGGGTTTGAACCACACTCCTGACGTACGTGTACAATAATCTTTTCCGTGTTATAATTCTTACATATATATTTTAGAAATTAAATACTAATAATTATGCTATTAGGAATATTTTGTTTTTAACCGTTAGCATTGAGTATGAGAGATCTTTTATCAACTCAATAACTAATCAGTGAGAGAGTACTAATATAATAGACTTGAGAAAAAGTAACATGGACGTTGAATTAATCCGCCGAAACGAATGCAGTCTGGATGGCCGAGCGGTCTATGACGCCAGGTTTAAGTTCCGGTTCTCGAAAGAGAGCCTGTGTTCGACCCCAACTCCTGACATGCGTGTGTAATTTACAAGTTTTTTTATATTATGATTTTTAACCGACTTAAAAAAAATGGTGGAGGTTATCAATTCGACGGGTATGTATTTTTTTTAATGTATGTTCTCTGATTACTCCGAAACGATCCAACCGATTAATTTGGATTTTGTGTTTTTGTGTTAAATGAAAGATGTTACTGTCAAATTGGTACGACTTCCGTTTCATCGAAATTGGCTCAGTACTTTTTTAGTTATTAGGCAAAAACTAATAAAATTAGTTATTTCTTGCAAATTAAAAGTAACATGGATGATGAATAAGTTCACACAAGAGGGGTGTAGTCAGGATGGCCGAAATGGGCAGCCGGAAGAGCGAAAAATGCACGCCGGTTTCGCCCAGTTTGCTTAAACGGTAAAGCATTGGTCTTGTAAGCCAAGGTCTTGGGTTCGATTCCCGGCCTGGGCCCAGTATAGGCAATTTTTTGCTCAGTTGGAAATATTCAATTCGTATGATAAATTTATTAATTAGTTCGATTGAGTTAAAGTAATAATATATTTGCTATTTTAGATTTAGAACGTAGAAAAAAGTGTTACTGCAATTAGTATTACCGACATTGTCCTTGCTATGTATTTACTTGGCAATGATATTAAATGGCAATAGACATTAAGCACAACTGTCTATCTCGGGATAGCGCAATTATAAAACCTTCTACATTGTATCCAGAAATAGGAGCAAAGAGAAGAAAGATCAGTAATTAGACGAAAATCTTGAATTTTGATCAGATTACCGACAAATATGAAAAGTGGGCGATACTAACGTTTTAAGGCTAATATGGTTTGAAGGCAATGAGAATATCATAATTTGCATCCAAAACTTCTATATTTTGATGTACTATGCTTACTAAAATACGTCAGTTAGTAACATGTAGTTCGATTATGACGCATTAACGAAGAATTATATAGATAAAATCCCTCCGTGTATAACGATTCCGGGGTCAACCCATCCACAAGAAAAAACACTTATTGTGACCAATGACAAATTTCATTGTAAAAAGTTATCTCCGATTTTAAAGGCTATCAATTTTTTGTCCAATGCAAATGTTCCAGAGTCGTAATGGAGCGTTCTCATTTGTCAGATTTACAGTTTGAGCTGTAAATGACGTTACTACATTTTACTGTGCTTTGAAATCTTTTCCCTATTTCAAACACAATATTCACACTGTTAAAAATTTGACTCATTTGCTGCAGCATCACTCCACCGCTTTTATAGAAACCGATTACTTTGCTGTGTTATGGAGCATTCTCATAAAAGAGACATTCTATAAAAGCTGTGGAATGACGCTGCAGTAAATGGGTCAAATTTTTAGTAGTACACTGTTAAAAATTCGACCCTTTTGCTGCACATCACTCCCCAGCTTTTATAGAATACACGGTAAGTAACACACACAAAGTAACCATTTTCTATAAAAGCGTTGGAGTGATGCTGCAGCAACTGTTAAAAATTTGACCCATTTGCTGCAGCATCACTCCACTGCTTTTATATAAAGCGGTTACTTTACTGTGATATGGAGCATTCTCATTGGTCATAAAAGAGATATTCTATAAAAGTTTTGGAGTGACGCTGCAACAAATGTGTCAAATTTTTAACAGTGTAATACGGTAAAGTAATCATTTTCTATAAAAGCTGTGTAATGACAATGCAGCAAAACAGTCAAAATTTTAACAGTGTTTAGTTAAAACTTTTTATTTAAGAAAATCGAAGGTGCGTTTTAAATACAATATTGTTAGAATTTTTATATTCGTGTTGCTTTATTAATTTTTTTTTCTTTTTACAGCCGTGAATGACTTCATTATCACATAACGAATCACGATTGTTTACTCTTTATTGTTGGCATTTGTTTTCGATCTTATAAAGTATTTTCTTTTACGTATGCCGACCCAGTGGCGTGGATGGTAGCGGAGGCTGCTCCCACACCGCTGGTCCCTGGTTCGAGTCCAGCTAGCGGCATGGGTGTCTGTGTTGTGCCTGTGAATATGTATGTACTGGATATTCTGTAATAAAGTGTTCTATATGGTTTCTTGTGATCATTGAAGGTTATGCCGGCGAATAACTGTAGCGCTTACCTCAAAGCAAAATAAATACAATAAATACTTTTACGTATCAACTAATGGTATAAAATAGTTGATTCACAAATGTTTTAAAATAGCATTATTAGTGCATGTTTTGCATTATTAATGCATGTTAATTTGCATGTTTTTTGTGAAATAATTACTGTAATTTTGTGAGTGAAATTCATTAGCTGCATATTCTATGCCACTATTTTACCCATTCAATTAATAATTTGGCTACCCTCTCATATTCGTCTGGAAATGGCCAAAATGGGAAAATTTTTTATACATTTTGGATATTTTTATTATTTTCTCTCAGTATTTTAAAATATTTTTTGGCTGTAGTTTCACAATGTATTTTTTTATAATTGATATTTTTCCTTACTTTATTCTTTTAAAATTTATGCATTTACCATTTGTTCATTACAATCCCTCCCCATCCACCAGATAGTTTTGTTATAATTTTAAATACAGATTTCTATTAATTTTTTTTTTTTTTTTTTTTTTAGATTTTTCCCTCATGTTCAATCTTTGTATTTTTCAAAATTGTTTAAGCCTAAAGTGGCTATGATTGACCAAAGTCGTTGTAATGTTTTATCATCCTTTTAAAAATGGAAACACGTCATTTTGACGGGCTATCTTCTAGTATTAGATATGAATGAAGATGGATTATCTAATCTTCCGTAATCGAGTCCACGGAAAATTTTAGAGTGAAACAGAAAGGTATCAGCAATAACATAGTCTGACGTAAAATGTGGGTATCATAAAAGGCTTATTTCATAAAAACACTTCTATACACAAAATCGCATTAACTAAGATGTGCAATTGGCAGCGGAACCAAAAACGGAAGAATACTTCGCAGTTTTCAAATCTCCACAATCTAACATATTGAAAATGATAGTGCAATAAGAAACAGAATATCTGCAAATGAGAGTACATTAATGCCACTATGAAATAAAATGCTTTTTTAAATTATTGAAGCCACAAATACAAATGTACTTAAACCTATATTTTGAACCTATATAAAGAAATTTCATTAATGACAAGATATTTTGTGAAACGCTTTTCGCGTCTTTTACACTCTAATCTTTTCCCGGTCAACTTTTGATACGTTATTGGGCCTCCCTTCTCTTTTTCGTAGAACCAATTTCGTGAGACGAAGTTCTTTGTATTGTCATTTTCCAAACACTAATACTTTTTCATGCGAAAAAATCAGCAGTTTCTATCCAAAAAAAAAAAAAAAAAAAAAAAAAAAAAAAATGTAAAAATCGCTAACTTTTATATGAAAAGAGAAAAATAAACTTTTCTACCAAAAATTAAACTGACTTCAAAAACTACTGCAAAATGAAAAATAATTTTTTTACATAATAGTAATAAGAAATTAACTTAAGAGCATAGTATTTACCATGCGTATTATTATATTTATGTACATTAATGGATTTTTTGGAGTCGGTGCCAGCCAAGCCAAGTTCAAAATTAAAATTATTAATCCAATGCAAATGGTAAAATAATAAAGTTAAATTTTTAACTAAATATTAAATCATAAAAAAACTCATAGGCAATTTTATGTGTGTCTATTTGATAATTACATTTAACTTCGCTTGGCTGGCACGGATACCAAAAAATCAAATTAACGTACATAAATATAATAATACACATGGTAAATACTATGCTCTTAATTTAATTTCTTATTACTATTATGTAAAAATATTATTTTTCACTTTGCAGTAGTTTTTGCAGTCTGTTTAATTTTTGGTAGAAAAGTTTATTGAAATATGTTATGCGTTTTCAAAACCGATCACATAGTTACCTTATTTACTTTATTAAAAAGCAAAATATTGTTTAAGTATTCTAAAAATGTTGGAAAGTATTTCCTTATCCCTCTGTTTGATGCAGGATTTATCATTCTTATTTTTATTTATTCTAAATTTTAAAGACATTGGCAAAACATTGACCTTTAAATTGCAATCAATGCTGAGCTATCTTTTAAAAATAAATGTTTAACTTATTTATGAAATCAAACATTCCTGCATTTCTTAAAGATTAAAACAAAGATTCGGAAACAAAAAAGTAAAAAACATCAAAGAATACGTCATGAAGCAAAAGATTCAGTTTAAAACATAAAAAAAAATTTCTTAATGTAATTAATTACATCTGTGTCGTTCTCTTTTGATCATTCTTTAAGAAGATATTTAATTAAAATTAAGAAAGCTCAGTCAAATACAAAACATGAAATTGTTTATCTGTTTAGAATAATAGCTCTAGTGATTTTAAAGTCAAAAATGTTATGACCAAAACAAATCAAGAAATTATTTCACTGAAGTGAAAAGAACTACATGAATAAAAATCAGAGAAATAGAATATATCTTTTACTTTATTCGAGAGAACGTCATTGTAATACTAATGAGGAATATGTATTTTCCTTGAAGACAGACTATTTTGAAATGAAAGGCACATTTGCTTTAAAACTTGTTTGAATTTAACATGAAGTCTGATTTAGAAGTTTTAATAAGAAATAAATATATGACACAATTTTATGAATATTTATAATAATTTAAGAATTTTCAGACTTGACAATCTCTCTTTGCGATAAAATATTTATATGTAGACTATTTTCCTAAGGTACGAAAGATAAGCACATTAATGGTACTCCAAGAGCTATATATACGAACTTTATTTTACAGCTGGTTAGATATGAAATTATTGTTTATTTTACGATTTTAATTAAATAAGTACACAAAATATTTCCAAATTTAAGCTAAGAGTGCAATTTGAAAAATTAAAATTTTCCATAAAAGATATTACATTTAAAAGCGTTATATTCTCTAGCAGTTCTGCGACTCAAATCTTAAAACACAAATCCGACGCCTACTGTCCACACTACACATGACACCAAAAATATGTCGTATCCGCGTCACTGTAAACAGTTTATATGTTCATTTCTATGGCACCTTATGTATGTATGATTCAAATGCACACTATATAGCAAAGGTGACCGATTACTTGCGATTTTAGGCGTTTTGTTAAATAATTAGAAAAATACTTGAGGAACTATACAGGTGTGTAAATGGAACAGCACAGGTCAGATTTTTCAACAAAACTCCATTGGGGACCATCATAAAATTCAAATAGGATGAATATCTTTTGAATAACTGTCAAAACTATGTAGTGAAAGCGTTATAAAGATAGATTATGATTAGGTGGTTCATTGTAATAAACTGTGTTTTTTTTTATGAGCATACCATGTCTACTTGCTGAAAAATTAAGGTTTTTATAAAAAATAGTCCCAAATTTTGCTAAAATTTTTGCTTATAATTTCCAGAGTTCTTATTAAAACAAATTGTTCTGCTGCAAAAGGGTGCAATTTCAGAAGTATTCTTTTCAATCACACAATTCTACATTTTTGTAAATGATGTGTTTTTAATTCGCTTTCAATTTTAAAAGCATTATTCGACAGATAAATTACAATTGTTGTAAGAATTCGTCGTATATTACATAAAATACGTGAATACAAAATGGTGAAAATCTAACCAAATTTTTATATCTTTTTTTTCAATGTTTAAATAGGGTGTTCTGCCCCTTGCTCGTTACGCTCAGTCCCCTCCCCCATGTATTCGCTTCGCAATTCAATTTTTTACCGCGAAGCAATCCTTAGTTTCTATCCAACTCCAGACGAAACTGTTTCGACTTTCCATTCTGGATCATTTCCGGATCCCTTATATTCTGTATATTAAACTTTTAGATTCCACTTGCTAAAAATGCGTTCCTCCCATCTCCCAACTGTTACAATCGCCCTTATTGTTAACATTGTTACAATCGTTATAAACTGTCTTTAAGTTTCAAACAGATCGCCTTGTTATATTTACTAATTTTGTTCACGCCTCTTCCCCTTGGTCTCCCCTAAATGTGACACGCCACTCCTTTTTATAATTTTTATCATGTGTTATCTTAATGTTTCTCTACCTTAATGTTTAAAACAGATCGCGTTGTTAGATTTCTAAATTTTAACTAAATCGCATTCTGTCACTTCCACATTCACCAACTAAAAGCGAAACTCCGTTAAACAAGCTATCAATAGGATATATTATACGAGAAAGTAGCGGTCTTCAGCAAGAATTTAAGGCATTTAGTGAAATTACTATATTAAATTTAGTGAAAATAGCAGTAACTAAATTTTTGACATTTTAGGTAGATTTCATGAAAAATACTACCTACTACATTCCCCCCTATGTTGGAATTTCGGAACTTGTTTTCAAGATCTTTACCGATCTTAACCCATTGATCCAAGAACCACCTCCAGTTTAAAAATTTATCAATCTATCTTACTATATATAAGCATATCTTTTTTATGATGGCAATTTTTTTTTTTACCTAAATAGTTTAAAAAACAATTCTTTATCTTTTTGAAAGCATTTTTGCAACTGGAACCATACACCTATAACTAACGGTTTAGAAATTAGTCTTTGGCTACCGTTGAGAGTGGACACCCTGTATAACAATTATATTATGTTCGAAAGAATGTGACATCATTTTAAGGCACGTAAGTATTTTTTCCCAATGGCCGTAATCTAACGGAATATTTTTGATTGTCCTTGTAATTGAACTATGCATCCGATTTTCATAAAATTTGAAATGACTCGACAAAATTAGGCTACGATTATACATTTTAAATTTAAAACGATTCGGTTAGGTAGCTTTTGCGTTATTATATGCGAACGGACAGACAGTCGGGCAGCCAGATAGATGAACGGAAAGACGACCATAGGCTGTAGGTATTTATATTATTACGAACGTACCTAAAAGGGCTGTTACAGTAGGTATTTTGAACCAAATTTCCCGAAGTGGTAGAACTGCAATGGAAAAAAAATAATAATTGTTTGTAAATCAAGTTTCAGTTAATGGAACAAAAAATAAAAACACATGTCACTTATTTCTTATTATGATCTCTTTAAAAATCACGTCAGCAAGATTTATGATTTTAATTTTAAAAATCAATTAAAAAATGTGTCAGAAAATTTCAAGTTGTGGAGCGTGGAAAATATATATATATATATTTTAATACCGTCTTCACATGATCCTGATAAAACCAACTTTTACATAAAAATGTAATTAAAAACTCGTCAGAAGCGACCAGATGAAAATTTTAAAGTAGGTTCATCTCTAGTCTTGACTTAGGTTATTTTGGTGAATTTTGTACTAAACTTCGAAATCTACCTCTGCCTATAGGACGAGCTGCAAGTTTATTTTTTTCCATATTTAAATATTTTGATTTATATTTACAGCATGTGAACTACAATATTACATATTATGTAATATTTTCTAAATTACATTCACAACATTTATATTCCATTACATTACATAAGAAATGATATTCTGGATTTCAACATTCAGAATACAATTAAATTGCATAAATTAGAATATTTCAGATCATATTTACAGTGTCAAATAACGATGTTCTAGAGTACAAAATTAAATACAATTAGACCAAACAAATTTCAATATTTACTATTGTACTTACAATATTTTAAATTAAAATTATACATTATTTTAATGGCAGTATTTTAAATTAAGCTTACTTGTTAAAGATATGAAGCTTATTTTAATAACTGTGCCTTCTAAAATTTATTCAAACTTTGGACTCGTATTGATCCTACAATATTTGGACAACTTACAGAGGTGAAAATTTTACAGATATCGAATCATTCGCATAAATTTTTTAAATACTTAGCAAACAAAGAAAAAAACTTGAAATATCAATTTATCATACAGAATTGTGATAAAATAATTTTTTTTACAATTTCCCCGTAGTAAATTGTAAGCATCTAAAATGTAGCAAAGCAAATCACAACAATTTTGAATAATTTTATAATTTCTTCGATTCAATTTAATTTTTCTTACATGTATTTCATATGTTTTGACAATTATACACAATAAAAACTAAGTATTCATAACAATATCGAAAAATTCTAGATAAACTAAACTTTTTATTTTATAGAATTTAATTATTTACATAAAAAAAAAATATTACCAAACAAAAAATAAAATGTTTTAGTGATTCCTGTCATGACAAATATGAAAGCTAAGAAGAGGAAAACGAAAACGAAAACAAGAAAAATAAAAAATAAAATGATTCAACATATGCATAAAATTTTCATTGCATTTAAATTGTATTCTGTATTTTAATTTAAAATTGAGATTAAAATTTAATTGCATAATGTTCATTGCATATTTTATGAATTAAAAACCTAGTTCAGGCCAAAAAAATTGTGTCACAAAACATTAGTTAAAAAGAAAAACAGTGTCAAACTATATAAGTTTAGAGATTAAGTTCGGAATATTAATTTAAAGTGAATCACGGCTAAACTCCTTTTGTAAAAAAAAAAAAAAAAAAAAAAAAAAAAAAAAAAAAAAAAAAAAAAATAGCCAACAATATTCCTTTTCATTAACAGAGGGGCACACTAACCTTCGCCAATTCGCATGAAAACCAGATATGGTAAGATCTCTTCTGCCCCTATTAATCTCAAAAACACGGTCTAAACTTGTAAAGGACAATGAGAGGCATGCGCCTCTGTTAGTGAAAAGTAATATATTTGTTTAACGGCTGTTTTAAAACATTCCTGTATATACAGGGTGAGTCATAAATATCGAAACAATAGACTATCTCCTTAAATATTGCCTCTAGACCCATACTTCCAAGTGCAAAAATTCATAAAAAAAGGTGAAATTTCTGTAAGATTTCCTGCACAGAATTTCAAGTTGGAAATCCCTGTTTTGTGTGAACTATTAAGACTAGAATAAATTATATTTTAATTTTATGTGAGGCATGCAACGCAATTCATCTGTATATTTTTTATCGTGTTTATTTATCATATATAAATCTGTGTGTCAAGTCCAAAATATGACTGTGAAGCGACAAGGATGCGGTAATCCACTTAGATTACTTCTCAAATCTGTCAACAGGTGACAGCACCACACAAGTCAGTATTGTGTGCACGCCAGACATTATATTATTATAACCCAGAGACAATAAAAACTGTGCAATCAGCAATTTTCTTTTGTACCTAAAACTGCATATTATTTTTCTCGGACTCTCTTCGATTGTTACGCGCTTTGCGAACAGCTTTTTATGATGCCAAGCCAATTCTTGTGCTGGCTAAATTATTTTAATCTACCGAATCGTGAAAGCTAAAAAGCTTCACGAATATGTTTTTAAATGTCCTTTTATTAACCCAATTCTGTTTAAGTTTATTTTAGATGTTTGCTGTGATTAAATTACCCAAGAAAGTCAAATCGTCGTGAGTGTGATTCCATTGTGTTATCGTGTGCTCTTAATTCTGCATTTACTTATCGGATACATCGGCAACCAGCTCCTGAGAGGTAGGTCCGAATTTCTTATTATTTTTCTCTCGAATGAAAATATTAAAGGGACACAGCTGGAGATTAATGGTATAAATCTTACAATTTCTGATAAGATAAGTTACAACTCCATGTGGGGTTTATTTGAAAAAATACGAAAATTAAATTTTTATACGGCCCCCGTAGAGCAAAATTCCCAATTAGAAATTTATTCCTTATCCATTCCTAAATTGAACAAAAAAAAATTTTATCTCCGAATCTGAAAATCTGACAGAGATATTAAAATCCAAAATTCTCCGAAATTCGTGACTTACACCACTTTATCATGCCTGTAAACGATGAATTGTTGACTGATTTTCAAAGGAAATGAGGGATCGTTCACAAATTGTCTTTATTAAATGTCGATTCAAGACCATGCCTCTTATTTGGACATAATAAAGCAGCGTATTGATTTAAATCAAAATACGTTGATCTGGAAGTCTGCATGGATCGCTGCCCGGCATGGAAAAATTTTAAAATCATAATTCGGACCATCCTGGAAAAAAAGTTTAAATCATCTCAGCCTTGAATTTCTACACAGTTTTTTACTTCAGTGTAGTTAAAAATTGTTTAGCGGGGAAGAGTTCTGACCAAAAATACTTAGTATAACTTTTCGTTTTTTTTTTATATTTATGCTTTTTATTATTAAAGATGCTACAAAGTCTGTGATATATTTATTTTATCAATGAATCTCTGTTTATATCTAAATGTTTCATATATATTTTAATATCGCTAATCCATATCCCGTGAATTGGAGACTTTGAAAAAATGTTATACAGTAAAGCCTTTTAAGACGGAATCACATACGAAAGAAAAAATATGTAATAGACAAATGCCCTTCCTAGGAGGGTTAAATGGAGTTAATTTTTTCTCAGGTGTTATTGTATTCATTTTGCACGGATCAACACATTTTCTGTTTAAGACAGAATTTCGTCATAGGCAGATTTTTTTTCTGGTTTTATTGTGTTTAATTTTTTAGCATTTAAATATACTATTCTTTAAAAATATATAAATTATTTTAATTTTTTATATTTTTTTAATCTATTTTATTTTATTTATTTTATTTTTGTAAAATAAAAGTGATTTTAAAATCTATGTGGTTTTTGTAAAAGTTTTGATCGAACCAAATTTTACTTATTTGATGTACCTATTAGGTCAGTCAGAGACAGTGGTTTTAATACGGATCGTTCGAGACCGGGATTGAAAATTTCGTCCAGTGCAGACCTTATTAAAAGTTAAGAATTGTTAAAGGAAAAAGTACAAACTTGAAACATGTCATTTTTAATTATTTTACATTAGTTTTGTTTCGGGAAAAATTGAAAAATTATTTACTTTTGAAAATAAGAATTTTTTTAAAGTTATATAATTTTTTCAATAAATATTTTTAATAGTTCTAAAATTAATATTGAAAAACAAAACCCCCGAAAAAAACTAAAATCAGATTTTCATCTTTAATTAAATGGAAAGAAATAGAAATCTGATAAATAATGTTTTGAGTTATAACGATTTTTAACTATCCCATTTAAACCAGCACTAATCATATGAAATTTTTAGAAATTTTGGGATAAATTTTAAGATGTGATTTCCTTAGCAAATTATACGGCTAACCATCACAAAAAAGAAAAAAATCAAAATTCTAACTCAAAAGATAGATTTTTTACACGTTTCCCAGAACTGTTAAAGTAACATTGTTTTTTGAATTGCACACAGTTGAATTTGTGTCTAATCCCTTAAAACCTGATGAATTATTGAAACGGCTGTAACTCTTCGAGTTTTTAAGATATGAAGATGCAATTTTTTGTGCATTATTCAGGACTGGATAAAGAAAGTTTTCCTAATTGGAATTTTTGTCCTACCGGGGCTCTATAAAAAGTTAATTTTCGTACTTTTTCAAATAGACCCCCCCCCCCATAGAGTTGCAACTTATCTGATCAAAAAATTTACCTTTTTTAATGAATTTTTGCAATTGGAAGTATGGGTCTAAGAGCAATATTTAAGGAGATAGCCTATTGTTTCGATATTTATGACTCACCCTGTATATATACGTGTGTGTGCATGTGGATTACTAAAGAAAAAATAAATATAATTTTCAGAATAAGTACTCGTTTTATCCTATTTTATGCAATATATAAACAAGAAAGAAAAAAATATGCGTCAAACATAGATTATGAAGCACTTTCCAATACATTCAGAATACTGTAACAAAACTGCATCGTTTAAAAAATTAAAATATTACTTCACATTTCACCATGTGGAAATGCATAACGAATTTGGAAACGAAATTTCAGCTGTTCCCATCTACAATCGGAAAATTATCCGAATTTTCCAGCAGTCCTGTATATGATATAGAAATTTGCATCTACTAACAAAGTGCATTCCAAAACTTAGTTCATTTAAGTGATACATATATTTCAGTTGGAAATTCCCATTCAACGATTTCTTCTAATAAGGGAAATGGTACGCGAATACTTTTGTGCATGAGGTATAGAATGTATATGCTGTATAGAGTTTATATATAATGAGTAATATGCAAAAAACTAGTTAAATTTAAATGTGCATACCGAATTAAAAAAAATACTCTCCACCAATTATTACTCAAAGGCAGTACTGTAATCGATTTCTTTTGTGTGTCTCTGTCAATTAATAAAAAATACTCTGAATGTCAGTTTTAACGTGATCATATTGGAATTCAGTGCTTTATATCAGTTTCAATACATTTGAAATAGCGTAATGTCATTATTATACTCTCCATTAATCGTACATACTTCATATGCAATGCCAAACATTCTTTAGTGACCCTAAAAAAGCTTTATGAATTGCATAAAAATCTGAATATATTTACGGGAGTTAGAATGTGGACAAATGGACAAACGGACAATGCATAAGCATTTTCTGACTTTGTTGGAAAATGCTAAAAAACAATACAATTTGTATTTTTTTTTCAAAATTTTCTCCCTAATGTTTAAAATTGAAACAAATCAAATACTGCTGAATATGACTAGTTGAACTAGAAACCTCAAAAAGACTCCCTTCTTCATTTCCCTCAAACACATTATCTTAACCCCCTCAAATAGGGGATATAACTGAAGACGCAAACTATGGAAACTGAAGTGAGCGAAATTGTATTACGCCCGTATCGCTCCTTGCGTTCTTTTAACATTAGAATCAGAAAATATATTATCCAAAAGAAAAAACATCAATTTTTTTTTTAAGATTTGAAGAGAATTGGCGGCATGGAATTGGAAATGAGTGTGGAACTAACCCGATAGTGAGCAGTTAAATGAGTTGTTTCACTGGTCAAGGAGAGCATTAGAAGCAGAAAATTTAATGTTAAAAAATAAGGAAAAATCAGCAGGGCTTTTAAGATTTGAAGAGAAATATCGATTTAAAATTGGATGTAGGTAAAAGAATTTAGCCCGACAGTGAGCAGTTAAATGGTTCGTTTAACTAGTCAAGGAGAACATTAGAAGGGGAAAATTTAATGTCGAAAAGTAAGAAAAAAATAACCTCGGCTTTTATGATTTGAAGAAAAATGTCAGTCTGAAATTAGATATAGGTGTAGGAGTACAGCCGGTTAGAGAAAAGTTAAATGATGCATTTAACTGGTCAAGGAGTACAGCTTTATACTATTAAGGCCCCTGTCCCTGCCCGCGAAGACACTCACGAGCTAATGCTATTCCTATGGGGAGGCATTTTTCTAATAACTCTTTCGCATTTTGCCATTTTTAAATAATTTTTTTCCATTGGATAGCTGAGATCCCTCTTAAGATCGCTCCTTGATTACTTTTTCAATTGATTTTGGTCGCAAGTATTTTTTATAAAGTTAATTTCACTTTCTGAACTGGTTTTGAAAGTAAAAGTAACTTTATAAAAATACCTGCTACCAAAATCGAAAAAGTAATCAAGAGGCGATCTTGAGAGGGACCTCAGCTATCCAATGGAATGCGAAATGTCAAAACGCGAAAGAGTTGTTAGATAAAGGCTTCCACATAGGAATAGCATTAGCTCGCGAGTGACTTCGCGGGCAGGGACAGGGGCCTTAACCATAATAATAAGGCGTCTAACTGGTTACACATAATATCAATGGTTTTCCGTATTCCTCTTCCTCCCTTTCTATTATTATGGGTGTCAGACAAGAAGACAAAGCCAGTACATATAAATTATATTTAATTTATTAATTACATCTGTCGTTAACAGTGAAACCAATTATTTGCATTGACTAATATTTATTGGTTTTTAGTATTCGTAAACATTAACTTTATGGTTTAATAATATGTTTCTTTGAATATAATACGAAAAATATATTAAAACTTCATGTCATCCTTGAGGTAGAATTTTGCGACAGTTTGAAATTTTAAATCCACATTTCTGAAGCATTCTTTTTTTCTTTAATTATGATAAAATGTTATAAAATTGCTTTATATGTAAAATAAAATTTGCGAACAAGTAAATCGGAAAAAAGATGAATATTTTTGCTTTGTGTCTTTAACCCTCTCTTGCGCAATGTTGCCGGGCCGGCAACACCTAATTTTAATTCCAAACTTGCAAATGGCACCAGCAATATTTTAATATATTTTTACTTTTACAATAAAAGCTTAAATTAAGGAATTCGTAATATCTAGACAAGTCCTTTATAAATCCCGGTGTCAATCGACAATTCTCATTTTACTAATAGAATTTGCTTGCGCCGGAAAGGGTTAAACCCCTCCCTTCCCCAGTATATGGAAATCAGTTCCTTTTGTTTGGTGAAAAATTTCAAGAAGAAATCCATAATACTTAAACAAATCCTTTGCTTAAACAAAATGGTTACAATCCTATTTTTAATTCTTTTTATGGATTTTTTTTTATAAATCAAAATGCCACAAATAATCTTTATAATTTTTTTCTCAAATAAACGCTTTAAGACATTTAATTAGCAAATTTTGTAATAAGTATTGGAATGAGATAACAAGATTTTAAATTCCAATTATTTTGTATGCACTACAGCTATTTCAATTTCAAATGTTTTTAAATAACGGGTAAAATAAAGTTTGCATACAGCACAGCTACTGACAGCAATTAGCCTATGTTTTCGAACACAATATTTTTTAAACGGAAAAATAAAGATTCCCACAGAGAAGACATTTTGTAATTAAATTAGAATTTGCTATTCT
This sequence comes from Maratus speculifer, assembly GCA_964019185.1. Taxonomy (NCBI): domain Eukaryota; kingdom Metazoa; phylum Arthropoda; class Arachnida; order Araneae; family Salticidae; genus Maratus; species Maratus speculifer. The sequence continues at coordinate 41,418,811 of OZ025293.1, forward strand.
ATTCTTCAATTCATTCGCCAGAAAAAGTGCATAACATGAAGTAGTTTGAAAACACAAAAAGAAAGAAAACTTTTTGCAACTAAGCATTATTCTTCAAGCATTGTGATTAATCTTCCTTATCCCGAAATCAATCAATGAGCTAATCTGAAAAATGAAAATCACCACACATAAAAATAGATCATAAAAAGGGATTAAAAGTTTTAATTAGCATTAAACAAACTATACAAAAGATTTTAGAGAGAATTTAACAATTTTAAAGTAATTGTATGCTGAGGTATTTGCAAATTAAAGAAGAGGTGTCTAAAATATACATAATACATAAATCCTCCCCCCCCCCCAAAAAAAAAAAAAATTACTTTCCATTTTAGCATAGTTTCACACAATTTTAAGCAAAGAGAATTCATTGAATAAAATACAGGAAAATAAAAAAGATGTATTTATTTTAAAAATTCAATATTTTTATGAATCCATCTACAGCAATTTTCTGCTGATTAGATCCATTCAGCACTAAAAAAATTCCAGAAAAATAATTATATTTTAAATTTAGTAATATATTTCTCGTTAACCAATTTTAAAGTAATTATATGCTGAGGTATTTGTACATTAAAGAAGACGTGTTTAAAATGTTCATACCATATAAATAAAAAAAATATTTTTACTTTCTATTTTAGCAAAGTTTCACACAATTTTAAGCAAAGAGAATTAATTTAATTAAATACAGGAAACATTAAAAGGAGAGATTTATTTTAAAAGTTCAATATATTTGTGAATCTGGCTATAACAGTTTCCTGCTGATTAGGTCCATTTTGTGATAAAATGAATCTAAAAAAAATAACATTTTTAGGTAGATTTCGTATGAAATACTACCTATTGCAATCGCACCAGTTTATCTATCTATCTATCTATCTATCTATCTATATATCTCACTTTTTTATGCACACGATAACTTCTATAATTCTTCACCAATCTCCACCAAACTCGTACATAAAATCAAAGGGGATAAAATCTCGGCTAAGTTCGTTAATGTGCAAAATCGGACCAAAGGGGTCGGAATAGGGGGCGTTTTCGTGAAAACCGAGAAAACGCCATAACTTCTTAATTAAAGTAGATATCGAATCGGTTTAAAGTTTACATTACTTCTTAAAAATGGGCCTAAAGTATATGCATGACAGATTTTTGATAAATTTAGAAGGGGCTCAAGGGGCGAAAAAAACAGGGATTTTGAGAGAAAAAAATTCATAACTTCGTCGATTTTCAAGATATCAAGTCCAACTAAATTTTTTGTAAATGTTCTTAAAATTATCTAAAACTTTTGCATTTACAAGTTTTTGATAGGACCAATTTTTACCGATGAAAAAAATTAAAAACGAGAAGAAAAAGGGCTGTGAAAAAAGAGAAAAATCCATAACTCTGTCAATTTTTAAGCTATCAAATCTGAATAAATTTATTTTACATCTTCTCAAAAATATCTACAACTTTTATACTGACAAGTTTTTCATAGGACCAATTCGTATAGGAAAAAGAAATTAAACAAAAATAGGAGTTGGAGAAAAAATCTCAAATCCAAACTGCTTATATTCTGACTCATTTTAAAATTCATTTTTGATTTTAAATGCATCCAAATGGTAGATCCTCTTATTTAGGAAATATATAATGTGATGCATTGGTCAGTTTTTTGATAAAGACGGAATATATTTCAAAAAAGGCTACCAAAAAGGGTATTTTGAACAGAATTTTCCGAAATCATCTTCACTGAAAATTTAAGGAAGTGTTCTAATAAGAAAATGCGTTTTTTTTCTGACTCGTTTTTAAATTCATTTTTGTTCTCAAATGCATCCAATTTACAGATCCTTTTATTTAGGAACTATATAATGTGTTGCATTGGTCAGTCTTTTGATAAAGACGGAATATATTTCAAAAAAGGCTACAAAAAGGGTATTTTGAATAGAATTTTCCGAAATCATCGTGACTGAAAATTAAAGGAAGTGTTCAAATAAGAAATTGCGTTTTTTTCTAACTCGTTTTTAAATCCATTTTTGCTCTCAAACGCATCCAATTTACAGATCCTCTTATTTAGGAACTATATAATGTGATGCATTGATCGGTTTTTTGATAAAGACAGAATATATTTCGAAAAAGGCTACCAATTAGGGTATTTTGAACAGAATTTCCCGAAGTCTTCGTGATTTGATCCCGAAGTCTTCGTGATTTGAAAATTTAAGGAAGTTTTCACATAGCAAGTTGCGTTTTTTATGACTCGTTTTAAAATCCATTTTCGCTCTCAAACGCATCCAATTTACAGATCATGTTATTTAGGAACTATATATTGTGACGCATTGGCCAGTTTTTTGATAAAGATAGAATATAGTTTTAAAAATGCTATCAAAATGAATATCTCGCACAAAATTTTCCGAAGCAATCATGATTAAAGAATTAAGGATGTATTCAAGCAACAAATCGATTATTTTGACTCATTTTTAAATTCAATTTTTTTCTCAAATGCATTCAACTGACAGTTTTTTGTTATTTAGGAACTGTATAATGTACTGTTTTGGTCGATTTTTTTAATAAATTCAGAATTTATTTCAAAGTATGTTGTCAAAATGGGCATTTGAGCTGAATTTTTCTTAAGATGATTCTGATAAAACCGGTTTTTGCAGAAAAATGAAATTAAAAATTTTTCATAAACGGCCAAATGAAGTTATTAAAATGGGTTTATCTCTAATCATATATATATATATATTTTTGTTGTTGAAATGAGCACTCTTCGAAATCTACCTCCGCCTCTAGGCCCAGCCGACAGGGATTTTTAATTATGTAATATATTTCGCGTTGCCAATGATTGATACAAATCTGCCGCACTTTTTTTTCGGAGAAGAGGAAGGGGCGTTATGAGGAAGAAAAATCTTGTAAATGACATAAAAAAATTATGAAAATGAGCTTGCCCATACATCTTCATATAAGAAAACCCAATAGTACATATGTAGTAAGAATAAAGAAAAAATAAAAGGGAAATAAGAGAAATAAGCATGCATTATCAATTTCAGATAATAATATTTTATTGTCCTCCTATTTTCCATCCATTACAGCTATTTCATTTCTAAATGTCATTAAATACAGGTAAAACTAAGTTTTACTTAATGCAGCTTCTGACACTTATCGTATTACTCTTCACACAACTTCAATATCTGACACTTCAGTACTTATCATATGTTTCCGTAAACAATATTTGTTAACTGAAAATTAAAGATTCACACAAAGAAAACAGTTTGTAATTAAATTAAAATGCGCTTATCTTCTTAAATTAATTCTCCAGAAAAAAGTCCATAACGTGAAGTAGGTTGAAAAGGCAAACGGAAAGAAAACTCTGTGCAAGTAAGCATTATTCTTCAAGTGTTGTGACTAATCTCCCTTATCCCAAATTCAAACAATGAGGTAATCTAAAAAGAAAAAAATATATACACACCACGCATAAAATAGATAATAAAAAAAGATACAAAGTTTTAATTGGCATTAAACAGCACTAAACAAATTCTACAAAAGATTTTAGAGAGAATTAAACAGTTTTAAAGTAACTTCCTGCCAAGGTATTTGTAAATTAGAAAAGACGTGTTTAAAATGTACATACCACAAAAGTCCAAAAGAATTTCCTTTTATCTTTAAGTATAATTTTAAACAAATTTAAACATGGGAGTATTGATTTAATTAAATATAGAAAATATTAAAACACAAATATCTTTTCGAAGTTTAATAGCTTTACGATTTCGGTTATAGCAGTTTTTTTGATTAGGACCCTTTTATAACACAAGAAAGCAAAAATAAAATAAGATAGATATTAAGTAATATATTTTACGTTATTCAAAGATTGGTATAAATATTCCACTTTTTTCAGAAGTGGGAGGGGCGTTATAAAAAAGAAAAATTTGGTAAATAACCCAAAATAATTACCAAGATGAGCTTGCACATTCATCTTCGTTTAAGAAAATTTAATAGTAAATATGGAGCAAGAATAAAGAAGAAGGAAAAAATAAATCAGAGAAGTAAGCTAATAAAGAAAAGCTGTATATAGTACTAAGATAGAACTCATGTTTGAAAATATATAAAAGCTGTTGTTTTGAGAGTTCGATATTAGATTAGATTTTAAAGTTTTTAAGAATTTATAATTTTTTGTATAAATTTAAGATTATAATTCAAAGAAATCTTTATCGGTGCTAATCCTAATAATTCTAATGCTCAATGTGAATTATTTCTTAGCACAAAACATTAAAATTCTCTTTCACAAGATATCTTTGTATGGAAATTGCTTACGCTATTTAAAATTACTTACAAAATTAGCAATATGCATTATGGATATAAACAGTATTTTCAAATTTGTTTTATTTTATATTCATTGCAATCAATCCATTTATGCAAAAACACTTGCGAGCTCGGCCTACAGGCATAAGATGAAATTGAAATTAAGTACTAATTTCACCAACAGAAAGTAATCGCACTTAAAACCAATTTAACAATAGATAGAATGAAAATTAGAATTTTCAATCTAATAAGGCGCCTCACTGATTAGTTTTAGAAAATTTATTGATGATTATAAAGCGGGTCTAGGGGCTAATACTCAATTTTTATAATTGGGTTTTTCATGCACAAATATCTGATTTGCTTCCAATTTGGTACATTAGTTTATTCTGATTTTTTTAATAAATATTATATCTCATTGGTTCTTATCTGTTATATTATATCTGATTGGTTAAGTATAAATGGAGTCGGAGATCGGGGATCTAATACCTCATTAATTTATTTTTCAAGGTGTATTATTCTTTAAAAATAATAAAAGTATGATATACAATTAGTGTAAATAATCTGGTCTAATTATTCGATTGAATTAGTGTAATAAGGCTCTTTTCCAATTCGTTTTAGGGGTTCATTGGTTAAGTAATGAAAGGGTAACGAGGGACAAATATCTACTTAATTTAGCTAAATGGGTTTTTTATAAAGAAATGTGTGATTGTCTTCCAATTTGGTATATTGGTTTATTCTGGTAAGGCGTTTCCTTGATTAAATTATCAGATTGATTAATTAAGTATAAAGAGGGGGGGGGGAGCTAATTCCCATCAATTTATTTTTCAGAGTGCATTTTTAAAGTACATAAGAATTTAACACACAACTATAAGAAATAGTCTGTGAGCTCAATGCCATCTGTTTAACTGAGAATTTTTCTGTATATTTATTTTCATATTTTACTCAAAATATAGTTTTATACAACTTTTAATTAAAAAAATGAATTTAATATAAAAAATATAATAAACATAATAATATTTTAAGCTGATAATAAACTGACTAAAAAAATTTTGTGATGTTGCATTCATTACATGCACTTGAATGTTATAGAAAAAACGACCGTCCGCCATTACTTATGGAAAAGTTGAAACAACGGCCCTTTTAGACTGCCGAGAAATTAGTAAACTCAATCATGGAACATCGTACCTGAATATTTTAAAAGCAAGATTTGAAAGTCAAACCCACCAAATAGAAGAAAAGGGATGGCTGGGCTCTGAACACATTGAGCAAACACTCAGGTACACACACACACATATATATGTATAATTACATTTTAATCTAACATACTTATCTTGCACATCAATGACAAAAGAGATTATTTATATGTAAACGACATTGTGTAGTTAAATGAAAGTGCGCTAATCCATTTTTCTTTGAATTCTTTCCCTAGAAATAAATACATGGCATGGAAAAGTCAAAAAATGCAAAAAGAAAGAAACTTTTGAAAGTGAGGATTATTCTTCAATTGTTGTAATTAATCTTCCTTATCACGAAATCAAACGATGAACTAATAAAAAAATATAAAAAAAACAGCTTAAATGAAAGTAAATAGTAAAAAGGGAATAAAAGTTTTAATTAGCATTAACCTTTAGATTACGGGTAATACTGGGGACTATTTATGTATTCACTCGCACCACAATTTACAAAAGAATTTCTTTATAGTAGAAATCGTTTGAAAGTTTTCTACTGTATGTGTATCTCAGAGAACTTCTTCCAAAAAGCGGTTCGAATATAATTAATTAATTGTCGTTGGGACGACATAAGTCCCAACCCCGTAATCAAAGGGTTAAACAAACTATACAAAATTTTTTAGACAGGATTAAACAGTTTTAAAGTAACTGTGTGCTCATATTTTTTAAATTAAAGAGGATGTATTTAAAATATACATGAGAAATAAATCCTATAAACTTTTAATTTTATTTTTTATTCCAAATTTATTTTCATATAACTTTCATCTAAGATAATTGATTTAATTAAATTAAGAATAAGCGAAAATTCCATGTTCGTTTCTAAATTTAATTTTTTTAGGCATTTTGGTACCGTTTTTTATCGATGATTAAATCCATTTAATACTAGAACCGCGGAGACAGGTCATTTTGACACGGACTCCATGAAAGGATGCTGATTCAAACCAGATAAATCTTCTTAAAATAAGTTACATATAGATCTACAAAAGCTATTTAAATAGGTAAGTTAAATAGTTTTTAATAAAAATTCTGATGTGTATTATTTTTAGAAAACTCAAGTAAAATTTCCCGCGGTTCTAGTGTTAATGAAAGAAAAGAACAAAGAGAGAAAACGGTAATATATACAAGATGTGTCTACTAAATAATCTGACTTGAGGCCATAAAACATTCTTTTTGTCGCCAATGTCACCAGAAACTATCACCTTCAATGTACCACTGTTGGCGATCGCTGCATGGCTCCATCCAAGTTTTTTTTTTTTCAAAGCAATGCTGGACAACCTCTTATGTTAGCTTGTTGAGAGTTTCCGCTACTTTTTCCTTAATGGATTCCACTCTCAAAATTCTTGTCCCTTTCAGCTCCGATTTAACCTTGGAAAATAAATAGAAATGAAAAGGGGCTTCGCATTTATTCAGATCATATTACTGGGTCATTCGGAAAGTCGTTTCCGTTTGGAAAAATCAATTCGTACCGAAAAATTCTACCATTTAATTATTAGATATTGTTTCCGATATCTAATGTTTAGTAACTAATGGACAGAATTTTCCGGTACGAATTGATATTCCCGAACGGAAACGACTTTCCGAACGACCCAATAGATATCAGTCTAACAGAGATTGGGACAGTGATCATCTAACATTTTTCGGACATTATTTTAAACTACAAAATGTGACTTACATGAAAAAGGCATTTTATAATTAAATAAAAATCAGTTTCATTCTCCCTTAAATTTATCGTCTATAAAAATTACACCATAGGAGTTAGGCTGAAAAGACAAAAATAAAGAAACTTTTTAAATAAGGATAATTCTTGAAGAACTGTAATAAAGTATTCCTTATCCCGAAATCAAACAGTGAGACAATCTGAAAAAAAAAAAAAAAAAAAAAAAAAAAAAAAAAAAAAAAACACGTAAAATACAAGACAACAAAATAGGATTAAAGTTTTAATTAGTCTTAATCAAATTATAGAAATATTTTTAGAAAGAATTAAACAGTTTTAAAGCATTTGTAAGCTGGCTTATTTGTAAATGAAAGGATGCATGCTTAAAATATACATGGTATATAAATCCCAAAGAGACATTTAAATATATTTTTAACTTAAAAATGATATGCACACAACTTCAATCAAAACTAATTTATATAATTAAACAGATATTAGGTAAAAAGTCCTGACGATAATGAAATTTCAATATTTTCATGAATTCCTCTATAGCCCGCTTTGGCTAATAACAAAAGGAAGACAAAAAGTTTAATGGACGTGAATGGACGCATTATCTTGTTTAAATACGTACTTTTGGCCCGCTAAAAGTTCGCCAAATGGCTGAAATTGTTCTCCAATGCATACTTGCCAACCTCCCTCTTTTTTTTAATTAACAAAACATATTTTAAACCCGAAATTTTATTTAATTAATGAAATCATGTAAGTTTCAATTATCTGTCATGTAAAAAGTAAGAGCATTATATTTAACAGATTTTCTGGTTGAAAGTGGGTTTTTACATTTAAAAAAAAGCGGGAGGTTGGAAACTATGCCAATGTATCTATGTAGTCTTGCACTATTTTGCGACCATCGAAGGAGATGCTTGAGCATTAAAGCAAAATGAGGTACAAATCAATAAAAAGTCCCACCTTTGTTTATGACTAAAGCAAGTCCAAGGCTCTTTATGCAAGTCGTGCCAATAGCATGCTTACCCATCTGGACTATCCAAATTACGTTTTCCTTACATCACTGAATATCACAGAACACCACTTTTGTCCATATGACATACAGAGGTTGGACAAAAATATCGAAACACCTTAAAAAAAACACGTTTCCTTGCCTAATATGGTGTAAGGTACCCGTTGTGGTTCAAAACTATTTACAGACTTCTCGGAATGGGTAAATAAAGTTTCTGTATGTTTGCCAAGGGAATATTGTATAATTTTTCCTGCAAAACGGTGGCAAGTTCAGATAACGATGTTGGCGATGGATAGCGAGAACGCACTTTCCGCTCCAATATAGACCACAAAGGTTCGATAATATTCAGGTCTGGTGACTGTGGTGGCCAGGGGACATGCGACAATTCATTCTCGTGCTCAGAAAACCAGTCCCGGACTATGTGAGCTGTGTGAACGGGGGCGTTGTCGTCTTGGAAGGTACCATCACCATTGGGGAAAACGTTTGTACCATTCAACGGAGTTGATCCACCAATATGTTCACATAAGTCTGAGCAGTACCACGCCCTAATAGAGTTATCATGGGGCCAGAAGAGAACCACGATATGGCTGCCCAAACCATCACCGAACCCCCGGCATGTTTCACTGTTGGCAACAAGCAGTCTGTATTATAGGCTTGTGATGGCGTTCTCCGGACGTAAACTCGGCCAGAAGTGGGAAACAATGTGAAAGAAGACTAATCAGACCATATTACTCTCTTCCACTGCTCTATAGTCCTGGCTTTATGACTTGAACACCACTTTTTCCTGTTACGGGCATTAGCATCACTGCTGAATGGCTTTTCAATTGCAGCACGGCCAGCAAGTCCCTGTTTATGAAGTTCCCTTCTGATTGTTTTGGTTCTCACAAGGTTTGGTAACACGACATTCATTTCAGCAGTAACTTTTGCAGCTGTGGTCTTCTTATTTTTCGCGATAATCCTCCTTACCACTAGAACCGCGGGAAATTGTACTCCAGTTTTCTAAAAATAATACACATCAGAATTTTTATTAAAAACTATTTAACTTACCTATTTAAATAGCTTTTGTAGATCTATATGTAACTTATTTTAAGAAGACTTATCTGGTTTGAATCAGCATCCTTTCACGGAGTCCGGGTCAAAATGACCCGTCTCCGCGGTTCTAGTGTTAATGATCGCCTGTCACGATCACTCAGCACACACTTTCGTCCGCGCTGTGATTTAGCGGATGATGTTTTTCCACATTTCAAATATGCGGAATACATCTTCGAAACAGTACCTCTTGAAACACTAAAAACCTCGGCAACCTTGCTTACGGAAGCACCGACCATACGCGCGCCAACAATTTGGCCACGTTCGAAGTCTTTTAACTCTGACATAATGCAATGACAATCTCACATAACAGTGCTCCAGCAACGACTGAACGGTGCAGCGATTTTACGAAGTTGTATAGATGGCGTCAGTAGGCGAAAATGCCAGCGCCATCTACATGGTTCATTAAAATCAATCTTTCTTTTCAAACATACATTTCAAAAGGTGTTTCCATATTTTTGTCTAGCCCTTGTATGTTTTCGAACCCACTGCATTCTGTGCAATTTGCAGTGAGATTTCAAAGCTGGTTGTTTTATCATCTTTAAGTAAACTAATTTTTCTCGAATATTTAAACTTGAATTTTCACATTGCTAACTAAGCGTAGAACCAACATAGTGAAAAATGTCCAATCCAGGGATAGAACCCGGAACCCCTGGAAATGGCGCTATTACAGGGGTTCCGGGTTCAATTCCCTGCGTGGATTTTTTTCACTATGTTGGTTCTACGTTTATTTAGCAATGTGAAAATTCAAGTGTTTAAATATTCAAGAAATTCAAGCGTAATTTCACTGCTGAAAATTAATTGAAAAATAAATTAAATGTGTGATTTACCGATGCTGGGTTTCTTCCAAAAGTATGTATTTAAACAAGATAATGCGACCGTTCATGTCCATTAAACTTTTTGTCTTCCTTTTGTTATTAACGAAAGCGGGCTATAGAGGAATTCATGAAAATATTGAAATTTCATTATCAGTCAGGACTTTTTCCCTAATATCTGTTTAATTATATAAATTAATTTTGATTGAAGTTGTGTTACGCCTCAGGACTGTGTGCTGATGAAGACGATTCCATCTCGTGTGGGAGTTGCAGCCTAACCAACATATGAAGTGAGAAATGCTAAGCTGGGTATCGTCCTCGTAGCTTAAATGATAGAGCACATGGGGCGCCCAGGGGTGCCGGGTTTGATCCCCGGGTTGGACATTATTCACTATGTTGGTTCTACGTTTAGTTAGCAATGTGAAAATTCACGTGTTTAAATATTCAAGAATTTCAAGCGTATTTTCACTGCTGAAAATTAATTAAAATTAAATATCTCATTTTTCTCTTTCTTTAATTCATCTACGAATCGTTTCCGTTGACAGAGAAAGTCCTGACTCATTTTTAATATGAGTAGCAATCATCATTTATTTAGTTGCTAGTTTATGAATCCTAACATCTCCTTTTCTGGCCACACTCGGCCTTTCAGATTTGTATTTTGCTTTGAAATCGTTACCCTTAGGCAATACTTGATAAGACAGACTCTTTTGGACGATTCAGATTAACTTAAATTTCTGAAACAGTCTTCCCTTTCGAATTTAGCTTCCATACTTCAATTACTTTATCTGATCGAATTTTTCTAGCTCGCAGCATCTTTAATAACCAATGCGATTGAGAGAAGCACTTAGATACTTCATGTATGGGACGTGTTAAGTTTGAAATTTGTAATTTTCCGTGAACAGTTGCCAAAAATGAAGAAAGTATTTGAACTTTTTGCAATACTCGAATTTCATTTTTTAGTCAAATGAAATATTATCTTATATTAAAACCATTATTTCCGTTCTAAAATGTTTCAAGTATATTTAAAAATAAGTATAGCCATTTGTATAACCCGAGAGTTCGTATTTTGCATTTTTGAAAAATTGCATTTTTGAAATTTATTTCCTAAACGGAAAATGGAAGCCATATTACCATCCTTTTCCATGTCTGGAAATTAAGGCTTGCGATATTTAAAACTTATCACAAACTTCACAATAAGTATTATGAATATAAAAAAATATATTATAAAAGTTTCGTTCATTTGAATTTTGTTAGAGGCATTTCAACTGTAAAAAATAGTTAATACGACATAAGGTTATGTTTTAACCGTACGCAGTTTCTTACTGTACTTGTAATTTGTTTTTGAGCACAATATGTTTTGATTGCTAATAAGACACTTATATAAAGAAGATATTTCCAATTAAATTAAAATTCGATTCTTATTTAAATTGTTCGATTCTTATTCTTTTATTTCTTTAAATTGTTCGATTCTTATTTAAATTTATCGACCAGAGAAATACGTGAGATGAAATAAGTTAAAAATACCAGAAAAAAAAAAAAAAAAAAAAACGAACTTTTTCCAAGTAAATATTATTCTTCAAGCCATGTGATTAACACTGGAACCGCGGAGACGGGTCATTTTGACCCGGACTCCGTGAAAGGATGCTGATTCAAACCAGATAAGTCTTCTTAAAATAAGTTACATATAGATCTACAAAAGCTATTTAAATAGGTAAGTTAAATAGTTTTTAATAAAAATTCTGATGTATATTATTTTTAGAAAACTCGAGTAAAATTTCCCGCGGTTCTAGTATTAATCATTCTTATCTCGAAATCAAACAATGAGTTAATCTGAAAAAAAAAAGAAATCCAACGCATAAATGTAGAATTAAAAGTTTTAATAAGCATGAAACAAACTGTACAAATGTTTTTCGAGTAAATTTAACGGTTTTAAAGTAACTTTAAGAAGTATTTGTGAACAAAGACGTCTTTAAATTATACATGCTGATTAAATTTTAAAAACTTTTAATTTACTTTTTATATTAAATTTAGTTCCGTACTACTTGAACTTAAAAGAATGGGTTTAATTAAAGTGAGAATAAATGAAAAGGACAGAGTTATTTCAAAAATTTAATATTTTCATGAATTCTGTTTCAGTAGTATGTCTCGTTGATTGAATTACTTTAATAAAAAAACGGTAGTCAGAAAATAATATGAAATATATTAAAGTTAGTGATAGATTTTGCTGCATAAAAAGTAAGAAGAAAAACTTTTTTTAGATTTGAAGAAGTGGACAAATGACACACAATAACACATAATCACATGTTAGAAAATGTTTTTTTTATATATGTTACAGGCCAAACCCGATTTTAGGCCAAACTAGATTGGCCTAGTCCAAACTAGTCTATCCTAATGCCCATCGGATAAACTAGTTTTTCCTAGGCCAAACTAGTCTATCCGAACGCCCATCGGATAAACTAGTTTTTCCTAGGCCAAACTAGTATATCCGAACGTCCATCGGATAAACTAGATTTTCCTAGGCCAAACTAGTTTGGCCGAACGGTCATTAGGATGAACTAGTTTAGCCTGCTATTCATTGGTTTGAACTAGTTTATCCTAGGCCGAACTAGATTGTACTAGGCCAATTCAATTTGGCGTGATTTTATTGAATCAAAAGATCGCCACGGCGCCAACTTTCTAGTTTTGATCTAATTTATCCTAGGCCGATGCAATTTGACTAGCTTTTAGCTCACATACTATCCTAGCCTGAGAGCTAATGTGCTCGTAGATTCTGTGTGTGTGTATGTAACCATGTACGTATGTATGTATGTACGTACGTATGTACATACTTATGTACGTACGTACGTATGTACATACTTATGTACGTGCGTACGTACGTTGGACTAATATATAGCGACTAATATAACGGACTAATGTGGAATTAATATAACACAAGCACCCAAGTGTTGGAATTTGGAATTTGGATGCGATTTAGTTCAAATCAGCCGGCTTCGCCCGCTATCGGGCCCCTTGTTTTATATAAAATCTCGAAACGGGCGTATATTGAAGCGAATGAACCTCGAAGAGAAAAAAACATGATGATAAATATTTAAGAAAAAAGATTCCGCTTCGAAATACCACTATTTCCTAATAGTAATTTTTGTAAAAATGTTATATTTTTGTTGGATCAGTTTGAAACTTACAGTTTATGAAACTTACAGTTTTGAAACTGACAATTTATGGCATATTTGATATAAATTTATAAAAAAAAGTCATATTTCGGCGTGAAAGAGGGTGTGGATGCGAACAAAATCGCGAAATATGATGGAAATTCTAGCTTTTAAAGCACCGCGACCTCAAGTAACATATCTACTATTAGGTTGTTTATCGGAGTTTCATTCAGATACAGTTTTGTTAATAATAGAGTGCACTCCTTGGTGTTGGAATGAGAAACTAATATAACGTGGCTTAGTTAAAACTTGCTGGCTTCGCCCGCTATCTGACTGGCCTAGGCAGCGGGGATATGGTTGGAAATTCGTTCGCTTCGAGGCTCTTTGGAAAAGGAGGATTACATTCGGCGGTGCGTACTCAGCACGCTTGCTACGATTTGAATTTCGTTCGCTTCGAAGTTCGTTCGAAAAGAAAGAGGGAATTCGGCAGTACGTGTGCAGCACACCTGCTATACGCTGTCGCAAGCTGTAGGGATGCGGCTGAAGAACTAATGCACGAAATTTAATAAAAATTTACATTCAGGTAGTCTTTGATCTAAATTGATGCTGATTGTTTTTGGTGTAAATCGCTCATCAAGTGGAGCTGCTGTTTTGCATTTTTTATGATTTACGCATTAGCTTTATCTTAACTAATACACGAATTTCCATCAAACATCAGATTCATTTCGTCTATGAGATGAGTTGGTGTTGTTTCTATTTTGAAGTAAATCACTCAACATGGCTATGCTATGATGCATTTTTAACAATTTTTACAATAGCTGTATCTCAAGAACTAATGAACGGAATTTAATATAAATTTATATTCAGATAGTCCCTGATATAAATTGATTCTGATTACATTTTCATGTAAATAGTTCAAAAATCACTATTCGTCAATAGTGGCATTAAACGCGGAACATATTTTTATAAATTTATATCATGTGTCATAAACTATCTTAAAGTTCCAACTAGATCAACCTAGAATTTCCGTTATATTTCCTGATTTTCTTCGCCCCCCCCCCTCTTTCCCTTTCGTAATGGGACTTTTTTTACAATTTTTATCATGTGTTATAACCTATCACAAAGTTTCAAACAGTTCCAACAAGAATTTAACATTTTTACAAAAATTACTAATAGAAAATAGTGGTATTTGACGCGCCATCTTTTTTCTTAAATATTTAACATCATGTTTTATTATGTTTCTAAAAGTTTCAAATAATGGTAATATTTAATTATCAGCTAAAACCTTAAAAAGTGCTGAGATAAAAAAAAAAAAAAAAAAAAAAAAAAAATATATATATATATATATATATATATATATATATATAGCGTTTTTTTACTCTACCCCCCCCCCCCATCCTAAATTTCAAGTGTCATGCTTTATTTAAGCTTTTTCTTATTTTTAAAAGGATTCGGATATTTAGTTTCTTAATATGAACAATTTCGCCTGAAGTGATGTGTGCAATAACCAATATCTGTTAGGAATTAAAAATCTTTTCATAAAACCGAAAGTCTCTATCCGATTGAAAAAAAATCCGTTCTACCTTTATATCTCAGAACCCCCCAAATTAATCAGGTAAACGCCTTATCAGAAGGAACATACATCCAAAATTTGTAACAAATGGGTGAATTCTCTGTGAAAAACCTATTTACATAAATTAAGAGTGTTACCTCCCATTGCTCCTTTCTTTATACGTAAACAATGAACACCCACAACTGATTATGGATGTACCTTATCAAAATGATATCATACCTAAAATTTTAATAAAATCTGATCATTTTGCATGAAAAACTGACTTAACTAAAATAAGGAGGTGTGTGTGTGTGTAGGGGGGGGGGGGGTGCGGATTAGCCTTTTGTTCTCCTCCCCTTATTCTTATTCAATGAACCCCTGAAACTAATCAGGAAAGTTCATTATCAGGATAAATCTATGTCCAAAATTTGAAGCAAATTGGATATTTCTATCAGGAGTTATCGCATTACGTACACACGTACGTACATACGTACGTACATACGGCCATACGGACGTAAATTGTTACATACACATACACAGAATCTGCGAGCACATTAGCTCTCAGGCATTGATAGTCTGTGAGCTAAATGCGCGTCAAACTGCATCGGCCTAGGATAAAATAGATCAAAATTAGAAAGTTGGCATCGTGGCGGTCTTTAGATTAAAAAATATCACGCCAAATTGAATTGGCCTAGGACAATCTAGTTCGGCCTAGGATAAACTAGTTCAAACCAATGAGTAGCAGGCTAAACTAGTTTATCCTAATGACCGTTCGGCCAAACTAGTTTGGCCTAGGAAAATCTAGTTTATCCGATGGGCGTTCGGATAGACTAGTTTGGCCTAGGAAAAACTAGTTTATCTGATGGGCTTTCGGATAGACTAGTTTGGCCTAGGCAAAACTAGTTTATCCGATAGGCGTTAGGATAGACTAGTTTGGCCTAAAATCGGGTTTGGCCTGTAACATATATATTGAAACAAATTTAAATAAAAGGTTAACTAATTTAGAAAGAAAATGAATAAGAAGCTAATCTATTAATACAATAACTTAAGAACGCTTCTCATAATTAATTGATTCATACTTTTGATTTATACTTATAAGAAAATTGCATGACAAGTAATGTGGAAATAGAAAATATCAGCTTAATATTGTTGCTTTACTAGAAAAGAAGGAACATTGTACTTTAGAAAAGTTTAATTTGGAATTTAGCAATCGTTCACATTTCATTGTGAATTTGCCGGGACTGTAAACATTCAAATGCAGAAACTGCGAGTCTCTTTCTTCTCCGTACTGCAGGTTATTTTAATCTTCAGCTTCCTAAAAACAAACGAATCAACATTAATAATTGTAATTAATAACGTTGGGTACACAAGGAAACAATTAATAGCAGAAAATATATTTATCCAGATACCTCAATTATTTCTAGTGATAATTAGAATTTTACGATACTCTATAAAAATAAATACGAAATGTGTGAAAAAACAAAATAATTTTAAAAACGAAAGAAATTAATCTGTCTTCATTCATTCAGCAAAATATATCTGGTGAAATAAAAGTTTGTATGAATAAACTACCTATCTTTCTTTTCTGAAAATCGTACCCTTTTGCGTGAACATACATTTATAAACATATATTGCACTAGTCCATGTTATTTTGTTATTTTTTCCTAAGTCAAACTAAAATTTATGCGATTGGCATAAAATAACTGAAGAACGCCGACACATAAAGCCCTACAGTAAAATATACGCAATATATTCGTAGAGAAAAGGAATGAAAAACATACTTACAAACTCAATTGCTGCGTGTTTCCGTTTATTCAGATAATTGTTTGGCTACAATAGATGTTTCCTGTAGAGCGTGATATACAGCATCTTCTTGGAGAATAATCAGCTTTGTGGATCGAAGAACTTTCATTTTCTTTAGCAAGGGAAGAAAGCAAACTTTAAATAAATATTGTTGAGCACTTCAGAAAACTAGCATTACTATGCTGATCATATTTATGTACAGTGGTTGAATAGAAAAGCAAAGGAACTTGTGAAAATATATTGAAGAAAAAATTTTGAGCGTGTATATAACCATTATTGCTTCATATTTTGCTTGAATACTGAGCAAGCTATATTTTATTCTTAAAGTTTAGAGGCATGCATATTTTTAAAAATAAATTTTAGTAGACATCAAAATCAATATCGATCGTCATAATTTACATTTTCACGAAGAGTAAAATAATAGGCTACAGTTAAGTTGATTTGGGTGCGTAAAATCAACATATTCATGATTTTGTAAAACATAATTTAAGGGAATAAGAATTCAGCGTAAAATATTTTATCTAGAACTATTACTTCATGAATCTAACATTTACTGCTTAACACAAATATGATTTTAGTTTTAAAATTTCTTATCATTATTCTGAGTTTTTTAACACTTATATTGTTCAATAATACAGTTTCACAGCATAAAATGACTTCAGAGTAGCATAATTTTTTTAAGGTTAAGAAAGAGCTTGGTGTTATTTTATATTACCGGTTTTGTAAAACCACTGCTTTCAGTATAACAAGTTTCTTATAAAATCCTTATTCTTAATTTTTCCTCCTTTCTTTAATACAAAATAGCATAATTTTCTATTTGAATTAATATATGATTTGGAATCTATATTATGATGAACACACAATTTTTTTTAAATAACATACTAAATGCTTAGTATGTCTAAATGTAAAATATCTAAATGTAAAATGTCTAAATTTAAAGCATTACGAGTTCCATTACTATGTACATTTACAACACATAACATGCTTTGTAAAATAAAATAACATATTTTTCAGGGATTTGTAAAAGAAAATATCATAGAATCTTTCTCTTTTGAGAATACTCTAACACAAAATTACTGAATTCTAAGATTCTGTTCAAAAATTGTCTGTCAAATGGAACATTTATTTTATTTATTCTTTTTCCTTCTCGTAGTTTTAAAACCATATAAATTTGATATTTTATATTGTAAATATTTAAAAATTTATCTCTTTAAGCCCGAGAACAGATGATCCTGTTGGGTAAACATCAGCTGATACGAATAACGGATAATCGAGTACCCCGCTTATTCGAATAGAACTCACCGGAACCGAATTTATCGCCATTGGTTCTATGTTATTTTCCCCGCTTACACCGAGTACTTTTCGCGAATCTCCCCGCTTATTCGAATAACTTTTGGGTGACCAATGTTTCAAAACAGGCGCGAAAAACACGTTTCAGCTTGAATTTCCCTCACTTTTTGTTATTTTCGGCTCATTTAAATTGAAAACAAATTTTCAGTTCTTCTTCAATGATTTTGACCGGCAGATGCGTATTGGACAGGTCAAATGATCTCCTCTGCTTTTTCCGCGAATGGGTGAAATAAAATGACCAATGTGGATTATTTTTACATTTTGAAAGTTTAGTCGCGTTTTTGTTAGGAAAAAAGGAGTTACTATGTATTCTTAATGTAAAGCTTTAAACTTTTCTGATAAACTATAGTTTTGGAAGCGTTCAATTAGAACACAGAAGTCCAGGCAGCAAAAGGTTTTAAAACATCGCAGACGTAAGTTTTCAATATAAAACGCAATGCTGAAAAAATTAAAAAAGAAGAGATATAAAATGAAAATTTGGATCGAAAGAAATTACATAATTCCACTTTTCAAAACATTGGTCAATATACGCTGAAATAGATTTAGCAAAGAGAGCGAAAGTTTCATTAATAAATGGCACTATAATTATGCAAAAAATGTGCGCTGACGCAAAAAAAAAAAAAAAAAAAAAAAAAAAAAAAAAAAAAAAAAAAAAAAATTCACGTTTTAACGTTTTTACGTTTTTTGTGCGTGATTCCAGTAAACGCTTAAATTCAACTTAAACAAACTACTTTAGACGACGTTTTTAAACCTGTGTAAAAAACGTGAATTACAAATAGCAACGTTTTTACCAAATTCCAATGAGCTACATTAAGTATAACGTAAAACATACAGCTGTATGTACTGAAATTAAATTACTACGTACTTACTATAATTTAGTATTTGTATTCATTTTACTGATTTACGTTATTATATTAATAATTTCATTATGATATTAATTAATCATGCTGTAGATAATTGTTTTACTTTTTTATTACGCATTAAATATTACATTTCCATGTTTCCCCATTTAATCAAGTACCCCGCTTAATCGAATATTATTTCTGTAACCAACACTATTCGTTTAAACGGGGACGACTGTACTTAGGAATATTTTTCACGCGGCCTCGAAGGTCTTCAAATGTGCTTTTTTACAGATTTTATATTTTTATTTTTAATTCTTTAACTTTGAACTGTTTTGTCTCCAGCTTTTAGAATACCAGCATTTGAATTCAGAAAATTCTCTTTTATTTAATTGGAACACTTGGAAGAATTAAAAGAACAACTTTTCTGTAAGATAATAGTGGTGTTCAAAAAGCTGGGGACTCGGCAACTTTGTAATTAATAAATAATTAATAAAATAACAATTAATAATTATTGTATTTTCTATTTTTGTTCCTTATTCGGCGATGCTTTTTTTTTTTTTTTTTTTGCTTAACTGGTGACTAAACTATAAAACATTAAAACCTTTTCATTAATTTTCGAGAAATGGTACATCAATATTAGATGTGTTACATGTAATATCCCTACAAGATCTTTAAGGAACCTTTAAGGAACGTGCTTACCCTCAAATCGCTGTTTTTGAGAAAACTTTATATTTCTTTTTATTATTTTAAATTAAAGTTCAAGCGTTCAGGACTTGAAAAAAGCTTTACTTTGATTCAGCGATAACACTGTGCAACATAAAAAATCCCTGTCGGCATGGCCTATAGGCGGAGGTAGATTTCGAAAAGTTTTCATCTCAAAAAAAATAAAAATGATTAGAGATAAACCCAGTTAAACTACTTTATTCAGCCGCTTTTAAAAATTTTTTAATTTCATTTTTCTGTAAAAACTGGTTTAATCAAAATCATCTTAAACGAAATTCTACTCAAATGCCCATTTTGACAACATATTTTGAATTATATTCTTACTTTATTTAAAAAATTGACCAATATGCTCATTATATAGTTCCTAAATAACAAAAAACTGTTAATTAAATTCGTTTGACAGCAAAATTGAATTTAAAAATGAGTCATAAAATAACCAATTTATTATTTTAATACATCCACAATTCTTTAATCAAGATCGCTTTGGGAAATTTTGTGCGAAGTGCCCACTTTGACAGCTTTTTTTTAATATATATTTATCCTTTATCAAAAATCTGACCAATACGGCACATTACACAGTTCCTAAATAAGAAATAACTGTCAATTGAATGCGTTTAGAGCAAAATTGAATTTAAAAATGAGTCATAAAATAAACAATTTGTTATTTGAATACAGCCTCAATTCTTTTATCATGATCGCTTTGGGAAATTTTTTTGCAAAGTGCTTACTTTGACAGCTTTTAAAAAATATATATTCACCCTTTATCAAAAAATCGACGAATACGCACATTATATAGTTCCTAAGTAACAAAAAACTGTCAATTGAATGCGTTTCAGAGCAAAATTGGATTTAAAAATGAGCCATAAAATAACCAATTTGTTATTTGAATACCTATAGTTCATTAATCATGATCGCTTTGGGAAATTTTGTGCGAAGTGCCCATTTTGGCAGCCTTTTTAAAAATATATTCTGCCTTTATCAAAACACTGGCCAATCCGTCACATTACATAGTTCCTAAATAAGAGGACCTGTAAATTGGAAGGGTTTGAGAGCAAAAATGAATTTAAAAATGACTCAGAAAAAACGCAATTTGTTATATTTCCTCAATTTTTCAATGACGATAATTTCGGGAAATTCTGTTCAAAATACCATTTTTGGTAGCCTTTTTTTAAAAATATATTATGTCTTTATCAAAAAACTGACTAATGCGTCACATTGTATAGTTCTTAAATAAGAGGACCTGTAAATTGGATGGGTTTGAGAACAAAAATGGATTTAAAAATGACTCAGAAAAAACACAATTTGTTATACTTAATCAATTTTTTAATGACGATAACTTCGGGAAATCTGTTCAAAATACCCTTTTTGGCAGCCTTTTTAAAAATATATTCCACCTTTATCAAAAAACTGGTCAATACGTCGCATTATATAGTTCCTAAATAAGAGGATCTGTCATTTGGATGCGTTTAAAATCAAAGATGAATTTAAAAATGAGTCAGAATATAAGCAGTTTCGATTTGAGTTTTTTTCTCCAACTCCTATTTTTGTTTAATTTATTTTTGCTATAAGAATTGGTTCTATGAAAAACTTGTTAATATAAAAGTTGTAGATATTATTGTGAAGATGTAAAATAAATTTAATTAGATTTGATTGCTTAAGAATTGAGTAAGTTATGGATTTTTGTCTTTTTCCTCCCCGCCCCCTTTTTCTTTTCGTTTTTAATTTTTTTCATCGGTAAAAATTGGTCCTATCAAACACTTGTAAATACAAAAGTTTCAGATAATATTGAGTACATTTATATAAAATTTAGTTGGATTTGATATCTTGAGAATTGACGAAGTTATGAATTTTTTTATCCCCAAAACCCTGTTTTTTTCGCCCCTTGAGCCCATTTTATCTTTATCAAAAATCTGCCATGCATAAACATTTTGACCATTTTTTAGAAGTAATATAAACTTTAAACTGATTCGATATCTATTTTAACTAAGAAGTTATCGCGTTTTTTCGGTTTTCACAAAAACCCTCTTTATTTCCATCCCCTTGGTCCGATTTTGCCCATTAACGAACTCGACCGAGATTTTAAGCTCTTTGATTTTATGTAAAAGTTTGAAGAAGATCTGAGCATAATTATGGAAGTTATCGTGTCCTGAAGAAAGTGATATACACTGATAGATAGATAGATAGATAGATAGATAAACTTTTTTACTGATGGTAGTTTTGGGGTCTAGGAGTCATGATTCGTGTAGATCCGCAAAAAATTTTCAGAAATTCCAACATGGGAAAGGATGCAATAGGTAGTATTTCATACGAAATCTACCTAAAAAATCACCGATAACCTGAGTGATGATT
Source organism: Maratus speculifer (assembly GCA_964019185.1). NCBI lineage: Eukaryota > Metazoa > Arthropoda > Arachnida > Araneae > Salticidae > Maratus > Maratus speculifer. The sequence goes on from OZ025293.1 coordinate 41,440,680, forward strand.
CCTATTAGGTATACTTAGTAAACAACAGAAAACAAATTTATATTTAGATATCACGACCCAAAACATAAGTAACGGTAATCATACTTTATTTACTTTCCACTACACTTACTAGAGAGCGTTTTCAGGTGTAAGTTGTGGGTTTGGACGAGTGTGGTATGAAAAGAAAGATCTCGGTCATGTACGTTAAAAAGTGCAATGGAACTACCCGCCCGAATCCAACTTTTTTAGAGATATCAACACTTGAACTGTGAATAAATAAATAAATAAATTGACAGGCAAGTACATAAATTGTTCGCAAGTTAAAAATTTCTTTGCATTGTTCTAAATCCTTTTGCGAATACATTTTCCCGAGCTACGAGCAAACTCCTTACATTGACTTTCCTTATATTGACCTTCCTTATATTGACCTTCGATTTATTCTGTTGAGCTGATCCATAGTATCAGACCAGATTCTCCGATCGTTGAGGTCATTTGGGTGAAAAAGTCCTTCAGAATTCGTCCGGGATGGCTCAGTTGGAAGAGCACTGGCAGCTTCAGCCAATACATCCCTGGTTCGAATCCTGGCCCGGACTTTTTTCATCCTCTGGAAAATTTACATCTGTTATAAAGCTCCTTTACACCCACACATCGTCAGTTATTTCCCCTCTTATAGACAGGCACTTCACATTCTACGAAGTTTTCGTACGGCTGCTTTCAAAGAGTTTTTCCATCTGTTTTTTTGTTATTTCCAGCACTTGTTTTATGCAAATTTTTCAACAAAGTTGGGGCGTGATGGCCAATCGTTCAAAAAAGAAAAAAAAAATTATGTAGAGTAACAATTTGCGACACTACTTCATATAATTTTAAGTTAAATCAATAAATGCGTTTCACTACTAAACTTAACGGGATAGAACAATTTTATTTCATTTTATCACATAGTTTTAAGGGGGCAAATCATAATTACATACTGTGAACCCAGTGATCTTTTTTTTTTCTACTTTGTTGCATAGTGTAATAAGACGCAAATTTATAGCTCTAGATATAAATCAGATATGAACTTTTTCAAGCAGGAAATGACCGTTCAAAGAACCATGGAAACGCAAAAAATATAATTTTAATACTGAAATATATAATATATACACAAATATATAAAAACCTACAAATAGGGTGAATTTCAAAATTGTGCTCTATCAAAATCTTAATTTGCGTTTAATGGATAACTACGTTTTTCGTTGTGTACGTTTACGGGAACCATCATGACTTAAAAAGTTTTTAAGATATTGAAATCAAATTTTCTGATAAGGTTCTGCTGATCTACCGGTATGTTATGACTCAAAATATAGTTTGTAAGTTTGTACAAATTATTATACGCGCTATTTTTATAGAAAAGTACACATTTATTTAGAAGAAAATCATGTTTTGTAAACAAAAATTATTGTATGTTAGAAAATTTAAGAGGTATTGCAAATATTTTTGTAACACAGGTAAATGGTTTGCTAATATATTGTTAGAAATTGTTGGAAAAAAGTGAAATATATTCAGTAGGTTTCATTACAGAACGTTTTCCACGAACTCAATTCTTTACTAAAATTTGACGAAATATTGCCTAAATTGTAAATGTTAATTAAAATCCCATTATAATTTTATATGGATATAATGTTATTCCCTATTAAAACTAAAATCACATATGAGGAGCCCAGAAGCCAAGGGGTACAAGTGACAAAATGTCGATTTGGAGTAAATTGAGTTTAAAGATAATTGATGTTGAATTGGAACATCAATAACAATTGACTAAATTGAAATAGGAAACATCTGCTTGTTGCATTCTAATCTTTGAATTCTCATTTCAATAACTGTTAAAAAAAAGTACAATTTTCTTTAAATATTTAATTAATCAATATTGTTTGTTTTTCGAAAAAAGTGGTTTATCTCTATAACTCCCCAAATAATCAGAAAATGACCTATATTTCTTTACCTGAAATGAAAAAAGCATATTTCCTGATACCCTGCGCACTTAACTCATTTTTTTCAATTTTGTCACTTATACCCCTGGGTTTCTGGGGTCCTCATATGTTTGACAAAAATTTAACATTTTTCAAAAAAGTGCCCCGAAAGAAGGCACATACCTTAAAAGATCAAAATTGTGTATATTATGTAACAAATTTAAATAATCGTTTAAAAAATATTTTAACGAAAAATATAACCATGTATTTGCGTTTGATCAAAAATTACTACGTTTTGGGCTGCATGGATTGTAAACTCAATATATTTTTGGGAAATTAAGGGTTAAAGCAATACTTTAACTTTAACTTTTTTTACAACATTTTTTTTTATGAAGCTTTTTAAAAATATTCATTTTATTTTAATTGTAGTAGCATATGAAAAAAAAAGCGCTCTCAAAAGAGAAACTCTGTTGTATTTTTTTTAAATAACGTAGTTAAAACCAGTATAAGATAAATCACATTATTTTCTCGCCAGCAGTCTTTAAATGATACAATGTCGAAAATTGTATATTTTTATAATGATACTTATTCTTACACTTTTGAACATCATGTTCTATTCATAAGACCATGTCATCTGTTTTTGAAAAATATCCGACCTAAATTCTAAATGCTGGACAAATCTCATATGTTACGTTGACCTTATAGATCTACAAATGAATTCTGAATTTTTTAAAGTATTATTTTATTCAACGTACGTACAGGATCTGTTTAGAGTTCTAAAGTTTTGACTTATTTTGTGCAGAAAAGGCGTTCTATATATTAGAAGAAGATTTTTAGTTGAATTGGACTCAGGGGCGTAAACCACCCTTGTTGCATAGGGGGCATATTATATAATGGCACGCATTAATTTCATGGAATCCTAGCGGCTTATGAAAGATTGTGTTATTCTGCAGTCGACAAATCTAGTCAACTTTTAGTGTGAAATTCTTGATAATAGCCTATATCAGAGAATTGAGATTGAGAACACAATGTGGTTGTTTTGCAGTCATACTACTAATCTATACGGTCAGAGCGTAATTTTAGCAAGGCAATGGATTCCATAAACCGGTGATTTCTCCACCAGAAACGGAGCCAGTTTGTTTTCTATGTTGATTATTCATCAAACATGAAAAATTAAAACTAGTCTCACACATGAAAAAATTAGCAAGCCCTTCATTCTTAGGCACGAATCATTATGTCATACTATATGATTTTAAAAGGAAAATTTAGAAAACTACAAGTGTCGTAGTCAGGAGATAATGTATGTCGAAACACTTCAAACAAGACAGAAAGCTAAGCTCCGAAATCACTGCATCTGTTTTTTCTTAGATTCGCAGAGGACAACAGATATCGACGTAGTACAGAAATGAGCCTATCAGTGAAAGGAGTACATCTAGAGATGGGCAGCTAAGCTAATCACTCGAGAAGGGGAATGGCTTAAGGAGCCCATACCTCGTAGCGTGGTGTTTTTGAGGTAAAAAGCCTAACATCTAAAAAGTGTGGGAACATAGATTACAGGAATTAAGATTGGAAATAAAAATAACAAAATGTCTTTTCAAACATTCGAAAATAGTAACTAGCTTCTCTCAGAATACTATAGATTGGATAGCTGATAAAATTTATAAAGGACTAAAAACTCTAGATTTTGAATGAGATTTTTATGAATATATGCGTTTTAAAATTAAACGGAAATTAAATAGAAACAAATAACAGGTATTATTAAAAAATAGGGAGATGAAGAATATGCCAGAAATTTAGAATAATTTAGAAGAATATTGCGAAATGAAATGTTTATATAACACACACACACATGCATACACATATATATACTGGCAGCCTCCGCCCGATACGCTAGTCGGTTTTCCTAAAAGATTATTAAATTAAAACAAACCACAGATAAAATTAAAATAAAACTATATTTTCTTATCATCTAATAAATTAACTATTATTGTTGTCTTATTCGTATAATTTTAATTATTCCCTTCAAAGTCGATGTTGGCGATAGAATAATAGCTCTAAAACCACTGAAGTACTGCAATTAACAATTTTTTAGTAGGTTTGTTATACTGAATTTTACGCTCCTATCTAAAATTTGTGTTTAGATTTGGTGAAACAACCTAAAACTTACCATCATCCCATTAAACCCATCTGTTTGAGAATTTCCAAAACCAATAAAATATATGTTTAAGTATGTTTTAGTATATTGCAAAATGACCTAAGAGTTTCAATATCCTCCCTTTAATCCTCTTAAAGGCGTGAAAATTTCTAAAATCTCTGAAATGCATGTAAAATTACTTTTAAATTAACTTACTATCTTGAATTTCATGCTCCTACCAAAAACTAAAGCCAGAATATGACCAAATATTTTAAAATTTTTGAGTCCCTTTAACTCACTTAGAGGGCAATTTCTAAAGTGCTGAAATACGTGCTTAATTACACTGGCCTGCGATGAAAAAATATATAAAAGAACTGATAGCTAAACTTTGTGTATTTTTTGTGCTAATTTAAAGAATAATAATGAAAAAGTTCTATCATGTCTAGTTTTCTTGAAAAAATCATTTTTACTTAGATTTTTATAAACATTCCATCAACCATATATCCCATTCCTCACGGACTTGATGTGCTAGTACCTTCAAACGAATTGTCAGTTATTTCACCAGAGTCTTCAGACTAGGAATATCCAGAATTTAAGGATCCGATGCAGAATATTAAGAAGCTATTCTCCTCAGTCCTTCTCTCCACTTGAATTTAATTATCTAACTAGAGATCTAAGCATTTCGAAAGAGGCAATTTAAATTTAAGCTTCAAGTTGAAAGAGAAAAAACTCATTGGCCAAAGAAGCCTGTTTCTATTAGAACGGGAATCGAAAAAAAATTGGAAAAGGACTTAGAAAAGGAATGTATTAAGTACTTTGAGAAAGAGGAGAAGTTGGTCTATTGTTCTGCTTTTCGGGGATTGGACAGCAATTTTCATATATACGGTAAAAAATGAATGGATGCTGTTAATAGATTCATCTTAAAGTTGTCCTTTATCACGTAAGCTAGTATGTATTTGTAATACCAGTTGATAAAAAATAGGTGCATTTAAAAGAACGCTAAGTAAACTTGGCTCTCGTTCTCAACAAAATAAAATATGCCGACCTCGGTTGGACTATTTGCTTTATCACTTTAGGGGAAATTTTTCTAATATACTAAAATATGTTATTAATTATTTGTTTATCAGATTTTTTTTCTTGAATTTCACGTTCCTAAAGCGACTGCAGAAATATGGCCAGTTGATCTATAATACGATGTCTTAACAAAACCGAATTGCACGACTTGCATTGTGTTTTTTGTTGTTTTCATTTAGGGAGTGGCATAATTAATAAAAAAAATTGAATTATTAAATATATACAAAATTATTCTCATGAATAGCAACATATAACGATTATCGGCATTAACGATTTCGTGCTATATGAACATGAGCTAGAATACTAATGGTTTAAGCAGAATAGAATTAGGGCGCAATCATAGTTTTGTTTTGTAATTGACACATGGGAAGGATTAAAGTTGTCTGGATGTGCCAAAGCATTACCTCACTGTAAAAAATGTCAGATGTTTCTGAAAATGTAAAAATGTACTGTAATCAAAACCGAAAATATACAGTGACCTCTTCTAACTCACTTAAGGTTTCGAAAAACGTTCCTTTACCTCTAAAAATCCCAGAAAGTTATTTGTTTTCGAAATTTAAATAAGAATTTATAAAAATTAATTTTTATTAGCTGCCCGTCCATTTCGGAAACGTTTCTAAGTAGCTTTTACAGTACAATAATCACTTTTCTTTAATCAAAATATCACTTTTTCGGATTCTATCAATTCTCAAGTAAACATTTTCAGCTGCATAACTGATTTTGTACATGCAATTGTAGCAAAATAATGTCAATTTTTATATTAATGTCAATACTGTTAATATTGTATGTTTATCTATTAACCGTGCTCTATGAATATCAAAATACTTTCGTATGAATTGGTAGCATCCGAAAAAGTGATATTTTGATTTGAGAAAAGTGATTATTGTACTGTAAAAGCTACTTAGAAACGTTTCCGAAATGGACGGGCAGCTAATAAAAATTACTTTTTATAAATTTTTCTTTAAATTTCGAAAACAAATAGCTTCCTGGGATTTTTAAAGGTAAAAGAACGGTTTTAGAAACCTTAGGTGAGTTAGAAGAGGATACTGTATATTTTCGTTTTTGATTACAGTGCATTTTTATATATTCAGAAACATCTGACATTTTTTACAGTGCTGGAAGTGGAAATAATGTTTTATCTCTTTAATTTTTAGCAATCAGTTAAAATCTTTTTAGCATTTCTTTTATGAGTAAAATTAAAATTTGATTGCACAAGTACTATTTTAAAGACCAAAAGTTGTCTAAAATACAGTTTTTTTTAAAAAATATTTAAGTTTATAAATCTTTCTAATGACATACTTTAAATCTGAGTAAAAATTTGGTATCAACTACGATTTTTCCTACTAAACAAAATGTAGTATAATAATATGAAAAAATAATCGAATATAATTGATTAAGGAAAAAGAAAACGAACTAATTATTTCTGATAGAAATAAAGTCATAGAGATTGTAAAATATCCAGTTTAATTCGATGTAAAAATTCAAAGAACTTGGGAGTTTCAATTTTCATCCATCAATTTTCATTAAAATTACGTAAAATAAACAAAATTCACAAAAATACGTAGTTAATAGAAAAAATAAAAGCATAAATATTTTTGGTTAAAAGTTAAATTCGTGTAGCTTGGAAAATATCACTACTGATAAGGAAAAGCATTAAATATTTGCAATTCACTTTTGAATTTTCATTGGATATCGCCTAAATTCAGTGATACACATTTCTAATTAAATTTAAAGTTAAAGAAAACGAAGAAGTTTCGTCACTTCAATCGGCATATCTTAAAATCTCCACACCAAAGTAAAAATTTTTCGACAATACAACAGAATCTCGATAGCTCAAAGTCAAAGTGCACGAAAAAAATTCGGAATATCAAGGTTTTGGGTCAAAATATCAAGGTTTCATATAAAATTAACATCGCTGGAATATGTATATAAGTATTTTTTCATCATATCGAGATTTTTGAGTTCACAATATTCGACAAATCAAAGTTCATCTATATAGATTTTATTAAAAGAAGAAAATCTGAAATATTTCCAACTAATAACAAATTTACGTAAATTTTCTTTGTTCAAAATTGTTTTCTTTTCTTTTTCTTCTAATTAAAATCTACAATAAAAAAATTTCTCCAATTCACAAGTTTTTATAATTTAATATATATGTACTGCGTTTGACCAAACGCACATTTTCCCGATCGATTTTTCTGACTGACTTTTTTGATTTTTCCGATTTGTAAGTCCTTTTAGGTAAATAACATTTTTCCGACAAAATGTACATTTTTCCGATCGAAAAGGAATTTTTCTGATTGATTGTTTCATTTTTTCAATCTGTAAGTTCTTATAGTAAATAACATTTTCCCGACTAAACGTACATTTTTCCGATTGATTTTTTCATTTTTCCAATTTAAAAGTCCTCATAGGTAAATACCATTTTTTCGACTAAACGTACATTTCCCCTATCGAATGAAAATTTTTCCGACTGATTTTTTCGTTTTTCCAGTTTGTGAGTCCTTATAGTAAATAACATTTTCCCGACTAAACGTACATTTTTCTGATTGATTTTTTCATTTTTCCAATTTGTAAGTCCTTATAGGTAAATACCATTTTTCCGACTAAACGTACATTTCCCCTATCGAATGGGAATTTTTCAGACTGATTTTTTCGTTTTACCAATTTGTGAGTCGTTATAGTAAATAACATTTTCCCAACTAAACGTACATTTTTCAGATTGATTTTTTCATTTTTCCAATTTAAAAGTCCTTATAGGTAAATACCATTTTTCCGACTGAGCGCACATTTCCTCTATCGAATGGGAATTTTTCCGACTGATTTTTTCTTTTAATTTTTAAGTCCTTAATAACATTTTCCCGACTGATTTTTTTCGTTTTTCCAATTTATAGGCTTTTTACCGACCAAACGCAAAATTTTTTGACTGATTTTCTCAGGGGGGTGCCGCACCCCCCATACCCCCGGGGATTTACGCCCCTGATTGGACTTAAGATTAATTCTTTTTTAGTTATTATATATTTCATAATGTATAATGTATAGCAGAGAATATTTTAATTATAAGTAAAACTGAGACGAAATATCATAAAACAAAAACGGTATGTATAGAAGAAGTAATTTATTTTTTGAACCTTGCAAAACATCATATATATTAAAACAAGTTTAAGAGAAGTTTTCAGAACGTTTTTCGCACAAATGAGTAGCGTCAACTGTTTATTGAGTTTCTTTGAGCTAGAAGGGAGTTCTTGCTATCATAGAGGCGTAACGCAGCAGTTTAAAGATCTTAACATTTTCTAGAGGAAACAGGTTCAAGCCCAAGCCGGACAAAATTATTTCTGAGATATTTTTGCCAATAATTCATTTCAAAGATGAATTATTTTATTAAAAAGAGAAGTTATATATTTTTATATTTAATATTATTATTATTTAAATGCTTTAAAATTAAATAAATTTAATACTCAATACTTGAGCTATGTGAAACCGGAAGTTACCGTTTAAAGAGCCACAGAAAGCTAAAGAATACATTTTAATAAACAAATATATAAACACCTGCAATTTTAAAATTGTAAACTTAATAGATAAGTTTTTGTGCTCTATCAAAATCTTCAATTGCGTTTTTGAGCTTTTCACTGTGCACGTTTACGGGAAACATCACTTCGTAAAAAATTTTAAAGATATTGAAATAAAATTTTGTGATAAGGTTTTGCTCATTTATAGGTATGTTATGAAGCAAAATATAGTTTATAAGTTTGTACATATTAATTTAAGAGTGATTTTTATTGAAAAATACACATTTCTTTTAGAAAAAAAAGTCATGTTTTGTATTCAAAATTTGGCATATGTTAGTAAATTTAAATGGTATTGCAAATACTTTGCTTCATAACACAGTTAAGTGTTTTTCTAATATATTTTTGAAAAAAAAAAGTGAACTATATTGAATAGATTTCGTTATAGAAGTTTTAGCATAAACCAAATTTCGTATTAAAATTTGGCTAAATATTTCCTAAATTAAAAACTTTAATTAAAATTCCATTAAAAATTATATGAATTCATAGTTTTATTCCCTGTTCTAACTAAAAACATAAATTTTTGATAAAAAAATTCATAATTTTAAAAAAAAGGCCCCGAAAATAGGCACATACCTTAAACGTAATACCGACACTGTAGTTAGTACTGGAAGTAGTGGCATAAGATTTGAGCACATTCGGCCGTAAATCATACTTAAATAAAATCTGTTATTTCTCAGTCATTATAGCTTTGTTCTCCTTGGAGCACGTTCCCCCTTTTAAACAGTTCCACATATTTTTTTTAAATTATATAATGCCCCGTTCCATTGAGATTATTAAAGAGAAAAATACTATTCCCTCCAAAAAATTAGATCTTTTCTTAATTGAAATTAAGTTTTACTTCAAGTTTTTTAATCATCCTGTAGACTTTATCTATGAAGCGTACATACATAGATCAACGTTATTTAAAATAGTGTTTTTCAACAATGAATCTAAATTTAGTTTATTTGCTCTCATCGCATATCAATCCTTGGCAATGTAAATTCATTAATATTTATCAGAAAGGTTTTTCAATCTCTATTTAACGAAATTCGGCAGTCTACCAGTGTCAAGATAGAATGTCGAACATGAAATTCAAACACGTTTCGTTGGTGTTTAACAGATTCAATTTAAGTGATTAATGAACATCTAAATTGAATGCGATTAAAGCGCCAAATATCGATTTTTTCAAAGGTCAATCTTTTAAATGGAAAACCTTTTAAAGATTTTGATAAGTGGGAGCAAACAGCGGATTACTGAGTTCCCCATGTAGCTAATTAAATATTTTAAAGAGCAAGTTCAAAGAAGAAGAAGTATTCTTCCTCACTGTTCGCCTTTAGAATCCTTTATCTTACTTAATGTAATAAGATACGGTCTTTCGAATCCAAAACATTAATGGATTCAATAAAAGAATTTATATTATTATCTGAAATTTTATTGGGTAAAAAATTAAACTTTATAAAGCGTTACAAACTTTCACGTCAGAAGGATTAAAACTAAGTTGGGAATTATTAGAAGAAAATAATGATTGGAACGACTTTCAGGAATATAACTGTTTAGTAACACAGTCACATAGTTAAAATTAAGTTTAATATAATGACTGTGATTAACACATGTTCGTGGTCCATTATGCAAATATTAAAACTCAGTTTTGAATAATGTGTAAAAATGTCTGGAATGGCTTCTAAGGTGCATTTATTTCATATAACAATTCGCAAATTAATTAAAATTTTAAATAATGTACATGACTAATCTGAAACTCCATTTAAAATTTTATATTTCATACACTATCAGAAAAATACGTCATTATACACTAAATTACTCTTCATTAAAAAAAATCTGTATTCCAACCTTTTATCGATAAATCCTTTCATCTCCTCCAAACTTTTATCTATGAATTCAACCCAAAAGTCTGGAGAAGTTGGAGAAAATCCGATCATTCCTAGCACGCATGTAATCTATTAAAGCTAAAATCAAAATTATTTTTAAAATGAAAAAAGAAATTAAGATTCTTAATGTTTTTAAAAAAGGAAAAGATTCTGAATTTAAAAATAAATAAAAACATTTTTCTCATTTATTTAAAAATACTCAGATTTTTTTTTTAATTCAGTAAGTTGAATAAAGTTAAATAAAGCTGAATTTATAAAGTTATTTATAAAAGAATATTTGCATTTAAAATGTAATTTAAAGAAAGAAAATTTTATTGACTAAAAATATAATATTATTTTACATCTAGAAACCCATTTATAAAAATTTATAATTCATATTTCTATCTTATACTAAAGAATTAAAACCGCATCCACAATCTCCTTAAAGACGAAATCTTCCGGAAATTAACTTTAAAATTAAAAATCTTTTAAAGAAATTTATCAAGTTTTACCTACTTGAAGCAAACATATATATTTCAAAGTGCTTCACTATACAACTGTAGCTCACTGGCTAGTGTAAATATTTCGTAACACTAAGGCAGCTTGTTTGACTCTAAAGTCAGAAACTTGTTTCTCCACTTTCTTCATTTGACGCATATTTTACTTCCTTTATAAAAAGAAACAAATATTCGTCAATTAACGGGAAAAATTTTTTTAGCACTGCTGTCAGGAAAATTTCCGTAAACTGAAAAAGTATTTGTGAGATTGTTTGGAAAAATCATAGAATATTAAGATCTATTTCTACCAAAGACTGATAATTAAGATTGAATTTATAAGAATTATTTTAGCGTGATAAAACGTTTTATAGGCATATACTTGATTTTCATAAGAAATAATAAGAATGAAAAATCATGCCTACAACATAGATTATGAAACACTTTCCATAATATTCAGAATACTTAAACAAAACGTCGCTGTTTATTAATGTGAAAGATGACATCTAATATAAACAATTTGAAAATTGCATAGCGCATTTGCAAACCCGACTTTGCTATTACCTTGAATAATCATCAAAATATAGATAACTTTGCAGGCATGTATATGATATACAGAAATGTATGGTTCTACATAGTACGCTAAACGTTAGCTTAGTTAAATGTATAGCACAATTGAAAATTTCCATTCAGCAATTTCCGCAAGTAAACGGAATTGTTAAGAGCTTTTGTGCAATTTTGAACATGAACAGTAAAATTTATACACACCAAGTAATATGTAAAAGAACAGTTAGATATAAAAAGATCTACCACAAGTAAAAATGTGCTTCCAGAAATTATTGTACGTAGGCTTCAATAGTTCAATTATTTCTCATTTTTTTTCTATAGACAAATTCTTTTCGGTATCTCTGGAAATAAACGTTAAGTTCAATGCACACAATTTTCTTCAGATTCAGATTCAGCTAGGTAGAGAGACCTACAAATTGGCTTAAGCTCAACAAGCCCCACCTAACCATTTCCATCAGTAAGAACCTTGTAGTATACTATCAGTATTGCATATCAATTTCCATATATAACATGATTTTATACTTTATCCTTATGGACTGTAAAGCCGATTTTCACTTTCAAACAATCTAGTCTTCAAGATTTTCTTCTTCAAACGACAAGATAGGCAATATTTTATATGCTTACTTTTATTTGTTTTCCCTCGCAGTTTCATAGACAAAGGTGCTTTTGGGATGATAAAATGGGAAGCCATATTCTTACTGAGACCACCTAACCACATAGCTCGTGCAGCATTTTTAAGGTCTTCTGTAGATTACTTTAACTTTTCATGTTCCGTTTTATGAGGATTTTTTTTAATCATCATTGAGAATATTTCTATCAATCATCTTAATACGTAGAAAAAATAAGATTTCAAAAGCATCAATAATTATTACCACTAACGCGCATATTCAGAGCAAACGTCCGTAAAATTGTGGAAGATTTTCTGCAAACGGGAGGGTTTCCGGTTGAGAGGGGGAAAGAATTCAAATACGCGATTGTTGGCAAACATCTTTCACCTACCGCAGTTGATGACGTCGCGTGCGACTGTGGAATAAGATAATCGATTTTTAATCGAAGGCTAGCAAGCTTTAACCAATGAAAATACATCAATTTTTAAAGGGACAAAATATAATGTTTTGAATAATTGTTCATGCGCTCTATGCTGTCTTATTAGTGACTCATCAGGCCTGTCTTTTAGAATTCGGACTAGCTGACCAGTTGAAGAATGTTTTTTTTTAATGTTAAATTTAAAAATAGTTAAAATCCAAGAATTATTTAAACAACAAGCTCATATTGCATATTAATATTTAAATTGCTGTAGGATAGGACATTCCCCCGGAGCAATGAGTTCCCTCACGGAATATTGAGATTTTGTGTTTTCAATGGCAAAAAAGTGCAGTCCTCGCCGCCGCCCTTCTCCTCCCCCCCCCCCCCAGAGACACAGATTTCCCTCCAGCAGAAAAATGTGTAGAACCTGGACTTAGCTGATCGGTTGAAAAAGAATATTTCGTTTAAATGTTAGATTTAAAAATATTTAAAATTCGAGGATTATTTTAATAACAATCTCATATTACATGTTAATATTATTGTTCTAGCCCATTATCTTGAATGTATCACCTATTTTTTTTATCAACAAAAAATATAATAATTTCAGATTATGGAACAGAGGTAACATTTTACTTGAGTTTTAAAGTATCAGTTTTTCTATGATATTTTTCACAGAATTAAATATATTAAAAAAGAAAGAAAGAAAAGATTAATACATTATAGTAATAATAAATTAATATATTGGAATTTCCAAAAGAGCAATCAGGCACAGTGTTGATTTCAGAGCATGGAATCCCCCCCCCACCGCGAAGATTTGAGATTTTGAATTTTCAATGGTAAAGGAGAGCAATCCCCTACCCCCCCCCCTGAGAACAGGGATTGGCCGTTTCACCGGATGATTTGAGATTTTATGTTTTCAATGGTAAAAAAAAAGTGTGATTTCTCTCGTCCCCCCCCCCCCCCTCCGGACCCACAGAAATCCCTCTTTGCATAAAAATGCCTAGAATTCGAATTTAGTTGATGAATTTATCTAATGAATATTTCTTTTAAATGTTAGATTTCAAAATATTTAAAACCCGAGGATTATTTTGATAACAATCTAATGCTGCATATGAATATTTTTATTGCTCTAGCCTATTCCCTTGAATGTCTCATATATTTTCGTATCATCTAAAAATATATTACTTTAAAGTTATGGAACAGTGGTAATATTTTACATTAGTTTTAAAATCTCAACTTTTCTATCATGATATTTTTTCACAGAATTAAATATATGAAAAATTAAGAAAGAAAAGTTTAGTGCATTATAGTAGTAATAGATTAATATATTGGAACTTCCAAAAAAGGCACAGAGCTGTAAAATGCCTTAGCTAGAGCTTCTGGAGCAGGAACATAACACACGCTAGATAAGCACATATTTTGTTAAATAAAATATTAAAAAAATATTTTAAGAATTATAAAATTGAGGTCCCATAAATAATTAATATAGGTGCTATAATAGCTGCAGTTTTAATGTTGGTATGTATGTATAATATAGCTAGTTTTGTACATATATATTTGCATTTTCAAATTTTTATAATTAATTTTTGCATTTTTCCATATGAATTTTAGGCATGAGATTTCATTTTAATTGTGCATACTGTCCAACTAATGGTGGATGTGTGTGGAGTTGTGAGGGGTGGGGGTGCAGCATGAAAAAATTAAAATTCAAAAGCTTAAAAACTGATGAAACACTTCATGTGGGGGGGGGGGATTGCCACGATAAATACGTGATATTTAAGCTAATGTCAAACGAACTATTATTGTGACGCTTTGGTTTTCCAGTGAGAAATAAACATCTGCGCTACATCCATCCACATGAACGTGACCTTTCCGTCAAAATACGCAGACGATTATTGTCTCCATTGATAATAGGAAGCTTTTAATTCGATGTTTTTAATTTAAATAAGATGGATCTTTTGAAGGAAATAAAGTATTCTGTAATTTTTTATCAATTATTCAAGAAATTAGAAAAAATATATACATACACAGACTTTACTGTCTTCATTCTATGATAAGTGATAGATTATTTACCGAGTATTTTTTTAAAAATATCCAAAAATACAGGAATTACTTTTTTAATACATCTGATGTTAAATGCAAAATCACCATCTTTTAAGAAATACATATGACTGCAGATATTATTAAAATGGTAATCATTGTTATTCAACTTTCATTTAGATGAAATTTCTTATTTATTATATTATTAAATAAATAAAAAAAAATAAATTGATTTTAAAAAAAGTTGCTACAGAACATGATAGCAAAACAAACATCTTAGTTGTATGAATGAAAAATAGGACTGACAAATTTCTAAAGTGTGAAATTTGCGTTACATGAGTCGAGAATTATATGCTACCCCTCCCCAATCCCCCATGAGCAAGGAGTGTATTTTTTTCCGTTTAGAAACTGTACGTGCATATATAATGATGTCATGAATTTTTTGGTAAATTTGTACCCCTTCCTCCCTTACGATAGCATACGCTATCATTCCTCGAACACCCTCTCCCTCCGTAATGATACATTTATTAATGTCTAAAAATTCCCTTGATATTTGGAGTTTTTTCTTTTGTTTGGAGTGATATACAAATATGGTTACATTTATTTTACATGAATGGTGATAACATGAATTTTTTAGAAATAGTAGAAATTGTGACATGCCATAACGGGCCGGCCCTAGAAATGTAAAAATATGAACTGGCCGAGCAGGGCCCGGGCCGAACTTTTTGGTTTTACGACGGGCCGGGCCTGAAAATTCGGGCTCTGGGGTATGCTAAAGCATAGAAGAATCTAAGAATGATATAGCATAAAGATACTGTATAAAATTGATTTTTTTTTCGTTTACAAGATTTTATTGAATCAATATTTGACAAAGCAGATTGTTTAGTACCATTTTATGATTAGTATCATTTATTGTTTAGTATCATTTTATGATTAGATTTTTTAAAGTTTAAAATAAGTCAACAATTAAAAAATTGCTTATACTTTTTTTCGTTTTATTCTTTATATGTTACATTACCTTGTACTTTTATATACTAAATAGACTTTGCAGAGGAAGTTTGAAGGGGGGGGGGGGGTTGCAAAATCCATGTTTGCTTAGAGTGCAAAAAAGGCTAGTTTCGGCCATGCTGGTAGTTCATTTAAATACAGTCCGACAAAGCCCAAGAAAAAATTTTAAGCAAATTGCAGGACACACTTTTTACAAAAATGTCGATTTTTTTAATCATTATTTTCCTACAATTAAAAGCTTTTTGAAAGAATATTATACACCATAAATTTTAACTTTTACGCTTTTTACCTACCTTTTGATCAGAAAAATTAGATTTTCTTAAAATTATATTTTCGATGATTAAGTAAGCTAAATGTATATGTTAAAATATACTGGTAAGAAAAAACCTGTAAAACTTGGCTGATATGGTATGCATAATATACAAAATTATATGCTCATAGTAAACAGAACCGCTACTGCGATATGATCACAGACGCATTATGATGATGTCTTTGCTGTCCGTTTTTCCATTCCAAATTTTTAAAACTTTATCTAACTTATAATGATCTTAATTTCGAGGTCGATTCAGGCATAATTTAGGGTCTATTTAGAGCCATTACACAAAAATCCATTTAATAAAACACTGTAAAAAATCTGTTAAATTTGCCGCGTAGAAATGTTGCCAGCAGTTTTGGCCGTAAAAATTGCAGTAAAATTAGATGTAATGAAAAAAATTGCGTATAATATTACTTGCAGTTTTTACTGCAAAAACTACTGGCAAAATTGCTGCCAGCAGTTTTTACAACAAATTTAATAGATTTTTTCGACAGTGAACAGGCCCCTTTTCCGAAATCCAAGTTTTAAAAAGGCCCTTTCATAAAATTCCATTGCATAAAAACATACTATTCATTACTTGTATATTGTTATGTTTAAAAATCTGCAATTTTCAAAGAAAACTAGTTCCCCAGGTTTATAAGCTCAGTAACTGTATTTCATATTTCCTTACAAAATGTTCACACACTTTGTACGAAATATTCAATGTCCTTACAAATGTTTTCACAAACTTAAAATACTATTTACAAAAATTCTTTTTTACTTTTCGCAAAATGTCTGCCCCCCCCCCCCCTAAAATAAAATACCTGCAACGACCTCTGAATTCAATTTAATATTCAGGCAACATACTAAGACAAAATAAATAATATTAATATAATTTGATGTTTACTTTCAGTTTTTCCTTATAATAATATTTTATTGTTCTAATATTTTTCATATAAAATCTAATTTGTTACAGTAAAATAACATTAAATGATTTTTTAAAATATGAAGCAAAATTAATTAAAATAGCGTTCCGATAACTTCCTGATTTTCTTGAGATTTTTCTGATTTTTTTTCTATCTAGAGTGCAACATACCATTGATCAATTTATTGTTTTTTCTATTTTTATCTTCAGTTAATTCTGACGATGTACCCTACAATATTCTTAATTATACAATATACAACCCTCTTGTACGTCAAAAATTAGTTGTTCCACAGCTAAATCCATTTCAAACTCCGATGAGAAAATTCGGTGCGCAATGACATAAAAAATTCATGAAAAACTGATAAAGAAAGTCAAAATCTGCGTTGAATTAAAAGATCGTCTGCCCGTCGTAATTTAAACGACAGCCTCCAAGCCGTCAGCAGAGGCGAGCGGGCTGAGGGAAACGCCAGGTGCAAGCGTCAAGTTTTTCTCAAATTTTGCGACGCTGACCATGGAACTGTCGTCTGAACAGACGAAAATATTTCTATTCCCTCAAGAGAGACCGTCAATATCGACGTTTTAAAATATCGTCCGTCTGACATTACCCTTAAAAATCAACATAAAGAAAAGCTGAAATATTTAGAGAAATTTTATCTTGCACTTATTTTAAAGCTTCATATTAGGACTTTTTTCAATGCCAAAGAGAGAAAATGCAAAATTATAGTAGCAGAGTGTGTTTCTGTTATTCCTGTTTTCACATTCTTTTTATTTTATTTATATAGAAGATGCTCATTTGTAAAGTTTTAAAACAGCTCAAGTTTATTACAGCTCATTTATTTTGTTGCTTTTTCTCATTCAGCATACTAGAATATTTTTGTAATTAGCTGTGTTATAGAAGTTTTTTATACTAATTATTGTTACTATTTTTTATATATACTTTTTTAAACTGGATTTTATAACAAGAATAATTTATATAAGCTCAAGCCCAAACAACGTCTACTACACGATTCTACTCTTCCACAAGACACCCTCCAGTTTAATCAATTTGACATATTCAAAAACTTATTAGCTGTGCAAACTGACTTTTTATAGCATAATATTTTAATATAATTAAAAAAAAATAAAAAAATATTATTGGAGCTTTTTTATTTATGTTGCACAGTTCATATCATATTGTTAACTTTATAACAAATTAAGGGACACTAAAAATGAAAAAAAAAGTTCTTTTGTGCTATGTGTAGGGTTTTTAAACATTAAATTTTTTATTACCATCTTAATTAATGTCTTTATCAATATATTTAGCAATCTTGGAAAACTCAGAACTTTAAACAAGCTATTTATGCTAGTGAAAAAATTGGAAAACATTTCTAAAACTCAAAAAAAAAAAAAAAAAATCTGCTATATAATTAATATAGTAAATTTATGGTATAAACCTGTAAATACTTCATTTGCATTGATTGACAAAATTTATACTAAATTAAAATTTGATAATTTCTTGCATTAATATATTTGAGAAATGTATTATACAGAAGACAGAAGGATTTATATATTTAAAACAAGACCAACATGTGCAAGAAAAATAAATACAAATTAAGATGTTAATGTTATTTAATCCGAAATATTGGAGTCATTTTACTTAAAATCTTAGATTTGTTAACAAACATCATTAAATAACTTTTAGGTAATTAGATTTATTTCAGCTTGAAAATAATACATGTTTTGTTACCTGCAAACTGTTTATTATCACTTTACTATAACTATTGTTTTGTCTTACACGTAATGTAAAGAAATTTATCTCCCCCCCCCCTCCACTCCCTTAACCCTTTCCGGCACGGGCAAAATCTCTTACTAAAATGAGAAATTATAGACTGACACCGGAATTCACAACTGAATTTTCTAGATATTTCGAATTCGTTAATTTAAGCATTTATTGTAAGAGCAAAATTTTGCTAAAATATTATTGGTGCCATTTGCGAATTTGAATTAAAATTAGGTATCCCAGACCGGGCACAGTGTGCCGGAAAGGGTTAAAAAAATACGTAATATTTGACCTAAATGAATTAAATTATTTCAAATAATCAATATCTAGTCATACATTCTTACATATTCTCAGCCAGTCACTATGTGAAACGCTTTCAGTGTATTATTAACATGTTGTATTATTATATCAGCAGAAGAAAAAAATAAAGACATTTATAAATGTTATAATTTCAAGAATTCTGATTTATTTATTTTTTCAAAATTCATATTATGTTATCAGAATATATTTTGTATTTTTCCATTGCTGGATTACAGATAAACTTTTAAAAAGAAAATCTCGATAATAAACAGTATTTAATTAATAAAAGTAACTTAAACTATTTCCTTTATTAACTTTCCTTTCCAAATTATTAACTTTTCAAAGTTTATTTCTTATGTGTGCATTTAAAATTTATTGCAAAGTTAACATTAAATGCTGAACAAATTAATACGTTACATGTTATCAAAAATCAACTATTCATGAATCATAGAAATACTCTAATTGCTTACTGCAGAAAATAAATATATTTTTAAAAACAACAATTCATGTGTCAGCTTTTTTATTATTATTATGCATCACTGAATCTTATTATTAGGGATTAATGGCGAAAAAGGAAAATTTCATTCTTAAATTTTTAAAAACTGTATAAATAATTTCATAAAAAGTAAACAAATATTTTTTAATAGATGCGACAGTATTTCACTTTTACAAGATAAAATTCGAAACTGTCAACATCAAATTCCTAATGTTATATCTTATCTTGGTAATATAAATTACAAAATAAGCGTTTTACAGCAGTACTAAAAAAGTATTAAGAAATTATTCATAATAATACAACATATCAAAAAGTAACATTACACTGAAAATCATTTCACATACCTGTATTTCAAATAAAATCCTTATCTTCATTAAAAGGTCTGTTAATATGTGTTATAATGTCTGTTTTATAAATTATATACATTATGATGTTTATTTGCTGTACACAATTTACTGTGACAGCATTTTTAGAGTAAAAAAAAGGGAAAAACAGCAAGCGTCGCATGCTTTGCACGTTGCTTTATGATCCGCCATTTTGTTTACAAAAGGCTTACGACAACAAAAATAGAGATCATGTGACACCCTCAGTTACGATAGTGAAACCTTTCGCACGTTTGCCTAGAATAGCGTTTCTGGCTGTCGGTCACAAATTTGTGGAAGAGAGGGAGTTACGAGAAGAAAGTGTTTGACAAGAATAGGCCCGTAAAAAAGGTGTACATATATATGATCTTTTGTTACGTTTTTATATCTCTTAATTTTTCATTTGTTACAATTGTTGAAAAATCACAAAATATAGGCTATAAAACAAGTCACAAAAACTTAGCCTAAATAGTTCATTCACTAGGAAAAGTAGCCTAATATTTCCTTCTAGTAAATGAACAGCTGTTCAATCAATGGATTCTTAACGTTTTCCAAACCAGCTATTAAACACACCTATCCTCAAATTGTATATATTCTACAATGGTTAAAACAATTAGAAATATAGCTATAACATGTGTATTTAATGTATGTACAGCAAAATCAGTTCTAATGCAAATAAAAACAAAATATTTTTACCAAACACATGAAATGACATAGCACTTACTTTATCATTTCAGCATATAAATAATGTGTTCCTCAGACATGAAAAATACAACATGTTCTCAATGTGAAGTAATCTGACTCCAGTAACCAATCAGGAATGCGATAGATTTCTATAGAATAGAGTTAAGGTAATATTGTAACCCTACTTTGTGATTTTTTCAAACATTATTCTGTTAAAATATTTACTAATTGTTCATTCACTTGCGACTATTCACTTACTGGTGGGATTGTCCTATCTTTGAAATTTTTTAATATATTTTTCATTGCATTTACGTGTTGTAGACTGCATTGATTCTTTAAATAATTACTTAATCATAGTTGCTAACCATCCAGTCCAATAAAAATGTTTTGATCGAGAAAGTTTATTTAATATTTCTTTCAAAAATTATACTTATGTGGTGGTATCATTAAGTTCTAAATATCGTAAAAGAGGGGTATCGTAAATTTCATACACTATGTACCAAAAAGTATTTGTACACTTTCAATTTTTGACATTTTGTCAAATATTTAAAAATATACTGGTCGGATTCTTCTGGAACTTCAGAAATATAAAGATTATGTTTCACTTTATATTTATTTACATTCATTTGTTAAGCGGGTAATTAGGGGGCTGGCAAAAAAACAAAGAATAAGAGAAATATTTGGGATCGCCCTGTACATGAAAATGCACGAAACGACTTATCGCTTTAGAATACAAATATATGAATACAGTAGAATATGTACACTAATTTTTGTGAGAATAGCATGTATATTAATGGCGATAGAGCGATTTTTTTGAAAAATTCAAAAAATTCTGGTATGTTTTTTGTTTATATCATGCTGGGTTTTTGACCAAATTTAACGCAAATTTCAGAAAAATTGGCAAAATGCAGTAGAAATAATGTAGCGCAATTGGAATATAAATATATTAAATATTTTATGGAATATGAGTAGTTGTATAAAATAATTTTTATCTGCGCATGCGCGAACTAGAAAAACATTTTTTTTACATCATTTAATAGTCAATTCTATGGAGTGACTTATAAAAAAAATCCAATCAAATATCGTGAAAATTCAAAAAGATATCATTATTTTAGTGAGATGTTTTTACTCTGCTCTCTAAAAACGGCTGAATCTTAAGAGATTCTCCACAAATTGACATTTTTTAATAACTGACTGTAAAAAAAAACTAGTATTGAATTAATACAATATCTAATACAATATTGCTGCTAATAAGTACTTGACAATTGTGATAGAAAAGAAAAAGAGCTTTATTCGCATTCAGGGCCAAAACTAAGAGAGGGGGAGGGGGAGAAGGGCATGTGCTCCGGGCGCTAGGATGAAAGTGTTCCAAATGTATCTTTCGTTTGGCGATTTTTTTCATGGCTATGTTTAGCATAATATTGTTAAAATTATTATATCTGGGCTATGCTAAAGCATAAAAAAATCTAATGATGATGGCTTAAGGTCCCTGCCCCTACCCGCGAAGATGCTCACGAGCTAATGCTATTCCTATGGGGATGCATTTTTCTAACTCTTTTGCATTTGGACATTTTTAAATAATATGTTTTGCATTGGATAGCGGAAGTCCTTTTCAAGATCGCTCCGTGATTACTTTTTCAATTTTGGCGTAGATATTTTTATAATGTTTCTTTCACTTCCAAAAGCGGTTCTGAAAGTGAAACTAACTTTATAAAAAATATCTATGACTCAAATCGAAAAAGTAGTCAAGGAGCGATTTTGAGAGGGACTTCCGCTATCCAATGAAAAAAAAAAAAAAAAAGAAATTGAAAATTTCAAAATGCGAAAGAGTTATTAGAAAAATGCCTCCCCACAGGAATAGCATTAGCTCAGCAGTGTCTTCGCGGGCAGGGACAAGGGCCTTAAAGATCCTGTTGAAAGTAGAATTTTTTTGATTCGGTTTAAAGTATCAAATTGGAGTATTTTAATAAAGCAGAATACAATATTTTATATTACATATTTTAAGTTTTAAAATAAGTCGGCTATTAATAAATTGGAGATATTTTCTTTGTAAATATGCTTTGCGAAGGAGGGGGAAAGGGGTACCTTCAAAATCCACGTTTGCCTCGGGAAAAAAAGACTGGTTTTGGACCTGTTCACATTTAATAATTTGTAGATCCTCCTCGAGAGGCAATTACAGCTGCGACTCTCCTGGGCATGCTCTCAACTAGTCCTTGTATTACATTTAATGGTATTTTATTCCAGTCTGTTTGCACAAGGCAGGTAAGCTCTTTTACTGATTTTGGGCGTGTGTCACCCGCCTTAATTCGACGATCCAACTCGTCCCAGAGGTTCTCTATTGGGTTCAGGTCTGGGCTCTGGGCAGGCCACTCGAGTCGATGCACTCCATTATCAGCATACCAATCCATGCTGGACCTCGCTACATGGCAGCTTGCGTTGTCATCTTGGAAATAACATGGGTCCAATCCATAGTATTGCCACAACGTAGGAAGTACACTGTTGTCCAGTATATTACAGTAGGCATCGGCATTGAGCTTACCATGAATTGGGACCTAGGGTCCTAGTCCGAATCAGGAAAAACAACCCCAGAACATAATTCCCCCTCCGCCAAATTTAACTGTGGGCACAATACATTCTGGTAGGAGGCGTTCTCCAGGCAGACGCCAGACCCAGACCCTACCATCAGAACGGTAGAGGGTGAACCTTGATTCATCACTCCAGAGAACCTGTTTCCATTGCTGTACAGTCCATTGCTGGCGTGTTTTGCACCAACTTAACCGAGCTGCGCGGTTGGACTTGGTGATTAAAGGCTTATGGGCGGCAGCACGGCCATAAAAATTAAGCAGATGAGATTCCTTACGGATGGTATTCATGGAAACAACACATCCTGAAGCTTGTTGAAATTCTTGGCGTATGTGTAACATTGGTTGGTTGCGGTTCTTCCGAATTTCTCTAGACAGAACCCGTCGGTCTCTATCTCCCAGTTTCGTCGGTCTGCCTACTCTGGCCACATTCTGACAATCATCATTCAGCTTCCATTTTCTAATCACATAAGCCACAGTCGTTTTGGGGTAATTAAGCTCGCTAGATATGTCGATTAAAGATCGGCCATTTCGGTGGTACCCGATGATCACACCTTTCTCAAAATCAGACAGCTCTGTTCTTCTTGGCATCATGCATGCAATTGATGTCAGTGTTGTTTTCGACACCACATTTAACAGTGGAGAACTTGACGTATTTCAGGATCGCAGATATCGGCATTTGCATAAGAGCCATTATCAATTATGTATCAATGGGTAGATTTGACACAAATGCTTCGATTTTTTATAATTATTTTTATCCTGAAATAGGTTCGTTCTGGTAATTATCTAAGAAAAGAAGTAAATCACCAGTAAAAAACGTAAATGGAGATTTGGCAATTTGCGTAAAATCTGACGTCATTCAACTGCTTTCAGAGACCAATAGAAAATCAGTTCACTCCTATCCACAATAACTTTCTGAATTTCCACGAAATTCGATCGGATTTTTTTATGGGTAGCTCCATAGAGTTGAATATTAAATTATGTAAAATGATAAATTTTATCGTTCACGCATACGCTGATTAAAAAATATTTCATACAAATACTCATATTTTAGAAAACTTTTAATATATTTATATTTCAATAGCACCTTATTCTTTCTACTACATTTTGCGAATTTTTCTGAATGTGGCTTTATATTTGGTTGAAAATATTGCATGACATAGAACATTTTAGAAAATATTTAATATATTTATATTTCAATGAATTTTGGTGAACTCCCCCCCCCTCCCTTTTCTTCTTTGCAAAGCATCTGCAAAAGTATTTGCAAAGAAAAATTTTCTAATTTATTAATAGCCGACTTATTTTAAAACTTAAAATATGTAATATTGATTAAAGTAGTCTGCTTTATTTAAAAAAATACCTTAAAATCGTGAAACCGAATCAAAACGAAAAAAAAAAAAAAAAAAAAAATCTGCTTTATGCGGGATCTTTATGCCATCATCATTAGATTCTTCTATGCTTTGGTATAAGAGAAATGCTTTGAATGGGACGATTTTGACAATATCATGCTAAACATAGACATGGAAAAAATCGCCAAACAAAATGTACTTTTGGGACACTTTCATCCTAGCGCCCGGGGCACATGCCCTTTTCCCCCAACCCTCTCTCAGTTTTGGCCCTGAATGCGAATAAAGCTCTTTTTCTTTTCTATCACAATTGTCAAGTACTTATTAGCAGCAATATTGTATTAGATATTGTATTAATTCAATACTAGTTTTTTTTAAAGTCAGTTATTAAAAAATGTCAATTTGTGGAGAATCCCTTAAGATTCAGCCGTTTTTAGAGAGCAGAGTAAAAACATCTCACTAAAATAATGATATCTTTTTGAATTTTCACGATATTTGATTGGATTTTTTTTATAAGTCACTCCATAGAATTGACTATTAAATGATGTAAAAAAAAATGTTTCTCTAGTTCGCGCATGCGCAGATAAAAATTATTTTATACAACTATTCATATTTCATAAAATATTTAATATATTTATATTCCAATTGCGCTACATTTTTTCTACTGCATTTTGCCAATTTTTCTGAAACTTGCGTTAAATTTGGTCAAAAACCCAGCATGATATAAACAAAAAACATACCAGAATTTTTTGAATTTTTCAAAAAAATCGCTCTATCGCCATAAATATACATGCTATTCTCACAAAAATTAGTGTACATATTCTACTGTATTCATATATTTGTATTCTAAAGCGATAAGTCGTTTCGTGCATTTTCATGTACAGGGCGATCCCAAATATTTCTATTATTCTTTGTTTTTTTGCCGGCCCCCTAATTACCCGCTTAACAAATGAATGTAAATAAATATAAAGTGAAACATAATCTTTATATTTCTGAAGTTCCAGAAGAATCCGACCAGTATATTTTTAAATATTCGACAAAATGTCAAAAACTGAAAGTGTACAAATACTTTTTGGTAGATAGTGTATTATCACTAGGAAATAGTTGAGATATCTGGGTAAAAGATTTTTTGCATATTAATTGATCCGTCTGCATTCCAACTGTTATAAATTACAGCTATGATTTGCTTATTTTCTGAAAGCAACAGATTGGAATACCCACAGTATGGAGAAAATAATGGCTTGCAGTTTCTACAATTAAAGGGTTACAGTGCCGGGCAAAATTCACAATGAAGTGCGTTCTGCTTATGGAAGTGATAGTTCATCATATAACGCTGTTGTTAGATGGAAAAGTAATTATCACGTGTTTGATTTCCTTTATTAAGTGAAATTCTTACTTGAAAAAAATGTTTATCTGATTTTTAAAAGATGGAAGTTTGCCAAATATGCTCAATACAACGCTTTGTTTCATTTATAAAAATGAGAATTTTTAAAATTGACAAAAAAATTAAAAACGTAAGCGCGGCCTATCGCTTAGCTATTAAAGGTCTTCGTTTTTCTTGATGTTTGATGATTTGTTTTCTTGATGATGGCGACACACTTGAATGTTTTGTGTGAGTTCGTTTACCAAATATGTTTCATTAAAACAATGTAAACTCAAATGTCTGAAATTGAGACACACAAGTGTCTTAAACGGAGTATTAAATTTCAGAAATTTTAAAATATTTTATTTTTAAAACTCTTATATGCATCTGAATTTACGACATTTCAAACACCGGAATTATATCCATGTTTGAACACCTTTGATTTCTCTATAAAGGCAGTTTTCCCCAGTAAGCATTATATACTGTAAAAAAGTCCGATGTAAATTGTACCGACATTCAAAACGACTGTACAATTTACGTATTTTAATAGAAATTTTTTTCTGCTTCCTGAAAAATTTAAATTTTTTGGAAATTTCTATATTTAAAAAATAAAAGTTAAGCTTTCAAAGAACGCAAACCCAACGAAAGTCATATACATTTCGCAGGATTTTCTTATTTAACTCAAATTACATTATGAATATCGGACTTACCCGCGGTAGGATACGAACCTGATACCTATTGACCTCTGGACTTGTTAATTTATCCACTTAGCCACGCCTTCACAAGCTGAATCTTCAAATATTGTTACCTATTTTTGATGAACAGTGTATTTTATTGTAGTGGTAAATACTTTTACGATTTAGTTAACATTCGGAATGGTTTACACCTTTTCTTTCTAGAATTTAAAATAGAATTTGAAATTTTGAATTTTCGTACAAGTTCAGCATAAAGTTTTTTTTTTATTTTTTTTTCGCGGAGAAATTTTCAGAAAGCAAATAATATTGTTTTATTCAAAGGACATGCTATTTTTGAAATACTAAAATTTTAAAATGTTTTAACAATATGTAAATATATTTATACTGTAATCCCTTTCATTCCTGGTAATTTGTTAATATTCGTAAATATTTAACTTGGTTATTCGCGAATTTTGTTTTGTACAGAATACTTTTCTACATTGCTTTGTCTTAACAATTTGACACTTTGCAGGGCTCCCAAATGGTCCGTCAACAGAACATCAATATTTTCTTAGAAAGATTTTCGTTTTATATTTTTCTCTCATATTGCACACAAACCGTCTTCGGAGGTTAGTTTTCGCACAAAAACTGTAGAAATCTACAATGAAATTTTGTGTTAAAAAATTATTGGTGTTCAGTTCGCGGAGCATTTGGGAGCCCTACACCTGTGAGTTGCAATGAACAGCCTATGTTTCGAAATTCTAGCTCTCTATTGAAGGAAAATATAAATCCGTAATTTCAAGAAACCCTAAACGCGATCTGAATCTTGAATTAAAAATAAAAATCTAGATTTTCTAATCAAAATTTTTGTTGGAAGTGAAAATTCTTTTGCAAAATGTGTATGAAAATATTTAAAGCTTCACAAATAACTTGTTGAGAAAGCAATTAAATTAAATCCTCCCTGGTGAGAGGATTTTTAAGATTAAAAGAGAAAATGAAATTGCAACTTTTTTTCATATGGAAACGCGTAAACGTTCATCAAAACAAATATATATCATTAATATTTATCAATCATCAACCAGCAACTAAACTTTGTATAATATATTTATAGTTATTCGAATTTATAAATCAAATGTAATTATGTGATGATAAATGAAAGATAATCAGAAATTAAAACACCAGATGGCGCCACTAATATATCTTAAAAATTTACTATCCCTAAATCCCCTGCAAAGAAAACAGTGGAAAATTCGTTTTCTAAGTTGTTAACAGCCGTATTTAGTTTAAAATGTAAAATATGAAATCAGAAATTACGTAATACTGAGCTACTTAATCCAAAAGCTATTTTGTTAAACATTCATTCATTAAATCCATCAAGAGAACTGGAAAATATCCTGTTTTATACACCCAGCTGTCATAGCAGGTATACAGTGTTAATTTCAAGGGGTGTTTCGGGAGAGATATAATCCCCCCAGAGAAATGAGATACCCCCCCCCCCGCTGAAAATTTGCGTATACAACTGCTAAAAATTGCAATCCTTCCCTGGAGCTCTGTAACGTTCCCTTCCCCCGGAGACACAGAAGTCCCTCCCGGTAAAAAGTGTCTGAATTCAACACTTACAAGAAAGGTCTCCATACGGGCATACTCAGAGAATTCTGAAAAAATTACAGAACGTTTTTCTCATGTGGATATATAGGTTTATAAAAATAATTTGGCAGAATCTCAATAGAACGTTCATAAAAAAATAATTAACATTTCGTATATTTGGCACTTTATCAGCGGCTGGCGACGAAATAAAATTTAAAAAAAGTCCTTCCGCCAATGCCGGGAGGAACAGGTAGCTTTCATATACTTATTTATTTATTTTATATTAAGTTATATAAATCAAATATACGAAGCTCAAAATAGTGGAACACGATTATGTAAGATTGAATACTAGTTTTTGTCAATACTGAATATTAATAGGAATTTTTAGAAATTAGTCATCTTTTATTCAACCTGGTTTTATGTTAAGCGATTTATAGGGTCGCCAAATTCTACGATATCCATTTTACGGCAGCATGATAAATTTAAAAAAAAAAAAAAAAAAAAAAAAAAAAAAAAAAACAATGAGCTTAATCGAAATCTTAATTCATGTGAACATGCACACTCACATCGATATCGATTAATATATACGAGTGCTGTCGCGGGCAAATTGAATTTTTAATAAAAAGTCACCCACATTAGAAATTCAAACTGCTATATCCCAGGCGTTTTTCAAGGTAAAGACAAAGCAAAAAATACTCGGAATTCATTATTAAGCTAAATAGTTTAGAAAGAACCTTTTTTCAATTTCTAATTTTTTATTTATACATCATTACACATTTAAAACATTTTTGACAAATTTAAGAGGCCGCCATTTTGAAACAAGATGGCGGATAAAGTTGGCCGTAAATTCGGTAAAGACATTGGTATGTACCATGAGTACACGTAGTTATATCGAAATCAGTTTATAAATACGCGTAATAACGCGTGACAAATTTCAGACCGTTTCAAAATGTCTATCTCACTGGAAATTGAAAGTGCTAAAATTCACCCATTTTGCAAGATATAGACGAAACAAAAAATGCTCTGGAATCTTTGTATCAAGATCAAAACACAAAAGCAAAATCTTTTCCAACTTCTTAGTTTTTTGCACCTAATTTTAAAATTTAAATAAAAAAAAAATAATATTCCGCCATTTTGAAACAAGGCGGCGGTTGGAACTGGCCAACGAACTCGACCCAGGCATAAGTATGTCATATCTAGGCACCAAGTTTCATTCAAATCGCTGTATATATACGCGTGTTATCACGTGATGAAAAATAGATCATTTCAAAATGTCAGCAATATTATAAACTAGCAAAAGCCATGCTTTGTTTGGATTCGCGAAGTATTATGCTATCAGATAAATATTTGAAAGTAATAATATATTTTTTCAATTACTTTTGCATCTTACTTTTGCATTAACCTCTTCAGTCCTGAATGTAAATAAATTTTTTGAAAAAATGCTGGAATAGGTTTATTTAACTAAGTTGGCTTCTAATATGCTAGAAATGAAAAAAAAATACAATTTTATGTACCAGAGTAGCAGCAAATTGAGGTCTACATATGTGGACCTTGGGACTCAATTGCATAAAAAGTTAAATTTTTTGGACAATCATTGCAAGCATTTAATTATTTTTAAAATTGCAAAAACAAATGTTTTTCAACAGGTAAATATTATTTTCTATTGTTTTAAAAGTATTGCATTAATAAATCTTAAATTTAAAATTTTTGAAATACTTTTTTATGAATTATTTTTTTTTTTAAATAACCAGAAAACTTAAAGTTTTTTCTTTATTTTTTATTTAGTGTGAAAAATTTCAAAACAATTGTTTTTCAAACTACATAAATAAACTTTACATTTTATACACATTACTCTGGTTTTGTATTTGCATCCTTCTAAACGACATTTAGATGCATTTTTGTTGCCAACAAATCTTGTTAAGTGTCCAACATTGTCAAGGCGTTGACAATATTTGTTTTTGCTGCACAGCTATACTATGCAAGTTATTGATCACAAAGATCTGTACCGCCCATACATACATTGTACATCTTCGCTACAGAGGGCTGTGGTACATTTATTTTTGCCTTGTCTTCTTTTGACCATCTCAAGCACAACGAATTTGGTTCACTTCCAACGCATGTTAAAAGAAAAGTAACAGATTTGTTATCTTTCCATTTAAGTATACCAATCTTCGCATTATATCTAACCACTTCATTCCACTCTCCTCTTTTCAATTCTTTATCAGGTCTCAATTTTTGTATAGCAGAACCAATTCTGTTAGACATAACAGTACCTGAGAAATAAATTTTATTTTGCAGAAAGTATTCTACACACTTCAAACTAGTGAAAAATCTGTCAGTATAAATTACGTGATTGAAATTCTGGGGCACAGTTTCAGACAACAATTTCACAATACCCCCACCTACACCAAAATCTCTCATATCATCTGAGGAAATACTGCCTTTGCCAACATATATACAAAAATCTAATAATATTATTTTAATTAAAATATTATTTCATTATTTAAAATATTTATATATATATATATATACATATACAGGGTGTATCTAAACTACTGGGCAAAACTTTACGGGATGATAGTTCACATCAAGAGAAATAATATTAAATGGGAAACTAAGGGTCCCAAACGTCTTCTTAAGGAGATAGGCGCCATCAAAGTTTAGGGTCCAAAATTTGAAATGATTATAAAAAACGGAAAAAATGATCAATTCCTTTGCGGTTTTCACGAAAACTATTCTTTATGTCACTATAGTCTTGAAAATAAATTATAAAGATAAATTTTAAAAAATACCGATAGAGGGCGCTTTAGACTTTGGAGTAACGAACAACTATTTTTTACCGTTATTTTTTGCATCTCATTAATTTTTTTTAGAAGGTTAGACATAAACTTAAATTTTGAGCTCAAAATCTGGGGTTAAGTAGCGCAAACTAAACTGTGTTCAATGGGAGTGGGTAGATTGAAATTTAAAATGAATATAAAAAAAAGAAAAGTTGGTCAATTGATTTGCGGTTTTCACTAAAATTATTCTTTATGTCAGTTTTGTCTTGAAAATAAATTATACAGATAAATTTCAAAAAATGTTGATAGAGGGCGCGTTAGACTTTGGTGTAACGTACAACTATTTTTTACCGTTATTTTTTGCATCTCATTAAATTTTTTTAGAAGCTTAGACATAAACTTAAATTATGAGCTGAATATCTGAATCGTTGAGAGTGGTTAAGTAGCGCAAATTGAACTTTGTTCAATGGGGGTGGGAAGGTTCAAATTTCAAATGATAATAAAAAACGGAAAAATTGGTCGAATAACTTGCAGTTTTCTCTAAAACCATTCTTTATGTCAGTATTTCCTTAAAAAATAAAATTTAAAGATAAAATTCAAAAAATTCCGATAGAGGGCGCCTTAAACTTTACAGTAACCAACAACTATTTTTAACCGGTAATTTTTTTTTTAATCTAAATAAATGTTTTAAAAGCTTAGACTTACATTTTGAGCTCAAAATCTTAATCGTTGTGAGAAATTAAGTAGCGAAAAATTGAACTGTGTCCGTAGGGTGGGCAGGGTAACATTTCAACTCCTGAATACAGTTCAGTTTGCGCTTCTTAACCCCTCCCAACGATTCAGAATTTGAGCTCAAAATTTAAGTCTAAGCTTTTGCAAGCATTTAATTAGATACAAAAAATAACAGTTAAAAATGGTTGTTAGATACTCTAAAGTTTAAGACGCCCTCTAACGGAATTTTTTGAAAATTATTTTTAAATTTATTTTCAAGGAAATACTGACATAAAGAATGGTTTTAGAGAAAACCGCAAACGAATCGATCAATTATTCTGTTTTTTATAATCATTTGAAATTTTAACCTACCCACTCCCATTGAATACAGTTCAGTTTGCGCTACTTAACCACAGATATTGAGCTCAAATTTTAAGTTTATGTCTAAACTTCTAAAAAAATTTAATGAGATGCAAAAAATGACGGTAAAAAATAGTTGCTCGATACTCCAAAGTCTAAAGCGCCCTCTATCGGCATTTTTTTAAATTTATCTTTATAATTTATTTTCAAGACAATACTGACATAAAGAATAGTTTTCGTGAAAACCGCAAAAGAATCGACCAATTTTTCCGTTTTTTATAATCATTTGAATTTTGAACCTACCCACTCCCATTGAATACAGTTCAGTTTGCGCTACTTAACCACAGATATTGAGCTCAAATTTTAAGTTTATGTCTAAACTTCTAAAAAAATTTAATGAGATGCAAAAAATGACGGTAAAAAATAGTTGTTCGATACTCCAAAGTCTAAAGCGCCCTCTATCGGCATTTTTTGAAATTTATCTTTATAATTTATTTTCAAGACAATACTGACATAAAGAATAGTTTTCGTGAAAACCGCAAAAGAATCGACCAATTTTTCCGTTTTTTATAATCATTTGTTAATTTGAACCTACCCACTCCCATTGAATACAGTTCAGTTTGCGCTACTTAACCACAGATATTGAGCTCAAAATTTAAGTTTATGTCTAACCTTCTAAAAAAATTTGATGAGATGCAAAAAATAACGGTAAAAAATAGTTGTTCGTTACTCCAAAGTCTAAAGCGCTCTCTATCGGCATTTTTTGAAATTTATCTTTATAATTTATTTTTAAGACAATACTGACATAAAGAATAGTTTTCGTGAAAACCGCAAACGAATCGACCAATTTTTCCGTTTTTTATAATCATTTCAAATTTTGGACCCTAAACTTTGATGGCGCCTATCTCCTTCGGAAGACGTTTGGGACCCTTAGTATCGCATTTAATATTATTTGTCTTGATGTGTACTATCACCCCTTAAAGTTTTGCCCAGTAGTTTAGATACACCCTGTATATATATATATATACACTATCTACCAAAAAGTATTTGTACACTTTCAGTTTTTGACATTTTGTCAAATATTTAAAAATATACTGGTCGGATTCTTCTGGAACTTCAGAAATATAAAGATTATGTTTCACTTTATATTTATTTACATTCATTTGTTAAGCGGGTAATTAGGGGGCCGGCAAAAAAACAAAGAATAATAGAAATATTTGGGATCGCCCTGTACATGAAAATGCACAAAACGACTTATCGCTTTAGAATACAAATATATGAATACAGTAGAATATGTACACTAATTTTTGTGAGAATAGCATGTATATTTATGGCGATAGAGCGATTTTTTTAAAAAATTCAAAAAATTCTGGTATGTTTTTTGTTTATATCATGCTGGGTTTTTGACCAAATTTAACGCAAATTTCAGAAAAATTGGCAAAATGCAGTAGAAAAAATGTAGCGCAATTGGAATATAAATATATTAAATATTTTATGAAATATGAGTAGTTGTATAAAATAATTTTTATCTGCGCATGCGCGAACTAGAAAAACATTTTTTGTACATCATTTAATAGTCAATTCTATGGAGTGACTTATAAAAAAAATCCAATCAAATATCGTGAAAATTCAAAAAGATATCATTATTTTAGTGAGATGTTTTTACTCTGCTCTCTAAAAACGGCTGAATCTTAAGGGATTCTCCACAAATTGACATTTTTTAATAACTGACTTTAAAAAAAACTAGTATTGAATTAATACAATATCTAATACAATATTGCTGCTAATAAGTACTTGACAATTGTGATAGAAAAGTAAAAGAGCTTTATTCGCATTCAGGGCCAAAACTAAGAGAGGGGGGGGGGGAGAAGGGCATGTGCTCCGGGCGCTAGGATGAAAGTGTTCCAAATGTATCTTTCGTTTGGCGATTTTTTTCATGGCTATGTTTAGCATAATATTGTTAAAATTATTATATCTGGGCTATGCTAAAGCATAAAAAAATCTAATGATGATGGCTTAAGGTCCCTGCCCCTACACGCGAAGATGCTCACGAGCTAATGCTATTCCTATGGGGATGCATTTTTCAAACTCTTTTGCATTTGGACATTTTTAAATACATTGCATTTTGCAATGTATTTAAAATTGACTTTTAAAAACACTGACTTTGAATTGACTTTTATTGACTTCTTACTAAAATTGACATTTTGCAATGTATTTATTTGACATTTTTGCATTGGATAGCGGAAGTCCTTTTCAAAATCGCTCCGTGATTACTTTTTCAATTTTGGCGTAGATATTTTTATAATGTTTCTTTCACTTCCAAAAGCGGTTCTGAAAGTGAAACTAACTTTATAAAAAATATCTATGACTCAAATCGAAAAAGTAGTCAAGGAGCGATTTTGAGAGGGACTTCCGCTATCCAATGCAAAAAAAAAAAAAAAAAAAAAAAAAAAAATTGAAAATTTCAAAATGCGAAAGAGTTGTTAGAAAAATGCCTCCCCACAGGAATAGCATTAGCTCAGCAGTGTCTTCGCGGGCAGGGACAAGGGCCTTAAAGATCCTGTTGAAGGTAGAATTTTTTTGATTCGGTTTAAAGTATCAAATTGGAGTATTTTAATAAAGCAGAATACGTTATTTTATATTACATATTTTAAGTTTTAAAATAAGGCGGCTATTAATAAATTGGACAAATTACGTAGGAAGTACACTGTTGTCCAGTATATTACAGTAGGCATCGGCATTGAGCTTACCATGAATTGGGACCAAGGGTCCTAGTCCGAACCAAGAAAAACAACCCCAGAACATAATGCCCCCTCCGCCAAATTTAACTGTGGGCACAATACATTCTGGTAGGAGGCGTTCTCCAGGCAGACGCCAGACCCAGACCCTACCATCAGAACGGTAGAGGGCGAACCTTGATTCATCACTCCAGAGAACCTGTTTCCATTGCTGTACAGTCCATTGCTGGCGTGTTTTGCACTAACTTAACCGAGCTGCGCGGTTGGACTTGGTGATTAAAGGCTTATGGGCGGCAGCACGGCCATAAAAATTAAGCAGATGAGTTTCCTTACGGATGGTATTCATGGAAACAACACATCCTGAAGCTTGTTGAAATTCTTGGCGTATGTGTAACATTGGTTGGTTGCGGTTCTTCCGAATTTCTCTAGACAGAACCCGTCGGTCTCTATCTCCCAGTTTCGTCGGTCTGCCTACTCTGGCCACATTCTGAAAATCACCATTCAGCTTCCATTTTCTAATCACATAAGCCACAGTCGTTTTGGGGTAATTAAGCTCGCTAGATATGTCGATTAAAGATCGGCCATTTCGGTGGTACCCGATGATCACACCTTTCTCAAAATCAGACAGCTCTGTTCTTCTTGGCATCATGCATGCAATTGATGTCAGTGTTATTTTCGACACCACATTTAACAGTGGAGAACTTGACGTATTTCAGGATCGCAGATATCGGCATTTGCATAAGAGCCATTATCAATTATGTATCAATGGGTAGATTTGACACAAATGCTTCGATTTTTTATAATTATTTTTATCCTGAAATAGGTTCGTTTTGGTAATTATCTAAGAAAAGAAGTAAATCACCAGTAAAAAACGTAAATGGAGATTTGGCAATTTGCGTAAAATCTGACGTCATTCAACTAGTTTCAGAGACCAATTGAAAATCAGTTCACTCCTATCCACAATAACTTTCTGAATTTCCACGAAATTCGATCGGATTTTTTTATGGGTAGCTCCATAGAGTTGAATATTAAATTATGTAAAATGATAAATTTTATCGTTCACGCATACGCTGATTAAAAAATATTTCATACAAATACTCATATTTTAGAAAACTTTTAATATATTTATATTTCAATAGCGCCTTATTCTTTCTACTACATTTTGCGAATTTTTCTGAATGTGGCTTTATATTTGGTTGAAAATATTGCATAACATAGAACATTTTAGAAAATATTTAATATATTTATATTTCAATGAATTTTGGTGAATTCCCCCCCTCCTCCCTTTTCTTCTTTGCAAAGCATCTGCAAAAGTATTTGCAAAGAAAAATTTTCTAATTTATTAATAGCCGACTTATTTTAAAACTTAAAATATGTAATATTGATTAAAGTAGTCTGCTTTGCTTAAAAAAAATGATACCTTAAAATCGTGAAACCGAATCAAAACGAAAAAAAAAAAAATCTGCTTTATGCGGGATCTTTATGCCATCATCATTAAATTCTTCTATGCTTTGGTATAGGAGAAATGCTTTGAATGGGACGATTTTGACAATATCATGCTAAACATAGACATGGAAAAAATCGCCAAACAAAATGTACATTTGGGACACTTTCATCCTAGTGCCCGGGGCACATGCCCTTTTCCCCCAACCCTCTCTTAGTTTTGGCCCTGAATGCGAATAAAGCTCTTTTTCTTTTCTATCACAATTGTCAAGTACTTATTAGCAGTAATATTGTATTAGATATTGTATTAATTCAATACTAGTTTTTTTTTTTAAGTCAGTTATTAAAAAATGTCAATTTGTGGAGAATCCCTTAAGATTCAGCCGTTTTTAGAGAGCAGAGTAAAAACATCTCACTAAAATAATGATATCTTTTTGAATTTTCACGATATTTGATTGGATTTTTTTTTATAAGTCACTCCATAGAATTGACTATTAAATGATGTAAAAAAAATGTTTTTCTAGTTCGCGCATGCGCAGATAAAAATTATTTTATACAACTACTCAAATTTCATAAAATATTTAATATATTTATATTCCAATTGCGCTACATTTTTTCTACTGCATTTTGCCAATTTTTCTGAAATTTGCGTTAAATTTGGTCAAAAACCCAGCATGATATAAACAAAAAACATACCAGAATTTTTTAAATTTTTCAAAAAAATCGCTCTATCGCCATAAATATACATGCTATTCTCACAAAAATTAGTGTACATATTCTACTGTATTCATATATTTGTATTCTAAAGCGATAAGTCGTTTCGTGCATTTTCATGTACAGGGCGATCCCAAATATTTCTATTATTCTTTGTTTTTTTGCCGGCCCCCTAATTACCCGCTTAACAAATTAATGTAAATAAATATAAAGTGAAACATAATCTTTATATTTCTGAAGTTCCAGAAGAATCCGACCAGTATATTTTTAAATATTTGACAAAATGTCAAAAACTGAAAGTGTACAAATACTTTTTGGTAGATAGTGTATATATATATATAAGAATAATTTACAAATTTATTTATATAATTATTCCATTTATTTATTTTTAGTAAAAAAAAACGTGTTGTATATCTAATATAATCTCCAGTTGATCCATATATTTTTAAGAAAATTTTATTATTGCCATGAATAATATTTAAATATTTTTTAAGGAAAAAAAAATAAGCTAAATTCACTTAATCTAGCTTAAAAAGCATATTTAATGTTAAAATGACACATATTATGAGTTAACAATCATTGTCTTATTTTTTTAATAATATTATTATTTTTAATTAAAATATTATTTTATTATCTAAAATATTTAAAAAAAAT
Organism: Maratus speculifer; assembly: GCA_964019185.1. Lineage (NCBI taxonomy): Eukaryota > Metazoa > Arthropoda > Arachnida > Araneae > Salticidae > Maratus > Maratus speculifer. Next base: position 41,478,131 of record OZ025293.1, read on the forward strand.
GTATAGAGAAAAGAATTATTTACAAATTTATTTATAGAATTATTCCATTTATTTATTTTTAGTAAAAAAAAAAAACGTGTTGTATATCTAGTTATAATCTCCAGTTGATCCATATATTTTTAATAAAATTCTATAACTGCCATGAATAATATTTAAGTATTTTTTTAAGGAAAAAAATAAGCTAAATTCACTTAATCTAGCTAATAAAGCATATTTAATGTTAAAACGACACATATTATGAGTTAATTGAATCCTCGAAGCTTTATTATTATATTTAAACATAAGAGTAATTCTTGATTTTAAGCCTATTTATACGCTTTGAGTACTGAGGTCCACTTACGTGGACCTCAACAAAATGCTACTTTTTAAATAAAAAATATCACCAAATGAACAAAATAAAGATGTCTGGTGAACATTTATCATGTGTTTAACTATACAAAAATTTATGACACCTTAATTAAAATTACAATATAGATAAAAAGTAGTTACTTCTGCGCAATCGCTGAAGTGGCGGCATTTTTACAAATCACAATTTCAGACAAGTGTATGACCATGAAAATGTGCCTGGTACTGCCATTTATTGGATTCTTTTTTAAGCTTAAACTATCAGAAATGTAAATATGAAAAAAAAATGCAGATAATTTTCATAGTTTTATTATAAACAGCAAAGATCCAAGGTCCACATATGTGGACCTCAGTAGCGAAGAGGTTAAGCAAAAATATAATTTAAAGTTTCGGGGCATTTTAATTTAAAAATGTATTTCAACCAAATAACTATGAATTTCCTTAGCTTCACTGAAAAAAAATACGACTTCTTTGCTACATCGTCACTCCACCGCTTGTATAGAAAACGGTTACTTCAGGCTAACATGGAACATTCTCAGTGACCAAAAGAGTGATATTCTATAAAAGCGGGGGAGTGACGATGCAGCAAAATAGTCATTATTTTTTACAGTGTTGTTTGTTTATGATATAAGACTGGTACAAATAAAAGTATTTTCGAAGTAGAATTATACAAAATATTAATTAATTTTATTTGTTTACAATTCTTTTATTGCCACTTCACAAAAACATACCATAATTCTTTTAAAATTCAAAAATATCGTCTGCTTAAATGATTTCACATAACAAGAATAAAATGCGTATTTGAATTCCTAACACAGAAAAATACTTTTATAATTGAATGTTAATAAGAGAATTTTCACAAATTTTAATTCATTAAAAATATGCTATAATTTTTCTAAAAAAAAGTATTTTATAAATTTTATAAAAGAAATCATGAAACTAAGTTAAAAGGAATGAGCATAGTTTGAAAATCTGAAAGCAGTTTTTGAGATATTTTGTCAGAATAATGAAAATATATTTTATTTATTTATTTATTTAATGATGATTCTAGCTATAATCACTGACCCCATGATTTAAGTTTTTCTTCTGAAAACGTACATGTTTCACGTTTTATTGGAAAAAATGCGTTCGTAATGGAAAAGCATGTAAAATAAATTCATTAAAATAATAATTCATTGAAAAGTATTTCTATAAAAATAATATTCTGCAAATCTACAGATCATAATTTATATTTGTGTTTAATTTCAAGTCAAAATACTGCACAGTTTTTTTGTAAAGTGTACGACAAAGTGTCATTTGAGTGGCCTAGTAGAGGATTCGCTTCGCTCATACTAATTAAAAGTACTATAACTCAGACATTTTTTAAGATACAGACGAAACAAAAAGTGCTTTGGCGTCTTTGTATCAAGGTCAAATGCATAAAATGAAAAATCTTCTTCAATTTCTCACTTTTTTGTACTTATTTTCAAATTTTAAATTTCATTTAAAAAACTTAAATGGCCGCCATTTTTAAACAAGATGGCGGATGGAAGTGGTTAACGAACTCGGTCCAGGCTTTATTAAGTACTATGCACACACCAAGTTACATCCAAATCGATTTATAAATACGAATGTTATCACGTGACAAAAATCAGATCGTTTCAAAATGTCAGCCATAAGAAAAATTCAAAGTGCTATAACTCAATCATTTTTTTATGATATAGACAAAGTAAAAAGTGTTCTAAAATCGGTGTTTTAGGATCTAACACATAAATAAAAATATTTTTCAACTTTTAATTTTTTCGCATTTATTTTTAAATTTTAAATTTTTAAAAATTTTTTAAATGGCCGCCATTTTGAAACAAAATGGCGGATGATGCTGTCCAACGAACTCGGTCGAGATATTTGTATGTACTATGCACATACCAAGTTTCATTCAAATCGGTTCATAAATACGTTAGTTATAGCATGACAAAAATCAGATCGTTTCAAAATGTCAGCCATAAGAAAAATTCAAAGTGCTATAACTCAATCATTTTTTTATGATATAGACAAAGTAAAAAGTGTTCTAAAATCGGTGTTTTAGGATCTAAAACATAAATAAAAATATTTTTCAACTTTTAATTTTTTCGCATTTATTTTTAAATTTTAAATTTTTTAAATTTTTTTAAATGGCCGCCATTTTGAAACAAAATGGCGGATTATGCTGTTCAACGAACTCGGTCGAGATATTTGTATGTACTATGCACATACCAAGTTTCATTCAAATCGGTTCATAAATACGTTAGTTATAGCATGACAAAAATCAGATCGTTTCAAAATGTCAGCCATAAGAAAAATTCAAAGTGCTATAACTCAATCATTTTTTAAGATATAGACAAAGTAAAAAGTGTTCTAGAATCGGTGTTTTAGGATCTAACACATAAATAAAAATATTTTTCAACTTTTAATTTTTTCGAATTTATTATTAAATTTTAAATTTTTAAATTTTTTTTAATGGTCGCCATTTTGAAACAAATAGTGGAGGATGCTGGCCAACGAACTCGGTCGGGATATTTGTATGTACTATGTACATACCAAGTTCCATTCAAATCGGTTCATAAATACGTTAGTTATAGCCTGACAAAAATCAGATCGTTTCAAAATGTCAGTCATAAAAAAATTGCTATAACTCAATCATTTTTTAAGATATAGACAAAGTAAAAAGTGTTCTGGATATGGTGTTTTAGGATCTAACACATAAAATAAAAATATTTTTCAACTTTTAATTTTTTCGCATTTAATTTTAAATTTTATTTTTTTTAATTTTAAATGGCCGCCATTTTGAAACAAGATGGCGGATGATGCTGGCCAACGAACTCGGTCGAAATATTTGTATGTACTATGTACATACGAAGTTTCATTTAAATCGGTTCATAAATAGGTTAGTTATAGCATGACAAAAATCAGATCGTTTCAAAATGTCAGCCATAAGAAAAATTCAAAGTGCTATAACTCAATCATTTTTTAAGATATAGACAAAGTAAAAAGTGTTCTAGAATCGGTGTTTTAGGATCTAACACACAAATAAAAATATTTTTCAACTTTTAATTTTTTCGAATTTATTTTTAAATTTTAAATTTTTAAATTTTTCTTAATGGCCGCCATTTTTAAACAAATAGTGTATGATGCTGGCCAACGAACTCGGTCGGGATATTTGTATGTACCATGTACATACCAAGTTCCATTCAAATCGGTTCATAAATACGTTAATTATAGCCTGACAAAAATCAGATCGTTTCAAAATGTCAGTCATAAAAAAATTGCTATAACTCAATCATTTTTTAAGATATAGACAAAGTAAAATGTGTTCTGGATATGGTGTTTTAAGATCTAACACATAAAATAAAAATATTTTTCAACTTTTAATTTTTTCGCATTTAATTTTAAATTTTATTTATTTTTTTAATTTTAAATGGCCGCCATTTTGAAACAAGATGGCGGATGATGCTGGCCAACGAACTCGGTCGAGATATTTGTATGTACTACGTACATACCAAGTTTCTTTCAAATCGGTTCATAAATACGTTAGTTATCGCATGACAAAAATCAGATATATGTATATGGTTATATATATACAGGTCAGTCATAAAAAACTTTGCCGGTATATGGAGCTCTAGCGGCCAGTCCGTTCAACCGATCGAGGTGAAATTTCAGATATAGCTATTCAGAGCTATGAGCTCGAGATTCTCTGAACGGCAACAAAATGGCGCTCACGGTTACGGTTATAGTTACAGAAACTCGAAATTTTCCAATGGCAACACCCATTTTTTTTATCACAAAATTCTCAGCGCATGGGAAAACCCTAAAGAACGTTGGAACCGTACGTGTATAGCAAGAAACGGACACGTTATGCACGCACAAAAAACTGTTCGGCAAATCCCCCCTCCCCGCATAAAAAACAAGATTGGGACGCAAGGAAAAAATTTGTATATGACACAAAGTCAGTGCACTAATATCTGATTCCAACACAGATCGGAGAAAACTTTTATTTTGATTACGTATTTTCCACATGGGTGCCATCACAGGCAATCACACATTGCATGGTGGCGACTGTGGACAATACAGCCGAATGTTATATCGCATGAGGGATGTTTTCAATCTCACGTTTAATAGAATCTTTCAAATCCGACAAAGTTTCCGGATTGCACATGTACATTCTAGAGTTTAGATATCCCCAGAACCTGAAATCCATAGGAGTGAGGTCGGGGGATCGCGGAGGCCATTGACGTTACCAGTTAAGGTGAAATGTTCCTCCTCCATTCATAATATGCGAAGAGGTCTATCGTTATCTCCATCATATTGGATAAGAAATTCATTAATGAAGTCTATATGTTGTTGATGGTCTCTCACTTTCCACATCTGGGCGCGCTGGTACCAGTAAAGAAACATGCGGATTACAGAGCGCAGTAATTTTAAGACAATTGATTTTGGTATATCAAATACACGAGATGCACCTTTTGTAGTTTGCATGCATCCTCTGGTCACTATGTAATGCGCTTCCATAACAGTATCCTAAGGAACAGTTCGTCGTGCGGATCGCAGACTATCACAGGTGCAATCAATTTCTTTGAATTTCATTACTAAATCACGAAGAGCTTGTAAAATGCATAAGCCACGTATTTGGCGATGGTTTCGACGATAAACGCGCCAGGTTTACGCGGCATTCATCTCCTTTTGATAATTGTTTTACCAACTCAAATCATTTTGTTGGCATCCGCGAGCTCCGACTGAAGAACTGACATTCCCACCCTACTTTTTATCCGTTTTCTATGCTGACTATCTGGCTAACGATGTTCCGTGATTGGTATTTTATTTCTGTCACATTCAAATTTTCTTTGTGCGCCTTGGTCGTGTTTTTTTGGGGCCGTTCATAGAGCTGATTTTGTGCTAGAATAACGCGTCCGTTTATTGCAATAACCATACAGTTCCAACGCTCCTTAAGATTTTCGCATGCGCTGAGCATTTTGCGATGAAAAAAATGGGTGTTGCCATTTGAAAATTTCGAGTTTCTGTAACTATAACCGTAACCGTGAACGCCATTTTGTTGCTGTTTACAGAATCTCGAGCTCATACCTCTGAATAGCTATATCTGAAATTTCATCTCGATCGGTTGAACGGACTGGCCGCTAGAGCTCCAAATATCGGCAAAGTTTTTTTATGACCACCCTGTATATATATATATATATATATATATGGTAAAATGGTAACTGGGACATTTTAGGATTATGTGAAGTAAGAAGAAAAGGCGAAGAAAAGATTGATCTTGCCAGCGGACATGTTTTATACTACAGAGGTACAGAAGATGGAAGAACAAGTGGTGTAGGATTTCTGATTCATAAAAGGTGGAAGAATCACATTGTAGAATATGATAGTGCATCAGATAGAGTTGCAAGATTAGTAATACAAGTGTCCAAAAGATACAAGCTGCAAATTACCCAAGTTTATGCACCAACAATAAGTTATTCTGATGAAGAAATTGAAGATTTTTATGAAGAAGTAGCTTCAATGCATCAAAAGGGAAATTACTACATAAAATTAATAATGGGAGACTGGAATGCTAGAATTGGAGAGAAGAAGAAAGGTGAATTATCTGTAGGAAATCATGGATATGGTATGCGAGATGAAAGAGGAAACAGATTGATTGAGTTTGCAGAATGTGAACAGATGTATATCATGAATTCATTTTTTAAGAAAAAGCCACAAAGAAAATGGACATGGCGTTGTGCAAATGGCTCAACAAGTGAAATCGACTACATCTTGACCAACAAAAAGTATCTTATTCAGGACTGCAGCGTTCTCAATAACTTCAATACAGGAAGCGATCACAGATTGGTTAGATGCAAACTGCTGTTAAATACTAAAGTGGAAAGAATGAAGCTTTTGCTACACTCAAAGAAATCAATCGATATTATAAACCTCCAGAAACATAAAGAAGAATTTCATTTGGAACTTCAAAACCGTTTCCAAGTACTTCAATCAACTTTAGAAGAAGAGCAAGATGTTACAATAGTGAACAAGAAGCTAACCAATACTCTACAAGAAATTGCTAAGAAGATAGCCGGTGATGCACAAGTAAAACAGACAAAGAAAATAACGGAAGAAACAAGAAGATTGATGAAAAAACGCAGAGAATTTAAAATGAAGAAAAATGATCCTAAATCAAGAATTGAATATGCTGAATTATGTAAAACAGTAAGAAAATGCGTTACAGAAGATATCAGAAAAATTAACTGTGATCTTGTTAAAAAAATTCTGGAAGATAACAAAAGTTTAAAATCAGCTAAGCGCAAGTTATGTGTTGGAAGAAAAGGTATTTTTGCGCTGAAGAGAGCAGATGGAACAATCACCAAAATCAGCAACGAAATAGTCCACATTGTTGAAAATTTCTATAATGATCTATATAAATGTGAAGATCAGAGGGAAATCAACGTACACGATCAACGGGAAATCTTAACAGAAACTGAAGAGATAATCCCAGTGATGACAGATGAAGTTTTACAAGCTATTAGATTTACGAAAAAAGGTAAATGCCCTGGAGAAGATGGAATTACAATTGACCTTATCAAAGAAGCAGGAGAAGAATTTGCAAAGAGGCTATCCTTACTGTTTTCCAAATGTCTCAAAAGGTCAGATGTACCAGAAGATTGGAATAATGCTGTGATGGTACTACTTTATAAGAAAGGAGAAAAGGAAAACATTAAAAATTACCGTCCGATCAGCTTACTGTCCGTGATTTATAAAATTTTCACCAAAGTTTTAACGACAAGACTTGAATCAGCTCTGGACTCAGCTCAACCTAGAGAACAAGTAGGATTCCGAAGTGGATTCAGCACAATGGATCATATCCAAACAGTAAGGGAACTCATAGAAAAGCATAAAGAATATAATTTACCTCTCTGCCTTGCCTTTATTGATTATGAAAAAGCTTTTGATTCTGTCTACACATCAGCAGTAGTAGATTCTCTGGAGGACATTGGTATAGACAAACCTTACATCAATATCATAAAGAAGATTTACAAGAAAGCAACAGCAACCATCCGTTTAGATAAAGGAAAAGCGAAGATCAAGCTCGGAAGAGGAGTAAGACAAGGAGACACAATTTCACCCAAACATTTTAATGCTGTCTTAGAAAATATCTCCAAGAAGCTGGATTGGGAAAACAAAGGGATTAGAATAAATGGAGAATTTTTAAGTCATCTCCGGTTCGCTGACGACATTGTAATTTTCAGTAACAGTCCTGAAGAATTGGAAATTATGCTAAAAGATCTTGCAGAAGCTAGCATCAATGTAGGATTAAAAATAAATTTAGAAAAGACTAAGGTGATGTTTAATTCATTTACATCAAAAAAGAAAATTGTCTACAAGAACACTGAGATTAAAGAAGTGCAAAGTTATGTGTACCTAGGACAGGAAATATCATCGGATAATAGTATCTTGAATGAAATCAATAGAAGAATAAGAAATGGGTGGAGTGCTTTCGGGAAGAACAGTATTATTCTGAAGAGTAATATGCCTCTTTGTTTGAAAAGAAAAGTTTTTAATCAATGTATTTTACCTGCATTAACCTATGGAGCAGAAACATGGACACTAACAAAACGGATGATACAAAGATTACAAACAACACAGAGAAGCATGGAAAGATGTATGCTAGGCATAACTAGAAGAGACAGAAAGAGGATAACCTGGATAAGAAATCAAACAAAAGTTTTTGACATCCTTGAAAGAATAAAGCAGCTAAAATGGAAATGGGCTGGGCATATTGCAAGAAGACAAGACAATAGATGGAGCACAAATATACTACAGTGGTATTCCAGAGATGTAAAACGACCAAGAAGACGACCACAAGTAAGATGGAGTGACGAAATTAGAAAAGTGGCTGGTGTAAATTGGATGACGAAAGCACTAGACAGAAAACATTGGAAAAATCTGGGGGAGACCTACATCCAGCAGTGGATCGAAAACTGTTGATGATGATGATGATGATGATATATATATATATATATATATAATTTACATCAAAAAAGAAAATTGTCTACAAGAACACTGAGATTAAAGAAGTGCAAAGTTATGTGTACCTAGGACAGGAAATATCATCGGATAATAGTATCATGAATGAAATCAATAGAAGAATAAGAAATGGGTGGAGTGCTTTCGGGAAGAACAGTATTATTCTGAAGAGTAATATGCCTCTTTGTTTGAAAAGAAAAGTTTTTAATCAATGTATTTTACCTGCATTAACCTACGGAGCAGAAACATGGACACTAACAAAACGGATGATACAAAGATTACAAACAGCACAGAGAAGCATGGAAAGATGTATGCTAGGCATAACTAGAAGAGACAGAAAGAGGATAACCTGGATAAGAAATCAAACAAAAGTTTTTGACATCCTTGAAAGAATCAAGCAGCTAAAATGTAAATGGGCTGGGCACATTGCAAGAAGACAAGACAATAGATGGAGCACAAATATACTACAGTGGTATCCTAGAGATGTAAAACGACCAAGAAGACGACCACAAGTAAGATGGAGAGACGAAATTAGAAAAGTGGCTGGTGTAAATTGGATGACAAAAGCATTAGACAGAAAACATTGGAAAAATCTGGGGGAGACCTACATCCAGCAGTGGATCGAAAACGGTGGATGATGATGATGATGATATATATATGTCAACATTTGAACGGAGGGTGGATTTGGGGTCAGAGGGTCACGATCGGTGAAAATATACCAAAATTTTCTGGAAGTGCTTTCCTCCGGACGGCTGCAATAGGAAGCTTTTTAGCTCACAGGCTATCATAGCCTGAGAGCTTATGTGCCCGCCCGTTCTGTATGTACGTGCGTAACGCGATAACTCATGATAAAAATATCCAATTGACTTGAAATTTTGTATATAGGTATATCCTGATAAGGCGCTTCCCTGATTAGTTTTTGGCGTTCATTCGATGTGTATAAGAGGGGGAACGGGGGGTTCATCCCCCTCCCCTTAATTGATATATGGGTTTTTCATGCAGAATTATCAGTTTTCGTTCAAAATATAGACATAGGATGATTCTGATGAGGCGCTTCTGTGATTGGTATTACGTGCTCATTGGTTACGTATAAACAAAGGAAACGGGGTATTAATGCCCCTCCCCTTTATATATATAGATGGGTTTTTCCTGCAGAGTTATCAAGTTTCGTTCAAATCTCTGGATAGTTCTGGAAGTTTAATGGTTAAGTATAAAACAGGGGGGTAACTCCTCTTAAATTATATAAATGGGTTTTTATTATTAAGAATTTTCCGATTTGCTCTGAATTTTGGATATAGATTTTTATATGATAAAGCATGATCGTGATTAGTTTAGGAGGTTCAATGATTAAATATAAAAAGGGGAAAGGGGAAGCTGTTTTCCCTCCTTTATTTTTTTTTTTTTCGAACGGAATTAGCCCTTGAAAATATAAGGCTGTAATGTACAATTAGTATGCGTCGCCTGTGAGCTCAATGCCATCAGTTTAACATGGCAATATTCTTTTTATTACTTTTTGTAATGAAAGCTACCTAAAACACTTTGTCTAATACTTTAACACTAGAACCGCGGGTAATTTTACTCGAGTTTTCTAAAAATAATATACATCAGATTTTTTATTAAAAACTATTTAACTTATTTATTTAAATAGCTTTTGTAGAGCTTATATGTAACTTATTTTAAGAAGACTTATCTGGTTTGAATTAGCATCTTTTCACGGAGTCCGGGTCAAAATGACCCGTCCCCGCGGTTCTAGTGTTAAGGTAAAAATGTTTCATGTTGAACTATTTTTAAAAATATCTATTTAAATAACTTTATTTTTTCCGATTTTTGTTTGTTAAGTAAACGACAATTTTGCTATATATATTTATAATGAAAATTATCAATGAAATTTTATGAATGAAAACGAAAATTAAACTAATTAAATTTGTTTCAATCTCAAAATTAAGTCCAATAGAGACTGTTTATTCAATTTCGTTCCTTTAGAAACAAAAACTTATCCGATATTGGAGTGTATTACTGCAGCATTCTTGATCTAGTTTTTATTTTGGAATACGCTTAAATATACGAAAATTCATTTTTCCATTTCACTAAACTCATGGTACATACGCTAGGGGGTGATAAAACACATTAAGGCGAGTAATAGTAAATAGGAAACCAAAGGTCCCAAGCGTATTCCAAAAGAGACAGGCGCCATCAAAGTTTAGGGTCCGAAATTGAAAATGATGATAAAAAAGAAAAAAAATGGATCGATTTATTTGCGGTTTTCATTAAAATCATTCTTTAAATTAGTATTTTCTTTTTAAAAAAAGTTTGAAAGAGAACGTTATAAAAATGCCGGTAGAGGGCGCTATAAACTTTGGAGTACCGAATAATTATTTTACCGAGTTTTTTAACACTGTTAAATGTTTTCTAAAGCTTAGACCTTAACTTAAATTTTGTGTGCACAAGTGAAATCATCGGTAGTGGTTAAGTGGAGCAAATTTAACTGTGTTCAGGGGGTTGATTTTTAAACGATTGTATGTAATGAGCAAAATAATATGTGATGAAGCAAACTTTAAGAGGTGATAGTACAGATCAAAACAAACAACATTCACTAAGTAATGCATCATTTGAACTCAAACGCACACGTGTTAGAACATATTCAAACTAGATACATGGAAGCGCTATAGCTACCCTTATGTTGTAAGTTTCCGGAAGAAGAATATGAAAATGTGACATGGGGAAGAAGAAGAAAGCGTATGCAAATTTTCTCTAACATAAAAGTTACTTATTTGAGTGCATAATTGTAAAACTGGGAACTGTTCACAGCCGCTGTCTTCACTTGCTCTGTGGATAGCCGATAATATGGTTTCATACTCTAACCAGGAGAAGGCCGAGATACATTACATGTACGGAGCTGCACACGGCAATGCAACAGAAGCTCAAAGATTGTACCGAAAGCATTTTCCAACCAGACATGTTCCTGATGCGAGGATATTTCAACGTCTGCACCAACAACTGTACGAAAGGAGTTCCTTTGCAAGTTGCATGCAGGATACCGGATGTTCCAGGAGTATTGGTTTGTTGGTTGTCTAGAAGTGTTGTTGGTTTCTTTACATTCCATTTCTGTCTATCCTGATTTCCATCATTTTGTTATCATTTTGCTCATTACATACGATCGTTTAAAAATCAACCCCCTGAACACAGTTAAATTTGATCCACTTAACCACTTCCACTTGTGCACACAAAATTTATGTTAAGGTCTAAGCTTTAGAAAACATTTAACAGTGATAAAAAACCCGGTAAAAAGTAGTTATTCGGTACTCCAAAGTCTAGAGCGCCCTCTACCGGAATTTTTATAACTTTCTCTTCAAAACTTAAAAAAAAAGAAAATACTAACTTAAAGAATGATTTTAGCGAAAACTGCAAATAAATCGAACCATTTTTCTCCTTTTTTATCATCATTTGCAATTTGGGATCCTAAACTTTGATGGCGGCTGTCTCCTTTGGAATACATTTGGGACCCTTGGTTTCCTATTTACACATCTTGATGTGTTCTATCACCCCCTAGCGTATGTACCATGAGTTTAGGGACACCTTGTATATATGATTATTTTTACAGTATTAAAATTAAATAACTGCTACAACATGCAGTATATGTATATAATACAATATAATATCTATGTTAAACTCTCCCATTATTGAAGTTTAAATTCAGCAAATACCATTTACACGCATTCTAAAAATCTATTAACAAACAATTTTCAGTTTCATGAAAATCGTTTGATTTTGGCGAGAAAAAATTGTGCCCGCTAAATCGCGTAACGCTTTCGTCTTTTCACGCCAAATATTCGAAAGTATTTTATTTTTTAAAAAGTTTTTTTAGTAATTCCGTCGCTAAATTTGATTCATCTGTATTACATGCAGAAGTAGTTTAATTAGTATTTCTTTCAACATTTTCTGATTATGCCCAGTCCGGAGACCTTCCTTGTTAGATATATAATTGTTGGTATTGTTGGTAATTGTTGGAAATATATAATTTTCCCACTTAAGATAAGATTCTATTATCGACAAATTTAAATTTGGATTTAAGCAGAAGTTGTTAAACGCAGAAATATGCAAAAGAATGGAAATTTCTTTGGAATTTACGGAAGAAATTTTACATTAAATTACGGAATACATTAAAATACAATTTCCATATTTTAACAGATATTTTATTACAGTATATTATCCTTACAAAAATGAAAAAAAAATAGGTTAAAAAATGGCTACCTTACTGCAACTATACAGGTCAATCCAACATGGATGCGATTCAGACATTTGAAATATCTTCAATTAAGACGCATAGACTTGTCTGAAAAATTATTACACTATAAAATATCTTACTAGGGAACTGCAAGAAATGTAAGTCACCGATTTTGACGAAAGTGGTATTGTTGGAAAGATCTCATCTTGAGCAGTAAAAAACACAATGGAACTACCCGTCGGAAATGATTCCTTTTCGAGATATCTGACAATTTATGTCTCCTAGCTAGTGCACATTTAATGGGGGACCGCAAAAAAAATTAGTCTTGGTTTGAACGAAAAAAATCGTTGAAAAGATATCATCGTGAGGATTAAAAAACTCCATAAAATCACCCGTCGGAAATGAGGCATTTTCGAGATATCCCACAATATGTGTCACATTGCTAATGCACACTGCTGGGAAACTGCATTAAGTGACATAAATTGTCGGATATCTGAATTGTCGGACTGAAATTTCATATTCAGACACTTAAGTGTCTTAATTACTTTTTCAGCCACACATGTGTCTCAATTCAATACGCCTTTATTTGCAATGAAGTTGTTGGAAAATGCATTTTTCTAGTAGATATCGAAAATCAATATATAAAATGAATTTAATATAAACATATTTTATTTACTATGAATTAATTTTCATATAGCTCTTTATCAAATTAAATGTGATGAAATGAAATCTTAAATAATTATTTAAAAAAGAATAAAAATCAAAATAAAATTAAAATTTCGTAATTGAGGCAAGTTATATAAATTTAATAAAACTAGATTCTTTACTCAAAAATCTTTTCAGTGAAATCTTTCCCCATAGATCGGTTTAAAATTGGTGTCGAATCAGATACATTTCCCTAAGGGTGAGTCTGGTTAGAAATTTCGAAAGCTTCATTTATAACTCAATACATTGGAGATGAAGTTCTTCAGAATACTGATGAACTTTTTATAGAAATCTTTCGTATATACGCAATAATGATACGGTCGAAAGATGAGAAAGTAATGGGGCTATTTGCGAAATAGTGAAACGGAATATAATATGCAGCATTAGTCTTCAATTGTGAATAATATTCTATTCACTTTCTCTTTACTTTGGATATTAGTTCTGTCTTATTTCAGTTTATATTCTATTTATTTCCTTAAAAATATTATTGAACATAGAAATTCAGTTTCGAAATGAAATTCAAATAGTATAGTAACTCAGATATTTCCTTTACCAAACGTATACTATGTTTTGTTTTATGCAATGTAAAGAAAAAATATTTGGTTTTCTGTTATTAAGTAACCATTACAAAACTTAAAAAGGCACAGTCGTGGTAAAAATGCAAACATGCCTCAATAACTCTGCAAATAATTATAATGGAGTAAAGTTACTGGTAACAAACGATTGGAAATAAAGCCCTTTTAAAGTACTTTTAAATGATACATACAAATTTATGAAGAAATAAAAACTTCTCAAACACACTGTAAAAACTTCATTTCGCTAGGTCATTTTTCTTCAGGCGCAAAGAAGATGTGCGTCTACGATAAAAGCAGCAGCATGACTGAAATGAAAAGGCGATAAAGGGAACAAGCTGAAGCAACAGCCAATACGAACAACTGATACAGTGACGAAGGGAAAGGAAGAAGCAAAATTGTAAAAAGGAAAAAAACAAAAAGGAAATTAAAAATAGATTACAATAAAATGAAAATGCACACACATATGGGGACCCAATTAAAACATAAAAATTTGCTTAGCAGTCTTCAACAAATGAAAACTAGATCAAATTTTGTTTTTTTTTCGATAGTAACACCCAATTTTGCAATATATTTTAAATTTACTGTTCAAGCCGTTGACAGAAACGAAATTTCAAATCATTCGGATGATAACTTTTTGAATAATATACATTCAAAATTTAGAGCTTCTACTGTTAGCCATTTACCCGCAGATGCTGCGTTGACGGAAAAGTAAAATTAAATACCTGTGCTTAAAACTTTGATGTGGTCACTAATACTTTTAAATTAAAAAAATTGCTTACTTAAAAATCAAAACTTTGATCATTAAATAAAGTAAAGATTTTCTTTCAAGAATTGTGGTGATGAACTTTTTTTTTGCAAAAAAGTTGAATATCCCTATGTTATAGTTTCGGCGGTTAAATGGGTTGAATTACATTTTCATATTTTTATTAATATCTCAAGAAATGATAATCCTAATGCAGTATTTTTTGGCGTGGTTATAATACTAAAAAATCCAAACATAAATGCATTGAATTTGTCGCTTAAATGTTTATATTATGAATTATGAAATTAGTACTCCAGTCGTTATGCTAATTCTCAATTTCCAATTTTATTCCAGGTAGTTTTAGAATTATAATTAAAAAAAGTCAAAATGATATTTAAGGAGCCGTTTATGTTGTGCTGAAAAAAAAATAATAATTTGGAAAAACATATACATTACTTATTTCATTGAAACATCTGGGCTGGCAATATAGTCAAAGCATATTAAGTAAGTGTAATTTAGTAGGAATGACACAGTCATTCTGTACAATTTCAACAATCGAGTACCGATATTTAATTTGGGTACAGCCCCTAAAATTTGTCTCATTTTAAGATAATGAATTGCTATGAAAATAATCATAGAAATTTCATGAAAATTTGTTTTTAGGCTTGTGGAATTAATGTACCACGTTAACATATTAATACCTAAATTATTTTCTTCATTAAAATTCAAATTTTGCATTTTACCACCCCTTTTAAAGCAAGGATAACTTTTATCTTAATTTATCGAGGACTTTGTCTCGAGAAAGAAAGTATTGACCTATCCTCCTTTTTTACTGGTGTGAAATGCGCTTACTTGAATATTTTAAAATTGTCCAAAAAATGGGACGCCAGGCACTGATGGATTAAACTTGAGTATTGCATTGAAAATAATTTTTGGATTTCGATCGTTGCTTTCGATATCTAACTGCCCCCTTAAGCGGATTTTATATTCATCATTTAAAAGTACAGCTTGGTTCCAGTAACTTTCTTCTATAATAATTTGTTGTAAGTTAATAGGGGATGTTTACTTTTTATTCAACGATTCTACTTATTGCAGCCTTAACGTAAAGAAAGTAAAACATATCTTAATCAACGAAATATAATAAATCACTAGCAAAAGTATGCAATAACCTTTTAAAATATACTCACGATTTCGAAAAGCGTTCATATCTCTTAAAACAACAGAAACCAATACAATTTTTGAGATTTAAACAATAATTTATAAATCTTTTTTCAGCCACTAAGTTTCAAAAGCAAATTGTTCTTATTGCAAATAGTTCTTATAGAGTATTAGTGAGTTTTCTGAAACCCGAATATCGAATTCTCATGGTTCTATAAATCCTTTGCACTCGAGAGTTGATCTCACTGATTACTAGTGTCGCGCGTAAATGGGTGCTCCAAATACTCTGGACACCAGCATTTTAAACTCATTTTCTTTGCCTTATCTAATGGCCGAATAATCTGCGATAAAAGATGGTGAAATAAACTGTAAGATATTAATTGTGTCGAGAGCATTAAGCGTTCCGATTTACGAAGTAAATCGGACAACACTAGTAATGAGTGAGATTCACCTCTCAAGTGCAAAGAGTTAATTCTCGATACTTACTTGCGTAATTGAATTTATAATCGAAGTGTAACAAAATAATAGTGATTTTAATGTTAATGCTGTTGGTTTATCATGTTTGTCTGTAAATCATGTAAGATGAAGATGAAAATGTTTACTTGAAAATTAATGGAATCTGATAAACCTATAATCCGGGATGAGAGAACTGACTAATAAGCAGTAAAAACTACCTTGATTTTTTCCCGAAATTTAGTGAAAGAAAATTAAACTTTTTAAAAATAAATGCTTCTTTAAGCCCATTGAGACAACGGATGGATATGTATCTTCAAAACTTGTTTTTGATATCACTAAAAAAAGTAATATTTTCCTTACTTCATTAAGACATTCGCTTAATTATTCAGCTAAATTTAATTATTTGACACAAAGTGGTATCAACTGAATACAATTCATGTAAAAGAGGCTTGTCTTGAATGAGTTAAATTTTGGAAACATTCGATTTCTGAGGTTTCTAACGATAAAAACTATTTTATGAAATAGTGGTTATTCGGAAGAGATTATTGTTATGTTTTTGGTAGTAATTATGTCGCAAATTTTATAGATTAAGTTTCTTTCTACAGTGCTTCCTGAGGTAATCATTCCCCCAAAATTTCGATATATCTCTACCGATCACGATCCCCATAGCCCGTTCAAATATTGATTTATGCATAATTCGATAAATAAATAGATGGATAAGATGTGTGATATTCGTTATGCTGTAGCACTCGTATTTTTTAACTGATTTGTATGTGACTGAGTATGTGTACAGGACTTATCACTGTCTCGATTGAATCCGTCGACCAGCTTCATCCATCATTTTGGTTCAAAAGGCACAACCACTTAAATATTTTAAATTGAAATATATACGCAAAATATTAGAAATTTAAAACGTTTCTTCCTTCCAGTATCCAAACTTGATACAAGGATTCCGATGATTTTTTTTGTTCTGCTTCTGTCCAAAAAATGACTGACAGAAAGAAGTTTGAAATTTTAGGTGGCTGACATTTTGAAACAATCTGACTCTTGTCATGCGAAATCACCCGATTTTATCAAGCGATTTGGATGTGACTGAGCATGTTTGCAGGACTTACAATGCCCCAAATGAGTTTGTTGCCAGCTTTATCTGCCATTTTTTTTTAAATGGTGGCTGCTAAAATAATTGAAATGTAAAAAGATACTAAAAACGGTGAAAAAAAATCATACAAAAAATTTAAGAGTTTTATTTTTTAATTGGTCTTCCTTGATAAAAATATTTCGGAGAATTTTTTCTTTTGTTCCTATCCCACAAAATGGCTGGAATATAACAGTTTGAAAGTGTAAAATGCAGATTTTTTGATAACCAAGCTTTCATTTATTACCTTTAGGAACCGTGGCTTTACGCAAATTTAATCGTTGAAACCATTATCATTGCTACTCTTATTCGCTTAATGCTGCATAGCATATCCGTCCGTATCAGTTTTCTCCAAGTTAAGCGATACTTGGCGGTGTGACTTATTTGGAGATTTTTTCATTCAAATTGAATTTTAGAGAAAACTGAGATTTGATCTTCTATGATCGAGCTCCACGCATTTTACCTTTATGTGTTTGAATAAAATTAGCCTGGAAAAAGATGGGAAATTCTCTTAGGGTGCTATTACATGCAAGCGACAAAAATCATTTACTAAGCATTTCATTGGCTGTTCGAAAAATGACTTTGCAGTTATTACGATTTCGAAGCATTTGATTGGCTAAACGACTCGCTTCGTTTCAGGCGCAAAAACGCTCCGACACACGAGAATCGCGTGCTTTCCGAGCGACTCCCCTAGAGCTACATGAAGACCCCCGGAATTTGAAGCGATTCTGACCCCTCGTATAATAGTACTATTATCGTACCGGTAGAGGCCAGGAAGACCTTTTTGTTATTATACATGTATGTCGCGATTTCTTATAGAACAGGGAATTTTAATTGATGAAACTTTTTAAAGAAGTTTCGTGTATATAAGTGATCATATATTATTCACGAACAAATTTTTTAACAAGATTGATAAATTTTTGATAGTATCTTCGTATGCAAGCAATACTTATATAGTCGGGAGTTTATAAATTAATGAGGATATTTGCGAAACAGTGAAAATAAGTATAAATGCAGCATTAGTCTTCAATCTTAATATAAATCTTATTCACTTTCTCTCTGCTTGGTATAAGTTCTCTTTTGTATCAGTTTATAATTCTGTTTGTTTCCTTAAAAGAATTTATTTAAAATAAAAATTCAGCTTCAAAATGAAATTCAAATAGTATGATAAATGAAATTTTCAGATTGTTTGGTTTTATGTAAAGCAAAAAGTAAAGAGGGAGATTTTTCTATTATTTAAATTTCTATTATCAAAAAATACCATTATTGTGTCATTTTGTTATTAATTTTTATTGAACAGAGACATTTCAAAAACTAAAACTTTTTTGCATACACTCAATCAGGCTATATTTACATGGAGTTCTTTCTCGTGTTCAATTCTTTTAGTATTAAGAATAATGATATGATGATCGAAACATGACCAAGTAATTTTCTATTTGCGAAAAAGTGAAACGAAGTATAATATGTGGCATTAGTCTTCAGTTGTGAAAGATATGGTATTCACTTTCTCTTTGCTTCTGATAGAATTATGATTAGTTTTCTTTATTTCAGTTTATCTTCTGTTTATTTCTCTGAAAGGATTTATATGTCATTAGAATCCAGTTGCAAAACTAGATTCAAAATTACAGTAAGTTGGATATTCCTTGCTAAAAAATATTCAATTTTTCAGAAAGTCAAAGGTATTAGATGGGATTTTTCTTTAAATCTAAGTAAGTTTTAAAAAATCATAATCAGGTCAATACACTGCTAAAAATTTCTGCAGGAATAAAGAAAGACGGGTCTCTCTGTTAAGTTATACTAGTTCTCGGTTAAATATAATTAATTGAGTTTCTCGGTCATCATTTTACAGATATTCCCCTTATCATGTATATTTTTTCTTGTAGGGATATCCATGTCTTTATTTAAAACTATTTTTATCTATGTTAAAGCTTGTAATTCAAAATGCACACTTTTACTATTCTTTTGAAAAAAAAATTCACCATATTAAAGAAGAAAATTTAGTTTTAAAATTAGATTTTTTAAAACTAAGGATGGGAAAAATAATCTCCTCGGAGTTAGTGAGGATTTTTATCGACAATCGCATAAAAGACATACATTGTTACCAATGCCAACAAATTCTGTAGTTCAGTCCGCTAGGTGTCCTTCAACTGTCATGAGGTTGGTTTAAATCGCAAGATGGCTAGGTACAAAATGTGTAAAAATTAAATGATACACCAATTAAAATTTACTCAAAAATTAAAACCTCTTTAAGTCACTAAAGAACGAGTTTTTTACTAATATTTAAAAATAAATTAAATTATTATCATTAAAAATAAATATATGGAGATCTTTTGTATTTTAAAAATGTTAAGTTACAGAAACTAGTGTAAATTTACCGAATAACTTCTCTTATTTTATGTAAGACTTATATAATGGATTACATGCAAATTCTTTGTAATTTCACAGAAATCTTTTGACAGTGTATGTTGCTAATTCTTATAGAATAGTAGTATGTCAAACAACGGCCAATATTTTATGGTAATCTTGAGTCTACAACCGTGTACTCGAAAAATTATAACGTAATGGCTTTTTTGTGAATTAGTGAAGTATAATATGTAGCATTAGTCTTCAGTTGTGAATTATATGGTATTCACTTTCTCTTCGCTTGTGATAGAATTATGATTAGTTTTCTTTATTTCAGTTTATTTTCTATTTATTTCGTTAAAGGGATTTATCCGTCATAAAATTTCAGTTGAAAAATTAGATTCAAAATTATTGCAAATCGGATATTCTTTGTTAAGAAATATTCAATTTCTCACGAAATAAAAAGGCATTGGATGAGATTTTTCTTTAAATTTAAGTATGTTAAAAAAATACCATAATCAGGTCAATATGTTGTTAATTCTTAGAGAATAGTAGTATTTCAAAAAATGGTCAATTTTAATGGTTATCTTGAGTCAGCATTCCTGTTACTCGAAAAAATTTAACATAGTTGCCTTATTTGTGAATTAGTGAAAGGAAATATATCATATCTATAAATATAATATGCCTGCAATCTTGATAGAGATGGTGTTAATTTTCTCTTTGCTCCTGATAAACTCACGAATATTTTTTTTCAGTTTATATTTTTTTCTGCTTAATAAAAAGATTTATTTCACAGATAAAACAACCTCAAATTAATATTAAACGAAAAGAATAAATCACATTTTCATTACTAAACATAGATTTTATTCAGTTTTCTACATAGCAAACAAATATAATATAGTACTTCTTTCATAATCAAGAAAATACACACATGAAACTAAACCATAATTAATCTCATTTAATATAGATATTTTTTAATAAGACATTTTCAGCCCTTTTATGTTGTATTGTGCTGCAGAGTAAATATAATAATGGATATTACCATGATTTGTACCTGGAAAATATTTTAAGATTAAATAATTTCTCGCTGTTTTCCAGCAGATAGCAATACCAAAACTTCAAGAGCTTAGTTTAAGAAGGTAATACATCTATAATGAAATACTCATGTTCCGACATGGAATACAAATACTGCCAGAGCCAGAAAGATGGAAAAAGTCAGTGGATAGCAATGGGAGATACTTTTAGTGATATGTGTTTTAATAATTATTTTAAATAAAGAATTTTCTTGAAGAAACAGCGATAGCTGATTCACCTCTCAATAAATAATGTATAATCTTCTATTTTCGTATTTTAGTTTTAAATACAGTGTTATACATAGATTGTAAGATGCATATTTTTATAACTGATTTGCAATTATATAAATTTTTGTAATTTATATTATTACTTTTTAAAATTTTCGCTTCATTAATTGCCAAAAGTTTAATTATATGGTGAAGGAATGGAAGAATGCCCCCCCCCACACACACACAACAACAACAGTTTTTATATATGAGGATGTTTTTATATGCATGAACTGTGAATAAGCTTCAGGTTCACTAAAACTGTTTTGGAAGACAAATGACAATTTTCTACAGTTGCGCGATTTACCAATGATTTGAAACACCATCATTTACGTTTTCACGTTCTCTGCCCGATTACTCACGTCATTTTCTTATATTTCTAATTTGATGTTTATTACCTTACTTGAAACCCTAGAGTAACTCAGCTGATAATTTTAGTAATCATCCACTCCAAATCAAAATATTTGAAAAATAACAATACAATAATTGAAAAATAACAACATAAAGTATGATAATCCTAATATTACTCCTTTTGTCATATTTTTATCACCATAGTGGGGTATTTCTGTTGCCATTGTTATAGAAATATCATTAAAGTTTACAAAAATTAACTAGTTCGAAAACTAATTTAAAATCGAAATTTTATGAATTATTATACCTTGGTATCATGCAAATAACTTGCGTGCGTTAGTTTTCTTGCTCAACGTTTGATATTAAAGGAGAGGAAGTTTGACAGCTCGTAGCTTCATGTTTTTCACAATTACACAAAGTTGTACTATCAAGTTAAATATTATTTATTAAAGAATATAATGCCAGTTACGTTTGTATATTTATACGGGATTATTATCAAAAATTGAACGATGAGTACCTTTCTTTAGTCCTGTAGTTTACCTGATACCTTTATTACACGCCAGTATTTAGTTAAAATTTTATTCAAACTAAAACATTCTTAAAACTACTGAAATCACATTTTGACAAATGATCATCCATAGAAGGCCATCCATAGAGTTCTTTGCGTGGTCCTGTATATCAGTTTATCCATATTCTAATAATATTTCCCAGTAAACTTAATACAATTCTGCCTTAAAAAGCACTGCTCATTTAAAAATCACATTTAAGTAATTTACGCTGATACACAGTAACCTTTACGAATTCTTTTGTACTGTCCTGTATGTCAACTATAGCATTTATACACACCATATAGCATGCATAGATATAGTGAAACTTAAAAGCACATATCCTAATTAAAAATGCATTTTCTTCCATCATCGCTAACATACAGTACTTCGGATAGAATGTACTATTTGAAATCTTTTGTATGTCTCTAAGTGATATGCACTTCGTATTATACATGAAATAACTTATAGTAAGCCTCAAAATAGCAACGTATATCTCTCTCATTATACACGAAATGTTTTAATATAATTTAAAAACGCCGCAAACAATCCTCATATAAGTTTTTGTAATGGAATTATTTTGTGCTATCCTGTAGATGAATGATAACTATTATTTGCTCTGCATATTCTACAGAATGAATATTTTCGTGCTCTTCATAAGTGCATATCAATTCGATAACGTTGGAAAGGGTGCAACATCTTTAAAATTCATTTGAAGTGATTTTTACCCATTGACCGTAATGTAACGGAATATTTTTACTGTCATGTAAATAAATTAAATATGCTACAAAGTTAATTTCAAATAGGATTCGTGCTAAGATAAACGTCAATAACATCCATAAACTTCAAAGTCATCCCACGGGAGTTAGAGGGCAGACAGATGAACAGACGGCCAGACAAACCGAAATCATAAACAGTTTTTAAGTTTGTTGGAAAGTGTTAAAAATGTTAAAAATATAACAAAAGGGGTATTTCTAAGTCGTTGTAGATGTGCTAGAATACTATCACTACAGTACCAGACTGGTTAAACGATTATGACGTCAGCGTGCGTCAAAATAATGTAAATACTGTGTTTAGGTGATAGAAATTAAATCCTCTCAGTATATACAAAATGAAATACCTAAATGGATTGTGAAGATGAGGTCTAGGACTCTTCACCACACAGTACAAGAATTTTCTCTAAACTCCAGAATTCCTGAAAAGAAAAGGTGTTTTTAACTCTTAAAACATAGATTGAATAGATCAAACAGAGTAAAAATGCATTTTAACAGGATAGAGGAACAGTGGATCAGAATTAATTCAAGTAATGATATAAGAATATTCTTTTTCGGTTGTGATGGCATAAGATATCTAAGGAAATCACTGGATAATATTTGCATTTTAATTGTAATGTACTTTCGATAAAACATCCCATATTATGCTCTGTAGTTGGATGACATCCAGCAGATGCAGACAGAATTTGCTATTCATGGGAATATAAAAGTTCAAAAATGAATAAATGATACTTGAACTCAGATTAAAATCTTCCATACATGATATTTTCCAAGATGATTAAGCATTTAAATTGAACAGGATTCTTCCTCAATCCATGTTATTGCTGTGTGCAAAAACTGGTTTCGAAATAATTACGTCAAATTACTCGAATGACCTAGTAATGCTTTAAACCTGAAGTCAATTGAAAATCTGTAGAATCGATTAATTAATCTGATTAATCAAAAGCAAACCAGTAATAATAATCGAATAAATAGAAACAATAAATAGATCTTAATTTCACATTTTAAAAGCTTTATTATTAAAAAAAACTTTGCTTACCCTTCGACATTTTTTGTGAAACTGTAATAAACGGTAAAGGTTACAAAATTAACAATTAACTAAAATGTTGAGAACATTTTATATAGCTAATTTTATCTATGTACGCTAATTTTCTTAGCGAAAGTTATTAAAATGAAGAAAGTTCTTCATCAATTCATTGTACAATATTCTTGCTTAAATTATCTTCCCAATGATATTTTCTTTATTTTACTAAAAAAGGGGGTTGTTATGCGCAGAAAAGTAATTTTGTTTTCAAAAGATTTTTACAACTTTGGGTACTACTGTATTTTATTAGAGCACATTTTGTAATTGGAATTATGATTATATCAGCCGCGAGTTAACACATTGATGACCCAACCTAGAATTGTTTGCTTTTTCTGAACCACTTAAACTTCACCTTATTTGTTTGATTTTCTACGATCAGCAATTTTTTCCTGTGAGTTGTTTATAAGCTGGGTAATATTGTGCTGTAACAATCTGCTGTGTGACTGTAAGGTCTCATGGTGCGCAGAATAGTGAGCATATGGACTTGTGCACATGCGGCCATATGTACCGTGAAGTGGTTAACGTCTTAAGGGATCTATTCATTGAAAATCTCTAATTCCATGTTAATCTATGGGGAAATTTGCTCAGTACACTGCAAAAAATAAATGTGTAAATTTACACACAAAAATGTGTAAATCGATGATACAAAAACGACATGTCTATATGTGTAATTTGGCGTGTAAAATACGCCAAATGTGTAAATTTCAAAGTACACATTTTTATGTGTAATTTGATGATAAGTCCAAATGTGTAAAATTTATCTGATAACTCATGAAATACACACTTTAAAGTGTAAGTTGTACTGAAATACACATATTTCTGTGCAATATTTTTACACATATATTTGTGTAATATTCTACTTTTACACATATTTTGTGTAATAGGAACATACACATAATCTTGTGTAATATACTACATACACACATTTTTGTGTTATATGCAGAATACGCAGATTTATGTGTTAATATTGTGTTCTTACACATATGTATGAGAAACATGCAAAACACACACTTTTGTATAATTTTTAAAATACACAGATTTTTGTGTACACAGCTTTATTTTATGCTTTGACATGTAAATTGAGAAAAAAATAATGTTTTTATGGTCACGAAACAAAATTCCATAAAGAACAAACTCATGTAATACTTGGCGTTTATTTTTTTTTAACTGACTTACAAACAAGACCAGTCTTAAATTATAATCTGTTAGCTTTCTGTTAGAGTTGGTTTGAAGTCCGAAAATCATACATTCATAATTTATGAACAAGAATGTATAATTTGAGTATAGACAATATGGAGACTGTTTTTTTAAATTAAGTTAAAAGTTAGAGTTCTTTCACACCATCTTACAAGTGTAGCAGCTTGTGTTGTTTTCAATTTATTTAAAATTTCCTCTTTTTGGAAATTCATATAGATTTTTTCTCCATATTCTCAAAATGGCATAATTTTAACTGTATTTATAACTGATAAAATGGTGATTTTTTTTCATTTGTTGCGATGTAAAGGTTAAAAAATATATATATACTTTTTGTTTCTTTTTTTAATAAATTATTACAAACTTTTTTCGTTTGCGCTAATTATATTTTTGCACTCTCTTTGAAAGCTTTTGCTCACTTTAATTTCCAAAGTTATCATCACACATGTAAGGCTCTACAGCTAGTATTTTTAACCAATAACGTTCAAGCAGAATTTTCCTTTAATATAATTCGACCAGATGGGTGAAAAAGCGTCCAGGGCAAGATTCGAACCAGGGACTTTTAGCGTAAGCTGCCAGTCTGGCATTAGTTAGCTTTATTTAGTATAATTTTAGTTCTTTGGTTGAATTATGTCCGCCAGATTCATCCACGATAGCTCAATTAGTAGAGCATTGGCAGCTCTCATTAAAAATCCCAGTTCAAACCTAGGCCAAAATACTTTTAATTCTGTTGGAAAAATTACAAGTGATTTATTTAAAAATTAACATAATTGTATTAAAATTAATAAAGAATTATTCTTTTATCAAATTACATGACATTTACAGCAATATTTGTTAAAATTACTAATGAAATATTTCTGCTTAAATGTTCAAAACATAATCAAAATAAATTTATATAAAATATATATTCTTGCATTATATATAGTATGTTTTGTAATCTTTAAATTATAAGGATTATTGATGATAGAATTGAAAGATTATTGATTACTGTGACTGAATGAAATTAATTTAGTATTTTAATACGCATTTTGAACGCTAAGTCACTAGTGATTATTTAATTATACAACAACTATAAAAATATTAAATATAAAAAGGAAAACCGATATTAAGTACTTATATTTTATGCATTTTAATTGCATGGTATTATTCACTATAAATAATACATGCGATTATAATACAGTAGACGCAGTTGATACAGATAAGATGGACAGAGAAAATGGGATTTTACACCAAAGTTGCAATTATGATGTCACCAAAATCATCTTGAAATATATATATGCATAATATAGAAATATACTCTATACGGCGAACGGTGAACGGCCACTTGAGATTTTAGATATTTTGTCAAATATCTAGAAAAAAACATGAAAAATTTCCCTGCAACTGCAGGCGTGCGTAAACATAATAGTATAGACCATATATTATCATGAATATTTTTTCCCTTTCGCCCCATGAACATTTTTTCAATTTGGACCTGTCAACAAATTGAAAAAGAAAGTATATCTTTTGGATAACCCTGTCAAAACTAATGTAGCAAAAGTGTTCAAAGTGTAGATTATGATTAAGTGGTTTATTGTAATTGACTGTGCTCCTTTTTGTGTGGATAGCATGTATATTCGTAGAGAAATTTCGTTTTTATAAAGAAAAAAATCCAAATTTTGCAAGTTTTTTGCTTATAACTTGCAGAGTTCTTAATATATATATATATAAATCCTTCCAGAAAATATGACAAATAACATTGTACATAATACCTTGTAATCAGAATTATAAAATAATAAAAATTGTATGAAATAATGAATAGGTTTACTAAATAATTTTTCACTGCGCATGCGTGAACGCTATCAAAATTCCACTTCTATATTGTGTTAGATAAATGTATAGAACAAATTTTTTGAAAATCTCAAAAGCATAGCTTGAAAATTCTGAAAGTGATCGTCGAAGCTCAAAATATATTGTTCCCAAAATGAAGCAAATAAATGGGGGCTTGTATTCAAATATAATAGTGCGTGCCACATTGTGTATTTTACATTGGCACTAATCAATGGATATATGGATAGAGCCCCTCATCTTTTTACTTTATTTTGAAAATAACGGATTTTGAGCTTATTCTATCTACGATCACATTCAGAATTTTCAAGGTATATTTTTGAGACTTCCACAAAAGTTGCTCTATACATATAGCTAACACAATATGCAAATAAAATTTTGATAGTGTTCACACATGCGCAGTGAAAAAATTTTTAGTAAACCTATTTATTTTTCATACAATTATTATTATTTTTTTTAATTCTGATTACAAGGTATTGTGTACAATGTTTCTTGTCATAGTTTCGTAAAAGTGCATTATTTTATATTCAGAAATCTGAAAATTATAAGTAAAAAATTTGTCAAAATTTGGGACTCTTTTTATAAAAATCGTAATTTCTCTACGAATATACATGCTAGCCACATAAAAATGAAGACAGTTTATTACAATAAGCCACTTAATTATAATCTATAGTTTGAACGCTTTTGCTGCATTAGTTTTGACAGGGTAATCCAAAGGATATTCTTTCTTTTTCAATTTGTTGACAGCCCCCTATGGAGTTTGATGAAAATCTTCACGGAAATGCGTGCCCTGTACTGTTATATTTACACACTTAGAGTTTCAGGATAATTAATTCCTCGTGTATTTTTCTACATATTTAACAAAATGTTTAAAATCGCAATTCGCGGTCACCTACGTGACTTCCCGCATAGGTAAAACCGGCGAAGTCACCTAGGTGACTGACTATACCACACGGTCAAAGCTTTGACCGTATAGTATATATGAGGACGTAAATTTCAAAGCTCGCCTTATCGAGAAAAAAAAAAAAAAAAAAAAAATAGAAAATCGCGAAAAAACCTAACTGTGTCCAATATTTTTCATTATAAAGCGTGGTTTTACATTGATAGAAATACACGATAAAACTATTTTTTATGCGGATTATAGTGTTTTTTTATGTAGGTTCATTAATAGAAAAGATTGATAGAAAAAATCGATTTTTTAAAATTTAAAACTCACGTTCTCATGTATACATTCCAAACACTTGTCATGCCCCACAAACATCCTTATATAAGTAATATTTACGTCTTATGTTCTATATATTGATGTATCTTTGTCATCGTATACATCTTAAACACAAGTCATGTAGGTATGCTTCACATATGATGACTACAAATGAGCATAAATGTTATGAAACGTTAATTGTAATATATATTATTATAAAGTCATATGTGCTCTATAATTTGGCAACCCATCTTCAAGAGATCGCTGCAACACATAAATACCTAAAGAAATTCAAACTACTTCGATTCTAAAATGTACAATGAGTTTTAATGCTATTTGAAAAATGAAATAAAAATAAAAAAAAAGTAGCAAATTCTCCTATTTTCTTTTATGTATGTGAAGTAATCTTTTGACTTTTTCGATCTACTCTTATATTAACAATATTTCTACAGCTATCAAATGATACTTTTTTAAATTTTTTATTTTTGTTGTTTTTGCTAATAGTAGTTTTTGAATGTAATACGCTGAAAAAAGTCTTCAATTTATGTAAAATATTTTTAATTATTTCAATCTAAAAATCACAAAAAAAGAATGAAAAACAATGAATCGAAATTTGTTAAAAGGTGGGATTTGATATTGTTAGAAATAGTGTTAAGAAAACTACAGCATGTAAAAATATGAAAACGTGCAGTTTTTTATCAATTATTGTGATAAACAAGCTGAAACATAATTATTTCAAGTGCTATTCAATGTTGAAATTGCAAATATTTATTGGGGTGTTAAAAGGAATCATTTTAGAAATGTCTAAAATAAATAAATAAATAAGAATACTGTTATTTTTTCATATTTAAAATAAGCAGAAATTTATATACTTCACATCAACATTATCAATTTTCAAATACAAAATAGTAAAAAATCTCTTTTTTAGCTATTTTCCATCATATTAAAAAATCTGCAAAGTTCATTTTACAATTACGATGCAAAACTAATGAAATAAGAAATAAAACTTTGAAGTGAAAATTTATCTCAGTATCGCATGTTGACAATTCTAAGAACAATTAGGCTGACAACTGCTATGTTTGAAGATAGCAACAATAAATATAATCATCTTTTTTAAGCTGACAGTAAAGGTAACATTGATTCTCATTGGATGAGTAACCTTCACTTTTTGGAATGTTGCAGATATACAACACGGTGATATAAAGGATTAATTCATTTTATATAAGAGTTTACAAGCAGTAAAAAAATATTGAAAACATTTTTATTATTATTAAAAAATAGTTTTAATAACACATTGTAGAAAATACATTTTTATTTGTGAAATTATACATTTAATCCAATAACTCTTAATGTATGATAAAAATAAACAACGATCGTTAAGTGTTTATATCACCCAGCACCGCATCTACTCTATTTTGCCTATAATGTGAAAATTTTAATTCGTTTTTCAAGTATGTATCTGGTTTGCTGGATGTTTTTTTGCCAGAGTCATTATAAATCTAATACTATCATAAATAGTATAAAGGATTACAATCTACAATTGAGTTCTTAAAACAATGTGGTGAAAATTTTATTTATTTAAGTTTATTAAAAATCAGATAATGTTTTTGTATGTGACTCAATAAGAAAAGAATAATTAATACAATATCAAACGATTAACTAATTTTTAAAGTAAAAAAATACGTAAAAGAACTCAGATCATTGGTATAAAATAGAACAACATATTAGTTCATTATGATTATCACCAATATTTTATTTATAGGATTAGATGATAATTATAAAAAAAAAGAAATCCATTTGAATCATACCGTTTTCTAATAGCGCTTATGGTATATATATTTTGAAATTTATCTGTATAATATCAATCAAGATATAAAATAGGGTACATTTCGGTTAATCGGACGCCAATATTATATATGCAATACACATGCATATATATATCTATACACATATTGTATCTATATATGCATGCACACATATAAATATATGCTTATATATATAAACATAGTTTAATATGTATTTATATATTTATTTGTATATATATGTATATATAACACTGGCGCCAAGCTAAATAAAAAGTACATAAAATAATAAAGCTATCCAGAATGAAAAGTAAGTAATGAAATACAATCATTACATTTTAGCTTCATATCGTTGAAGTATATGCGACATTTTTTTATAATAATTTTTTTTTAGTAATCATGTTTAATCCGTTATTGATTGTATAACTTCTACATTTTCATTTGCAAATGTATCCAAACTTTTAATTTACTTTGAAAATTTTCAAATTAGAAAATTTAACAATTGTAAAGTTCCACGTACTATGGATATTGCTTTATAGATTTTCTAACATTTCTCAGGTTGAATAATAAAATTAATAATCATCGAAATTGATCCCCTCCTTAATATTACATTTACATGTTTTCTTTTAAAAACATTTATCCATTGTGCCTTATTTCTTATAATCATCTTCTGACCAGGTGCAATTTTTAAAAAATAAAAATATGTAATGCAAATTATTTCAGAATATTACTTAATACAAAATTTTAAAAATTATGTTTGAAAACATTCTCTAAAAAGGCTTTTTTATTCAATAATTTAAATATCTTTAAATGTTTATTGATTACATAACCATTGATTGTGATGTTTTTTCATATACTTTTATAATTTATGAAACCATGATCTTAACCAGTTATTTTTAAAAAGGAAACAAATCTGATTAAAATGCTATTGAAATCACAGTTTTCTAATCTTCTGATTAAAATTGTCACTAGGTAAATTATGTATTTCAATAAAATAAGCAATAAATTTATTAAACTAAATGAAGTTAATGAAATATTCAAATTTTAAAACATGTTTATAAGAAGTTAATTAAAATCTTTATAATTTAAAGAAAAACAAAATATCAAGAATAATTTCTTTTATACCTGCTTTTCACTGACATTCTTTATTGTTCGATTTCGTTGGAAAATTAATAAATCCAATACATAAGCACAATAGCTAAGGCTGGAAGCACATACACCACGCCAAAGCCAGTGTATTTATCTCGGACTTATATATTTTGTATAAAGTATGATCTTGGAAGAACTGCTCAGCAATTCATTGTTTAAATTACAAAATCCGTGTCAATACAGATCTATGTTGTCGAGAAAACTTTCTTGCATCCGTTCGAAAGCGTACTACATGTATCTATTTACTTTTATTCTACGGTTAGCCAGCCGCAGACGACTTTTTTTCCTAGCAGATGCAAAATGTGTTTTTAAAAACAAAACAGCGTTATAAGAGAAGAAGAAAAAATTTTATCTGTCATTTTTTATATTAATTTCCTGTTGAATAAACTGCTTGTGATCTAACTATTCTAAGACATTTCTGGAAAACAATAAATTGAAATATGAAAAATTATGTTATCGTTGTAGTATAAATTGTGTACATTTATTTTACATTCAGAAAATGTTAAATCTATTTAAAATGTTTGTAAAAAGTGGAAAGCAAATTTTTAAAGAACAACTTAAAATCCTTAAACGTTAACAGAAAAAAATATATACCACTATACTGTATACTAATATATACAACTATATGTATACAACTATTTTTTATAGTATTAAAGCAGCTTTTCATTACAAAACGCCCCCAAATCTTTGCTTTTCTCAATTGGATATTATTTTCTGCTGTTTCGGTTTTAAGATAAATTTAATAAATCAGTACAAACTTACCGGATTATAAAAAAAGAGAAGAAAAACATTTTTTAAAATTCAAAACTAATAGATTTTTCACATCATTTTTTTTTTACTTATTTTATTATTCATATACAACACCAAAAAGCATTTTCATTCGAAAAAAAAATTAGTTATAAATTCAAAGTTTTGAAATTTAATAAAAATAGAAATACTTTCGTATTAATCAGATACCGAGGGTTAACAATAAACAAAATCACAAAATATTTTGCTATGTATAAGCAATTTCATTTTTTTACATAATAGTTTTAATATTTTGTATTTATGTTAGTTTTTTACATAATAGCGCGAGGTTTGATTACATGTCTATTACAGCTACGTTTTATTTATATACTTTTTATACAAGTTTATTTATATGCACGTTTTCAGTTTCGTTGCAAAATAACTGACCGGAAATAAATGCTGATTTTTTTTTTTTTAATGGAAACATTTTAATCTTGTGTAATTGGACTGCATACAATAGTTTTAAAAAAGAAACATGGTTTCAGATTATTTTTGAAACCATAAAAAACAAAAAATTGAGGCACAGTAGAAAAAATTACGTTTGAAGAAAAATTTCTTTTTCTATTTGATAATGAAAAAATTTTAATTGTGCAACTATTAGAAGTTAAGAAAATCACAGTAAAAGTGAAATTTATTTATCAAGTGTTGCCACCGCCAAAGTCATATTACTGTTATTCACGAATGTGTTTTCCTTTATTATATACATTTCTGTAAGTTTAACCAAATTTATTAATTTTTCATGGGATATAGAAAGCATTTGAAAAAATTTCATAGTAATAATAATAATAATAATAATAATAAATTATTTCGTGGATTATATGCAAAATTATGTTTGCAGCATAATTTATAAATGCATATGGATTTAAATTGATGCATTTATCTAGCATTTTTCTGTGTTAGAAAATAAATTAATGAATATAGGTTCATTTGCAATGATTGAAACAAAATACATTCATATTCAAATCCCACAAATGCATTAACACAATTCCGATAAAATAAAAAATAAAAATTATCCTCTTTTCAAATAGTACTTTCAAAATTCACATTGTGACTTAACAGCATACCGATGGTCGTTTGATCACATATGTGATGTGACTTGCTGTAACGTCGAAAAATTTTTCAAATTTGTCATAAACGTATTTTTCACATTGAGTAACGTACTTTCTGCAATTTTTAAATGTTTCCAAACAATTCATATTTTACTTACAGAGGCAGGGCCGTAGCTAAGGGGGCGCTATGGGCGGCTCAGCCCCCCCTAAAATATTTTGAGCCCCCTGGAAAAAGTTCCAAGGTCACTAAATGTTCCAAAAATTCAAATGAAATTCTGTTCAAAAATCTAATTTAGTTTTGAGACCCTTTCACAGTTTTGCAGAGTTACTAAATTGTATCTAAAATACGTGTTTCAACACTCCCTCATCCTGTTGGTACATATGAAGCTAACAGGATGTTTAATTTCGCACCAGTTATACATTCAAAATTTTCATCATCATATATGTACGTTGCAGTTTGCTTCCCAAAACATCCAATTAGTATTATTGCTGTAGTAAGCATTCTCCCACGAGAACCGAATGACTCGTACACATTTGTTTATCTGCTGACGATCAGGTTTTATCCAATTAGCCTGATAGCAAAGAAAAGGAAAATACATCAGATTCGTTGTGGAAGTGATGCCGGGCAGACGGCCCAAAATCTCTCCGCTTGACGGTTAAGCGCAACCGGCCGACGAATGCGCCCCGGACTTACTCGGAATGGCCTAAGCTTCCCCCTTTTTACCCTGATATGTTGTACATAGATTCATTTAGCCCAGAATTCCAATAAACTTTTTATATTATTAAGTAGTGACTCCTGCAATTATGATCTACACCCACCACATGGGGGCCGGCCTATGAATCCTGTATTAAGCGGACTTAGACCCTGCTAACCTGAACTGCAATTCTCAGCG
The DNA here is from genome assembly GCA_964019185.1 of Maratus speculifer. Taxonomy (NCBI): domain Eukaryota; kingdom Metazoa; phylum Arthropoda; class Arachnida; order Araneae; family Salticidae; genus Maratus; species Maratus speculifer. Next base: position 41,511,837 of record OZ025293.1, read on the forward strand.
TCAGATCACCTGCTTTACGCTGCGCTGCATCTTTCGGCATACGGCATCTGCGTCTGTGTTTGCCCGCACTCTATTTGTTTTTCAAGAAATTATTGCTCGGATATTGCGAACTGTGTTGCTCTTCTCCATACCAGCGCTCCTGGAATCTAAAGGATTGTTGTCGACGCCTGTTGCGGACATCATCTCTGTGAATTCGACGGCGGACCGACCTGACCTCCCTTTCTGCACCTGTTCGCTGCAATTGGCGAAAATCGGTTCCTTCCCGGCTGTAACGGATGTATGTTAAACAGTGGTTCTTCACAGTCTCAGCGGCGCGCGATATTGTGTTTTTTTTCTCTCTTTCGCTTTATTTCAATGGAATATAAATGCTCCTCCGGCTCTCACTAAGAGCGGTTTTTTTTAAATTGGATACTGTATATGCCAGGTAAGCCTATTTTGATTATTTTTTATTACGGTGCAATTAATTTAACATATTTTATACGAAATGCAGTTAGCCGACATATCTTTTATTCGAAGCCAGATTAAATCGGCCAGAACTGATAAAATTAAACTGCTTCACCAGCTAATTTTTTCATCCGACGAACACCGCCAGAACCGCCAAAATTTACGATTATTTTCCGGGTTTCCTTTTTCAACCTAAACTCCAGAATATGAGGCGAAATTAAAGGAGATTTCTGACACTTTCGATAAGCTACAGTTAATTACTGTAGCGAACCTGCTAAATCTCGATATTTCGGGAGAAATTCCCGAGTTAGCTAAGCGCATAGTAGATTCTTTAATAGACATCTCTAAATTGAAATCTTCATTTGACAATGCCTCGAATTCTGAATCAGATGAACCCAAAAATACTTCTCATATCAGTACAGAGACAGCTAACTTCGCATACGAAGACAGTGATACACAAACCGAAACATTTCACCCTACACAACAACATTCCATTTCTTTTCACGACTTAGAGCATCTTATAACACCCTTTAGTGGTGCAAAACACGAGGATATCAAAGTTTGGACTGATCGTTTTGAAAAGCTAGCGAACTCTTTTAAACTTTCCCATTTTCAAAAATTCTTGTTCGCGGAACGTGCACTTTCTGGGATCGCATTACTATATGTTCGGGGTGAACCTAACATTTCCTCATATCCCTCACTCAAACAAGCGCTTTTGCGCGAATTTTCGAAATCCGTTTCCCCCGCAGAAATTCATAGGTTACTCTCGGTGCGACATAGGAAGAACTCCGAGTCATTAATGGAATACTTCTTAAAAATGAAGGAGTTGGCTCAAAGAGCAAATATTGATGACATGTCTGTCATCCATTACATCATCCAAGGTATCCCAGATCCACCGGCTAACAAATCTATTTTGTACGGATGCTCGCATTTAGCTGATTTTAAACAAAAACTTCTCATATATGACGAAATTTCTGCTTCCGACTCGCATCCTAAACACAAAATTCATCACAATACACCTAACCGTGTCCCTACCCCTCCCGAAAGATAGAACGCATAAACTAGTCTGTTTTAACTGTAACCAAATTGGACATGTTAGCTCAGTATGCAATAAGAAAAATCTAGGCCCTAGGTGCCATGCTTGCTCCCGTTTTGGCCATATCGCTTCCAAATGCAATGAGCGTTTTACTAAGCCTCAGAAACCGCCTGAGACCAACCCCCCTTCCCGCGCGGTCACTTCCGGAAAAAACCGACAGGTTCATACCGTCGAACTCACTCGCTCTTCCCACAGTATGCAAAAATCTGTCAAAATCGCTGATTTAGACATTACTTCCCTCCTGGACACGGGCAGCCCAGTTACGCTTGCCCGCGAGGATATTTATCGGTTATTAGGATCACCACCCCTGGCACCAGTACCCCTTAAATTTACCGGATTCGGCAGTGGCGATGTTCGCCCCAATGGCTCTTTTTCTACCGATATTGAGATAGACAGTTCAGTCTTTCCCGCTAATGTTTACGTTATCCCTTTTGCTCATATGTCCCACCCTTTTATCTTAGGAACAGACGTTATAAGTCAAGGTACACTTGTATGTAATGAGAGTGGTATATCTCTGACAAAACAACCCCAATCAGATATTTTTATTAATGTCATTAATGTCAGTGATGATATCCCTGATGTAGACTTAGTTCATATAACTGATCGCGCAGTTCTCGAGGAAGTAGCTGATTTAATCAAATATTACCGTCCCACCAAATCGAAATCGACTAATTTAAAAATGTCTATCGTATTGACCGATGATAAACCAGTCTGTCAGCAACCGCGTCGAATGTCCATAGCTGAGAAACAAATTGTCCGGAATCAAATTCAGCAGTGGCTACACGACGGAATAATCCGACCCTCTTCCAGTGATTACGCCAGCCCTATCGTATTAGTCAAGAAAAAAGCTAATTCCACACGCTTATGTATAGATTATCGTACCCTCAATAAAAAAATTGTTAAAGATCGTTTTCCCCTCCCCCTTATTGACGATGTTCTCGATCAACTGAAACAAGCAAAAGTCTTCACAACACTTGACCTCAAAAATGGATTTTTCCATGTGAATATCGACCCCCGCAGCACCAAGTACACAGCGTTTATTACACATGACGGTCTCTACGAATTTCTCAAAGCCCCTTTTGGCCTTACGTCCAGCCCTGCCGTTTTTTCAAGATTCCTAGCTTGTGTTTTCCGCACACTATTAACGAACGGTACTTTGATTCAATATATGGACGATTTTATAATCCCCTCAGAATCCGAAGCCGAAAACCTACAGAAACTTCGACAAGTCTTACAGACTGCGGCCGACTATGGTTTAGAAATCAACTTTAAAAAGTGTCAGTTTCTACAGCGAAAAATTGAATTCTTAGGTCATATCATTCAAAACAATACTATTGCGCCTTCCCCGTCAAAAATTAAAGCGGTCCTACACTTTCCGGAACCCACAAATGTCAGACAACTCCAGTCACTCCTTGGTTTGACAGGTTACTTCCGAAAATTTATTCCTAACTATGCTTCTATCGCTCGACCCTTCAGCGATCTCTTACACAAAACATCGAACTTCGAGTTCGGACAGGAACAAAAACACGCGCTCCATAGCTTACGGCATATACTCACGAGCGCCCCGCTGCTACATATTTTCATTCCCGGTTCTGATTTAGAGGTACATACAGATGCTAGTAAGCTTGGATTTGGTGCTGTTCTCTTACAAAAAGCCGACGATGGTCATTATCACCCGATTCAGCACATGAGTAAAAAAACATCCCCCCAAGAAGAAAAGCTTAGTAGTTATGAGCTAGAGGTGCTAGCTGTAATAGAGGCACTTAAAAAATTCCGCGTCTACCTCCATGGGACACAGTTTCGAATTATTACGGACTGTCAAGCGTTTCAGAAAACTCTCGACAAAAAAGACTTGACACCGAAAATAGCTCGCTGGGCTCTCTTCCTCCAGGAATTTGACTTTGAAATAAAGCATCGGCCAGCGACTAAGATGCCGCATGTAGACGCTCTCAGCCGCTATCCTGTATTAAATATAACTTATGATGAATTAACTCTTAAAATTATGAGAGCACAGGAACAAGACCCATTTCTTGCTGGTCTTAAAACTGCAGCGACGGACACACCAATTACTGATTTTGTTGTACGTAATAATATTTTATATAAAATACTAAATGATCGTGATTTATTGGTGGTCCCCGAGGCTATGCAAATTAATGTACTTCGCGATATCCACACAAAGGGTCATTACTCTGCTAAGAAAACGGAAGAAATAGCGTCTCAAACTTTTTTCATTCCTAATATATCGGAATTATCACGTACAGTAGTAACTAATTGTATCCCTTGCATCTTAGCTACAAAAAAATTAGGGAAACAAGAAGAATTTTTACACACGATTCGTAAGGGTGACCACGCTTTAGACACTTACCATTGTGATTTTTTAGGACCACTCCCTTCCACGAATAAAAACTATCAGCACATTTTCCTCGTCGTCGACGCTTTCACGAAATTTTTATGGTTATACCCCGTTAAATCAGTGTCTGCCAAAGACGCCCTGGATAAACTCAAGCTGCAACAAGTCACATTTGGAAACCCTAGACGAATAATTACGGATAAAGGTCCTGCATTCACGTCTGCTGACTTTAAAAATTATTGCGACATAGAAGGTATAGATTTTCACCCAATTACAACTGGCATTTGCCGCGGAAACGGCCAAATTGAAAGATATATTCGATCCATTATTCCTGTTCTCACCAAACTCTCTTTAGACGATCCGAAAAAATGGTATAAACATGTACCTGCCGTCCAACGAATTTTAAACAGTACAACTTCTTCGGTAACTAAATATTCCCCATTTGAATTACTAATGGGTGTTACTATGAAAAACAAAGATGACTATATTGAGAAACACCTAAAATACTGGCGATAAATATATATCAATAAATAAAAATAAATAAAAACTTTGTTAAATCACCATAAAAAGATAAATTAAACAGGACGCGTTTCGAGCTGCAAAATTACTGCTCGTCATCAGCTGATCCAAACACGTGTCACAACGGACAGAGTGGAAATAACAGTGAAATAAAGAGGGAGGAGATTACACAGAGTGAGACAGGTGGCGCTGCTTGTCAGAGCCAAAGAGAAAGAGAAAAGTAAAGATAAACTCAAAGAAGGGGGGAGGAGATTACAAAGAGTGCCCCAGGTGGCGCTGGCTAAAAGAACACAGGTGGCAGAGAAAAACTAATAAAAGATAAAAAAAACAAATAAAATAAAAATAAATAAATCAATTAAAATAAATAAATCAAAATAAAATAAAATTAATTAATTAAAAATGATATAATAAATAAATAAATAATAAAAAAAGGTAATAATAATAATTAAAAAAAAATTAAAAAAAAATTATAGTAATAATAATAAACTACAAAAGTAATTTCCATGCAGGAGAAAGGGAGGGGGATGAAGAGAGATCGTTGACAAGAGTATTACAATTTTTATAAATAAAATAAGCTTCGTGAGTATCTAAATGAGAAGGAGAGGCAGGATTAGAAATAATTCTGGCCATGGAAAAATTGAAATAATGACCAGAAGACCAACAGTGAGAAGCAATGGAAGACCTAGATAATTCCTGATTTTTAATGTACCTCTGATGTTCATCCAATCTTTTCTTCAACGCTCTTCTGGTCTGACCAATATAACCCAAATTGCAAGAGCAAGGAATAAAATAAACACCCCACCGGTTCTCAACAGGAATAGGATCTTTCAAAGACGAGAATTTAATTTTATTCAAAGGTTTGAAGATAACTTTAAAATTGAAACGAGAAAGGATTTTAGCTATTTTGAAACAAAGAGGAGAATAAAAAGGTAGAACTATAGAGTTAATATTAGACGAATTATTAGAATCAGTAAGAAGACGTTTAGGCTTATTAAATTTATACAGAGCTTTGTCAATCAAAGAGGGATTATAACCACGAGTGAGAGCAAGAGATTTGAGGTAACTAATTTCCTTATTTAGAGCAGAAGAGTCAGAAGAAATCCGAAGTGCTCTGTAAACAAAAGTATAAAAGGAAGCCACTTTATGCTGTGGAGGATGGTTAGAGAGGTAGGTAGAGATACAGCGAAAGGTTTTCTATAAACAGAGGTAGAGAACCGATCAGGGTGTTTAGTGACCAAGACATCGAGGAAAGGAAGAGAATCATTCTCTTCGACTTCAAGAGTAAACTGGATGCAAGGATCAACAGAGTTGACAAGAGAAAGGAGATTTTGGAGATCCAGCTCAAAAGGAATTAAGATAAAAGTATCATCAACATACCTACACCAGAAGGGAAAATCAAACAAACTGAAGAGTCTTTCTTCCACAAAATGCATATAAATGGCACATAAAAGAGGAGATAAAGGATTGCCCATGGCTAAGCCATCCGTTTGAACATAAAAGGAATTATTAAATTGGAAAGCAGTTTGCCTAACACAAATACTAACTAATTGCAGGATCTCGTCAATCTCAATGGAAGAGTAATGGAATTCGCGTAGCCTTCTTTCCAAACAGTCAATTGCTCCTTGAACAGGGACGTTAGTGAAGAGGGATTTAACATCTAAGGAAATCATTTTGTAATTACAAGGAGAAAGGCGTTTAATTTTATCAACAAAGTCAATAGAATTTTTAACAGTGTGAAAAATTAGTGGAAGATAAAGGAGCGAGTAACTTAGAAAGGAACTTGGCAAGTTTATAAGAAGCAGTACCAATATTAGAAACGATAGGGCGAAATGAAAGAGAAGGTTTATGGACCTTAGGAAGAGCATAGAAACGAGCACAATTAGCTATAGAAGGAATGACCATACGTTTAGTGTTATTATTAAGAATGACAGACTTATTAACGACCTCCTTGATATCAGAAAGGTGTTTAGTAGAAGGATCTTTCTTTAATTTAGAATAAGGACCAGAATTTAACATAGATTCCACATGAGAAATATAATCAGACTTATTGAGAAGAACGGTTTGACCGCCTTTATCAGCCTTAGTAATAAGAAGGTTAGGGACAGAATTAAGTTCACTGATAGCAGATTTTTGAGAAGAAGAAAGATTAGATTTAACTGAAGATTAATTAGACGAAATGGTAGCGAAGAGAATCAAGTTGACCAGGAGAAATTTTACTATTTTTGAAAGAATGTTCAATCGGAGCGATTAAATTCGGAATAGAAGGTTTGGAAACGCGCGAAAAATTCAAACCAAGAGAGAGAACATCACGTTGGGAATCAGTAAGAGAATGAGACGATAAATTGACAACATAATTTTGCCGAAGAGGAGAGATACCAGGAGCAGGAGAATTAGAAGTCAGAAGTGACGAAAATTTTTTATCCAATATAGCACAGTGACATTTAGATTTGTAATCAACGTAGGCAAAAATCCGTTTCTCAAGAAAAGGGAAATAAATAACAGAATTACTTAACAGCAAATGTAACGAATATAATTCATATTCAATGCACGAAAGAGAGTGCCGAACATCTTGAATAATGGCTCTAAGAACAGCAAACTTACTCCTGGTTAAGGCATTTTGAACGCGAAAGGATGAAGGAAGCTTGTAAATAATATTAATGAACTTAGGACCAACGTGTGAACGTTTACACCTTAAAAGAAAATTAAGCCTATTCAAAAACCTAGCCCGCTTCAAACGAATTTTTTAAACGCACATCATCGGCATTTGACATCTACTTTCTGATGGTGAAAAAAGCAATTATATTAGGGATCAATTATATAAGCAAATTATTTTATAATTATATTAGGTAATGAGTCATCGCACTTCTCAGTTTACACATTGGTTAGCGTGGGATTTCGTGATCGGGGTTTTTTTTTTTTGTAAAAAGCTCCTTCAGGGTGCTTGTCACTCAGCTTCCGAATTCACCCTCCGTAATCATCTATCAGCTTTTAATGCATTTTTATATTCAAAATATCTCCTCGGGAAATTAATATTTTTAACTTCTTCTTTTAGTGTTCTCTTTTTAAAGGATGCCCCCTTTTTTCTTAGTCTTCAATCTTAATATAAATCTTATTCACTTTCTCTCTACTTGGTATAAGTTCTCTTTTGTATCAGTTTATAATTCTGTTTGTTTCCTTAAAAGAATTTATTTGAAATAAAAATTCAGCTTCAAAATGAAATTCAAATAGTATGATAAATGAAATTTTTAGATTGTTTGGTTTTATGTAAAGCAAAAAGTAAAGAGGGAGATATTACTATTATTTAAATTTCTATTATCAAAAAATACCATTATTGTGTCATTTTGTTATTAATTTTTATTGAACAGAGACATTTCAAAAACTAAAACTTTTTTGCATACACTCAATCAGGCTATATTTAGATGGAGTTCTTTCTCGTGTTCAATTCTTTTAGTATTAAGAATAATGATATGATGATCGAAACATGACCAAGTAATTTTCTATTTGCGAAAAAGTGAAACGAAGTATAATATGTGGCATTAGTCTTCAGTTGTGAAAGATATGGTATTCACTTTCTCTTTGCTTCTGATAGAATTATGATTAGTTTTATTTATTTCAGTTTATCTTCTGTTTATTTCTCTTAAAGGATATATATGTCATTAGAATCCAGTTGCAAAACTAGATTCAAAATTACAGTAAGTTGGATATTCTTTGCTAAAAAATATTCAATTTTTCAGATAGTAAAAGGTATTAGATGGGATTTTTCTTTAAATCTAAGTAAGTTTAAAAAAATCATAATCAGGTCAATACACTGCTAAAAATTCCTGCAAGAATAAAGAAAAACGGGTCTCTCTGTTAATTTATACTAGTTCTCGGTTAAATATAATTAATTGAGTTTCTCGGTCATCATTTTACAGATATTCCCCTTATCATGTATATTTTTTCTTGTAGGGATATCCATGTCTTTATTTAAAACTATTTTTATCTATGTTAAAGCTTGTAATTCAAAATGCACACTTTTACTATTCTTTTGAAAAAAAAAATTCACCATATTAAAGAAGAAAATTTAGTTTTAAAATTAGATTTTTTAAAACTAAGGATGGGAAAAATAATCTCCTCGGAGTTAGTGAGGATTTTTATCGACATATGAGGATAAAAGACATACATTGTTACCAATGCCAACAAATTCTGTAGTTCAATCCGCTAGGTGTCCTTCAACTGTCATGAGGTTTGTTTAAATCGCAAGATGGCTAGGTACAAAATGTGTAAAAATTAAATGATACACCAATTAAAATTTACTCAAAAATTAAAACCTCTTTAAGTCACTAAAGAACGAGTTTTTTACTAATATTTAAAAATAAATTAAATTATTATCATTAAAAATAAATATATGGAGATCTTTTGTATTTTAAAAATGTTAAGTTACAGAAACTAGTGTAAATTTACCGAATAACTTCTCTTATTTTATGTAAGACTTATATAATGGATTACATGCAAATTCTTTGTAATTTCACAGAAATCTTTTGACAGTGTATGTTGCTAATTCTTATAGAATAGTAGTATGTCAAACAACGGCCAATATTTTATGGTAATCTTGAGTCTACAACCGTGTACTCGAAAAATTATAACGTAATGGCTTTTTTGTGAATTAGTGAAGTATAATATGTAGCATTAGTCTTCAGTTGTGAATGATATGGTATTCACTTTCTCTTCGCTTGTGATAGAATTATGATTAGTTTTCTTTATTTCAGTTTATTTTCTATTTATTTCGTTAAAGGGATTTATCCGTCATAAAATTTCAGTTGAAAAATTAGATTCAAAATTATTGCAAATCGGATATTCTTTGTTAAGAAATATTCAATTTCTCACGAAATAAAAAGGTATTGGATGAGATTTTTCTTTAAATATAAGTATGTTAAAAAAATACCATGATCAGGTCAATATGTTGTTAATTCTTAGAGAATAGTAGTATTTCAAAAAATGGTCAATTTTAATGGTTATCTTGAGTCAACATTCTTGTTACTCGAAAAAATTTAACATAGTTGCCTTATTTGTGAATTAGTAAAAGGAAATATATCATATCTATAAATATAATATGCCTGCAATCTTGATAGAGATGGTGTTAATTTTCTCTTTGCTTCTGATAAACTCACGAATATTTTTTTCAGTTTATATTTTATTCTGCTTAATAAAAAGATTTATTTCACAGATAAAACAACCTCAAATTAATACTAAACGAAAAGAATAAATCACATTTTCATTACTAAACATAGATTTTATTCAGTTTTCTACATAGCAAACAAATATAATATAGTAGTTCTTTCATAATCAAGAAAATACAAACATGAAACTAAACCATAATTAATCTGATTTAATATAGATATTTTTTTAATAAGACATTTTCAGCCCTTTTATGTTGTATTGTGCTGCAGAGTAAATATAATAATGGATATTACCATGATTTGTAGCTGGAAAATATTTTAAGATTAAATAATTTCTCGCTGTTTTCCAGCAGATAGCAATACCAAAACTTCAAGAGCATAGTTTAAGAAGGTAATACATCTATAATGAAATACTCATGTTCCGACATGGAATACAAATACTGCCAGAGCCAGAAAAATGGAAAAAGTTAGTGGATAGCAATGGGAGATACTTTTAGTGATATGTGTTTTAATAATTATTTTAAATAAAGAATTTTCTTGAAGAAACAGCGATAACTGATTCACCTCTCAATAAATAATGTATAATCTTCTATTTTCGTATTTTAGTTTTAAATACAGTGTTATACATAGATTGTAAGATGCATATTTTTATAACTGATTTGCAATTATATAAATTTTTGTAATTTATATTATTACTTTTTAAAATTTTCTCTTCGTTAATTGCCAAAAGTTTAATTATATGGTGAAGGAATGGAAGAATGCCCCTCCCCCACCCCACACACAACAACAACAGGTTTTATATATGAGCATGTTTTTATATGCATGAACTGTGAATAAACTTCATGTTCACTAAAACTTTTTTGGAAGACAAATGACAATTTTCTACAGTTGAGCGATTTACCAATGATTTGAAACACCATCATTTACGTTTTCACGTTCTCTCCCCGATTACTCAAGTCATTTTCTTACATTTCTAATTTGATGTTTATTACCTTACTTGAAACCCTAGAGTAACTCAGCTGATAATTTTGGTAATCATCGACTCCAAATCAAAATATTTGAAAAATAACAATAAAATAATTGAAAAATAACAACATAAAATATGATAATCCTAATGTTACTCCTTTTGTCATATTTTTAACACCATAGTGGGGTATTTCTGTTGCCATTGTTATAGAAATATCATTAAAGGTTACAAAAATTAACTAGTTTGAAAACTAATTTAAAATCGAAATTTTATGAATTATTATACCTTGGTACCATGCAAATAACTTGCGTGCGTTAGTTTTCTTGCTCAACGTTTGATATTAAAGGAGAGAAAGTTTGACAGCTCGTAGCTTCATGTTTTTCACAATTACACAAAGTTGTACTATCAAGTTAAATATTATTTAATAAAGAATATAATGCCAGTTACGTTTGTATATTTATACGGGATTATTATCAAAAATTGAACGATGAGTACCCTTGTTTAGTCCTGTAGTTTACCTGATACCTTTATTACACGCCAGTATTTAGTTAAAATTTTATTCAAACTAAAACACTCTTAAAACTACTGAAATCACATTTTGACAAATGATCATCCATAGAAGGCCATCCATTGAATTCTTTGCGTGGTCCTGTATATCAGTTTATCCATATTCTAATAATATTTCCCAGTAAACTTAATGCAATTCTGCCTTAAAAAGCACTGCTCATTTAAAAATCACATTTAAGTAATTTACGCTGATACACAGTAACCTTTACGAATTCTTTTGTACTGTCCTGTATATCAACTATAGCATTTATACACACCATATAGCATGCATAGATACAGTGAAACTTAAAAGCACATATCCTAATTAAAAATGCCTTTTCTTCCATCAACGCTAACATACAGTACTTCGGATAGAATGTACTATTTGAAATCTTTTGTATGTCTCTAAGTGATATGCACTTCGTATTATACATGAAATAACTTATAGTAAGCCTCAAAATAGCAACGTATATCACTCTCATTATAAATGAAATGTTTTAATATAATTTAAAAACGCCGCAAACAATCCTCCTATACGTTTTTGTAATGGAATTATTTTGTGCTATCCTGTAAATGAATAATAACTATTATTTGCTCTGCATATTCTACAGAATGAATATTTTCGTGCTCTTCATAAGTGCATATCAATTCGATAACGTTTGAAAGGGTGCAACATCTTTAAAATTCATTTGAAGTGATTTTTACCCATTGACCGTAATGTAACGGAATAATTTTACTGTCATGTAAATAAATTAAATATGCTACAAAGTTAATTTCAAATAGGATTCGTGCTAAGATAAACGTCAATAACATCCATAAACTTCAAAGTCATCCCACGGGAGTTAGAGGGCAGACAGATGAACAGGCGGCCAGACAAACCGAAATCATAAACAGTTTTCATGTTTGTTGGAAAGTGTTAAAAATGTTAAAAATATAACAAAAGGGGTATTTCTAAGTCGTTGTAGATGTGTTAGAATACTATCACTACAGTACCAGACTGGTTAAACGATTATGACGTCAGCGGGCGTCAAAATAATGTAAATACTGTGTTTAGGTGATAGAAATTAAATCCTCTCAGTATATACAAAATGAAATACCTAAATGGATTGTGAAGATGAGGTCTAGGACTCTTCACCACACAGTACAAGAATTTTGTCTAAATTCCAGAATTCCTGAAAAGAAAATGTATTTTTAACTCTTAAAACATAGATTGAATAGATCAAACAGAGTAAAAATGCATTTTAACAGGATAGAGGAAAAGTGGATCAGAATTAATTCAATTAATGATATAAGAATATTCTTTTTCGGTTGTGATGGCATAAGATATCTAAGGAAATCACTGGATAATATTTGCATTTTAATTGTAATGTACTTTCGATAAAACATCCCATATTATGCTCTGTAGTTGGATGACATCCAGCAGATGCAGACAGAATTTGCTATTCATGGGAATATAAAAGTTCAAAAATGAATAAATGATACTTGAGCTCAGATTAAAATCTTCCATACATGATGTTTTCCAAGATGATTAAGCATTTAAATTGAACAGGATTCTTCCTCAATCCATGTTATTGCTGTGTGCAAAAACTGGTTTCGAAATAATTACGTCAAATTACTCGAATGACCTAGTAATGCTTTAAACCTGAAGTCAATTGAAAATCTGTAGAATCGACTAATTAATTTGATTAATCAAAAGCAAACCAGTAATAATAATCGAATAAATAGAAACAATAAATAGATCTTAATTTCACATTTTAAAAGCTTTATTATTAAAAAAAACTTTGCTTACCCTTCGATATTTTTTGTGAAACTGTAATAAACGGTAAAGGTTACAAAATTAACAATTAACTAAAATGTTGAGAACATTTTATATAGCTAATTTTATCTATGTACGCTAATTTTCTTAGTGAAAGTTATTAAAATGAAGAAAGTTCTTCATCAATTCATTGTACAATATTCTTGCTTAAATTATCTTCCCAATGATATTTTCTTTATTTTACTAAAAAAGGGGGTTGTTATGCGCAGAAAAGTAATTTTGTTTTGAAAAGATTTTCACAACTTTGGGTACTACTGTATTTTATTAGAGCACATTTTTTAATTGGAATTATGATTATATCAGCCGCGAATTAACACATTGATGACCCAACCTAGAATTGTTTGCTCTTTCTGAACCACTTAAACTACACCTTATTTGTTTGATTTTCTACGATCAGCAATTTTTTCCTGTGATTTGTTGATAAGCTGGGTAATATTGTGCTGTAACAATCTGCTGTGTGACTGTAAGGTCTCACGGTGCGCAGAATAGTGAGCATATGGACTTGTGCACATGCGGCCATATGTACCGTGAAGTGGTTAACGTCTTAAGGGATCTATTCATTGAAAATCTCTAATTCCATGTTAATCTATGGGGAAAATTTGCTCAGTAAATAGTAAATATAAAAAAAATCCTGTAAAATTTGAAATTTCAACTTGTTGAAATTTTATCATCTTAAACATACTTAAAATTTATCGAGAAATTTTTTTAAACGCACATTATCGGCATTTGACATCTACTTTCTGATGGTGAAAAAAGCAATTATATTAGGGATCAATTATATAAGCAAATTATTTTATAATTATATTAGGTAATGAGTCATCGCACTTCTCAGTTTTCTCATTGGTTAGCGTGGGATTTCGTGATCGGGGATTTTTTTTTTGTAAAAAGCTTCTTGAGGGTGCTTGTCACTCAGCTTCCGAATTCCCCCTCCGTAATCATCTATCAGCTTGTAATGCATTTTTATATTCAAAATATCTCCTCGGGAAATTAATATTTTTAACTTCTTCTTTTAGTGTTCTCTTTTTAAAGGATGCCCCTTTTTTTCTTAGTTTTCAAAATATTTCTGAAGTTTTTGCTTAATTTAATATTTTATGTTTTAAAAACTCACAAACTGGAAGAAAAATTTTAACACTTTCTTTAAAATTAAGCGTACTTTTCAGAGATCTTTAGAAAGACAAGAAAAAAAGAGGCATCTTTATAGAACAGTGTGCAGAAGAAAGAAGTTAAAAATACAAATTTTCTGAGGAGATATTTTCAGTATGAAAATGCATCAAACGCCGATTGACTTAACATCACGGAGAGGAATTCGGTAACTGATTGACCAGCAACCTTAAGGGAAGACAAGACTGGGTTGCTACGCCCACTCGCATTAATTTTACTGTAACATTTATATTCATTCATTATACGTAACTAAATTTTACCAAGTGTTTATATATAAATTAATCCATGTGTTTGTAGAATTATGCAAGAAATTCACACAAGTTAGAAATGTTTAGGTTTTTTAGCTCTCCAAAAAATTATACTTTTCAGCTATAACACCCACCAACTTCTAAAGTACTCGAGTAATTCCAATAAAAAAAATTATTTGGTGGTAGAGTGTAAATATAAAATTTTATGCGGCAGACAGTTTTAAAAAATTTTTAATGTTTTTTTTTCTGAAAAATAGAAAATTTCTGAAAAATTGCCATTACTCTAAACTAAAAATTTTTAGTCAAAGAAAAAAACTGTCCTGGAAAAGTCTTGCGAATAATGCAGTGAGTACGGATTTCAAATTACATAAGAATCATTCGGGTAGTTTCCGAGAAATCAGGTCCTAAATCTCATGCATTTCCCATAGGATTCCACCCATACTTGTCTTCTTTTAAGTAGAAATCAACATAACCTCTATTTTCATCGCCCAACAGAATATTAAAGATATATAATTCCCAGTATATTTTCAATATATTAAATAATGTAAAAACACATAATATATCACATATCTCCATTTAAAATCTCAAAAGTCAAACTTTATTTCTTTAACATAAGCTAAAAGCATTTAAGATTACAAATAAAATAGAAAGTTGAGCGTAATACCTACATCACTGGATTAAAAAGCAAATAACTATCTTCATGTTTTCAAAACTCATTGGCATTATCATGTTTTACGTTTCTAGAAGATAAAAGCATTAATCGATTTACTGCATTAAAGCTTGAAATAAACTGACATGGTGTCTCATTTTCTGTTTATGAAAAATAGAAGAAAATTCGTAAGTTTAGTGCCAGAAATGAAAAGGTAAATACAGTTGGCAAAAAAAGTATTTGTACACTTCATTTTTTTAAATTATAATGAAATTAAACAAACGATTTAAGCAAAAAATACTGTAATACATTAATTTAATGCGTTATAATATTATAGAAGCAAAAACAAAATTAAACGAATCGATTTTTTACATTATAATAAACAAATATACAAAAATATAATGCAAAATAAGTATTTGTACACTATATTAATGTAATATAATTAATGAAAATTTAGTAAAATGATAAAAATTAACATTTTGTTTGAATTCATTTAGCGTTTATGACTACTTCTAGATCTTGTGACATAGATTCCACGAACTTTTTTTGTAGCGGTCTGGTTAATGTTATTTCATGACACAATAAGAGCTTCTTTAAAACTGTTTTTCACTGATACATATTTTTTTTTTCGGATTTTTGCATCCAATAGCATCCGGAAATTTTCTATTGGATTCAAGTCTAGAGATTTTAGTGGAGTTACCAGTCGTCTTCGAGTATTGTCGTAACCATGTGCTGGTGATCACAGCAGTATGCTTTGGTCGCTGTCCTGCAGAAAGTGAAAAGCTTTTTCTACGCATAATTTCTTGGCGCATTTTAATAAATTATGCCGCGACACATCAATGTATGTTAAACCTATCCTTCCTTTGTCAATAAATTTAAAATGTCCTGCTCCATTAGAAGCTATACACCCCAAAACTATAATATTCCCCCCAACATGCTTGATAGTTTGAAGTATACGTTTTGGATCTAGAACAGTTTTATTTTTACGCCAATTTTTTCGAATGCTTGGTGGTAAAAAAATTTCGAATTTTCCCTCATCAGAAAAAATTAGTGTTTTCCAAAAATCCAATGATTTACTTCTGTATGCGAAAGCGAATACTATGCGTTTTCGCCTATTTGTTTCGCTGATGAATGGATTTTTCCTTGAGGTTCTTCCTTTTAAATCTGCATTGAGAAGAATATTTTTTATTGTTTGAGGTTTTACTCTCATGCGAGAAGATGTTGCAAGGTCTCCAGCAAATTTTTGAACCGAACGCATGAGATTTTTTAAAGCTTTCTTAACAACACTCCCTTTTTCCCTCATTGTTAGTTTGCTAAGAAGTCCTGGTTTTCATTGAATTTCGATGCTTTTAATTTATTCATAGTTTCTCACTATACATCCAATAGTTGTAAATGGTAATTTAATAGCTTTTACAAATTCTTGTTGCGAATTTAAATTTTTATTATGCTCAATCATAGGATTTCATATATCTAGAAGTGCCTCTCTAGTTTTATGTTCTATACTCAATTACTTCAAGAGCAAATTAGATTAAATGTCAGACAAATATAATATGAAGTTAAAAATTATTAACAGCTTCTGTAAAAGTAGTCCTTTGAACCATAAACACTATAAAATACAGTACATATCAGGATGGAGAAATGTACAAATACTTTTTTTGCAAGAAATTTTTAAACTTTTCCTATTAGGAAATTATTTTACATCTTTATCGAAATTGTTTGTTGTGTAATTTAAAACAGACTGGTAAACAGACTGTATTAAAACTACTTTTGACAAAATATCTGTTTTTATTTAGTTAAAAATTAAAAATTTTAGAGTGTACAAATACTTTTTTTGCCAACTGTACTTAAAGAATATATCAATTTAAACAAGCAATTTAAAAAATTTCAAAAGTATTTTGAGTATTTTTCATATTGATAACTTATGCTTTCGTTAATTTAAGGTAATTATATTAGGATTACTTTACTCTGTAGCTGAATAACAGTCACTAAAAAGTCCAGCAGCAATTTTATTTCGTGTCCGGGATAAAATACTTTTACTAATTTCCGAGGAATACCTTCCAAAAAGCAGGATTAAAAAAAATATGCACATTTACCCACTTTTGTTCATTTTAAGATAATTTTAGTAATTATATGACATTTTGCGTTTATGTATTGAGAGTCGATATTTTGGCTGAATTCCAATACGCTGTCTTTTGCAGTACACGGCCCCCTTATCACTATGCCTGAGCGCTGACTGAGAAATGGTGTGTACCGAAGGCTGATATTTTTTTTTAAACATAAGTGCAATCCCTTAAATTTAGACTGCATTTATTTTATAAAAGCTTTCTTTGACTAGTTTTTTCTCAAAAAAATGAAGCGAAAAACTTAAAAAAATTACTTGTACTCAAATTTAAGCAGTCATGCACAACTGAAAAAAATCTGCCTTCGGCAGCCGCCATCTTCCTGTCGATTCGCAGACAGTATATGGGGGCAGTGTATTGCGAAAGACAATCTATTGACATTTAGATAATTTATCGTCATTCAATACATAAATGCAAAAATGTCATGCACTTACTAAAATTATGTTAAAATGATCAAAAGTAGACAAATGTAGATGTTAAAAATAATTTTTTTTTTTGCCAGAGCTGTTAATGGTGATAAGTGACAGAGAAATTCAAGTGCTTATCTATTTTAGCGCTAGGTGCCGAAAATCTTGCATCAAATTTGATGCTCTTCCGTCCCTAGAAAGTACCTGTATTTTGAAGAATTCAATTGCTGCTCCAAATTTACCGTAAGCTAGCTGTTTTGTTAACATTTTTTTTAATCCTCTGATTACAGATTGGTTTGCGGGGTCAAAAAGTTACGTTGTAACATTTTAAAATATGATATAATCTTCGACGGATATAGATATTATATGATTTAAGAGATCGTACGTTTTTCTTGCAAAAGGGTAGGAAATGAAGTTATGCAACATCTATGAACATGTTGTCTAGGAATGATGTGAGGTTAAACAGATATGAGTTAAACGATCAGGTGTCTGTCAGAGTCTCTCGAGGTACATTTTGGAGTTAGTGGTCTGTCTAAAACAGATAGGAATACGACAAAATGTTCAAAGACCAAGTTATATTGCATATGAAATGATGTCTTACCTGTAAAATAGCTTTATTAAACATCCTTGAAATGCAATTTTTTATAAAATCAGCAGCTTAAATGGACAACTAACTGTATTCAGAGGACCCACTGAAGACCCACCACACTTAAAGAGATCCGTAGCAGAAATTTCTAAAGGAAACATGCAAATTTTCAATCGGCTTTAAAAAAATTACTGAGTTTTTAAGAGTTAAATCCCGCGAAATGCATACTTTTATTATCCCGTGATTTTAACATTTTTAATTTCTTCTATCTTTACAAGAAGAAAATGTTGGATTCATGAAAATTTTCAAATTCGGTTTTCAAGTACACATTTTAGATGACTTAGAGCTGGAAAAACATGTTTTTTAAAAATGTCTGTCTGTATATGACACAAATATTGTGGAACTTTTAATAATTAATGAACGGAATTCAATAACATTTTAGATTCAGTTAGTACCTGAATAAACTGATATAAACTTTTTTATGATTTCGCAACAGTTATACTTCTAGAACTAATGGAAAAATTATCATAAAACTGCAGATTCCGCTAGTCCTTGATACAATATGATGCAGATTACTTCTTGGTATAATTATCCGAACAAGTGGCGCTGCTATGCGGCTTTATTCATGTTTATCGCAATAGCTCCATCTCAAGATCAAATGGACGAATTTTTATCAAACCACAAATGCAGTTAATCTCTAATATAAATTAGTGCTTTTTAGATTTTAGAATAAATCGCTCAGCTGGTGGACTTCTATCCACATTTTTTTTTTTTTTTTTTTTTTTTTTTTTTTTTTTTTTACGATTTTTGCAATGATATGATCGCAAAAGCTAACGCACAGATTTTCGTCAAACTTTAGATTTAGTTAGAATTTGACATAATTTGTTACTGATTAGATTTTTGTGTAAATCTCCTAACCAGTGGATTTACTATGCTTCATTTTTCAGTAAATATTAACATTGTATGAGATAGAAGGACGTTTTAGGATTGCCATATCCGACTATTTTCTCTTGTGATGTAACATGGGACCCGCCCTGAGAGAAATTTTTATTATTGCACAAAGATTTTTTTCCTAATTTGTCAACTTTGAAAAGATATATCTAAAATTCCTTATAATGTATTTTATGAAATTTTCGACAGAGTATCTGTATTACTATTCTATTGAATTGTTTTCAGGATTTCTGATTTTAAGTGAGAATTGCTAAAGTATGCTAATTAATGCATAATTCACACACGGAAATACTACATTTTTCCACGTTAATATTTATAATGAACTTTATAATTAATATTTTTGAAAATCTTGAAGTATGATTTAAATTAGGAATTTTGCACACAAATGAATGTGCAGTAGTTATGCAAATCAGATACGTGGTTCAGTTGTTATAACAAAGATAAAAGTGTTTTAAATTTTTTAATTTAATTTATAAAAAAAAATTAAATTTTTTAGTATTTTTTGCACGCAATACGTTCATTATATAAACACATATTTCCCGTCTAAAACTTTTCATCCGAAAATAAGTATAAAACACAAAAAATAAGGTTTTGTACCCCGGAACTTTAAACTTTATTTTTTAATACTAAAATAAGCTGAACCTAATTTATGTGCATTAGCTTTTTTAGAAAATGCTTAGCAGTCTTTTAATGCATGAAGCTACTAGCGTACTAACGCTGGAAATTAAATATAAAACTAGTTGGATGAGCCAATCCCAAAACTTTCTTCTATCACATACATTTTAATATTTTAAAAAATAGTTACAATGTTAATTGCTTAATTATTTTAATTCAATACTATAGCAACATTGATTTTTATCTTAAATTTCTAATTCGGTCCATTAATCGGAGTAAAAACGAGTTTCCGTCTCTGCACAAGCCGATGGACAATAGAATGATAGGCAGATTTTCAGGCACATATTTTCAGAATGATAGGCAGATTCAGGGGAGACCTACTTTCCATACCCAAAAATAACCATATACAAAAATTTTGTTCAGTTTTATGCATAATTTATACACTTTTTAATAGTAAAATAAAGAAAATAACACAGACATCGTGATTATAGCGTCCTTTTTCAGCGGTTTTTTTTTTCAAATTCAGGGCGGACCTACTAATCATAGCCAAACACTTACACAAAAAATTTCGTTCAATTCTATGCATTACCTCATACACTTTTAGGTAGTACAATATTGAAAATGGCACAAAGATCCCTATTGCAGCACCCCTTTCCGGCGATTCCTGGAAGATTTTAATTTGAGCTCCGGGGGAAGAAGTGGGCCAGGAGAGACCCACTTCTAGGGGGCCCCTACTGGAGCATCAGAAATTTACTTGGCCCACTACTGGAGCATAGAGAAGGTAACATTTTTTATTTTTTATTTTTTCTAGAGAAAATAGTTTAAAAATTTGAATGTTTATTCTGATAGATAAGGGTAATGACTAGGCTAAAAACTATAATTTTTTTGAAATTCTCTAATACTTTAATAATAATTAGATAAATGTCTTTAAGCGGCCCACTACTGGTGCATTTACCTTAGCACAGATATGTTTTCCTATATTTAGATATTAGGAGGGAGGTTGAAAACTTTTAACTGCACTGTAAAAAAAAAATCAACCATTATCTTCTTCCTAAAGGAAAAATTTCCATTACGATACGGAAAACCAACGATCAGAAAAAGAATCTAAACGGTTATGGAAAATTTTCTTATCATCAGAAAGATAAACTATTTGAATCAGATAGTTTTCCGAATTGCGGAATCTAGTATTCGTTGACTGTTCTGCGCAGGCCCAGCGACGTGTGATTAAAGAAGGTATCACGTGATTTAACAGAAAACAGAACAGAAGAAGGTTATTTTTATTTGTGCTTGCATGAACCGTCTCCATTTTGTTGAAGATGGAAGTTTTTATTTTCTAAATCCAGTTGCGTTTCTTCTGAATTGGTAAGTACTAATATTTATGTACTTTAATTACTTTGCATATTATTAACTCCATGTTTATATTTGGGTATATGTAGAAATTTTTGTATATATTCTTAGTATTGGGGGTTTGATTGCAAAATTAAAAAAAAAAAAAAGATAGGAAGCGAGAAAGGTTTAGCGAGGAACGAGATAAAGAAAGAAATGGACATGACAAGGCGGTATACAAATATAATGTTATCATTTTAGGGAACGGGGAGGGGGGGTCTGACATATGATATCCTAAGATATTTTTAGGGGGAGAGAGGGGTTGTCTTTTGATATCGACATCATTTTTGATTAACTCAAAATTATCTCTTTTTATTTGTAACATGATTTTTTGGTACAAAATAATATGTTTATCTTTTATTTACACATCATACGTAGTATAGGGTAAGTCTTGCAATAGTTTTGAAAGTCGATTTTTTTTTCTTACGAATTTACACGTTTTAGACACTGGAGATTCCGAAAAACATATATTTAGAAAAAAAAATTGTCGTAAGTCCGTCTGTCTGTCTGTCTTTAAACGCTCCATCTCCCGAACAAATCAAGACAGATACTTGAAATTTTGTATGTAGTTAGTATGTAAGAATGGAGCAAAGTCTATTTAATATCAGTGACCTAGATTATCTGGAACAATTTTTTTCAGATCAGGGCCGTAGCTAAGGGTTTACTATGGGCGGTTCAGCCCCCCCTAAAATATTTTGATCCCCCTCCTCTGGAAAAGATTCCAAGGCCACTCAATGAATTTCTGTACCGAAAATTCCAAGTAAGTGCTGTTCAAAAATCTTATTTAGCTTTGCGGACCTTTTCACAGTTTTGCAAAATTGCTAAATTGTATCTAAAATAAGTATTTCAACACTCATTTATCGTATTTGCACATACGAAGCGAACATGATGTTTAATATACTAGTTTTGTACTCAAATTTTTCATCATCATATGTTTTTCTTAGCATAAAATGAAGTTATTACAAACAATTTAATAATAAACATAGCACCTACATTGTGAATATGCACTAATTTATCTTTCTGGGGTTGAGGGAGAGAAAAAATTATGAGCCCCCACTACATTCTCTTGAGCCCCCCCCCCCCCCCATTGTTCACTACTAGCTACAGCCCAGTTTCGGACTCTCGAAAAATTCGTTCTGATGAAAGGTATATAAAATTTTCCGAAATTTGTTATTTTAAGAAGTGGACATTAAAAGCAATTATGAAGTCTATCGGATAATTTAGTTGGAGAGATATTTGTAATCTTGTTTTCCACGTTCTTCGATTTTCATGACCTTGTATTTTATTCAAATTTCAATTTAAAGAAGATTTTAATTGGGAATGAGACGTTTAATCCGACGCAGTAAACTGTTAGTTAATATGATTAAAATTTTTGGAGTTATAAGGATGTTTCTTTTATGCAGTTCAGTACTACTTGAGTAAGTTGGCGTTTTATATAATTTGTCGAAATTGATTCATCAGCAATTAATTAATAAAGCACTGCTCTGTATATTAAAAATATTTAAATATACGTTTAAATTTGTTTTTTGGAATTGCAATACATTTTATAAATAATTTACACATGTTTTGTTTTCCTATATTATATTATGTACTAGCTGAGCCACCCGGCGTTGCCCGGGCCCGTAATAATATTCATAATTAAACCTGAAATTTGTACTACAAGATCTCAAAGGAAAAAAAAATCGCGAAACGAATCCCGTCTGTCTGCGGTACCGTTTAGCAGAAGTGCTTCGCGCACACGGCAAAAGAAGAAAAAAAAAAAAAAAGAAGAAGAAGGGGGGAGGTTTGGAATCTTTTAGTTTCATATTCCAGAACCAGGGGGCGAAGTCTTTTCTTAACAAAACTGTTTGTAAAACTAAGAAAGATATTTGATGAAATTATTATTCGAAAATAGAAGTAAGTACACTTTTAAAATTTCATATTAACTAAGTATTATTTATCCTAGAGCTCTGAAAAATTCGCATCTAAAACGGTACGGTTTTAAATGTTTGATCACGGTCTCCCTAAAATAATAATTCCCCCCCCCTCCTGCACATAATTTGACGTCCCCTACTCTTTACTATCTATATTATGTGTTTTAAACTATCTGCAAGTTTTATATTTAATAAGTAATATTTATCTCAGTGCTTAGTGATATATGACTTATTATTTGACGCATTTGAAATGGTAGAAAACGATACCATTTTAAATATTTGACCGCTCCCTCTAAAAAATCCTCTCGCCCTATATTTGATGTTCGATACTCTTTAAAATATTTAGTTTATCTGAAAGCTTCAAAAGGTTTTGTGGGGTTTTTTGTTTTTTAATTTTAATTATTTTTTTTAAATCGACTTTTTTATAAAAAAAAATCGGATTCTTATAAATTTAGATATTATTAAACAGCGTTTAAAGATATTGCTCGATGCATAACTTTAAAATCTCTAAATGGTGGAGTTTTAAAAATTCGGCAGCGTATCAACGAATCATAATATAAAAATTATTTGTGGTTTAGAAAAACTTATTTTAAATAGAGTAAGTCATCCAAGTAACGAATTAATAATTACTATATAAGGTTGTAATTGAGCGACTGAGAAGAAATTTACATATTTAAAATCAGCGAAAAATTCTTCATCTGAATTGATAAAAATTTAATTTATAAATTTATCATTCGAAAATATTTACAGGTCGTCTAAAAATGCCACTACTATCTGACGCCCAGCTGTCTGCAGACACCTGCTCTCGTTCAAAAAGATTTATCGAAATTATTTCTTTGAATGGAAATAAAATGAAATTTTATAAATGGATTTTTACAGATTTTTCAACTATTTACAGGAGTATGAAAATAATATTTAGAATTTCTGAAAGTGGAATTTTTTCTGCATATAGGCTGTTTAATTTTTGAGTTTTTAGGCCCAGAAGAACTTAAAATACAGCTCTTTATTAAAAAGCCTAGTACATTCATCGCCATGGCAACCCTGTATTTACATTAACCCTTTTCCTTTTCTTTGAGTTTTCGAAGAAATATTCTGTGGTTTGATAAAAATCAATGCTCTTATTGAATTATGAGTACTTTTCCTTTCTTCTAATTTGGGGATTTTAATTAATTTCTCAACTAATTATTAGAATTTTAAAATTCTGAGGGTCAGATACATTAGGAAAGGACTTGGACAATCTTCACAAAAAAATTGAACCTCTTACGTGCCGTAGTTAGACAGAGCGATGCGATTTGTTACTTTATTAGTATCCATGATGAATAAGTATTACGGTGGCCCCCAACCACTAGTTTTTACTTTCTTCCATCTTTACAAGAGAAAAAGTATTGAATTGGTGAAAATTTCCGAAATCCGGTTTTCGACGTATTTACACGTTTTAGTGATCAGATAATCCCAAAAACATGTTTTTACAAAATGTCTGTCTGTCTGTGAGAAAATTTTTGCGTGCGCTCTATCTCAAGAATTAACGCACGAAATTTCACAAAACTTTGGAAGCTGTTCAGAGCCGTAGCTAGATGTGAACAATAGGGTGGGGAGGCTTAAGAGAATGTAGGGGGGGCATAATTTTTTTCTCTCTCTCTTACCCAGAAAGATAAATTAACGCACATTCACACTGTAGGCACTATGTTTCTTATTAAACTGTTGTAATAACATCATTTTATATTAAGAAAATTATATAATGATGAAAATTTTGAGTATATAACTGGTGCAAAATTAAACATCATGTCAGCTTCATATGTACAAATAGGATGAGGGAATGTTAAAACACGTATTTTAGATACTTTTTTGTAATTCTGTAAAATTGTGAAAAGGTCTCAAAACTAAATTAGATTTTTAAACAGAATTTCATTTGAATTTTCGGAACGGAGATTCATTTAGTGACCTTGGAATCTTTTAAAGGGGGGGCTCAAAATATTTTAGAGGGGTGGGGCTGAGCCGCCCATAGCACCCCCTTAGCTACAGCCCTGATTCTGTTAGACAATGATATAAACTAGATCTGATTAGTTTTTGATGCATATCGCTCAACAAGTAGCGCTGCTATTCTGCTTTATTCACAATTTCCACAGTAACCATATCTCAAGAACTAGTGCATGGATTTTCATAAAACTTAAGATTTAGTTAGTATTTGATATAAAATGGTCTTGATTTCGTTTTGGTGCAAATCGTTCAATAGGTGGCATTGACATGGTGCTTTATTCGTGTTTATTGCATTAGCACTATCACAAGAACTAATGCACGGAATTTCACAAAATTTTAGATTATGTCAAACCTTGATATAAACTATAATTGATTAGTTTTTTGAGTGTATCTCGCAACGATTGGCTCTATTATGCTGCATTACTTACAATTTCTACAATAGCCGTATCTCAAAAACCAGAGCATGTATTTTCATAAAACTTTATATTTAATTAGTACTCGATATACAATGGAGCTGATGACGTTTTGGTGCAAATCGCTCGACAGGTGGAGCTGCCATGGTGCATTATTTCTGATCATCACAATAGCTCTATCTCAGGAACTAATGCACGAAATTTTCAAATACTTCAGACTCAGTTACTCCCTGGCAGTGTTGTTTAGTTTTTGGTGTAAATCGCCCTACAGATAGCGCTGCTATGCTACATTTTTAGTGATTTCACAATAAATGTATCTTAAAAACTAATGCATGGATTTTCATCAAACTTCAGATTCAATTAGTAACTGACAAAAAAATCCTGATTAGTTTTGGTGTGCATTACCCAACATGTGGCGCTGTTTTGCAGATTTATTTTTTAGATTCTGCAATAGCTCTATCTCGAAATTTTAACTTTTTCATCGGGCCGGGCCTATATATATATATATATATATATATATATATTTTACTGGTCGGGCCGAACTTTTAATTCTTGTATCGGGCCGGGCCGAATTGTTATTGCATATAAATTATACATCCTAAGTAACATTTCCTCTGGTTAACGTTTATTAAATCATAATATCAATTACCCATGAAATTTAAAATTGACTGTTGATAATGCAATCAGGTTTGAGTCAAGCCTGTTGTCACCACAAGACCATACTTAATAAAGGATATTGAACCAATTAACTTAGGTATGCTTACCAAATTGACACTTTCTCCAACTAATGGAAGATAGCCTAAAGACTTAAAAGTGCTCGTGTGCTTTTCAAGAGTTTAGTTTTTTTTCAAACATATGTGCCTTATCAACAGATCCAGCGTGTGAGCAAGAAAAACATTATCTCTCGGGGCCTCTGGTGGACTCGCTACCAATTACTTTGTACCTTCCAAATGGCAAATTGAATTTTTAGTTCAAGAAGTGAGGCCCCGAGTCAAATTATTTTACTAAAGCTGTTAAGAGTCTTTCAGCAGTGAATTAAAACAATTTCAACCCTAATTAATTCGGAAAAGAACAGTGTAATGGCCCATGTTTTACAGGTATAGTTTACCAATATTTTACACTGATAAAAATAGCTGTTGCTTTCAGTACTTCACTGCATATTTTACTGTGAATTACTGCATTTTTGTAAGTATTGCATTTACCCGCTAAATATCAGTCTTTGCCAATAACAATCCGTTATCGACCGTAACTGATTATTTTTTTAGTATCATTCTTGATTTAACAGCCATTTACAGCCAAGACCGAATCGTATTCAGGCTTTTACGGTCTTTAACAGCGAGTCACGTACTATTTCAATAGATCACTGTTATTCGCGACCACAAACTGCGATCGTAACAGCCAACCACAGTCGTTAATGAAATAGCGCAGAATTCATGCAACACAACACAACAACGACATCACGATGTCGCAGCGGGAATACAAATACGGCAAATAATTTTATTCTGTTCGCTTTCTCTATTTAGTTTATCACTTGTCCAATTTGTAGAATTTGATTGTGCATTAGTAGCCAAGCAAATATGTCCGCAGAATGCAATATATGCTGTTTAATTTTCCCTACAGGTAAAGGATATTTATCTCATCTCCAAATTCATTCACATGTTGCAAACGTAAAATTTAAGTGTTTTTTTCAAATTGTCACCAATCGTGGAAATCGTATTTTTCTTTAAAAACTCACATTACACGGTTTCACAAACATGAGGTAGCAAAAATATGTTACGATTTTCAGCAACGTTGCAATATTAAGTGCAATGTATTGTCATGTGATGAAAATTTTGCCCTTCGAAGCGAACTTGTTTCACATTTAAAAAAACACATAAAATGTGGCATAATTGTTGAATGTCCAATCAGTTCTTGCGATAGAAAATTTAGAAATATATCATCATTAATATCTCGCATATCCAGGTATCATGATATTTCTACAATAAAAACTGATCAGGATGAAGATGTAAATCGTATATCTATACTAGGGTGGGCCGAAAATGCACTTTTGCACAAACTTTCGAAATCGATGAGGCTTGGGGGCGGAAAAGTTGTGTATTGGGTGCCTCGGTAACCAAGTAAAAATTTTTTGAAATCGAACAATAACTTCAGGTGGCGCCGGTGCCTTAAAAATTTGAAATTTTGACTAAAACAGACCTTTTTCTACTAAAAACACGATTTTTTGCATTTTCGAAATAGATTACGCTCTAGTGCGGAAAAGTTGTGTATTGGGTTGCTCAATAAACATGTAAAATTTTTTTGAAATCGAACAATATCTTCAGGTGGCGCCGGCGCCTTAAAAATTTGAAATTTTGACTAAAACAGACCTTTTTTTCTAAAAACACGATTTTTTGCATTTTCGAAATAGATAACGCTCTAGTGCAGAAATGTTTAGTATTGAGTTGCTAAGTAGCCGTGTAAGTTTTTTTTTAAATCAAACAATATCTTCAGGTGGAGCCTGAGCCTTTAAAATTCGGTTTGTTCAGCAGAAAAAAGGAAACGTCAATAAACACATAAATAATAATTGAATTCATCTTTTACTGCTGTCATGTGTGCCAAGTAAGCAAACAAACATGAAGCAATGCAGCTCTTTACTTATCTCAGAGGAAATTCACTGAGATAACCCAGAACTCACCACGAGGAGGTGGCTGCATATCGAGTTCCACCCGTGCCCTCCCAACCACCCAACCATATAATGGACACTGAGACTTTATTAAATATTTCACTTTTCTGTTGCCTGATCTACTTGGCCTTTTTTGTATTTCGTCTTGCTTTCAAATGAAGGAATTATTCTTTCTGATTCTAATTTCGCCCTTATAAGGCCATCCCTTTCGATTTGTCCCACCACAGAAGCTGAAGCATCTGTCACTATTTTTATTGCCCTCTCCACTGCCTGGCTGTGGCATGGAAACTCTTTTATTTCTAGTAAAGATATTTTCTCCTTTAGAATATTTCGGAAATCTTCATTGCTGACTGCACGAAGCATTGGTGGCTCCGTAACAACTGATTGGTGCCAATCAATTAGGTCCGTATAATCTTTTGCTTCGAATTTTATTACAGGAACAGTGAACCGCCGGATACCTTCTTGTTTATTTTCCCTGGATTTTAAAATTCTTCGTATTGCAAGCAGTCGGATGTAATTTCGTTCATCCGTAAGCATCGAAAGAAGAATATTTTCAGGATGCGCAAAAAAAGCATTTCGGCTTATTACGCCATCCACGACAGTCTTCAAGTCATCTGGGAGATAACGTGACAAGCTAATCATCTTCCATAAGTGTCTAGCACCATCTTTGCAATGCGGTTTGGATTTTATATCAAACCACATCGGCACATACACTTTAATTATAAACTCTACTAAGGTTTTCAGTTCTGCTGAAACATTTGTAACTGAAATGTACAGGCGCAAAACTCGACATGCTACCGTTAGCCAACGGGAGTGCGCTAGCTTTCCTGGTTTTTTCTCTGCTAGGGCAACAGAGCAGTAACCTGATGTTACAGCTTCATAAATTTGCAGCATGTATCGTTGATCTGTACTCAGATCTTTTCGAAGCTCTTCTGATATTGCTACTAACTCTACGACATCAACCTTTTTGAAATTGACTACCGGTTTCAGCTCACAGGTTTCGAGATCTTTTCCTATTGGACCAGAAAAGGTTTCAGGACCACTTGTTTGACCGTCTAGCTTTTTTAGAAGATGCCGCAACGGTAACTCATTTGCGTGTAACATGCATATGAGCCATTGAAGAGGTCTACCAACATCTTCTTCTATGAGACGTATAACTCCAGTCTTGCAACCTGTGTTAACGGGTGTCCCATCGCAGCCAACTGCCAAAAGATTTTTAGTGTTGATATCATTCTGTAAAAGATATTCAGCGATGCTGCTCTTAATAGATTTTGCAGAACCACTAGCTGGAGAAACATGGCCGATATATTCAGATCCAGGTTCTTGTATTAAAACTACATGTTCTTCAAAAACCGTTGTCCTGTGCTTTTTGTTTCCCTTGATTTGATCTGCTAAAGTTTTATCTTTTCGTCCGTCAAAAAAGAGGGCTTGAAGCTCTTCTGGTTTTAATTTACATTGTAGTTCCCTTCGTTTTCTCTTTCTCTCTCTTCTTATTTTATTTTTATCTGTAACTTTGGAACGATTATTATCAGAAATCATTCCGACATCTTCAAGAACTGCAGAAATAATTTTCGCTGCAGGCCTGTCTCCAATCCCTGCACTATCGCAGGCGAGTGCTGTGGTTGGCAGTTTTATCCTCATCTGGCTGATTACCTTGGTCTCTCTTTTCGTTTTTCTGGAATGGTTCTCTCTGGATCTAGGAGGAGTGTATTCTTCATCATTACGCGTTTCATATTCAAATTCTTCGTTCTCACAATCCTCGAACTCAGGCGACTCGAACATAGACTTTGGTGTTTGGAACTGCTGTTCACTTGTAGCAACTTTCAACACTGTCTTGGATTGCCTATTTTGCTTTCGGAGCAGCTTCTCAGTTACTTTTAAATCAATGCCCCCGATAATCATTTTTCTGACGGTTCATTGATCAATCAAAAATGGTTGTTCTAAATGTGGCACTTTTCTATCCTTTTCACAGCAGCATGCTTTAAAGGAATGACATTTGCATGTGGCAATGTCAAAGAGAGTTTTCTCGGCGTCTTCCAAAAATTCCTTTACTTTGTTCCTATAGGATTCCGTAGACTTGTTTTTACTTTTCAGGATATTTTTATACTTAGCATGATATGATTTAAGGATGCGCACAATTCTGCAATGAGAATTTTAGGAATCGAGGACTTCTTCCACAAATCAGCTACTCTCTCAGCAACAACATTGGCAATGTCAGTAAAAGCTGGATCTTTGCCGTGATTTGAAGATTTCACTTGTTCTCTTATAAGGAAGTAAAATTTCATAACTTGACTGTAAGTTGGTAAGACGTTAGGTTTCAGCTCTTCTGGCAAACCAAAAACAAAACAATCTGCAACTTTTCTAGTTGAATGACAACCGGCCATTGTGACAAAAGTATAACTATAACTAACTAGTTAATGACATTTAAATATCTAAAGAGACTGCTCTTCGATGAACAAACGACATAAAGTAAGCTTATTGATTGCTTCTGTACTAGACTGAACTAAACGATAACTGTGTATTGCATATTATCACACTGACTGTCACGTGGACTGCAGGTGCGAGAGCATTTCATTTAGTAGAAGAAGGGGGGTGAAATAGAAAACCGATAAGGAATTCTCTTTTCATGAAAATATATGTCTGTTTTGAATAAAATCTCCGATTTTAAGGCGCCGGCGACACCTGAAGATATTGTTTGATTTTTTAAAAAAATTACATGTTTACTGAGCAACCCAATACACAACATTTTCGCACTAGAGCGTAATCTATTTCGAAAATGCAAAAAATCGTGTTTTTAGAAGAAAAAGGTCTGTTTTAGTCAAAATTTCAAATTTTTAAGGCGCCGGCGCCACCTGAAGATATTGTTTGATTTCAAAAAAATTTTACATGTTTACTGAGCAACCCAATACACAACTTTTCCGCACTAGAGCGTAATCTATTTAGAAAATGCCAAAAATCGTGTTTTTAGAAGAAAAAGGTCTGTTTTAGTCAAAATTTCAAATTTTTAAGGCGCCGGCGCCACCTGAAGATATTGTTCGATTTCAAAAAATTTTTACATGGTTACTGAGCAACCCAATACACAACTTTTCCGCCCCCAAGCCTCATCGATTTCGAAAGTTTGTGCAAAAGTGCATTTTCGGCCCACCCTAATCTATACCTAATGAGGATGGTAATACAAGTCAGTCTCTTGAAATTCCAATGGAAGAAAGGCACAAAAGTACTCTTCATGATTTAAGTTTGTTTTGCGTAAAATTATTTGTAAAATATCATTCTGAAACTTGGTAAAAACATTGCTCCACGTGTGTGCTTTAAATAATAAAAAAATTGAGAAGTAAAAACTGTTGTTTTAAAATCTTACACTTAAGGTGTCACTAACCAAATAATGATCATTTTAGAATCTGTAACTATTCCTAATTTAAGAAATAATGGTTAAAATAAAATTTTCTAAAATCTAAATTAATGTAAATGTATATTTAAATTTTCTTTGGCATTAATTTTTTAGGAATTCATCCCCAAACCCCTCCCCTCCCCTCCCCCCCCCAAAAAAAAATATACAATTGGAAAAACTTTTACACTGAAAAATAAAATAAAATAATTAAGGAATGTAATGTATAATTATAAAATACCTTAAATGCAATACATATAAATGAGGATTTACGTTACATATAGGGGAGAGTGGGGTGGAATGGGACAGTGGGACGAATGTGACAGTAGGCTTTTCTCTTTATGTATTATTCTAAATATTTCACCAATCGCACATTAGATGAAGCAATAGTACCCAAATCTTCAATTGAAAAAAATAGCTGATTGACCCAAGCTTGCAATTGTATAAAGAAAAAGATTATTTCAAGAATCAAAAGTAAATTTACTTCATATAGTTTTTATGCTTTCTGTAAAAATGATTTGTTTATGCATAGATGTAATAGTTCTTCTATTTATGGAATATTATACTGTATATTAACCATAATTTAAACTATGCTTAAAACCAGCATTTCTGTTTATAATAAAAAAAAGGTAGAGAGAGCAATGGAACATGCCAGCAAAGGGGGGGGGGCGGGACAAGTCTTATTCTTACTTTTTAATAAGATGAGCATGAATTGCTATTATGCAAATACTTTTAAAGGATAGTATATTAATTATAGCATTGAAAATATAATCATTTACAACACAATATAAATAAATTGAACGAGTGATTATCATCTCTAACAATCCAGAATTATCTTTTTAGCGATGAAGATGGGTCATTCCACACGAATTCAACCAATGGGTGTTGCATCATAGTCACAGATTTTTTTTAATTTTTATCATAGATAGACACAATAGTGAAACCCTCAAATCTGAAATTTAAAAGTAATTTTCTCAATATTGGCTGAAATATAGCCATTTGAAAACTGACCATTTTTACGAAATGGCGGCCATCTTGGAATTGTATCAGTGTCTAAATATGGCCATAACTTGACAACTAATGGTTCAAATTTTATATATCTGGTACCAATTTGAAGCTATTTGTACAAAGAATGCATATTGCACATCAAAACAATAATAAATTTTTATTTCTTTACTTTTTATTGTGTGCAAAGTGAAAATTTCGCCCCAAAAAAGGGCAGATTGTAATGGCTCATAAAAAAAATGAATCATCATGAATTTTTCTGAAACTTGGTAAAACATTGCTCCATCTGTGTGCTTTAAATAAAATAAAAATTGGAAAGGTAAAATTTGTTGTTTTAAATTAAATGGTTTTTTACACATAAGGTGTCATTAACCAAATAATGATCATTTTAGAATCTGTAAGCATTCCTGATTCAAAAAATAATGGTTAAAATAAAATTTTCTAACATCTAAATTAATGTAAAAGTATATTAAAACCTCATTTGTACTAATTTTGTAGGAATCTGCCTCCCAGCTCCCCTCCCCCCCTCCCCCCCCCCCAAAAAAAAATTAGACAATTGAAAAAATTTTACACTGAAAAAGATAAGAAAATAATTAAGGACTATAATATATAATTATAAAATAACTATAAATGCAATGCATATATATGTATATGATAATTTACT
Source organism: Maratus speculifer (assembly GCA_964019185.1). Lineage (NCBI taxonomy): Eukaryota > Metazoa > Arthropoda > Arachnida > Araneae > Salticidae > Maratus > Maratus speculifer. Next base: position 41,544,876 of record OZ025293.1, read on the forward strand.
TCACATATAGGGGCGAGTGGGGTGGAATGGGACAGTAGGTGTTTCTCTTTATGTATCATTCTAAATATTTCATCAATCACACATTAGGTGAAGTAATGGTACTCCAATCTTCAGTTAAAAAAAGTAGCTGATAAGCTTGCAATTATATAAAAAAAAGATTATTTCAAAAATCAAAAGTAAATTTAGTTCATATACTTTTTACGCTTTCTCTATAATGGTTTGATTATGCATAGATATAACAGTTTCTCTATATATGGAACATTATATTGTAAAATTAGAGAGGTAAAATTTGTTGTTTTAAAATAAATGGTTTTCTACACATAAGGTGTCATTGACCAAATAATGATTATTTTAAAATTTGTAAATATTCTTAATCTAAGAAATATTGGTTAAAATGAAATTTTCTAGCATCTAATTAAAGTATTGTGTGTATATTATATAATTCAATAAAGAAATATCAATTTGCAGTTATTTACACTAAATATTCATTTTTATAGCACTTTTTATTTCATTTCATTCAAAATATGATAATATAATTCTCAAAACATATTTACATAAATATTTTAAATACCTTACTATGGAATACATGAAAAAAAAGGCACATAATATTTTCTCCAGAAATGTTGAAGAAATACTAGCTGTAAATTACAGAGTTGAATTATTCAATTGTGTAATTTAAATAAAATAAATATGTATAAATGAGTTAATTGAGTTGACATTTGTTATTTTTTGTTCACACTGAGTTAAAATTTACATGGACAAAAATCTAGATACGATGAGACAAAAATAAATAAATAAATAAATAAATAATAACAATAATATAATACAAATCCAGGGCAAAACATTGAATAAGATGAGAAATAAGCCAAAGTTTAAACTTGCACATGGAACAAATCTAGACAAAATAAGAACAAAATATTTACTTACATGCATATAACTTTATAATATAATAGTTTTTTCTTCAGATTTAAGCTAAAAAGGATTTAATCAGTTTTAAAGTTTAAAAATAATGTTTGAATTGTACAAATGAGGTTTTGAATATACTTTTACATTAATTTAGATGTTAGAAAATTTTATTTTAACCATTATTTTTTGAATCAGGAATGCTTACAGATTCTAAAATGATCATTATTTGGTTAATGACACCTTATGTGTAAAAAACCATTTATTTTAAAAAAACAAATTTTACCTTTCCAATTTTTATTTTATTTAAAGCACACAGATGGAGCAATGCTTTTACCAAGTTTCAGAAAAATTCATGATGATTCATTTTTTTTATGAGCCATTACACTCTGCCCTTTTTTGGGGTGAAATTTTCACTTTGCACACAATAAAAAGTAAAGAAATAAAAATTTATTATTGTTCTGATGTGCAATATGCATTCTTTGTACAAATAGCTTCAACTTGGTACCAGATATATAAAATTTGAACCATTAGTTGTCAAGTTATGGCCATATTTAGACACTGATACAATTCCAAGATGGCCGCCATTTCGTAAAAATGGTCAGTTTTCAAATGACTATATCTCAGCCAATATTGTCAAATTACTTTTAAATTTCAGATTTGAGGGTTTCGCTACTATATCTGTCTATGATAAAAATTTAAAAAAAATCTGTGACTATGATGCAACAAGTTTTCTTTAAATTGGTTGATTTCACGTGGAATGACCCAGATATTGGAATTTGATGTTGTAGTACAGACATTATCAACCTATAATCTTTGTTAGATTGTAAATATAGCCGACACAAGAATAATTTCTTTCTTATAATACATTGTTTTATAGTTCTGTCATTCCTGCCTGTTAGTGGGGTGGTATGGGACACATTTTTAAATTTACAATTTCTTTAATTATAAAATTGTTTAACTATATTGTTCAAGAACATTAGAAAGTGTTTTATTTTATATTCAAAAAATCAAAATTTTTGTTTTTGTGTCAAACAAAAATGATTTTCTAATTTTTGTAAAAAGTGTCCCAATTCTCCCCACTCTCCCCTATACATAGAACCTATTTAAGACATTTTTTCCAGTTAAAAAATGAACTTTATGTGGCCAAATTTATATAAATGTAATTTATATATATTTTATTTTATTTAAATTACACAATTGAATGAATTCAACTGCGATTTACAGCTAGTATTTCTCCAATATTTCAGTGAAAATATTATGTGGCTTTTTTTTTAAGTACTCCATTATAGTAAAGTATTTAATGTTTATGTAAATATGTTTTGAGAATTATAGTCTCACATTTTAAATGAAATAAAAAGTAATAAGAATGTATTTATTAAAATACATTCTTATTACTTTGAATGAATGAAATGAAAATTTACTTGTATTTTAATATATGAATATTTAGTATAAATAGCTTTAAAAATGATATTTCTTTAGTGAATTATATACTATACACACAATATATTAATTTAAATGCTAGAAAATTTTATTTTAGCCATTATTTCTTAAATAAGGGATAGTTAGATTCTAAAATAAGCATTATTTGGTTAGTGACACCTTAAGTGTAAAAAATCATTTATTTTAAAACAATAGTTTTTACCTCTCCAATTTTTTTATTATTTAAAGCACACACATGGAGCAATGTTTTTACCAAGTTTTAGAAAAATTCATGATGATTTTTTTTTTATGGGCCATTACAACGACCCTTTTTTGTGGGTGATATTTCCAGTTTGTACATAATAAAAAATAAAGAAATGAAAATTTACTATTGTTTTGATGTAAAATATGCATTTTTTGTACCAATAGCTTCAAATTGGTACCAGATATATAAAATTTGAGCCATTAGTTGTCAAGTTATGGCCATATTTAGATACTTACAAGATTCCAAGATAGCTGCCATTTCGTAAAAATGGTCAATTTTCAAATGGCTATATCTCAGTCAATATTGTGAAAATTACTTTTAAATTTTAGATTTGAGGGTTTCACTACTATGTCTGTCTTTGATAAAAATTTAAAAAATCTGACTATGATGCAACAAGTTTTCTTTAAATTAGTTGATTTCACGTGGAATGACCCACCTTACTTTAAAGTTTTCAGTCTTAGTTTGAATAGACTTCTTGTGGCCCTTATTTATTACTGTTTGTATGGAAAAATTTTATTTCTTGTGCTCTAGTATCTACTATATATATTTTTTAAAGGATGATGGTTATGATTCGGAGTCAAAATGCATCCTTTGCTGGGGAAATTCCCACTTTGCAGATTTTACAAATTTTGTTACTACGGTGGCCATGTGGTTTGGATCATTTTATGTATTCAATCTGAAGTACCCAGAGACATTACAAGCAACTATGGAATTTATTCAAAGGTGAGGATAATGATTTTATAAGACATCTATATGTATTTTATCGTATCATTTGTTCGTTGATGACTTCAGTTAACTATTTGCTGTTTTTTTTTTCAATATTTTACCTTGTACAGAAATGCCCATTGAATAACTGGTATTTTAACGCACCTCTCAACTCCACTATTCTTTCCAGAGCCCAGAGGGCGTTGTTTTCATTGGTTCCTTGCACGAAACATTTTTCTTACCCACCAGAGAGAGATCTGAAAACATGTCGCACCGTTGACATGTAAAATGTTCTACACCTTATCCAAGGTGAATGCTTCCCATGTATGTCTAAAATCTCATCTGTAATCGTGGTATGTTTTGTGTGTGTTTGTTGTGTTTTGTGAAATAAATGTTTGTGACGTTAAGTCTTCGATTCTTCTAATAACCGTCACAGTATGAGACAGCACTGATAGGAGTTTTGTGCTCAGAGTTAATTACTTATAATAAAATCTGAGTAGTAAAAAGTGTAGATAACCAGTCTGGTACAAACCATTCTGGTTTCCGAATCAATTGTAGCTGAATGTCATGTTAGGTTTAATGGAAAACTTACGTTAACATATGATAGCTATGATTAATTCTTGTCTGAAATGTGTTTTGAGCATATTTTTGTAAAAAAAAAAAAAAAAAAAAAAAAATATATATATATATATATATATATATATACAATTATACTATATTAAGCTCTAATTTAAATATTAGCTATTATAAATAAAATAAATGTTTAAATATTGCCATTCAAAATAACAAATTCCAAATTTAGAAACAAATGAATGACCGAGTAATTCATTAAAATAATTATAATATCCAATCATGCTTTTAAAATATTTGTAGCCTTTAATTATATTATTAATGCATATTTCACTTTCATTAACAACAAAAATTATCTCAAGTAAACATTTTTTCATCAATTATGCTCTGTAGGCTGATTTCAACTTTTATTTTGGTGCCATTTATTGGCATCAATATAAATGATTTTTTTCCATTGAAATTAAAGTAAAAAAAAAAAAAAAAAATAGAGATCTTTTTTTAATGTTCCCATTATATAATTTTAAACTGTCATTCAATAAATATAACTGAATGGAATACTTTTATGATTTCTTTCATATGATTTAAATTTAGTTTTAATTAATTTTAAAATGTTACCATTTACCCACAATTTTTTTAAAATTTTGTTTTCTATTATAAATATGTATAAAAAAATTTCTCATGGTATAATGGATATGAGATATTATGACTGCATTAATAAAACTGAAATTTTTCCACATTGTTAAGTTATAATTTTGCTTACTTTTCAAAGTTAATATATTCAAAAATTGCTAAGCTAAAAATCAAAATTTTATCTGCTTTGATGTAATTAGTATATGTAATAAATACACGACTATTTTCCTTACATTTTAATGACATTTGATAATAAATATAAATTTCGTCTGCAATGCAAGCACATTTTAAGGGGATATAAGCAAAATTAGTGTAATTAAAATTATACAAATAAATAAATAAATAAATAAAATAACTTTTGGTTTTTATTATGAACCATTATTTTGAAATTCAGACAAAAGAGTGACATTTTGATAGTTGTATTTCTTAATTAGTTTGATATTTTTTTATGATGAAGTAGATGGTATTTAGTAAATGTGCAATTTTGAAGCCCTGAAAATTTTTTCCCTTCCCGGAATAAAATGGTCAAAGCTCAAGATTGTCAATGCCATTTATAATGAAAAGTGAAATGGCACTATGTTTGCAGCGTTATATATCTGGAAAGCAACAATTATCTGAAATTATTATGTAATAAACTGTTAGAGTAACACTGGCTGATTATTAAAATTTACTTGTTTCCGTGGGGCATTGTTATTTAATATTGATATATTGCCACAAAATGCAGTCAAAATTGTGTTTTTTCCGTTTTCCACACTCATTTTCTCCTTTAAAGAATAGTATCCCAAATTTTTTCTTATAGAATACAAAAGTATACTATTATAGTCCATTTAATTAATGGAGGTGGTTGACCTTGACATGCTTATCCCTCACCTTCACGAACTAAGGGGGAAAATCACATGTAGTTCTATTACGAGTTCCGCGAAAACACAGTTTCACCTTGTCAAGTTTAGCCGCCTCCATTAAAAAAATGAACTATTAAAGAAGCTAAATAATAAAGAACTTTACCAAGATATTGTTGCTGTTAGCAGATACAATCTGATCTCAAAAAAGTGTCAACGCCGAATAGAACAAAATATATCACGTAGAGGGTGAACATATGTACAAGAACATGGAAAAGAAAATGTGCAAATTTTTTGGAAAAACGGTGAATAAAACTGTGAATTTTACTAAACAATCATGTATAAATACAAGTTTCATAGAAAAGACTGTTGAAAAAACTGCAATTTTTGTCAAATGGTTGTGAAAAAATGCTAATTTTGTTTAAAAATTGCAGAAAAACGTAAATTTTTTCAAATTGTAGCCCCCCCCCCCTAAAAAAAGTGAATTTTTTCGAAAGCCCATCACGTTGTGAATGTTCAATTTTTTTTTTTTTTTTTCTTTGCTTGGCCTGTAGCATGTTTGGAGGAAGTGATCTGTGGCTTATTACCAGATGAAACATATGGTTTCAAATATGAAGGGCATTCCACTAGGTTAAACCTTACCTGGTAAATATATCCACTTGAATTTTCAAAGATATATCTAAAGTGTTTATTTTCATATTTATAATAGATATAGAAAGGATTTTTCAGGATGTGATAATAGTCTTTGACTTCATTGGGCAATGTCAATTTGTTTCATTAAAACTGCTAACAAACATAGGCATTGAAGGTAGCTAGTGCCAGTAAAAAAATGGGAATTTTATAAACAAAGAAAAGAGGTGGAACTAATAAACAAAACTGCATATTTTTCTGCATCTGATAACGAAAATTCATGATTTTTCTGCACACAATCAATAAAATTAAAAAATTTTCTTTGCCTGATCTGCAAAATTCGCAATTTTTCTGAATCTGATCAACAAAATCTTTTTTTTTTTTTTTTCGCCCTGTGCAGTTGAGAATTTGTAATTTTTCTGCAGCCGATCAAATTTAGGATTTACCTGTGCCTCATGAACAAAATATGGATTTCTCTGAGCTGGAAAACAGATATTTGAGATTGTTCTGTTTGTGATTGCCAAACTTCATAATATTTTAATGTCCAACAAACAATGTTTGTGATTTTTCGGAACCCAGTTGATGTAACTCAGGACTTTTCTGCTCAAGCAAAATTCTTGATTTTTCCATGCCTATCAATTAAATTGAAGACAGAGGAATTTTTCAATGGCAAATCAACAAGATCCATGATTTTTTTCTTGCGATAAACTAACAAAATACACTATTGTTCTTCATCCCGTCAACAAAATTTGTAATTTTTCAGTGCATCAACAAAACTCAAGACTGCCCAAATGATGAAAATTTTAGGCAGCCAACCAATGAAAATTGCAATTTTTCTGCACATCAAGAAAGCTGAGTTTTCTACAACCTGACCGACAAAATTAGATTTTTTAGAGCCTGGACAATAAAATTTAGATTTTTTTCCAGAGCTCAATTAACAAAACTTCACTTTTTTTCAGAGTCTGATTACCAAGACTCGCAATTTTTTTTATTGCAATCAATAAAATTGAAAATTTTCAGTCTATTTGACAAGATTTGCAATTATTTCAATGCCTCAGAAACAAAATTTGATTTTCCCTTGCCCAATCCTCAAATTTTTTCCATGCCTCATTGACAAAATTCACCATTTTGCCATCCGATAACATAATTCGTAATTTTTATGACAATTTTCCTGCAACATATTGACAAAATTAACTTCCTGTAAACTGGACAAAAACTTAATTTTTCCCAAATATAAACTGACAATATTTGCAGGCTACAGATTGTGCATCCATAAAGTATATGTTCAAATAGAGTTTCTTGCCAATTGATGTTACAGAACTCTTGAATTCTATTGTATATGCTGATTCACATATTATCTATTTTTTATGATTTTAGAAATAAGAAAAGTTTGTTTTAAGGACACAGTTTTTGCTTGTAAATGTTATTTTGTAGACATTCTTATGCACATTTATTAAGTAGTTAAATTTCTTTTATCATAAAATTTGAAAATTACAAGATTAGTTAACCACTGTGTTATAGCTTCATATATTTACAACTGTTATTTTTAAAAAAGTGTAATGTTAATATTTTGATGTTTTTAATTTCAGAGCCTTTTCGGATATCAATCTGCAGAAGGGATCAAAAGCTAAGAAAACTCCAAAGCCTTGCAATATATATAGTAAAGTCTGTAAGCTAATTACAAAGCTTGCAGCTTTCAGATGGCTTGTTGAAGCTTAAATGTCTAATGTAAAATTAATCCTTGTACAATTAAAATTTTGCTACAAAAAGAATTGTTTCAGTATGACTTTTTTAAACTATCTTGTTTTGAGAAATTCAGTTAATGCTTATTTGAAAACATTTTTTGAAATAATTGTGCTTTTATGAAAAAATTAACAAAGACAGCATATTATGTAAGTTTCTAAATAACACAACATACGAGTTGAGTGTATAGCAAAAATCAAATGATTAAAAAAGAAACTAAACATTTTGGATTTGAATACACCCTTAACATTCTAGAATGTATTTTTCTGATCCCATAAATCATATTAAAATGATTGTAAGAGATATCAAAGTAATCATAGTATCAAACCATGATTTAAAAAAATGCATACCCTTAGATTTATAAGTTTTGTGAAAATACAGAAAATTCCTTGATGGTCATAGGGTTAAATTATAGAATCTGTCAGAAAAAGATGGTAACATAGTTTATTTTTCTACATATATGAGATGGATGAATATCTTTAATGTAAATTGCAAAAATGTGGATTGGTTTGACTATCTCCAAGCCCCGAAGTTGCTCAAGTCCATAAATTACTTTTTTTAATGTGTCATCGATTATGATTATTAATACATTGAAATGTATTTGTAGGCATTATTCTCGGATATTGATCAGATTTTTAGATTTATTAAAACCAATTTCAGTACGAATAACTGCAACTATGATTATTTTTGTGACTGCGCAATTCTCTTTGAGGAGCATAATGAAAATGAAACAGCTTACATCAAAATCTCTTTCTGTCGACAAATTTTTTATCTATCTGCTATACAGAGATATTCTTGTACAAAAATAAACAATGTTGCCACATTTTTTGGACACTGTAATGTTACCAAAGCATGAAATCATGTGTGGTCCTGAAATCGTTATTCTATGCTCATTTACTATCCTAATAATTATCATTTATGATGATACACAAGTTTCCAATTTGTATACATTTACATCACCACGGAAATTTAAGGGTGTATTTCGATTCAAACTGCCTATTTTGCGATTTATTTTTGAATTCATTTTTGCTCTCAAATACACCAAACTTTCAAAATCTCTTATTTGGAAAGTACACAGGGTGCCGCGATTGTCGATTCTTTGATAAAGGCAGAAAATATTGCAAAAAGAAGCAATCAAAAACGGCATTTCGAACACATTTTTACCAAGCCGGAGATTTGGGAACGAAAAAAAGGGTTCTACTGATAAGGTAATTGTTTATAATTCATATTCTAATGAATGGAGCGTAAAAAGACATCACACGGCACCTCATACGTCACTTCAAGAATCCCCTCAGCAAGTTTTATGGTTCTACTTTTAAAAATTTGCCTGAAATTGTATCGGAAAATTTCAAGCTGTTGAAGGTGGAAAAGCGTTTTTTCGAATACACCCTTAATGGAAAATTTTATTACTTGTAATTCCTACTAAAAAAAGAATTCCACCTTTTTCAAAGCAATTTCGGTCATTCTCTGGTTTGGGGCAGAAATGCAAAGACAATTTTGGAAGGATAATTAGGGCGGGGGCAAATATTTAATAATTGGACATTTTGCCTACTCAAACGCTTGGAGTATTGGACTGATTTATCCTTTGTGTCATGTTAATCAAAATTGTAAGCAATATTTATGTAAATGGTTTCTTTGCGTCAGATTATCTATTTACATGCGCTTCACTTAGTTTGGATAATTTAGCACAAAGAAATCATTTACATAAATATTGCTTACAATTTTTAATAACGTGACACAAATGATAATCCGTTTATTGAGATAAATGCATTCAGATGCGTAGTATAGATTCAATGAAAATTACATATTTAACAACGAAATATAAATTTAAAACAGTTTTTTAGATGTGTAAATATATTTTGCCAAATCAAAATGAAAAAAAAAAACAATTTTAAAACAAACTTTTTAAAGGCACATAAAGGCGTCACTTAAATTTTATATTATATCTTTTAAAACACATATTTTGAATTTATAGGAGATTTGTGTGGAAAAGCATAGGTGAATAAAGTTGTATATATCTTTTCATGTTGAAAATAACGTTTGCACATGCTATTATAAATAGAAAAAAATAAAATGATTAATGAAATAGTACAAAAAATGCATTTTTCAATTAATAGCATGGCGTCACTCAAAATTTGATATCATTATTTTTAAAATTCATATTCAAAATTCTTAGAGCCATAAAATAAACAGCTGCGTCAAAACTTTTAATCCATTAAGGGGTTTTGTATTGATTAAAAATTACAGTGATTTACGGTCAGATACATTATTAAAAATTACAGCGATTTACGATCAGATACATTATTAAAAATTACAGTGATTTACGGTCAGACACATATTAAAAATTACGGTGATTCACAGTCAGATACATTATTAAAAATTACGGTGATTTACGGTCAGATACATTCTGGAAAATTACGGTGATTTACAGTCAGATACATTCTGGAAAATTACGGCGACTTATGGTCAGATACATTCTGGAAAGTAACAGTGGTTGACGGTCATATGCGGTGTAAATAGAAAACTGTACATACTGTAATATTACAGGAAGATGCTGGAATCTGTGCTGCCAATCTTTTCCCGTAATCTAACAGAGAAATTTTTATCAGTGTACCTTATAAATAAAAATATTATCTTATGGCAAATGTAGGATATAAATATTTATATAAAATCAACATTTTAACTGGATGTAGTTTTGGTATCTAAGAATCATAATCCGTGCAAACGTATCGAAATTTGCAGGAATTGCTTCCCTCCGAATGGCTGCTATAGGTAACTTCTTATTTTCTTTATTAAATGGAAATTATATGTCTTTATATAACTATGTATCTATGAATACCTGTAACTAGTAAATTATTAATAAATTACCCCTTTTATTTCGATCTTCTTTGTTTTTTAGGCCCTTTCTCCATTTATTTTATTTTCCAGTTAAGTCCTGACCACCGTAAGAGCCAGGTGATATTTCACCCTTTGGCTTTGAGAGCCCTTTGGCCAATTTCCCATTGTCACAATTTTTCCCCGTCCCCCGGGAAAACTTTTTCCGACTCCTTTATGAGACATATCACTCGATAGTTATTTTATCACAATTTTATGTTATGAGCTTCCTGCTCTCCTAAATTTATTTACCTTTCCCTCAAAGGATACTTTTGCAACTTACTAAAAATAAAACTATGTATTACAAAGGTTCAATACGATTTTATTAAAATTTTCCCATTATATGATTAACTGTTGGTCTTTAAAACTTAAAAACCAAAAAATGTTAATTATTTGTAAAAACAGGAAAAAGCCCCTGAGATCTTTAGCTTTAAAATATGCGTTAGCGATTGAAAGATTTCAGGAGTCTTTCCTATTTTTACAAATGATTTTTAACATCTTTTGGTTTTTAAGTTTTAAAAACCAGTTAATTTTATAACGGGAAAATTTCAATAAAATCGTATTGCACCTTTTAAGTAAGTAGTTTTATTCTTCGTAAATGAAACGCAAGGTGATAAGTGTCATTCCACTCGCAGCTCGATTTGAGTTTTATGTTTTTCAAGTACAGTTTTGTAACTTTTTCTGATCTCTAGATCTGATATATCATTGGACGATCATTTGACCACTCTTTCATATTATATACTTCCCTTCCCCACTAATTTAACAATGCAGTTTGTATTCAGTTTTGAGTGTATATTTTCACTTTTCCTAGTGTTTCATGAAAAAAAAAAATTAATGGTTAAAAATATATACTATTTCGTTATATAAAGAACATAGTATTGCACTGCAATTTAAAATTATCTTTTTATTATTTTTTTAGGTGTCGCTGTACGGAAGTCTTAGTCACAGGACTGTTCTATGCACTCCAGCAAATGATTTTATAAAAATTTTAATTTTATGGATCTTAAAATTATTGATGGAAGAGAATTTTCCCCAAAAACCTCTTTACTGATTGAAAATGTTTAACGATTTCTGTATGTGCATATTTCTTAATGTGTGAGGTATTTTAATAAAAATTTTAATTTCTGCTTACCTATTAATCTTAACCCTTTTTTGATCATGAATAATTAATAAAACTGAAAATTCAAAAATAAAAAAAAACTGACTAGAAAATGAACAATACTTATTATTATTGTGGAGAATATGTTTTCTCCTAATAAGGACATGCTGCTTTAATAAAATGAAAAACATAATTGAATGCAAGACTAAACAGAGTCTTTCGAGAGTTGTTCTACACAATAATTTCAGCAATCTTTAATATAGAAAAAATGATTAATATTTTTCCTTGCTATTAATTTTTTTGGGTTTATTTAGAAATAAATATGTATATATTTTTATATAAACAAAATTATGTTTTTAAAAGAAAAGCTGTTTAAAGTTTGTTTGAAAATAACAATAATGTATTTTAACTTTGCACCCTCTGTAAAATTATCCATATTCTAAAATAAAATTGTGTGCAATTAAGGATAAAATGCAGTAGATATTAGCATGGAAGAAATTAATGTGATACTAATAGATTCAAAAGAGGGTAGAAAAATCATATATTCATATATTCTTTCATTTCACAGGGAAAAGAAATATAATTTAGATGACGTATGGTGGCTGGATGTGACATCAAAAAAGTAACCCTAAAATTCGTCACATTTGGCTGAATGCAACTATGTGTTTAGATGCGTCTGTCAATTCGAACTCGTATTTCTTTGTTTGTTTTTATCATTAGAAATTATTATCGTTTAAAATGTTTAAGCATAATAAGGACACTTTTCAATTTAGAGAAATGCACAAATCAAGGAATCCAATGTCTTTTTAAAACGTTTGTTTTGTTTGGACCAAATGAGGGCATTAAAATTTGAGCGATAATCTACTTCGCATGGCAAACTGTTTTTACGGCATTCTGAATCTCTATTCTTTCTCTTAATTCTGTGATTCCACTCATTATTTAACCCTTTCCGGCACAGTGTGCCCAGTCCGGAGCACCTAATTTTAATTCCAAACTTGCAAACGGCACCAATAAATATTTGAACAAAATTTTTCTTTTCCAATGAAAGCTTAAATTAAGGAATTCTTAATTTCTAAAAAAAAAAAAAAATTGTTTTTAAATTTGGGTGACAGTTGATAATTTCTCATTTTAATCCGTGCCGGAAAGTGTTAATCAGATGCAAGAATTTGCAAAGAAGAAATGGTGTAAAAATTAATTGCTCATCTTTACAATTCTGCTCATTACAGAATTTTTTAATTTGAAATGGTTTAGCATTTTGATAAATTTGCAAAGGACTCTATATAACTATTGGATTTCGGAAAAGTCTAATGTATTTTTTCATTTACATAATTGGATGTAGAAATTTTATAAATAATTAAGTCTTATTTTAGAACATTAGTGATAAAAAAGCTTCAATGATGAAATTTTTTGTGAATTTCAAAGTATTATAATTTGTATAACAATATTTTTCTATCCTTAGGAAATATGATTTTTTAAACTAAAAAATCGCACATATATTTAGAAAAAAAAATCATGTGTGAAGCATGTTTTGAAATAATAATAATAATATTCGCATATGTTTTGATGAAGACATCTAAGCGTTTAACTTAGATTTACCGTGCAGCAAATAAGTTTCAATCTTAATTCTTGCATATAAGTTAATTGGTTATACATAGATTTTTAATTAAATTTTATACAAAAAAGCATTTTTTGCGTTCAGTTTTTTAATTAAATTATAATAAAGTGCATTTACGTTCATTTTAAATGTTAGTTAATTAAAAAATAACAATTGAAGATTTATTTCTTTCAGCTGCATCAGTGTTATTCTATTTTAATAACATTTGTATTTGTATGTTTAACATGTGTAATTAAATTTCACTTTATTACCGTAATTTCCGGCGTATAATCCGCGGATCGAACAATTCTTTCTGGACCCAGAAATTTTATCTATTTATAGAAGCCAAATATTTACAGCGATTTAAAAAGTTAAATTTTATTTAAAAAAAATTTTGGGTCGAAAAATAATTGTTTGTTCCGCGGATTATACGTAGGAAATTACGGTACATGAAAAAATTCTCATCTAAAACAAATATGTATTAAAATTATGATGCAAATTCAGAAAATATAAGTTAAGATGATTTATAGAACTGAAATGAAAAAGCTCAGAATTTTATTTAAATCATTTTCATTAACGAAAATGTTTTTTACCACAAAATAATTTACTCCATAAAGTGACTTATTTATACGATAACTGCTGAAATACAAACAACTGGAGGCAAGTACATTAAAAGAGCGAATATGTATCTCAGACATCTAAAGGTCTAATGCATCCTCTCCTTTGACATTATCATTCTTTAGGACGTTAAAAATTATTTAAATACAAGGTGGTTGTATTAAAAATATTCTCAAAAATTAAAAACCAAAGGTTTTATAATAAGATTTCAATTTTACCATTAATAACCTAACTTATTTCAGTAAATTGAAAATAAAATTAAAAAATGCACCAATTTGAAATTTGAATAAAGCATGACAATACAAGAACCGACCGCAAAAAACGTATGTTATCGAGCACAATAAAAAATCCTTTATTTTATGGAAGAGTAATAATAGAGGAATCTAATCATCCATGTCTGCCGGTTGCAAAGTGGTGCATAAGCCGAAAATTAATACCACTAGTGCTTGACTCGTAGGCTTAGCATTGTGTTTTCCTACACCCAGTTTTCTATGTTTTTAGATTTTTGACTGTAGGACAAATACAATGCTAAACCTATGAGTCAACCACTAGTGGTATCAATTTTTGGCTTATGCACCACTTCACGTCCGACAGACATGGATCATTAGATTCCTCTATTACTACTCTCCCATAAAATAAAGGGTTTTTTCTTGTGCTGGATGACATAGAGTTTTGTGCGATCGGCTCATGGACTATAAGGAGATGAAGCTTCTGTTTTGATAGATGCCACACAGGTGGAGACTAAACATTTCAATTTTATTCAAAGGCGGAAATCACCTCATGAACCATCTTTTCCACCTACCAACTTCCCAGACGGGCAACTGTCCGGACGATTCGTTTTAAATTCATGCATGTGTCATGTAAACTCTAGAGTACACTGAAAAAAAGTCCGTTAAATTTACGGCAAAAACTGCTGTCAGCAATGCTACCAGCAGTTTTTGCCGTAAAAATTGCAGTAAAATTAGATGGAATAAAAAAATTACATCTAATTTTACTGCAATTGTTATGGCAAAAACTACTGGCAACAATGCTACCAACAATTTTTTCCGTAAATTAAACGGATTATTTTTAGTGTACTATAATTCCTCGGAGAGCTCAGGTTATTAAGCTGTTATGGGACACAATCATCATTTTGAGAAAATGAGCTATAAATTTCCAAATATCTATTTGGAGATTATCATTATTGGAGATTTTTATTATCAGATTGCCTCTTTGTATATTAATATCTCTGTGATTATTAGATTTTTTTTTCAAGTAGTAATTTTAAAGATGGTAGAGGACCATTCATTATATTCAATCATATGATTAACTCATGTTTTGTCACATGTCACCTTTATCATCTGAGCACTTCAATTAAAGATTTAGATATATTTAAGGAATTCTCTAATTTTCAGTTACGTGTTTGCTTTTCATTTTAACCATTAAACCCTAAACTAACTAATGAGATTTTTCTGTTCGTAAATTTAATTCGTTTCTCTCAAAACTTATTTTTCTTTAATAGTTATTAATAACAAGGTCCATAACTCATGCTATAAATTTTAACGAGTGATGTATAGGAAACTGTGATCACAATGCAGAAAATTCTTGGAGGAATACAAAGTGTCTCATTCCAACTCAAACACGGATTTTTATTCATTTCAATAAAATATGAAAAAATTTTAACGAAATTCTTCGCATATATACCTTTCTTTTTGTAAAATTTATCGCTATGAAGAGAAAAACGTATAACAGCAGCAATCATTATCCAAGTATAATAAAATAGGCATGGCATATTTCCGCATGTATTTATCATCACACATAGTCTCACTGATCGAAATACTGCACATCTCCAGCACTTTATGTAATGTCATAGCACTTCGAACAAACAAAGTATGATTATTGAAAATTTGTTAAAATATTTTCATTTTTGTTATGATCATGAAGAAAAATCCGGGTTAAGTTTGGAGTGGATTAGGTACAGTGTGTTAGGATAAGTGGATTGGGTATCACAATGTCCGTTGTAGAGCTATCTTCTATCATTTAAAGTTGGTACATCAGTTTCTAATCACCAAAAATGATTGTTGAAAGAGACAAATAAATTTTAAGAGGAATCGGTATATACTTTGACCGTTCTTTAAAAAAAATAAGCATTTTAAGAGAATATTTGGAATAATAATAAAGGATTCAAGGAAGAAAATGCCTGTCGGCTTGGCATAGGCCACGGAGGTAGATTTCAAAGTTACGTGGTCATTTCGACAACAAAAAATTAAATATGATTAGAGATAAACCCTCTTTAACAACTTTAGTTGGACACTTTGAAGAACTTTTAATTTCATTTTTCTGTAAGAGCTGCTTTTATCAGAATCATCTTAAGCGAAATTGAGCTAAAATGCCCCCTTGGACAGCATTTTTTGAAATACATTTTGGCTTTATGGAAAAATTGACCAATAAGGCACATTATATAGTTCCCAAACAAGAGAAACTGTCAGTTAAATGCATTCGAGAAAAAAATTGAATTTATAAATTAGTCACAAAAAAGCAATTTTTTATTTGAATACATCCTCAGTTCTTCAATCTCGATCGAATCGGGAAATTTTGTTCCCATTGCCCACTTTTACAGCTTTTTTTTTTTAAATATATTCTGCCTTAATCAAAAACCTGGAGAATAAAGCAAATTATACACTTCCTGAGTAAGGGAACCTGTGAATTGAAGCGTTTGAAAGCAAAAATGGATTTAAAAATGAGTAAAAAAAATAAGCAATTTGTTATTTGAAACCTTCTTCAATTTTTCAATCACGATCACTTCAGGAAAATCTGTTCACAATGCCATTTTGACGGCATTTTTAAAAATAAGAGTTGTTCCTGTCAAAAACTTGTCAGTACAAAAGTTTTAGATAATATTAAAAGCATTTATAAAAAAATTAGTTGGATTTGATACCTAGAGAATTGACAAAGTTTAGAATTTTTAACTCCCGAAAACCCTATTTTTTGCACCCCCTAAGTCCATTTTTAATTTAATCAAAAATCTGTTATGCAGAAACTTTTGGCCTACTTTTTAGAAGCATTATAAACTTTTAATTGATTCACTATCTATTTTAATAAAGAAGTTATGGGGTTTTTTTCGGTTTTCACAAAAAGCCTCTCTATTTCTATCCCCTTGATCCGATTTTGCCCATTAACGAACTCGACCGACATTTTATGCCCCTTGATTTTATGTATATGTTTGGAAGAGATCTGAGCGGAATTAAAGAAGTTATCGTGTCCATAAAAAAGTGATATCTACTTATAATAATTTGTGTCTTTAGGAAGTGTAAGAACGATTCCAGGTCGTACCACTCGCGAATCCACTGTAGATCAACGCCACGTTAGGCTTAGCTGAAAATTGGTGCTAAAATGATGCTTTTAAAATTTCTTCCACTTGAAATAATGTTTGTTCAGCATATTTTCATACAAAATATGTTTATGATATCCAACTATAATACATAAAGATATCAGCGGAAGTTTGAACTGATAAGTTTTTTACCGTTAGTACGATTTTATTATGTTGATATTTTTAAGGGGGGGGGGGACATAACGGATGAAATAGAACAAAAAAGCCAGTACAATTAAGCAAATTTCTGCAAATGATCACACACAAAAAAAAAAGTTGAAAAAAATATTATTTTCTTCGGAAAATTGCGGGAGATAATGCAATTTCCATCAAAGGATTGCAGAAAAAAAAGATTTCCGGTAAAGGATTGCGGGAAAAGACAGGATTATTGTTAAAGAATCACGAACAAGGCGCGATTTTCGTCAAAAGATTGCAGGGAAAACGCGATTTCCGTGAACAGGCTGTTGAAAAATACTCGAATTTCATCAAAGGATCGTGAAAAATACTCGAATTTTATCGAAAAATCGTGTAAAATACTCAAATTTTGCAGAAAAATCGTTCGAAAATACTCAAATTTTGAAGAAAGATCCTGGAAAATATCCAAATTTTGTAGAAAAATCGGGGAAAATACGCACATATTGTCAAAAAATAGCGGAAAATAGGCGAATCTTAACGAAAGATCGTGAGAAATACGAGAATTTTGACGAAAGATCAAGGAAAGTATGCGAATTCTGTCAAAAGATCGCGGAAAATATGTGACTTTTGTTGAAAGATCGCGGAAAATACAAGACTTTGTCGAAAAATCGGGGGGGGGGGGAAATACGCAAAATTTGTCCAAAAAATCGCGAAAAATACGCAAATTTTGTCAAAAAATCGCGGAAAATATGCGAATTTTCTCGAAAAATAGTCGAAAATACGCGAAATTTCTTGAAAAACGGTGCTATTTTCTATAAGAAACTGCTATTTTTTAAAAAAAGTTGTTTTGTTTATATTAACTGCGTATAGATGGCGCTTTAAAAAACAAAACACAAAGCTTCTTAATTCATGCCTAAAAGCATCGAACTAAAAGTCTATCATATGTCCATGATTAAAGCCACTGCCGAATCATACTTTTAATAAAAATAATGTATTTTAAAATTTAAAAAACTTCAAGATTTAATTTTAATGCTTTGTGAAATCTTCAGAAATTGAGTTTCATTTTGCTAATTATTATTATTGTTATTGTAATAAATACTGCTCTTTGTTTTGAAATTAAAATTTGTTCAAAAACTAAATATCAAATTTAAAAAAAAAACTTTATTTATATTTGTAGAAACCTATTGTTATTTTTAAAATGTGCTTTTCTACAATACAAACTCTTCAATACTAAAATCTTCATTCTGTTCGTATTATTATGAAAATGAAATGCAAATGAAAATTCCGTCATTTTTGACGGGGTTATATGCTAGTACACTGTAAAAAAAAATCTGTAACCTTAGTAATCTAAATTAACCGAAATCTCTTATGCTTGCTAAAATTTTATGTGTACACTGTACAAGAAAATGATGTCAATCTACAAAACTTGTAAGCAAAACTAAAACCATCTGTAACTTTGCAAAAGAATTTACTAAAATTTTGGTAACTTTACTAAAATTTTATCTATAATGCTCGTTATCGTCACTTAAAAAGTTCTTGGAATACGATTTCCCAAAAAAATTCTTAGTAACCTTAAAATTTGTTTGATTCAAAGTGCAAATCTGTATCTGTTACATGAATTTTTATTGTTACCGTTACATAAAAAGTTCTTGGAATACGATTCTACTAGAAAAATTTTTGTAATTCTCCCAATTTTTTTTTACAGTGTATATATATAGAGAGAGAGATAGATAGTTAAATAAACTTTTTTACTAATGGTAGTTTTGGGGTGTGGGGGTCGTGATCGGTGTAGATCTGCAAAAAATTTTCAGAAATTCCAACATGGAGGCGATTGCATTAGATAGTATTTCATACGAAATCTACCTAAAAAGTATACTATTAAAAAGCTTTTTGATTTCCCAGGCAAAAACCAAAACATTTATTTATTAACTGTTTGTAAAATAGTTGTTATCCTGTAGAAAACTGCGAAATCTGAAGTATATTTGAATCTTTTTATTGGTTGAAGTCCGCAACTTATTTTATTTTATTAGTTTTCTGATTGGTCCACGTTTACACTCTAAATAAAAAGAAGTGACTATTCATTCATGAAGACGTGCGTCTACTATGAATGTAGCGGCACGAGTAGATGTAGAGACGTGCCGCTACATTTATAGCAGACGCATGTCTTTTTGCGCCTGACGAAGAAAGACTAAGTTCTTTCGATAGGCCTTGCTCAATTAATTCTTTTTCTGGTAATTTAAAGAAGTTTTTTTCCCTTCAATTGATTAACACCAGCTTCAACTTTTTATATTCACTAAAGCTATCCTGATCGATATCCTAGCTCGGCGATTTATCACTTTAAACCATGCTGGGAAACGTCATTGGCCAGCACAGGATGATGGGTCAACGATGAATGAATTATTATTCAATCGATACATATAACATATAGATTAATCTCACATAAATTAGAGAGCGGTATCGATTTAAAACTCAAATATATGTAAAAAAATTTTATTTTTTCGATTTTTTTTTTCGATTTTTTTTTCTTTTTTTGAAAAATTGCATTTTAATCAAGTTTTTTCTTCACTATGCACTCAAGCTGAAAATTATAATTTTATTAAGAAAATAATAAAATTAATAATCCTATTAATTATTTTTTTCATCTTTTTAACAATAACTATGAAAAATTTTATTTGCTGACATTACAAAACTCAACAAAAAATTGTTAATATATATATATATTGAAAACTAATTTAAATTTAAAAAATTTGAAAAATAATGTTGTATTCTTGAATACTTATAAATAATTTGGATTATTTTCAATCCATAACTCATTTGATACTTGGGAGAGTAAATACAAACACTCAGATTTTAATGTAACAAATTGCACAAAAACTTTATCCTGTTTAAATAATTAGTACATGAACAACAAAATGAGTTGAGAACAAATGTAAAAATATGAAGAATAGTGCAAAAAAAGACAGTATATGCAAGCATTAATAAAACTTGTAATTGTCTTAAACTCGATAATTCTCTCCTTTATTTTTATACACATGCTAGTAAAAATTTAAAAAATTAATATATTCTAATATTATACATATTCATCAAAAAGTTAATGCATAACATAAAATTTTAATACAAGCAAAAATTCTATAAATCACAGAAGAAATATCACAAAGTAATTAAAATTTTTCTTTTGATTTTTCGTGTCTGGACTCCTCATGTATCTCTTACTTCGAACAGAACAGATACGTCGATGAAAGGTTAAATCTATTTGGAGTTTTTTAATGCAAAATTCTTATTTTTATTTTTCATTCATAAAGTTATTTTTCATTTTAACAATAACAATGAACAAATTTATTTGCCAACATTACAAAACTCTTATTAAAATGTTAAAAATTATATAGTAAAAACTAATTTAAACTTTAAAATTTCGAAAAATATTGTTGTATTTATGGATCCTTATAAATAATTTGTATTTTTTTTTCAACCCATAACATATCCGGGAGACTCCGAAAGAATATATACAAATACATATATTTTAATATGATAAATTGCACAAAATGTTATCTTGTTAAAAATAATTAGTACATGAACAAAATGATTTGAGAACAAATAAAAAAAATTAAGAACAATGTAAAAAAGATAATGTATGCAAGTATGCAAGCAATAATAAAACTTGTAATTTTCTCCTTTATTTTTATACAGATGATAGTAAAGATTTAAGCCTTTTGGGTCTGGTGTACTATTAGTAGTACATATCTTTTAATGGAGTATTATTTTGTTTTAAGAAATACTTTTGCTACTATTTACGTGTAGTATCGTTAGTATATGTTTATTCATTTACTATAAGACTTCATTTACGTTTAGGAATTTGGTAATAGTAATAATTATTATTATTTGCCTCATTCTCTTTGTGCCCTTTTCGATTCTTTCATTTTAAACATATCTTTCATTCTTTCCTGAAAGAATAATGTGTAATAAATCACAAAAAACATTGGAATGTTGTAATATAAGTTAAATACAAGTAAGTAAGTATAATAAGTTAAATATAAGTAATACAGTATTTCCCAAATATCTCCAAAAATTCTTCCTTAACCTATTGCCATATTGATATTAAGTGAATAGTATGCAAAACAAAACAAAAAAAAAATTGGCTACCTTACAGACAATGAAATATTCGTTAAACACAAATTAATCTATTAGTGCTAATGTTAATAACGCAAAATTAATTTTTCTAAAAACTTAAAAAAATAATTTAAAAAATAAAAAATTCGGCCCCAAAGGAATTAAAAACTAAGATATTCTAATACTATAAATATTCTTCAAAATATATAATTAATATTCGTTAATACATAAAACTTTAACAGGAACAAAAATTCTACAAATCACAGAAGAAATATCACAAGTTAATTAGAACTTTTCTTTTGATTTCTCGTGTCTAGACTTCTCATTTATCTTTTACCTCGACCAGTACAGATATGTCGATGAAAGTTTAAATCTATTTAGAGTTTTTTAATGCAAAATGAAAAAAAAAACTTTTAAGTTGAATTATCAGAATAAATAAATCCTCAATAGAATTTTAAAATAGTTTTTTTTTTTCAATTTAAAGAAAATTGAAAATACCTGCTTAACAAAAAAGAATGCTATAAGTTTGGGAAAATAAATCCTTTCTTAAAAATATATACTTGAATAATCCTTGAAATTACCTGTCAGTAAAAATGTTTTAGCTTTCATACACACTGAAAAATGCTTCTTTCAGAAAGACAAATATTTGAGTAACAGAAAATATTCCTTTTAGAAGTCATAACACAACAGTACGTTAAAAACAGTAAACAATCTTACACAAACCACAGAAATTCTATTTTCCCAGACCATTCCTCTCGGGTTTCCTTTACCAATGAAATATAATCTGAAGATAGATGGAATCCTTTCTATACGTATTATCTTTGAAGTAAGAGATTTCAAAGAAAAGAATATTAATAAGAATTTCACTCTTTACACTAAAAGTAAATAATATACTAATTCGTATTTATATGCAACCGGAATAGTTAAATAAAGATTTTGGTTAAAACTCAGTGAGTATTTGTTTACAATTTCATTTTTATTTTTTGTTAAATACACTCTTGGATAATTAATAGTGTCCGACTCGATTTTATGACATCAAATAACATTTCAATCCAATTTCCCAAACGTTGAATTTAATAATATATTAGTTTTATGAAACATCTTTTGATATCAGATAACAAAGTGTTGTCTAAAGCTCTAGATTTTAGAAAGAATTTGTGATAAAAAAATTACATTTAATTTTTAATTTTGTATCTCATTTCCTTTTCCCTATTGTGGCACATATTTCCATTCATTTCTATTTTATAATATATTATCACACTGCAAAATAATAATAATAATAATAATAAATTCATTAAATTTACGGCAAAAACTGCTGGTAACAATGTTGCCAGCAGTTTTTGCCGAAAAAATTGCAGTAAAATTAGATGTAGATTTTTTTATTATGTCTAATTTTACTGTAATTTTTACGGCAAAAATTGCTGGCAACATTGCTGCGACAGGTTTTGCCGTAAATTTAAAGGATTTTTTTACTGTGCCGTCTTTTGCAACCTTTTAAGCTTATATTACTCAATATTGGTTTTTTTTGTGCGTTCGTAATTATATAAATACATTTCAGCTATAATCATCGTCTAGTCCTTCCGTCCGTTCGCATATAAAAGCGCAAAAACTACCCAACTGGGTGGTTTAAAATTTAATATCGTAAAATTTAATTTGTGAATTTAATGATTCCAAAATTTTCTTTTGTCATTTCATGTTTTATGAAAATCGAATGATAAAAGATGTTAATAAAAGTATTCTTTATTCTATTGAATGCTACCGTATATACACTGTTTAAAAAAAAAAAAAAAAAAAAAAAAAAAAAAAAAAAAAAAAAAATCTCTGAATTCACGGTAAAACTACTGGCAGCCAGACATTTGCCGTTCCGTTAGCATATTTTCCGTTTTGGAACATAAGAAAAAGGAAAACTCAGAAGAAGCGTTAATTTTCCGTTTCAAGGTTTGATTTTTAATGATAATAATTTAATTTGTAAACCGAACAATCGTCAAGGAATTCGAACTTTCCGAGTGATTTAATTTGTTATATTATTTAATTTAGTTTATATATATATAATTTACTTCAAGCCGTCCTGAGAATGGGACGCGAGCTTTTCATAGTGGAATAGGTCCTTATCGACTGAGCCCAAGATGCTGATTGCCAGTCAGTACAAAGTATGTCTTTTATGAGTGGGAAAATCAGTTGTGCTTTTCAAAGATTTCCTTTCAATATATTCGTTACAATAATCGTAAGCGGTTTATTTTATTTTATTTTAGACCGATGCATAGTACTTATTATTTTTTTAATCAATTTTAATTTTTTAACAAGTTTAAATTAAAAAATCACTGTTTAAAATTACTATTTTCTATTAATTTTTTATTTATTTATTTATTTATTTATTTATTTTTGACTGAATGTATAAAAAAAATTGTTCATTTTTTAAAAAAATAATGTTATAGACAGTTTTTTGAAATTATCGAACACAATTTATTTATTTTTTGGGAAGGCTAATCAGTTAAAATATTTTTAAGAAGAAATAAGAGAAAAATAAACAGAAAATACGTAATCAAAAGGGACTTACTTATGTTTTTTCATGGCACTGGGATTTGAACCCCAGTGCCACGATCTACGTTCGCAGGCATTTAGTGGCGGGATTCCTTGACCCTTCGGCCACGGAGACTTCATTAACAGAGTGTCACCGATTTTTCTTTCTTTTTTCCTCTGTTTCGTTATTTTCAGGAAATATGGTGGAGTTTTCAGATTTTTAACGGAAAATGCCTTTTTGTTGTGAAAAGGGATTTTTTCTGTGAAATTCGGGAAAAATATATCCGTGAATTTCAGATTTTTTTTTAACAGTGTAATTAATTCAATGATATTCCATGATAGGTAATAATTTCAGGTTAAAAGGGTGATTTCGTCGTATTTAAGACGGAATCACATAATTTTCATATTAATGAATTTAATCTTAATAAATTTTGAATTCATGTATTTTTGCATAAAAGTAGAATAGCTATTGCATTAAGATCTGAATATTTATGAAACATGCTATAGTAAAACCGTACTTTATTTACCCCGATTGACATACAGTTTCCAACTTTTGAACTATGTAGTTCTTTATAAGTTAATTAAAGTAAAGATTGTCTTGTGTAGAACATAAATAAGCATCATTAACATTTTTAGTGTTTTAGAGTCAATTAAGGGTTATTCTTACCCAAGCCTTCTCCTTATCAAGAATTTTAATGAATCTATTTTAAGGGGCTAGAAATAGTCAGCGGCATAAAAAAAATTAAAATTTTTAGTTTTTTTCTTAATTCAGCAATTTAATTTATTAAATGAAAACAATAATGTGGCATGATTATGTTTTGACTCGACTTTAAGAAATTTTTTTTTAATTATTAATATTTTAAAAATATATTGTTGTTTGTGTTGGACTGTGTTTCATAATGGGTGTCTTGCGGTGACCATCACAAATCCTTACATATTCATCTAAAATCGATCAGACAAGAATAATTAGTTATTTTAGTAGATAATCAAGTGCCTGATCAAAGCTTAAAAAAAATCAACAAAATGGCGGCCTTAGGAAATTTATTTTCAGATTTTCGAAAAAACACCAACAGTTAATTGTTTATACAAATCTAAGTTTTTTTTTTCAAAAAAATAAATCCTTCGATCAGGCACTTTTATGTTTTTCAAAAGCTGTATAAATTTCATTGAAATCTACTGAGCGATTTTTGAATTACAGTGGTCACCAGTTCAAAAAACATAGTTTCGAGAAAAATGCAATTAAAGTTTTACACTCGATTTATGTAGAGTAATACGAATTATTTAATTCCTTACATCAAGTCATCTGTTCCTAGGCCATATAATAGTTCTTCAGCCGTTGTAGAAGATGTCAAAATACTGATTAGCTGTTGTCTACGTCGTATTATGCGTACGTAAAATTAAATAGTCTAATATTTTACTTTCCATTAACGTTGTTTAATTTCGAATAAATATGTCTTAATTACTTGAAAATTCCTTTTTTAGTTTAGCCCCGAAATTTTAAATTTTATTTAAATCTAATTGTTTTTACTTTTAATCTGTCATTTTATTTATTTATTTATTTTAAAAGTTTAACTTTTGAATTCTAATTAGCATCCGGAAAAGTTTACGAAATTTCATACAAATTGAATAACTTTCGAGACATTTAAATTTTTGTTCCGATATATTATATCCGCCATTTTTTTTAAATTTAAATTTTGTATTCTTACTTAGCATCCTCAAAAACACCTGTATACGAATTTTCGTAAAATTTGAATAACATTTTCATATTTCGGCCAGCTTTTCGGGATTCTGCCCCACTGTGGGACGGCTTGAAGTAAATTATATAAAAAAATTAACTAGTAAAATTAAATTAAGTAATACAGCAGCTCAAAATCACTCGAAAAGTTCATAATTATTTGACGATTAATCGATTCGTTAATTTTAAAAATTACTTTAAATTATTATCATTAAAAATCAAAATTATAACGGAAAGTTACCTCTTCTTCGCACGGAGTTTTCCTTTCTTTTATTTCCCAAAACGGAAAATTTACTAACGGAACGGTAAATGTCTGGTAACTTTGCTGCCAGTATTTTTACCGGGAATTCACAGATTTTTTTTACAGTGTATGGCAGCCCACTTGAATTTAAAACATAATATTCGATACATACAATCATACAATTTGATGAAAACAAACTATTTCGATTTTCATAATCGAAAACGATAAAAACTTAGAAAGAGGTTGTTAGAAACTTTCAGAATAGTTTCTAACTTTAAATATTATATAACACAATTTTAGTTAACCGTATGGTCATTTATTTTAAGTATTCGTAAGAGCTACACTGTAAAAAAAAATCTGTAAAGGTACTAAACATTTTCTAGGAAACTGGGATTCCAAGAACATTTCATGTAACGATAACAGGAAAAATCCATGTAACCGATTCTAAAACTTGAGTTTTTATTGTTACCGTTACAGGAAAAGTTCTTGGAATCCCAGTTTCCTAGATAAAGTGCAGTACCTGTTTTTTTTTTTTTTTTTTTTTTTTTTTTTTTTTTTTTTTTACAGTGTATTACAACCTGTCTGAAATCGATAAAGAATGAAAATTGGATTACAAAAATTTATTATCAATATGACTCTACTTATCTAATTTATTCGAGGTTATAAAATATCTCGAATAAACTTACACTGTAAAAAAAAATCTGTAAAGGTATTAAACATTTTCTAGGAAACTTGGATTCCAAGAACTTTTCATGTAACGATAACAGGAAAACATTATTTTAAAAAAAAAAAAAAAAAAAAAAAAAAAAAAATTTAATTTTTAATCTTTAATTTAATTTTTATTTGTGACACCTTCTAAGTAAATAAATATGAAATGTTTTTATACGTGAGTGGATTTCAGCTCAACTTGAGCTATTTTGTGGCTGACTTTTTAAGAGAGTATATAAAATGCATTTACCGAATAGTGTCGTTTTTCTTTTTCATTGTGTTTCTAAAAGCATGTACAATATACACTGCAAGGAAAATTTTGGTTAATGTTAGCGCAAAAACTGTCAATGTTATACCATAAAATCAATAATAATAAATAGTAGAAAATCGAATATAATTAATTAATTCATTTAAATTTTGTATAAATCTTATTTAGTTAACCGTATGGTCATTTTATTTAAAGATTCCTAAGGATTATTATATCCTGACTGAAATCGAAAAAGAAAGAAAATTGAATTACAAAAATTTTAATGAAAATGAGTCTACATGTCCAATTTCAGAGGTTATAAAATATCCTTAATAAATTTACTGCGAACCAGAAAATTTAAAAGTTATTATCTTTTACACTTCAGAAAGTTACTTATCTAAGCGCATCAAATATGCATGATGACAAATCTACATTTAAGTTATGGGATTAAACCCACATTTTAAGAAAACTTTATAAATTTTGATTATCTATACGAATTTTTATAGTGTACCGTGCATGAAATGAGCAGTGTGATTGAATGTTGAAAGTAATTCGAGAATTTCTCCACACACACACACATATATATATATACAGGGTGTCCCTAAACAAATGGTATATACGCTAGGGGGTGATAGAATGCATCATAGGGGGCAAACGTTTTCCAAAGGAGATAGCCGCCATTAAAGTTTGGGGTCCAAAATTTCAAATATACATAAAAAACGGAAAAATTAGTCGATTGATTTGCGGTTTTTACTAAAATTATTCTTTATGTTGGTATTTTCTTGAAAATAAATTATAAAGATAAATTTCGAAAAATGCCGATAGAGGGCCTTTAGACTTTGAAGTAATGAAAAACTATTTTTTGCCGTAATTTTTTGCATCTCATTAAACGGTTTCGTAAGCTTAGATTTAAACTTAAATTTTGAGCTCAAAATCTGAATAGTTGGAAGCGGTTAAGTAGCACAAACTTAACTGTGTTCAGAGGGTTTAAATTTCAAGTGATTATAAAAAAACGGAAAAATTGGTCGATTGTTTTGCGGTTTTCACTAAAACTATTCTTTATGTCGGTATTTTATTGAAAATGAATTATAAAGATAAATTTCAAAAAATGCCAAGAGAGGGCGATTTAAACTTTGGAGTAACGAACAACTACTTTTTAAGCTATTTTTTGCTTCTGATTAAATGCTTTCGTAAACTTAAACTTAAACTTAAATTTTGAGCTCAAAACCTGAATAGTTGGGAGTGGTTAAGTAGCACAAATTGAACTGTGTTTAGAGGGTTCAAATTTCAAATGATAATAAAAAACAGATAAATTGGTCGTTTTGTTTGCGGTTTTAAAATAAAACTATTCTTTAAGTGAGTATCTTCTTGAAAATGAATTTTAAAGATAAATTTCAAAAAATTCCGTTAGAGGGCACCTTAAACTTCAGAGTAACCAACAACAAATTTTAACCATTATTTTTTGTATCGAATTAAATGCTTTCCAAAACTTGTTAAATGTTTTCGAAATCTTAGATTTAAACTTAAATTTTGAACTCAAATTCTGGATCGTTGGGAGGGGTTAAGAAGTGCAAACTGAAGTGTGTTCAGGAGTTGAAATTTAACCCCCCCCCCCCCCCCCTCCTCGAACACAGTTCACTTTTGCTCTACTTAAACACTCGCAACGACTCAGAATTTCGTCTCAAAATTTAAATCTAAGCATTTAAAAGCATTTAATGAGATTTAAAAAAATAACGGTTAAAAATAGTTGTACGCTACTCCATTGTCTAAGGCGCCCTCTATCGGCATTTTGTGAAATTTATGTTTAAAATTTATTTTCAAGAAATCACTGATTTAAAGAGTAGTTTTAGCAAAAACCGCAAATGAATCGACTAATTTTTCCGTTTTTTTTAATAGTTTTCCGTTTCGTTTGAAATTTAAACCCTCTGAACACAGTTCAGTTTGTGCTACTTAACCACTCCCAACTATTCAGATTTCGAGCACAAAATTTAAGTTTAAATCTAAGCCTACGAAGCCATTTAATGAGATGCAAAAAATAACGGCAAAAAATAGTATTAGGGTGGATTATTTCGTTAATCCAAAGTCTAAAGCGCCCTCTATCGGCATTTTTTGAAATTTATCTTTATAATTCATTTTCAATAAAATACCGACATAAAGAATAGTTTTAGTGAAAACCGCAAATCAATCGACCAATTTTTCCGTTTTTCATAATCATTTGACATTTAAACCCCCTGAATACTGTTAAGTTTGTGCTACTTAACCGCTTCCAACTATTCAATTTTAAGCTCAAAATTTAAGTTTAAATCTAAGCTTACGAAACCATTTAATGAGATGCAAAAAATCACGGCAAAAAATAGTTTTTCATTACTTCAAAGTCTAAAGCGTCCTCTATCGGCATTTTTCGAAATTTATCTTTATAATTTATTTTCAAGAAAATACCAACATAAAGAATAATTTTAGTGAAAACCGCAAATCAATCGACGAATTTTTCCGTTTTTTTATGTGTATTTGAAATTTTGGACCCCAAACTTTAATGGCAGCTATCTCCTTTGGAAAACGTTTGGGACCCTAGTTTTCTTATTTACTATTACTCGTCTTGATGTGTTATATCACCCCCTAGCATATATACCATTTGTTTAGGGACACCCTGTATATGTATATGTTTGAAAATTACGATCGCCTAGAAATTAGAAAAAATTCAATTATCCAATTATTTGGAACACTGGTAATAATATCAGCGAGTTTAAAAAGATTTTAATAGAAATTTTAGTTTTCATTTAATTTTCAATAAGACTAAGGAAATAAACAGATATAATTTTTAATAAAACATTCTGTTATAATCAGGCTAACCTGTGTGTAAGAAGATTTTATAAAATAAATTTAAGCTAATTTTTAAACGTAGTTGATGATACAATCTAGTTTTAAAGATGGTGTGTATAGTTATAGAAAGAGCTGTTGGGTGAAAAACAAGAAGAGTTTTAGGAACAAAATTAAGCAAATTATTTTTTTAAGTGGAAATCAGGGGGAAATATGAGTATAAAAATTTTTTCGAACAGTATCGGTTTTCAATTTTGAGTGAGTTTGTAAAAGCATGTGCAATATACACTGCAAGGAAAATTTTGGTTACGGTTTACTATTAGCAGAGGAACTGTCAACGTTATACCGTAAAATTAAAAATAATAAATCGTAAAAAATCGAATATAATTAATTAATTAATTTAAATTTTATATAACTCTATTTTAGTTAATCATATGGTCATTTATTTTAAGTATTCCTAAGAGTTATTACATCCTGACTGAAATCGATAAAGAAAGAAAACAGGATTATGAAAATTTATTATCAATTTGACTCAACATATCCATTTTTTTTGAGGTTATAAAATATCCTTAATAAACATATTGCGAACCAGAGAATTCAAAAATCATTATCTTTTACACATAAGTAAGTTACTTATCTAAGCACATCAAATATGCATGATGGCATATCTGTCCATAAGTTATGGGATTAAACCCACATTTAAAGAAAACGATGTAAGTTCTTATTATTTATAAGAATCGTATACGAATCTATAAGAATTCCGTGCCTGAAAGTTGAAGTGAGATTGAACATTTAAAGTAATTCGAGAATTTAACCGAAAAAATTATGTTTAAAAATTATTATCGCCTCAAAATTAGAAAAAATTAACTATCCAATTATTAGGAACACTGCTAATTATATCAGCGAGTTTAAAGAGTTTTTAATAGAAATTTTAGTTTTCATTTATTTTTGACTCACACTTTGGAAAGAAACCTGGATAATTTTTAATAAAAAATTCTGTTATATTCAAGTTCTCACCTGTGAGTGCGAAGATAAAATAAATTTAAGCCAATTTTTAAACATAGTTGATAATACAGTCTGGTTTTAGAGATGGCATAAATAAGCATAGAAGTATCTGTTGAAGGAAAATAAAGAGAGGTTTAGGAACAAAATCAAGCACATTATTCTTTTTAAGTCGAACACTGTAAAAAAATCTGTAAAGGTACTATACATTTTCTAGGAAACTGGGATTTCAAGAACTTTTCATGTAACGGTAACAGGAAAAATCCATGTAACCGATTCTGAAACTTGAATTTTTGCTGTTACCGTTACAGGAAATGTTCTTGGAATCCCAGTTCCCTAAAAAAAGTGTAGTACCTTTACAGATTTTTTTTCAGTGAAATCACGGGGGAACATGAAAATATATGTATAAAAAATTATCGAATATTATCATTTTTCAATTTTGAGTGAGACTGTAAAAGCATGTGTAATATACACAGCAAGGACAATTTTGGTTACTGTATAATATTAGGACACGAACTGTCTATATTATACCGTAAAATCTATAATAATAACCCGTAAAAGCCGTAAATCTACTAATTTAGGGTATATTACAGCTAATAAAAAAATATGTTTTAAAATTACTATCGCCTTGAAATTAGAAAAATTCAATTATTCAACTATTTGGAACATTGGTAATGTTATCAGTGAGTTTAAAGTGTTTTAATAGAAATTTTAGTTTTCAATAAAACTTAGGTACACTGTAAAAAAAAAATCTGTGAAGGTACTAAACATTTTCTAAGAAACTGGGATTCCAAGAACTTTTCACGTAACGATAACAGGAAAAATTCATGTAATCGATTCTGAAACTTGAATTTTTGCTGTTACCGTTACAGGAAAAGTTCTTGGAATCCCAGTTTCCTAGGAAAGGTTTAGTACCTTTGCAGATTTTTTTTTCAGTGTAAGAAACGGAGATAATTTTTAATAAAACATTCTGTTATAATCAAGCTTTAATCTGTGTATAATAACATTTTATAAAATAAATTTAAGCTAATTTCTAAGCGTAGTCAATGATACAATCTAGTATTAAAGATGATGTGAATAATTATAGAAAGAGCTGTTGCGTGAAAAAAAGAAGAGTTTTAGGGAAGAAATCAAGCGAATTAATTTTTTTAAGTGGAAGTCACAGGGAAATATGAGTATAAAAATTTATTGAATAATATTGTTTTTCAATTGCGTTTCTAAAAGCATGTGCAATATACACTGGAAGAAAAATTTTGGTTACGGTATAATATTAGCAACCGAACTGCCAATATTATACCATAAAATAAATAATAATGAACTGTAAAAAATAACCCGTAATAAATGTGTATATTAATGATAATATACACTGTAAAAAAATCTGAAATGGTACTAAACATTTTCTAGGAAACTGGGATTCCAAGAACCTTTCATGTAACGATAACAGGAAAAATCCATGTAACCGATTCTAAAACTTGAGTTTTTGTTGTTACCGTTACAGGAAAAGTTCTTGGAATCCCAGTTTCCTAGATAAAGTGTAGTACCTTTACAGATTTTTTTTACAGTGTATTTATAAAACTTTATACTACTGCTTATTTGCGATTTATTAATGTTAATTTTATGGTATAATACTGGCTAATGTTATTTATTAAATTGAAATGTTATTCATAATATAAATTTTATATCCCCTTGCAAAGTAAATTTAGATAAAATGAAACGTTTGTTAAACTCTTTGAGATCGGCATTGGGTCGGTTCAATGAAAAAAGACAAAATTTGTTTTAATAAACAATACACACGGACCGTTCAAAAACAATGGATCGAACTTCATGGGCTCATTAATGGGACTTCTTGTGGTTACTTTTTTATTTTTTGGTGATACGCGCGTAGATAAGAGATAGAACCGTAAACTGCTAATTCACAGACACACAGACAAAAACAAATTTTCTTTTATTTATATAGATGCCCCGAGAAAAAGAACAGCTTTGATCTATGACTACCTAATTGAATTTAAAACATATAATTTTCGACACATACAATCATATAATTTGATGAAACGAAACTATGTCGATTTTCATAATCGAAACCAATAGAAACTTTGAAAGAAGTTTTCAGAAATTTTCAACGTAATTTCTAACTTTAAATATTATATAACTCTATTTCAGTTAACCGTATGGTCATTCATTTTAAGTATTCCTAAAAGTAATTACATCCTAACTGAAATCGATAAAGAAAAAAAAACTGGATTATAACAAATGGCCATCAATGTGACTCTACTTATCCAATTTATTCGAGATTATAAAATATCCTTAATAAACTTATTGCAAACCAGAAAGTTCAAAAGTTTTTATCTTTCACACAAAATCAAGTTACTTATCTACACTGTAAAAAAAAATCTGTGAAGGTACTAAACATTTTCTAGGAAACTGGGATTCCAAGAACTTTTCATGTAACGATAACAGGAAATATTCATGAAGTCGATTCTGAAACTTGAATTTTTGCTGTTACCGTTATAGGAAAAGTTCTTGGAATCCCAGTTTCCAAGAAAAAGTTTAGTACTTTGCAGATTTTTTTTTACAGTGTAAGTACATCAAAAATGCAGGATGACAAATTTACCTTTATGTTATGGAATTAAACCCACATTTAAGAAAACGATTTGAAGTCTGATTATCTATACAAATCTTTATAGTGTACAGTGCATGAAATGTGCAGTGAGGTTGAACGTTGAAAGTAATTCGAGAATTT
Organism: Maratus speculifer; assembly: GCA_964019185.1. Lineage (NCBI taxonomy): Eukaryota > Metazoa > Arthropoda > Arachnida > Araneae > Salticidae > Maratus > Maratus speculifer. The sequence continues at coordinate 41,578,369 of OZ025293.1, forward strand.
CTACAAATATATATATATATATATATATGAATATATATATATATATATATATATATATATATATATATATATATATATATATATATATATATATATATATACACTATCTACCAAAAAGTATTTGTACACTTTCAGTTTTTGACATTTTGTCAAATATTTAAAAATATACTGGTCGGATTCTTCTGGAACTTCAGAAATATAAAGATTATGTTTCACTTTATATTTATTTACATTCATTTGTTAAGCGGGTAATTAGGGGGGCTGGCAAAAAAACAAAGAATAAGAGAAATATTTGGGATCGCCCTGTACATGAAAATGCACGAAACGACTTATCGCTTTAGAATACAAATATATGAATACAGTAGAATATGTACACTAATTTTTGTGAGAATAGCATGTATATTAATGGCGATAGAGCGATTTTTTTGAAAAATTCAAAAAATTCTGGTATGTTTTTTGTTTATATCATGCTGGGTTTTTGACCAAATTTAACGCAAATTTCAGAAAAATTGGCAAAATGCAGTAGAAATAATGTAGCGCAATTGGAATATAAATATATTAAATATTTTATGAAATATGAGTAGTTGTATAAAATAATTTTTATCTGCGCATGCGCGAACTAGAAAAACATTTTTTTTACATCATTTAATAGTCAATTCTATGGAGTGACTTATAAAAAAAATCCAATCAAATATCGTGAAAATTCAAAAAGATATCATTATTTTAGTGAGATGTTTTTACTCTGCTCTCTAAAAACGGCTGAATCTTAAGGGATTCTCCACAAATTGACATTTTTTAATAACTGACTTTAAAAAAAAAAACTAGTATTGAATTAATACAATATCTAATACAATATTGCTGCTAATAAGTACTTGACAATTGTGATAGAAAAGAAAAAGAGCTTTATTCGCATTCAGGGCCAAAACTAAGAGAGGGGGGGAGAAGGGCATGTGCTCCGGGCGCTAGGATGAAAGTGTTCCAAATGTATCTTTCGTTTGGCGATTTTTTTCATGGCTATGTTTAGCATAATATTGTTAAAATTATTATATCTGGGCTATGCTAAAGCATAAAAAAATCTAATGATGATGGCTTAAGGTCCCTGCCCCTACCCGCGAAGATGCTCACGAGCTAATGCTATTCCTATGGGGATGCATTTTTCTAACTCTTTTGCATTTGGACATTTTTAAATAATATGTTTTGCATTGGATAGCTGAAGTCCTTTTCAAGATCGCTCCGTGATTACTTTTTCAATTTTGGCGTAGATATTTTTATAATGTTTCTTTCACTTCCAAAAGCGGTTCTGAAAGTGAAACTAACTTTATAAAAAATATCTATGACTCAAATCGAAAAAGTAGTCAAGGAGCGATTTTGAGAGGGACTTCCGCTATCCAATGCAAAAAAAAAAAAAAAAAAAAAAAAAAAAAATGAAAATTTCAAAATGCGAAAGAGTTATTAGAAAAATGCCTCCCCACAGGAATAGCATTAGCTCAGCAGTGTCTTCGCGGGCAGGGACAAGGGCCTTAAAGATCCTGTTGAAAGTAGAATTTTTTTGATTCGGTTTAAAGTATCAAATTGGAGTATTTTAATAAAGCAGAATACAATATTTTATATTACATATTTTAAGTTTTAAAATAAGTCGGCTATTAATAAATTGGAGAAATTTTCTTTGTAAATATGCTTTGCGAAGGAGGGGGAAAGGGGTACCTTCAAAATCCACGTTTGCCTCGGGAAAAAAAGACTGGTTTTGGCCCTGTTCACATTTAATAATTTGTAGATCCTCCTCGAGAGGCAATTACAGCTGCGACTCTCCTGGGCATGCTCTCAACTAGTCCTTGTATTACATTTAATGGTATTTTATTCCACTCTGTTTGCACAAGGCAGGTAAGCTCTTTTACTGATTTTGGGCGTGTGTCACCCGCCTTAATTCGACGATCCAACTCGTCCCAGAGGTTCTCTATTGGGTTCAGGTCTGGGCTATGGGCAGTCCACTCGAGTCGATGCACTCCATTATCAGCATACCAATCCATGCTGGACCTCGCTACATGGCAGCTTGCGTTGTCATCCTGGAAATAACATGGGTCCAATCCTTAGTATTGCCACAACGTAGGAAGTACACTGTTGTCCAGTATATTACAGTAGGCATCGACATTGAGCTTACCATGAATTGGGACCTAGGGTCCTAGTCCAAATCAGGAAAAACAATCCCAGAACATAATTCCCCCTCCGCCAAATTTAACTGTGGGCACAATACATTCTGGTAGGAGGCGTTCTCCAGGCAGACGCCAGACCCAGACCCTACCATCAGAACGGTAGAGGGTGAACCTTGATTCATCACTCCAGAGAACCTGTTTCCATTGCTGTACAGTCCATTGCTGGCATGTTTTGCACCAACTTAACCGAGCTGCGCGGTTGGACTTGGTGATTAAAGGCTTATGGGCGGCAGCACGGCCATAAAAATTAAGCAGATGAGCTTCCTTACGGATGGTATTCATGGAAACAACACATCCTGAAGCTTGTTGAAATTCTTGGCGTATGTGTAACATTGGTTGGTTGCGGTTCTTCCGAATTTCTCTAGACAGAACCCGTCGGTCTCTATCTCCCAGTTTCGTCGGTCTGCCTACTCTGGCCACATTCTGACAATCATCATTCAGCTTCCATTTTCTAATCACATAAGCCACAGTCGTTTTGGGGTAATTAAGCTCGCTAGATATGTCGATTAAAGATCGGCCATTTCGGTGGTACCCGATGATCACACCTTTCTCAAAATCAGACAGCTCTGTTCTTCTTGGCATCATGCATGCGATTGATGTCAGTGTTGTTTTCGACACTGGCATCATGCATGCTATTGATGTCAGTGTTGTTTTCGACACCACATTTAACAGTGGAGAACTTGACGTATTTCAGGATCGCAGATATCGGCATTTGCATAAGAGCCATTATCAATTACGTATCAATGGCTAGATTTGACACAAATGCTTCGATTTTTTATAATTATTTTTATCCTGAAATAGGTTCGTTCTGGTAATTATCTAAGAAAAGAAGTAAATCACCAGTAAAAAACGTAAATGGAGATTTGGCAATTTGCGTAAAATCTGACGTCATTCAACTGCTTTCAGAGACCAATTGAAAATCAGTTCACTCCTATCCACAATAACTTTCTGAATTTCCACGAAATTCGATCGGATTTTTTTATGGGTAGCTCCATAGAGTTGAATATTAAATTATGTAAAATGATAAATTTTATCGTTCACGCATACGCTGATTAAAAAATATTTCATACAAATACTCATATTTTAGAAAACTTTTAATATATTTAGATTTCAATAGCACCTTATTCTTTCTACTACATTTTGCGAATTTTTCTGAATGTGGCTTTATATTTGGTTGAAAATATTGCATGACATAGAACATTTTAGAAAATATTTAATATATTTATATTTCAATGAATTTTGGTGAACTCCCCCCCCCCCCTCCCTTTTCTTCTTTGCAAAGCATCTGCAAAAGTATTTGCAAAGAAAAATTTTCTAATTTATTAATATCCGACTTATTTTAAAACTTAAAATATGTAATATTGATTAAAGTAGTCTGCTTTATTTAAAAAAAATACCTTAAAATCGTGAAACCGAATCAAAACGAAAAAAAAAAAATCTGCTTTATGCGGGATCTTTATGCCATCATCATTAGATTCTTCTATGCTTTGGTATAGGAGAAATGCTTTGAATGGGACGATTTTGACAATATCATGCTAAACATAGACATGGAAAAAATCGCCAAACAAAATGTACATTTGGGACACTTTCATCCTAGCGCCCGGGGCACATGCCCTTTTCCCCCAACCCTCTCTCAGTTTTGGCCCTGAATGCGAATAAAGCTCTTTTTCTTTTCTATCACAATTGTCAAGTACTTATTAGCAGCAATATTGTATTAGATATTGTATTAATTCAATACTAGTTTTTTTTAAAGTCAGTTATTAAAAAATGTCAATTTGTGGAGAATCCCTTAAGATTCAGCCGTTTTTAGAGAGCAGAGTAAAAACATCTCACTAAAATAATGATATCTTTTTGAATTTTCACGATATGTGATTGTATTTTTTTTATAAGTCACTCCATAGAATTGACTATTAAATGATGTAAAAAAAATGTTTTTCTAGTTCGCGCATGCGCAGATAAAAATTATTTTATACAACTACTCATATTTCATAAAATATTTAATATATTTATATTCCAATTGCGCTACATTTTTTCTACTGCATTTTGCCAATTTTTCTGAAATTTGCGTTAAATTTGGTCAAAAACCCAGCATGATATAAACAAAAAACATACCAGAATTTTTTGAATTTTTCAAAAAAATCGCTCTATCGCCATAAATATACATGCTATTCTCACAAAAATTAGTGTACATATTCTACTGTATTCATATATTTGTATTCTAAAGCGATAAGTCGTTTCGTGCATTTTCATGTACAGGGCGATCCCAAATATTTCTATTATTCTTTGTTTTTTTGCCGGCCCCCTAATTACCCGCTTAACAAATGAATGTAAATAAATATAAAGTGAAACATAATCTTTATATTTCTGAAGTTCCAGAAGAATCCGACCAGTATATTTTTAAATATTCGACAAAATGTCAAAAACTGAAAGTGTACAAATACTTTTTGGTAGATAGTGTATATATATATATGTTTAAAAATTACTATCCCCTCAAAATTAGAAAATTCTTGGAATTCTTCTTTCTCTATCAAATTTTTGGAAGTCTTTTAATCTTATAAGCGAGTTTACATAGATTTGGTAGAAATTTTTGTTTTCATTTATTTTTAATAAAAATTCATTAAAATTTCTTTTATTTTTAATAATTTTTAATAAAAAATTCTGTTATGTTTAAGCTCTTACCCGTGAGTGAGAAGATAAAATAAAATAAATTTAACCTAATTTTTAATCTTAGTACATGATACAGTTTGGTTCTAGAGATGGTATAAATAAGTATAGAAGTACTTATGGGTGAAAAATAAGGAGAGGCTTAGGAAGAAAATGCAGCAAATTAATCTTTTTAATGGAAATCACGGGGAAACATGAGTATATATACAAAAAATATCGAATAGTACCATTTTTTAACTTTGAGTGAGTTTGTAAAAGTATATACAGCGCAAGGACAATTTTGGTTACGGTATAATATTTGCACACGAAATGTCTATATTATACCGTAAAATCAAAAATAATAAACTGTAAAATATAACTAGTAATTTACGGTAAATTATTGTTAATATATTTATAAGACTGTATAATGCTGCTTACTTGTGGATTATTATTGTTGTTTTTTCAGCATATTACTAGCTAATGTTATGTAATAAATTGAAATCATATAAATTTTACATCACCTTTACAAGAATTGAAGCACACTGTAAAAAAAATTCTGTAAAGGTACTAAACATTTTCTAGGAAATTGGGATTCCAAGAACTTTTCATGTAACGATAACAGGAAAAATTCTTGTAACCGATTCTGAAACTTGAATTTTTGCTGTTACCTTTACAGGAAAAGTTCTTGGAATCCCAGATTCCTAGAAAAAATTTAGTACCTTTACAGATTTTTTTTTACAGTGCATTTTCAAAATTCATTGCAATCGGTACCTGATAAAGTTCGCTGGAAAAAACAAAATTTGTTTTTCAAAAAAATAAACACGGATCGTTCAAATCACGGTATTCAACTTCATGGGCTCATTAATGGGATTTCATGGGGTTACTTCTTTTAATGTATTGGAGTATGTGCGTAGATAAGAGATAAAATCGTAAACGACTTATTCATAGACACTTAGACGAAGCCAAACTTTCTTTTATTAGTATAAAAGTGACGACAGAAACAACAGTTTTGAGCTATGACAGTCTAATTGAATTTAAAACATAATTTTCATATACAATCATATAATTTGTCGATTTTCATAACTAAAACCAATCGAAACTTTGAAAGAGGTTGTCAGAAACTTTCAAAGTGATTTCTAACTTTAAATATTACATATAATTCTATTTCAGTTAATCGTATGGTCATTTATTTTAAGTATTCCTAAGAGTTATTAAATTCTGATTGAAATCGATAAAGGAAGAAAATTTGATTATAAAAATTGATTATCAATATGACTCTACTTATTCAATTTATTCGAGGTTATAAAATACCCTTAAATTTAGTACAGAGCACAAAAATTAAAAAATTATTATCTTTTACACATAAGGAAGTTACTTATCTAAGCGCATCAAATTTGCATGAAACAAATATACCTTTAAGCTATGTGATAAAAACACACATTTTAAAAAACTATAAAATTCTGATTATCTATAAGAATCTTCATAGTGTACCGTGCATGAAATGAGCAGTGAGATTGAACGTTGAAAGTAATTCGAGATTTTCTCAAAAAAAAGGTGTTTAAAAATTACTATTGCTTCGAAATTAGAAAAATTCAATTATCCTATTATTTGGAACACTGGTAATCTTGTCTGGTTTTAGAGATGATATGAATAACTATAGAAAGAGATGATGATTCAAAATCAAGAAGAATTTTAGGAACACTATCAAGCAAATTATTTTTTAAGTGGAAATCACGGGGAAACATGAGTGTATAAAATGCATTTGTCGAAGAGTATCATTTTTCTATTTAGATCGTCTTTTAGAAGCATGTGCTATATACACTGCAAGGAAAACTTTGGTTACGGTATAATATTAACTCCAAAACTGCCAATATTATATCATAGAATAAATAATAAGGAACCCTAAAAATAACCCGTAATAAACGGTATGTTAATGCTAATATATTTATAAGACTGTATACTACTGTTTATTTGCGGTTATTTTTGTTAATTTTATGGTTACTTATTAACTTGAAATCTTATTCATGATATAAATTTTATATCAATTTGCAAAGTAAATTTACATAAAATGAAACGTTTACAAATTCATTTCGATCGGTACTGAATCGGTTCACTGAAAAAAAACAAGGTAAACAATATAAATATTTTTATAAACAATAAACAAACAAAGATCGTTCAAATCTCCACATTCAACTTTATGGGCTCATAAGCTTTTTTTTTTTCAAATATATTTTATATATATGATAATGATGTAAGGTACTCTGGGGTAATAACGCCACGTTAACGTTCTATCAATTTTCACGGCTCGGTTTACTTTTGTATTTTTCAAACAAATATATGATTTGATACAGCAACTCATTGACAATCTATATAAAAAAAATAATTTAACAGATATGTATTCGTAAAATGCAATGGCGTTATTTCTTGACCAATGACATTTGGCGTTATTACCCCCCTATATGGGTAATAACGCCATGCAAACAAAACTATTAAATAAGATGGAATAATTGCATGTAGATTGCCCAATTCTAAAAATACAAACTCTACAAACTTAGAAATTGACAAATTGCATTCTAAGATATTGAAAATGTTCAATTTTTTGTGAAAGTGTAAGAAAAATAAAGGTTTGGTGTGTGTGTGGGGGGGGGGGGGGGATGAGGCAAAAGAATATCAGACCGTGAGCTTCTTTTTGCTTAAAAAGGACCGCTTAAATAGAATTATTAGAAACATTGAACAGTTTTAACTGTGTTTATTTGAATCAGTATTTAGGATGTAGCTCGGCCACTGTAGGGAATCAACCGGGGTACACTCTAAAGAATAAAAGTGTAAATTAGACAAAATTACATATATGTGTGTGAAAATTTCTAAAATTACACACCTGAAATGAAAATTACCCACTTTTTGCAAAGTTTTACCTGTTGTTATGTGTATTTTAGCTTATAATACTAAGCATGTTTTTTGTTATCACTTGAAAGACACAAACAAATGAGTAAATGCTGAAAAATGCTTGAATTTACTCAAATTGGTATGTTATTGTAATTTACACATAATGCTATATACATAGTTTATAAGTTTGTAAATTGTGTAGTAATAAGTGTGTAAATTTCTAAAATCACCCACTTGGCAAAAAAATACACTTTTCTTATGAAAAAATACCTATTTTAATGTGTGTTTAGTTTATGGCATTAAGTTTGTAAGTTGTTATCAGTTCATAAACTCAGAAAAATGTGTAAATGTAGATAACTCCTGAAATTACACTACTTAATATGTTACAAAAATTATAAATGCGTGAATTTTAAAGTAGACGTTACGAAATGGATGGGAAGTTTAAATATTATCCAGAGCTACACTTTTTATTTCATTAACACCATTCCATAAATAACATGATTTCATTGCATTGCCTGTAACAGCATTCTTAAATAATAGACCAATATATTTATATATTTTTATAAGATACTCTGACCACCTCTCTCACTTTCCCCGTTTCAGCAGCAAATGAACATTTAAAAGAAGGTAAAAAAATTAATCTCGACAAATGTAACAAAATTTTGTTACATGTAACGTAAAATTTTATTCGTTTAATTAGTTATTTTCGTTTTCCGAATTACCTTTTGAAATTTGTACATCAAATATAAGAATGTTTGATTTGATAATTCTAGAATCTGGTTAAATCGTAATTTCTTTCAGCCGTCTTCGCTGACCGCTGTTTTTTTTCACAATTTTAATTGTAATTTTTAGTAATAGTGTTAGATTTCATTTTTAAAGCGAAATTAGAAAGACTTCATAAAGAGGCATTATAATAGAGGTATAAACCCAATGTATGCTTATTCATAAATTTAAATTATATTTTTTGTACTGTTGGTAAATTTTTTGCTGCTCTCCCCCCCCCCCCACACACACACACACTTAATTTGAAGGACAGTAGTTTATCCTTCAGTAGAATCTAAAATCTATTTTGAATTTATTTAATATGTAACATAAAATATGATTCATGTAATTAAGATAACTCTAAATTCGTATCCTGAGTTATTTTTACATTTAACATATCGAATATAAGTATGCTTGATTTTACCCTAAATTATTAAATCCAAATTATAAAGTCTCATAGCTTATAACCATTTAATCATTTCAAAGTTTAACTTGTAATTTTAATTTAACTTCAGTTCGCAATACAATTTATGGTCCTATTCATGAACTACGCGAATCTAGCATCAAAAACTAAAATCACAATCATCGCCGACTTGGCTTCATCAGGTTTAAGGTGAAAACTAATGCTGGGTCCAGTAACTTGACCTTGATCACGCCGGGATCGAAAATGAAACTTCTCAACCAAGCACAGAAAGTAAATCACGTACAATGTGGTGGCCAAAGAGGCAAACGGAATGCAAGCACTCGCGTTGAGAAAAATACAGAAGTTATTCTCCTATAAAATATAAGGTACGTAATCTCATACGTTCGTATTACCTCCAATTCTTTTTATCTGATTTGTTGATATTTACGTATAAATGTATATTCTATATGTTGGATTGTTTTTTTACATATAAGAATTTTTTCACGAGTAATTTACTAGCCTTAAAAAAATGGCAACATTACCTAACTCCTGGAACTTTCTCCTTAAAATAACAACTGTTGTATTTAAAGTTATTTATTTCTTGGAAATTTTTCATCTTAAAAAGAAATTATGAATACATTTTAACAGTAGCAAAATAAACGTTAACATCAATTTTTGTATGTGTGTTGGGGGGGAGTTAAATTCCTGGTCGGTTGTGTAAAAGATATTATAGTTTATTTATACACTATTATACAAATGTATATTGTATCTGTAAATTATATATTCGATTTATAAGCTAAACAGTTCACCTGGGTTTTATTTTTTTAATTGAAATTTCTTTGTAAGTTTTTTATTAGGAAACTTATAATGTTAACTATGTTTATAATCGATTAAAACTATAGCGTTGTTTTGGAATTTCTACGTTACATTTTCCAATTTTGAGAAATTTGAAATATTTATTTATCTTAATTACATATAATTTTCAGCTAGGTTTTAATTTGAAAATATTACATCAGAAGAACTATGTTCCACTACAATAATCATAGTAAAAACACATAAGTTTTGCTTGTTAATTATAGATTTAATAAAAATACGCAGAAGTAAATTGCAAAAGGGCACAAATACGTTGATTTAAAATAACCTTAGACCAAAAATTTTGAAGAAAATTTTTATTAAAGTAATGGCTTTTTCTTCAAATAAACATTTTCCCATTGCAATTTTGCCTAATATTATAGAATTAATATGACCTAAAACGTATGATTGTATGTATATAAAAAATTATAACACTTGTGTCATAATGAATATTAAAAATGGAACTTATTAGTTCCCCCCCCCCCCCCACTATATAAATATTTCTCGACGTGTGAGTTTTATACACTTAAGACACAAATGTAATTTTCAAATAAATTCTACGAGCATTAATTTCGAAAATTTATAAGCGTCAATTGATATTTGGATATAATCACAGTATTTCTTATTTTTTACTATAGTTGATAAGTAAAAATACTAATTATTTTGATATTTAAAAGTTTAATTAGAATATCTGAAATTTTCATTTATGAAAATACGAGTCATTTCATTAATGTTAAAATATATTTGTATTTTTTTAAAGACACTAATATCTAAATATAATCTTAAATGCAAAAGATGTTATTTTAATGATTCAATAGCCTTTTTGATAGTCTTGATAATTTTTAAGGTAAATTCTTTGTAATGATAAATATTTATAAAAAAGAAAACAATTCAACATATAATATAGGTGATTCATGTATATATAAACAAATCAGCTATAATTTTTGCAGGTAATATGTGTGTGTGTGTGAAATGAAGATTACATACCTTTTTCTATTTTTTATAGTATTTTAAATTTTACTTTTATAACTGTTTGTAACTCAGTATCTTGAGTATAATTGACTTTGTATTTTGAGTCTGAAAAATAAAAAGTGAAAAATTTAGTCTGAACTCTGAAAATAAAAGCTGCGAAGACTGCAAGTTTTCCAACATTCATTATTCTGTCTGACTAGTCTAAAATCTATCATTATTTTTTTTCTTTATCTTAATTTTTAATTGCATGTACTAAATAATATCTAAAGGAAGGGAAAATAAAATTAAGAAGCAAGGAAGAATACAGAAAATAAAACGGCAGTTTTTATGTGTATATTTAGAGGAGAGTGGGGAGAATGGGACACTTTTTACAAAAATAATAAAATCAGCTTTATTTGACAGAAATACAAAAATTTTGATTTATAGAATACAAAATGAAACACTTTCTAATGTCCTGGAACAATATAGAAACATAATTTGAAGAATCAATTTTATAATTAAAGAAATTGTAAATTCAAAAATGTGTCCCATACTTTCCCATTAACAGAGAAGTAATCTTTGTACTACGATGGCTGATGAAGAATATCAAATCACCCCCCCCCATTTCACTCCTCCATTCAAAACTATATAAATAATGCAGCTACGGTTCTGAAACTAAGCATAAAATCAACTAAGACATTAGATTTCGATATTATGCATCACCCATTATTTAGAGTGTATTAACCCATTAGTGCCTAGCGTCCCATTTTTGGGACAGTTAAAAAAAATTCAAATAAGTGCATTTCACACCAGTAAAAAGGAGTATGAATATATACTTTCTTTCTCCAGACAAAGTCCTCGATAAATTAAGATAAAAGTTATTTTTGCTTTAAAAGTGGTGGGAAAATGCAAAATTTGAATTTTAGCGAAGAAAATAATTCAGGCACTAATGGGTTAATTCCAAGGATTGGCGTTATTACCCCGTTATAGTTATTGCGCTGTACATTTTAAATTACAAATTATCTCTTGAAGATATTCAAAATCTTCAACAACATTTTGAAAGTCCCTGAAATGTACTACACTTTAAAAATTAAAAGTGTAAATTTACAGACAAAAATGTGTAAATCGATGATACAAAAACAGTTTGTTTATATGTGTAAATTTGTGTGTAAATTGCCAAAATACACGCCTAATGTGTAAATTTAAAAATACACATTTCAGTGTGCAATTTGATGATAACACTAAGTGTGTAAAAAGTATAGTGATCACTCATGAAATATCCACATTAATGTGTAAATTACACAAGAATACAAATATCTGCGTAATATTCTTACTCATTTATCTGTGTAATCTTCAGGGATCACACGGATAAATGCGTATTATGCAAAAAAACACGCATTATTGTGTTATTGTAATTTACACAGTTCTTTGCGTAATATGTAAAATACGCATATTCAATGGGGGTTCAATAACTATTTTGTCTAGTGTATATAGAATATCTGTAGTGCAATGGGTGATGCATAATATCGAAGTCTAATGTCTTAGTTAATTTTATGCTTAGTTTCAGAACCGTAGATGCATTATTTATATAGTTTTGGATGGAGGAGTGAAATGGGAGGGGGTGCAGTTGAAAGCCTGATTTTTAGCTTATGGGGCTAGATATGTGGCAGTGGATGAGATAAAATTACTGTTGTTTGGACTCGGGATCATAGTGATGTACCCGCTTCTCATCCACTGTCACAAGTGTACCTCATAAGCTCCAAATCAGCCTATCCCACTCACCCCCCTCCCCCCCGCTTCTTGAAAACTCCCTCTAAATAGGTTTTTAGAACTTCACTCCTCCCTTTAAAACTATGTTATTACAGCAGCTACGGTTCTAAAATTCAGTATACTGCCTTTTAAGACATTAGTTTTCGATATTCCTCATCAACCATCGTAGTACAAATATTACTTCTCTGGTAATGGGAAAGTATGGGACACATTTTGAAATTTACAATTTCTTTAATTATAAAATTGATTCTTCAAATTATGTTTCTATATTATTCAAGGACATTAGAAAGTGTTTCATTTTGTATTCCATAAATCAAAATTTTTGTATTTGTGTCAAATAAAGCTGATTTTATTATTTTTGTAAAAAGTGCTTCATTCCCCCCCCCCCCCCCACCACCACTCTCCTCTAAATATACACAAAAAACTGCTGTTTTATTTTCTATATTCTTCCTTGCTTCTTAATTTTATTTTCCCTTCAGTTAGATATTATTTAGTACATGCAATTAAAAAGTAAGACAAAGAAAAAAAATAATGATAGATTTTAGACTAGTCAGATGGAATAATGACTATTGGAAAACTTGCAATCTTCGCAGTTTTTATTTTCAGAGTTCAGACTAAATTTTTCACTTTTTATTTTTTAGACTCAAAATACAAAGTCAGTTATACTCAAGATACTGTGTTACATACAGTTATAAAAGTAAAATTTAAAATACTATAAAAAATAGAAAAAGGTATGTAATCTTCATTTCACACACTCACACATATTACCTGCAAAAATTATAGCTGATTTGTTTATATATACATGAATCACCTATATTATATGTTGAATTGTTTTCTTTTTATAAATATTCATCATTACAAAGAATTTACCTTAAAAAATTATCAAGACTATCAAAAAGGCTGTTGAATCATTAAAATAACATCTTTTGCATTTAAGATTATATTTAGAAATTAGTGTCTTTAAAAAAATATATACAAATGATTTTTAACATTAATGAAATGACTCGTATTTCCATAAATGAAAATTTCAGATATTCTAATTAAAATTTTAGATATCAAACTAATTAATATTTTTATTTATCAACTATAGTAAAAAAAAAAAGTAATACTGTGATTATATCCAAATATCAATTGACGCTTATAAATTTTCGAAATTAATGCTCGTAGAATTTATTTGAAAATTACATTTGTGTCTTAAGTGTATAAAACTCACCCTTCGATGAATATTTATGTGGGGGGGGGGGGGACTAATAAATTCCATTTTGAATATTCATTATGACATAACTGTTATAATTTTTTTTATATACATACAGTCATACGTTTTAGGTCATATTAATTCTATAATAATAGGCAAAATTGCAATGGGAAAATGTTTATTTGAAGAAAAAGCCATTACTTTAATAAAAGTTTTCTTCAAAATTTTTGGTCTAAGGTTATTTTAAATCAACGTATTTGTGCCCTTTTGCAATTTACTTCTGCGTATTTTTATTAGATCTATAATTAACAAGCAAAAATTATGTGTTTTTACTTTGATTATTTTAGTTTAACATAGTTCTTCTCAGGTGATATTTTCAAATTAAAACACATCTGAAAATTAAATGTAATTAAGATAAAAAAATATTTCAAATTTCTCAAAATTGGAAATGTAACGTAGAAATTCAAAAACAACGCTATAGTTTTAATCGATGATAAACTTAGTTAACATTATACAGTTGGCAAAAAAAGTATTTGTACACTCTAAAATGTTTAATTTTTAACTAAATAAAAACAGATATTTTGGCAAAAAGAGTTTTAATACAGTCTGTTTACCGTGCGTTCTAAATTACACAACAGAAAATTTCGATAAAGTTGTAAAATAATTTTCTAATAGGAAAAGTTTAAAAATTTCTTGCAAAAAAAGTATTTGTACATTTCTCCATCCTGATATGTACTGTGTTTTATAGTGTTTATGGTTCAAAGGACTACTTATACAGAAGCTGTTAATAATTTTTAACTTCATACTATATTTGTCTGACATTTAATTTAATTTGCACTTGAAGTAATTGAGAATAGAACCTAAAAGTAGAGAGGTACCTCTAGATATATGAAATCCTATTATTGAGCATAATAAAAATTGAAACTCACAACAAGAATTTGTAAAAGCTATTAAATTACCGTCTACAACTATTGGATGCATAGTGAGAAACTATGAATAAATTAGATGCATCGAAATTCAATGAAAACCAGTACTTCTCAGCAAACTAACAATGAGGGAAAAAGGGAGTGTTGTTAAAAAAGCCTTAAAAAATCCTATGCGTTCGGTTCAAAAATTTCCTGGAGACCTTGCAACATCTTTCGAATCAGAGTAATACCTCAAACAATAAGAAATATTCTTCTGAATGCATACTTAAAAGGAAGAACCTCAAGGAAAAATCTATTCATCAGCAAAACAAATAGGCGAAAACGCATAGTATTCGCTTTCGTATACAGAAGTAAATCATTGGATTTTTGGAAAACAGTAATTTTTTCTGATGAGGGAAAATTCGGAATTTTCTTACCACCAAGCATTCGAAAAAATTAGCTTAAAAATAAAACTGTTCTAGATCCAAAACGTATACTTCAAACTATCAAGCATGATGGGGGGGATATTGTGGTTTTGGGGTGTATAACTTCTAATGGAGCAGGACATTTAAAATTTATTGGCAATGGAAGGACAGGTTTAACATACATTTATGTGTCGCGGCATAATTTATTAAACCGTGCTAAGAAATTAGGCGTAGAGGAAGCTTTTCACTTTCTGCAGGATAACGACCAAAGCATACTGCTGTGATCACCAGCACATGGTTACTACAATACTCGAAGATGACTGGCAACTCCTCTAAAATCTCAAGGCTTGAATCCAATAGAAAATTTGTGGATGATATTGGATGCAAAAATCCGAAAAAAAAAATATGTATCAGTAAGAAACAGTTTTAAAGAAGCTCTTATTGTGTCATGGAATAACATTAACCAGACCGCTACAAAAAAGTTGGTGGAATATACTGTGTCACACTATCTAGAAGTAGTCATAATCGCTAAATGAATTCACACAAAATATTAATTTGTATCATTTTACTAAAATTTAATTAATTATATTACATTAATATAGCGTACAAATACTTTTTTTGCACTATATTTTCGTATGTTTGTTTATCATAATGTAAAAAATTGATTCGTTTAATTTTGTTTTTGCTTCTATAATATTATAATGCATTAAATTAATGTATTACAGTATTTTTTGCTTAAATCTTTTGTTTAATTTCATTATAATTAAAAAAATGAAGTGTACAAATACTTTTTTTGCCAACTGTATGTTTCATAATAAAAAACTTACAAAGAAATTTCAATAAAAAAATAAAACTCAGATGAACTGTTTAGCTTATAAATCGAATATATAGTTTATAGATATAATATACATTTGTATAATAGTTTATAAATAAACTATAATATCTTTCACACAACCAACCCGGAATTTAACACCCCCCCCCCCAAAACACACACACAATAATTGATGTTAACGTTTATTTTGCTACTGTTAAAATACATTCATAAATTCTTTTTAAGATGAAACTTTTTCAAGAAATAAATAACTTTAGATACAACAGTTGCTATTTTAAGGAGTAAGTTTCAGGAGTTAGGTAATGTTGACATTTTTTAAGGCAAGTAAATTACTCCTGAAAAAAATTCTTATATGTAAAAAAACAATCCAACATATAGAATATACATTTATACGTAAATATCAACAAATCAGATAAAAAGAATTGGAGGTAATACGAACGTATGAGATTACGTACCTTATATTTTATAGGAGAATAACTTCTATATTTTTCTCAACGCGAGTACTTGCATTCAGTTTGCCTGTTTGGCCATCACAATGTACGTGATTTGCTTTCTATGGTTGAGAAGTTTCATTTTCGATCCCGGCGTGATCAAGGTCAAGTTACTGGACCATCATTAGTTTTCAACTTAAACCTGATGAAGCCAAGTCGGCGATAATTATGATTTTAGTTTTTGATGCTAGATTCGCGTAGTTCATTAATAGGACCATAAATTTTACTGCGAACTGAAGTTAAATTAAAATTACAAGTTCAACTTTGAAATGGGTAAATGGTTACAAGCTATGAGGCTTTATAATTTGGATTTAATAATTTAGAGTAAAATCAAGCATACTTATATTCGATATGCTAAATGTAAAAATAACTCAGGATACGAATTTAGAATTATCTTGATTACATGAATTATATTTTATGTTACATATTAAATGAATTCAAAATAGTTTTTAGATTCTACTCAAGGATACACTACTGTTCTTTAAATTAAGTGGGGGGGGGGGAGGGGAGGGCAGCAGAAAAATTACCAACAGTACAAAAAATATAATTTAAATTTATGAATAAGCATAAAGGGATTATATCTCTATTATAATGCCTCTTCATGAAGTTTTCCTAATTTTGCTTTAAGAATGAAATGTAACACTATTACTGAAAATTACAAGTAAACTTGTGAAAAAACAACGGTCAGCGAGACGGCTGAACGAAATTGCGATTTAACCAGTACCTAGAATTATAAAATCAAACATTCTTATATTTGGTGTACAAATTTCAAAAGGTAATTCGGAAAACGAAATTAACTAATTAAATGAATAAAATTTTACGTTACATGCAACGAAATATTGTTACATTTGTCGAGATTAATTTTTTTAGCTTCTTTTAAATGTTTATATGCTGCTGAAACGGGGAAAGTGAGAAAGGTGGTCAGAGTATTTTATAAAAATAAATATATATATTGGTCTATTATTTAAAAATGCTGTTACAGCAATGCAATGAAATCATGTTATTTATGGAATGGGGTTAATGAAATAAAAAGTGTAGCTCTGAATAGTATTTAAACCTCCCATCCATTTCGTAACGTCTACTTTAAAATTCACGCATTTATAATTTTTGTAACACATTAAGTAGTGTAATTTCAGGAGTTATCTACATTTACACATTTTTCTGAGTTTATGAACTGATAACAACTTACAAACTTAATGCCATAAACTAAACACACATTAAAATAGGTATTTTTTTTCATAAGAAAAGTGCATTTTTTTGTCAAGTGGGTGAATTTAGAAATTTGCACACTTACCTGTGTATATAGCATTATGTGTAAATTACAATAACATACCAATTTGAGTAAATTCAGGCATTTTTCAGCATTTACACATTTGTTTGTGTCTTTCAAGTGATAACAAAATACATACTTAGTATTATAAGCTAAAATACACATAACAACAGGTATAACTTTGCAAAAAGTGGGTAATTTTCATGTCAGGTGTGTAATTTTAGGAATTTACACACATATATATGTAAATTTGTCTAATTTACACTTCTTTTTTTTAGAGTGTACAAATTTATGTAATTAACAAATTATTTCCGGATAAAAAAAAATAGTCTTCGCATCACAAAACGTATCTCGCAAATTTTAGATCAAGCGTTAATTTTAGTTGCTTATGAAAACAATAAAACCTAAAAATGAAACAAATTAATTTGAAGATTTATATGACTCAAAACCCTTCTGCGCAGAGCACATGGGTGTCATTTACCAGATTATTTCATAATTATGCAAAATATTAACACTTGGCGTTATTACCCCGCCTAGCGTTATTACACCATACCACCTTATATAAGCGAAAAAATCGTAAATGCCTTATTCAGTTCTGTCCGATTATACGGTAATAACTTAAAGATACTTGCAAGCTAACGGCAGCATTCAAATTTCTCGTTAGCATTTTAGTATTTTTATTTTTATTTTTATTATTTATTATTTTTTAAATTTAGCATAGGATATCTTATGTCGAGGTCTAACCTGTACTTTCGTAAATTTTCTATTTTAATTCGGAACTTGTTACAAAAGTTATAGAGGTACTCAGAAGAGGAGTGTTTGCGAGTAGATGATGCAACCAAAATCGAAAACATATAAAAGTTCCCAGTTCGGAATCGAACTCCTGTTCAAAACAAATAATCATAAAAAATATTAAAATGCCAACGAGAAATTTTATAGGACCGCTGCTTAAGATTGACTGCTAGTGTCTTCGCGACAATTCGCCTAGTTTTTTTAGTATGGGCTACAATTTTTTAAACTGAATTTTTAAATGTTCTTTTCATTTTTGGGATTTTTTGTTTGCATTGTTGTTTGCTTTTAGTTTTTTAGTTTGTGGATATTTTATGAATAACTGCATGTTTTAATAAATTCTTGTCATCTTCAATCCTAGGCACAGGGATCGCAGCGTCCCTAAAATTTTCTCACTTTTCTACCAGTATTTTAAATCAGAAATCTTCGCCTCAGATTCCTTTAACATCTACAATGAAAATCTACAATAAATATTATCTTTTTAAAATTGTGGTAAGAAAGCACGAAAATTTTAGGGACGCTGCGACCCCTGTAGGCATTTCAATCGTCTTGCAATAAAAAATATAAGATTTGTTAATGTTATTCGCTTGTGATTTTAGCTTATAAAATTCTAATGGGATTTCCTGTCACTCTGAAAAAAAATGTTAGGTTAGGGAGAGGCAGAAATGGGTACCAGGGTAAAACGGGATTTCCTGTCACTCTGAAAAAAAAAATGTTAGGTTAGACCGAGGCAGAAAGGGGTACCAGGGTATAACGGGATACGCAGTTTATTTTCCCTAGAGTAGTAGTACGGCAAATCTTCACGAGCCTCAGTTGCATGTAAGACGTTGATGAGTAGCGTCTGTCGAATTGCTGGAATTTATTAACACACTTTGTCAACTTTTAGCTATAAAATGTTTGTATCACTGTAATATTTGGGTAAGTATTGGTTGTATCAAGGTAAGTCTTCTTTCCGTATTTTGTCCAAGATTATCATTAATTCCATTGAATTAATCATGCTTTTGAAAATATTTTTCTATGATGCAATGATCGAAACACCAATGGTTAAGGGTAGTTATGTGGCTTTTTCAAATTTAAACACACGGGGCAGAACTGTGTAAGTATATCGTTTACATACCAAATATATAATAACATTTATATAACAATACATAAATATAAATGCATAATTGTAATGGAATTCAATAAATATTCAGTTTCCCAGTTTTTGACTGATTGATTAAAGTTATCGACGAAAACAAACTAACTGTAACACAAATGAAAGGGGAGTAACTGTTGTGTGAAAACAGAATTTAAGAATAATTGCAATGAAAGGGCAGCGTCAAGTTGGTGTTTTGGCACTTTAAATACAAAACAAAAATAACTTATAATATTCGAAACATCATTGTTTCCCATTTTGCATTTTGCATGGGGAAATAGAGTTCATTGAGTTACTTTTATTTTTAATTTTTTTTAATTATATCTTAACTCCATTTTACAACTTTGTATACAAACGCTTGTTTTTAAACATAAAAAATGTATTTCTTAATGTAGTATAAGGTTTTTTTAGTATCTTAGACTTAAAAATTTGCTTCAAATCTTAAATATGCCATTTTGCCCAGTGTTCCCCGTGTGGCAGAATAATATACATGCATTGAAAAATGCACGTAAAAATAAAATGGACTTTACATTTTATTTATAAGTTACATTTTTCATAGCTTCCACAAAGTTCAGTGTTATTACAATGTTGTATGTCATTATGATGAGTAAGGCTCCTTTCCCGACTCCTTCTTGTCTCATATGTTCCTTGTAGATGATTCCATTAAAAAGTCTGAGTTATTAATATCTATTATTTATTAAAATCTTGTATATTTATGACAAAATTTATAAATTATCACTAGTTAATCCGTATGTTTTTATGATTAAATTTATAACGCTCCCTCCAGAATTCTCACGCAGTTTTTAATTTGTGTTAAAATTGTACGTGATGAAAATTTTTTAGTATTTCTTCCGAAATGAGGGTAATAAATGCTTAAAATAATATAAATTGAAAACAGTAATCAATTGCTGAAATTTTGAAAACAATAACTTTGAAATAATATAATTTTGAAAACAGAAATCCATTGCTGGCCTGTTTATTTATATATTCCTAAACTAAAAAGAAATATTGCTTCGTAGTCCCGAACGCATGCTTAAAAAAACCGCTTCAGAAAAATCTTTGATAAAGTAACATGTTTTTAATTTTAAAAATAATATTATTTCTTAGATTAAACAAATAAGAAGAACTATATATTAAGCACCGTGACGTGTCTACGGTGCTTATCAAAGATTTTTCTGAAGCTGTTAAAAAAAACGCTCCAGAAAAAACTTTGATAAAGTAACATGTTTTTAATTTTAAAAATAATATTATTTCTTAGATTAAACAAATAAGAAAAACTATATATTAAGCACCGTGACGTGTCTGTGTACGTCATCAAATCTTCTATTAAAATACCAGAACTTATATACTTACGTCATATCACATTAATCATAATCATTTTAAGTGCAGTCTCTAACGTTCTAAGCATCTGCTTTTTAACACTTAACAAAAAAGTTGAAAAGTGTTTATGACTTCGGTTTGTCTATCGTTGTGTCTGTCCGTCTGGCCATCTGGCCGCACTCTGAAATGTACCCTAAAATTTTTGTAAATTATTGACGTTTACCTTAGCACAAATCCAATTTCAAATCAAGTTTCTTGCATGTTTAATTTATTTATAAGGACAGTCCAAAATATTCCGTTACATTATGGGCTATGGGATAAAATTGTTTCAAATGAATCTTAAAGATGTTACACGTTGTCAAACATAATAAAAGTGATATGTATTTACGAATTACACTAATATATGTATTCTTTAAAATGCGTGGCATAAAGAATAGTTATTATTGATTTACAGTGCCACACAAATGAATTATGGTTACAATGGTTACAATTACACAATGGTAAAGACGAGGGGAGAATTGTTTTTGGCATATTTTAATTATATTAAGGTATTTCATGTATAATTAAAATGATATAAGTTTTTGAGGCTTAATAGAAAGTATTTCACGCATGATAAGAGGTGCATAGCATTTACACGGACACACAAAAATTTCAAATGGTATAGTCTATCCGAAGTACTGATGATGGCTGACTGATGGATGAAGTACATTATTAATTATAGTATGCGCTTTTAAGTTTCACTAAATATATGCATATTATATGGTGTAGATAAATGCTATAATTGATATACAAAGCTACACAAAATATTTCATAAAGGTTACTGAATATGGGTATAAGGTGGTTTTTTAATAAGTTATGCATTTTTAAGCTGAAGATTCAGTTTTCTAAGAAATAATTGTAGAATATAGATAGGGCCTCGCAAAAAATTGGAAAAATGGTCGCCTATGGATGATAATTTCCGGAAATGTGATTTCAATAGTTTTAAGAGTTTTTAGTTTGAATTAAATTTTAGCTAAATGCTACTTTGCAATAAAGGTACTAGGTAAACTACAAGGTTGTACAAAAGTATGTCTGTATGTGTTCATGTATGTCTCATCTATTAGCAAAATTTGATGAAAGAGAAATTTCAACTTATTAGGCGTTTTCTTGCTAAAATGAATTTCCCCATTATATAGTATACATATCAACGGGAGAGATGAAATTCAGAGATGTTAAAAAGTATATTGGGAAAAGTAATACATATTTGCTATGGGTAGTAACATCTTATTTCCTCGAATAAAGACGTTTTGTTAAATATTTAAGGAAGTGTTAAAAAATATTTCATAACCTATGCAATTAGGTATTTCTTTTTAAATATAAAGAAAGGATTTAAATTCTATCACCTAAACACTGTTTCTATATTATTTTCATGCACGCTGATATCATAAACTTTTATGGTCTTTACCAGTCTGGTATTGTTGTGATAGTCTTCTAACACATCTACAACGATTTAGAAATATCTTCTTTGTTGTATTTAAAAATTTTTGTACACTTTCCAACAAACTTAAAAGCTGTTTATGACTTCGGTTTGTCTGGCCGTCTATTCATCTGGTTGTTCTCACTTCTGTAGGATGGCCCTGAAGTTTATGGATGTTATTGATGTTTACTCTAGCACGAATCCTATTTCAAATTAACTTTGTAAAGTATTTAATTTATTTACAGAGACAGTCAAAAATACTCCATTACATTACGGTCAAAAAATAAAAATCGTTTCAAGTGAATTTTTAAAGATGTTGCACTCTTTCAAACACAATCAAATTGATATGCATTCATGAAGTGTACTAAAATATTCATTCTGTAGAATATGTGGAGCAAATAATAGTTATTATTCATTTACAGAATAACACAGAATCGTTCCATTACAAATGGTATTGGGGGATTGTCTGCGTCGTATTTAAATTATATTAAAATATTTCATGCATAATGAAAGAGACATACGTTGCTGAGGCTTACTATAAGTCATTTCATGCATAATACAAAGCGCATATCATTTACAGGAACATACAAAAGATTTCAAATAGTACATTCTATCCGAAGTACTGTATATTAGTGATGATGGAAGGAAATACATTTTAAATTAGATATGAGTTTAAAGTTTCGCTATATTTATGCCTATTAGTATAGGATGTGTATAAATGCTATAGCGGATATACAGGACAACGCAAAAAAATTCGCAAATATTATTGAGTATCAGCGTAAATTACTTAAATGCGGTTTAATGAGCATGCATTACGCTGAACTGTATTAAGTTTACTGAGAAATGTTATTAGAATATAGATACACTTATATACAAGACCACGCAAAGAATTGGATGCATGACCGTCTATGGATGATAATTTCTGAAAAGGAATTTCAGTAGTTCTAAGAGTGTTTCAGTTTGAATTAAATTTTAACTAAATATTAGCGTGTAATAAAGGTAAAAAGTAAACTACAGGGCTAAATAAAAGTACTCAAATAAATTTCCATGCATTAGTATAAATTGCTAAAGAGAAATTTCAACCTGTTATGCATTTTTTTATTGTAAAGCTATATTTTCCCATTGTTTAGTGTACATTTGAACCTACAAATCAAATATGGGGCTGTTCAAAAAATTTTTAAAACATTATCTTATCATTAAACATTATCATTAATAACTATCAACGGTAACTGCTAAAATCAGTTTTTCAAATGTTATATCTTTTTTTTCTAAAATATTTACTTAGTTATCTTATTTAGCTTATTTACCTAAATAACGAAATTTTGTTAAAGATTTAAGGAAGCGTTAAAAAGTATTTCATAATCTATACTTAACGCATAATTAATTTTTCCTTTTTATTAGTACGTGGATGATTAGATTGTGATTGGTTTTATACGGTCTTTATAACATAAACTACATAATTTTTTTTTTGTTTCTACTTGTCTAGCTTTATTTCTAACCTTATTTATGCTGCTACATATAATATAAATAAACGTTTATTTCGTCCTTTAACATAACATACAACTAAAAAATTCACGTGTAATTAAAAATAATGGCGTAAAATAATTTTTGACGAAGTTTAATATATCTGGTACACAGATCACTAAATGTCACTAACACTAAAATGAATCTGGAGCTTAAGGGATTAATGAACTTACCTGTAAAGTTTGAGATTTTCTGAGGCAAAATCTAAAATCGCACATTACACAATAGCAGTGAAGCTAGTACGAGTACATAATCTTAAAATGTCTTCCTGAAACATTTTTTAGTTATTTTGCCAAATGCCTAATTCTATCTGTTAATGATAGAGTAAAGTATAAACCAATGATTCTGCAGTTGAAATTGAATTATCAAATATTTTTCATATTTGATAGTGATTTAATGTTTTTTAATATTTTTAAGATTCAACAGGTACTTCAATATATCGTCGGAGCATAAAAAAAAGTCAATAAATATTTCTTCTTATCATCATAGTACCAAACTGCACATTTAGTTTGATCATGCATTTTCGTTTTAGCATATTCTTCAAATTAAATAGGAATTTATATTTCATATTTAATTTATTCACATAATTGAGAAAATATTTGGTTGGGGAAAAGTAATTTCGCTTTTTTTTGTATTTTTCAAAGTGAATTTATTTATTGCTAATCAACAATGTGTGTGACCTTTTTGTTCAATGACCTTTTGCCAGTTTTCTGGTAAAACCATAATTCCGTCACTGTGGAATTTCTCAGATTTCTGAGCAAAAAACTGAACAAGGTGATTTTCCCAAGCCTCTTTTGAAACCAGCTTATCACTATTAAGAGAGTTCTGCAGAGAGCGTAACAAATGGTAATCGATCGGGGCCTGGTCCGTACTATATGGTGGGTGCATCAAAATCTCCCTCCCAAGCTCTCTCAATTTTTGCCGAGTGACTAAAGATGTGTGTGGTTTAGCGTTGTCGTGATGGAAGACAACGCCTTTTCTATTCATCAATTCTGGCCGGGATTTTTTAATCGCCTGCTTTAATCACATTAGTTGTTCACAGTAGATAGTTGAATTAATGGTTTGGCCAAGTTCCAGCAGCTCATGATGGACAATTCTTTTCCAATCCCACCAAACAATCAGCATTACATTCCTTGGAGTTAATTCCAGGCTTTGCCAACGTTTGTGAAGCTTCTCCGCGCTTCGACCACGATCTTTTTCACATATTGTAGTCGTACGGGATCCACTTTTCATCCCCCGTAATCATTCGTTTAAAAAATGGATCGATTTTGTTCCGTTTCTGTAAAGATTCACAAATGGAAACTCTGTCCATTAAATTTTTCACTGTAAGTTCATGGGGAACTCTATCGAGTTTCTTTTGACATCCAATCTTATGTAAATGGTTCAAAACTGTTTTATGGTCAATTTTAGTACTATAGCATTGTCGCGGGAAGAAATATGTCGGTCTACCTTGATTTATTTTTTAAATTTCATCGACTTTTTCAACGATTGGCTGCCAGGGCGAGGTTCATCTTTAACATCTAAATTTCCGGAACGAAAACAAGCAAACCAATTCTGACACTGGTGTTTCTTTCAGCACTATCATCATATACATCACACAATTTTCGATTATCCTGCACCGCATTTTTCCCTTTTCGGAAGTAAAAAAGCAAAATGTCACGAAAATGATCTTCTAGAATCTCCATTTTTAAAACACAATTTCTTTTGACTGATTAAACAGATGACACTACCTTTATATCTAAAATTTTTTAGAGACTATTACCTTTCAAACGCTGTATAGTATGGCTTAATTGAGTAACTATTACTTCAGATATGCGACTTTAAAATCATCCGTTGCGGAAAAACGAAATTACTTTTTCCCCAACCCAATATAAATGAAGAATTGCACTACTTAAAAGTATATTTTGAGGGAAGGTGGAATTTTTGTATTAGATTACACCAAATTGAAACATTATAAAAAACAATAATAATAACTTTCTCTGCATAATACTAAATTTATTACACAGTCAAAGAAAAAAGTCCTTCCGGCAAGGTAAGGAGGAAGAGGTAGCTTTCATATAGCTTATTTCTTTATTTTAAAATAAGTTATATTATTAAAACATACGAAGCTCAAATTAGTGGAACCCAATTATGTAAGATTGAATACTAGTTTTTGTCAATACTCAATATTAATGGGAGTTTTTAGAAATTACTCATTTTTATTCAAGATGGTTTTATTTTAAGCGATTTATAGGGCTGCCAAATTCCATGATATCATGAAGTGTATGCCATTTTAAAACAACATGATGGATAAAACAAACCAACGAGCTTGGTCGAAATCTTAATTCATGTGCAAATGCACACTCACATTCAAATTGATTAATATATACGAGTGCTGTCGCGGGCAAATTGATTTTTTTTTAAATTCACCCAGATTAGAAATTCAAACTGCTATATCTCAGGCGTTTTTTAAGGTAAAGACAAAGCAAAAAATATTCCAAAATTCATTATTAAGATCAAAAACTTTAAATAGAACCTTTTTTTAATTTCTAATTTTTGTTTGTACATTATTATACATTTAAAAGATTTTTGACAAATTTAAATGGCCGCCAATTTCGAACAAAATGGCGGATGAAGTTGGCCTGTGAACTCGGCCAAGATATTGGTATGTACTATGTACACACGGAGTTATATCCAAACCAGTTTATAAATATGCGTATTATCGCGTGACAAATTTCAGACCGTTTCAAAATGTCAACCACACTGGAAATTGAAATTGCTATAACTCAGCCATTTTTCTAGATATAGAATAAAAAAAAAATGCTCTGGAATCGTTGTATCAAGGTCAAACACACAAAAGAAAAATCTTTTTCAATTTCTTACTTTTTTGCACTTAATATAAAAATTTAATTTAAAAAAATAATTTCCACCATTTTGAAACAAGATAGCGGATGAAACTGGCCAACCAACTCATTCCAGACATCGGTGTGTACTATGTATGCACAAAGTTACATCCAAATCGGTTTATAAATGTGCGTGTTCACACGTGACGAAAATCAGATCATTTCAAAATGTAAGCGACACTATAAATTAAAAGTGCTATAACTCAGCAATTTTTTAAGATACGTACGGAACGAAAAATGTTCTGGAATCTTTGTATCAAGATTAAATGCATAAAAGAAAAATCTTTTTCAATTTCTCACTTTTTTGTACCTAATTTTAAATTGTAAATTTAAAAAAAAATGGCCGCCATTTTGAAACAAGATGGCGGATGGAACTGGATAACGATCTCGGTCTAGACCTCATTATTTACTATGTATACACCAAGTTACATCCAAATCGATTCATAAATACGCGCGTTATCACGTGACAAATATAAGATCGTTTCAAAATGTCACCCATACTAGAAATTCAAAGTCCTTCAACTCAGCCATTTTTTAAGATATAGACAAAATAAAAAGTGTTGTGGAATCATTGTTTTAAGTTCGAACACATAAAAGAAAAATATTTTTCAACTTTTAATTTTTTCGCATTTAATTTTAAATTTTAAATAAAAAATTTTAATGGCCGCCATTTTGTAAGAAGATGGAGGATGATCCTGGCCAATGAACTCGGTCTTTGAACATTTCTTTGAACATCTGATCTTTGAACATTTGTATGTACTATGCACATACCATTACCATATATATATATATATAGATAGATAGATAGATATATGTATACAGGGTGTTTCAAAAATGACCGGTATATTTGAAAAATCAATAAAAATTAAACGGTCAGCGATGGAAATACAACTTATGTTGCAATATGCTTGGGACATCAGTAAATTGTGAGGCAGATGAACTTTCAATAGTAGTTACCATTTTCAACAACAGATGGCGCTGCAGGCGATTTTGTTGCTGTTATATTATTGCTGTGCATGGTGGATATGTGGAAAATATCGTATTTTAGATTTTTCAGACTGCAGCGCCATCTGTTGCTGAAAATTTTAACTAATTTCATAAGCTTGTCTGCCTGAAAATTTGATGTTGCCCCAAGCATATTGCAACAAACGGTGTACTACTATCACTGCCCGTTTAGTTTTTATTGATTTTTCAAGTATACCGGTCATTTTTGAAGCACCCTGTATATATATATCTGTCAGCATTTGAACGGAGGGTGGTTTTGGAGTCTGGGGGTTATGATCGGTGAAAATACACCAAAATTTTCCGGAAGTGCTTCCCTCCGGACGGCTGCAATAGGTAGCTTTTTACTTTTTGCAATGAAAGCTCCCTAAAAGAAAGCACACCCTATTTATCCTGAAACAAATTATCTTAGAAGAAAGTTTCGGTACCAAAAGATACGATGGAAATAAAGAAGATCAATCAGGCCCTTCAAAGCTATCAAACGACATTAATGGCAGAACAACACTGCATTTCTCTTTTTTCCTTGTTTACAATTTTCCACACATGTTATTATTAGTTTAAATTTATAGTACTTATAATTGTACAGTTTTAATCATTAAATATTCATAATTAAATTACTAAAAAAAAGGAAATTGTGCTCTCATCTGTTCAGAAATTTGTGTTTTACATTTTTCTTGATTACCTGATTTCAATCTATTTTATTAATAAAAATATAAAAGTTTTAGAACTTTTTAAAGCAAATGTTAACATATTCCAAATACAACTACAATTAACTATAAAGCTTAAAGCTGTTCATTGAAATGAATGCATAGTGATTGTATTACATTTCGCCCTCCGTTGATGATCTCTAAATACACGCGCTAATATTTTTCTACTACCAAAAGTATTCATTTTAGAAAAATTTTGCATATGAAAAATGTAAGACATTTCTCTGGTTTAATTTAGCTCAATGATTCTTTTTTTCAAAAAAGGTCAACTCTCTATTCAATGCAGCGGAAAAAAATTATGTTTTTTGCTTATAACTTTTTATGCCGACCAGATACGAGGTGCCAAAGTTGAAAATCGTCTTCAGCCCCCCTAAAAACAGAAAGGAATTAAGAGAAGAAAACTTCTTAAAAATGTTCCAATCAGAATCCTAGATTGACTAAACTAATATAGAGCTGTGACATGACAATGTTCAGTGGCCGATAATTCTGACCATGTGCCTCCATATAAATCTAAAAGATCGGAAATTATGTTTAAAGAAATTAAAATGGTCGATAACGAATTTTATCTTGAGATTCTCAGTTTTCTTTAAAAAAAATCGGTGCATTTATTTAAGGGGGTAGTAAGGTTAATTCGAGGGAAAAAAAGCATATTTTCTAGCATTTTTGTAAGGATACAATTAATATTTATTTATTTGTATCGTTATAGTATAATTATATGTCATTTAAAGAGTATTCTGTGAAATTTTCATTAAGAAATATTAAAAAATAAGCCGATGACAGCGAATCTTCGAAGACGTCCCAAAAAAAGTTGATTCGCGGTGAACCGCATAACTCATGACTGGATCAACTGAAATTAAAAAACCAAATTGATTTCATTAGTTGATAAGTTTCCTCAGGGAACGCAGTCGAGTTTTTTTTTTTTATTATTGATTTTTCAATTTTTTACAAGGCTCGGAAGTCAAAATACTGATTTTTCATTAAAAAAATCTGATATTTTGTTTTTTAAAAGTAAGTTAAAATTTTAAAAAAAGAAAAAAATTCGACAGCGTTATCTCGTAATTTATATAAAGAAAGAGTGTGTAAAATTTTAAAAAGATCCGTTTAGTAGATTTTGAGCTACAGAGTTCACCGGCTTCGAAAAAGCGAAGTGTTAGAAAAACACGTTTAAAGTTTCACAGACGTTTTTGTCGAAATCGGAGGGCGGAGACTTACAAGTGTATATCTCCGTCAGTTTTACTTCAATTGCTTTCAAATTTTCACAGAATAATCTTAAGATGTTGTACATTAATATATATATTAAAAAAAAAAAAAAAAAAAAAAAAAAAAAAACCTTACTACCCCTTTAAAATACATCTTTGAAGTGCTTTATCTATAATATTTCCTCAGATTTAGAGTTATTTTGTTTTTTGATAGTGTGAAAAATAGTATTGAAATTATTTATAAATGAATCCTGAAAAACATAAGAAATAAGATAAAGAGGAATTTCAGAATCCATTCCTTAAAAAAAGTGAAGCCTTAGGTATCATTATTTGGTAAGTTAAGTAAAATGATGCATTTATTTTGAAAGTTTAAATTCTTTAAGCACCGTTAGATACTTTAATTATGCGTTTAAATCTTCAATTTCCTATTCTTCGAGGCAGCTCCAAAATACCTAGATGAATGGATGGTAATAATTCAAGCTTAATATATTGAAGTAAAATTTAAGATAATGGAAATTTAAAGAAGTGTGGCATTATTTTTCTGATTTATGATAGCGTACGCAGAAATAAATTACGGCACGCGATCCATCTATGGTACATAATGCACTATTTTAGTCGATAATGAATCCAAATATAAGCAATTTCTGACTTTCTTTATCTCAAAGTAGAAAAGTATTTTAATAAATACAAAATTGAGTTTGGTGTTTTTAGACGGATGAATTAATAAAAAGACAAAGATTGTATTTAAAATATTTACTGTTTGCGCATGAATTTGTAATAAATTACACTCAATATATGTCATGTAAATATAGGACTCTCATTAATGATATTGAAATCATCATTATCATTATTATACATTTAATACCCATTAATGCAATATTTTATTTTGGAACAAGGGAAAGGAGATTTATTTTAAAAGCTAAGATTATTTTTACAGTTCAAGAACGCAAAATTTTCTAACCCACTTATAAAGCCATTTTTACAAATTAAATTTTTACAAGTTAAATTTTAAAATTTGCAGACATGGTTATTCAGATGATTTCAAATCGAATAGAGTATTTAGTTTTGAGCTAAATAATATGATATACTGCATTATTATGATTAGAGTGACTTTCAGTTGTGCGAAAGATTATCTTTATTTTCATGTCCCAAAAAATTGGTTCAAAACACTTTACCGTGAAACATCCTTTGTCTTCGGAAAAAAAGAAAAATGCTATTCGATTAATGATACAGGCAAACGTTACGCCTTAACCGATAAAAGATGTTTTATAACTGTTTCACAATGTTGACAGGTTGAATGCAGGTCCAGTTTGAAAACATTTCGATTATAAAATTGCATTTTTGTTAAAATATAAAAATTATACAAAAAGACCGCAAAATTATACAAAAGACCAAAAGGTAATTTTATTCAACTTTCTAATTTTTTTACCAGTTCCAGAGTTGAAAGCTTTTTCTTTTAGAATTAAACTTTTCAAATATCCAGAAGTAATTTATCTTTTATTTAAAAAAAGGCAGGTCGAAATTTTAATGTGTCATCAACTTTTCATTTAAAGTAATAACTACTTGAATTATATTGAAAATTAAAGAAAGTTATATACTTTCCTCACGAATTTCTTAATATCTTTTGCAATTAACTTTAAGAAATCGCAGTTTTACACAAAACGTCCCTTTAAGTATATAAAAAATCTCTAACTTTTACGAAATCGATATGCTTAATTAAAATATTTGGCTCTAAGCAAATAAAACGCTTGTTAATCTCTACAAGTTAGTGATTGGTATTTTAATTACAACTCAGTTTTTTTTCTATATTATGTCGTAAATACTTAATGGAAAACGTTATTAATTTTTTTTACTTTGGCTGATGCTAGAACACTAGATTTATTCGAACACCATATTTGCATTTTCAGAAAATCCTTTAGCTTTAGAAATCACTTTACGCACAAAGTGATAAGTTTCTTGGGAGAAAAAAGTATTTTATCTGTTAAATCTATTAAAAATGGTAGATAATATTTCCAGAATAAATCCTGAAGATAAAATGTTTATCATTGAATAAAATTAGGAGTTAAGAAAGTAACAAAATAAAATATAGAAAAAAATTAAAAATATATATCCAACAAAAAATAGTTAATCCATTGTAGGTCGGCGGATATTCTGTGTACGACTTAATTTTAATCTGTAAATGCTACAATTATACCGGAATGTTGGAATAAAATTTTATTTTGAATTTTATTTTGGAAAAATTTGCTCTTAAATGCTGGCGTCATTCAATCATTTCAACATTATCGCAAAAGAAGCAAACAACAGAGACTAAACAAAACTGCATATTTAATCACTTCGTTTCCGAAGCTATAATAAGACCAGAGATAATATTTCCAGGATAAATACTGAAGATAGAATGTTTATCATTGAATAAAATTAGGAGTTAAGAAAGTAACAAAATAAGATACAGTAAAAAATAAATAAAACTAATATCAAACAAAAATTAGTCAATCCGTTGAAGGACGGCGGATATTCTGTATACGACTTAATTTTAATCCGTAAATGCCACAATCGAACGGGAATGTTGCAATAAAATTTTGCTTGAATAAGATATGAGAACAGCTTTTATTGATTTTAAAATAAATTTGTTCTTAAATGCTGGCGTCATTCATTCATTTTAACGTTATCGCAAAAGAAAAAAAAACAGAGATTATGGCTTGGATTACGGTGCCTTACTAACTTAACCCTTTCCGGCACGGGCAAATTCAGCTAGTAAAATGAGAAATTATCAACTGTCACCGGGATTTAAAAACGACCTTTATAGAAATTAGTAATCTCTTAATTTAAGCTTTCATTGTAAAAGCAAAATTTTACTAAAATATTGAATGCAAGTTTGAAATTAAAATTGGGTATCCCGGACTGGTCACAATGTGCCGGAAAGGGTTAAGCCTTACGCTCAATCGTAGGACGGTCATTCCTGTGATCGATCGTAACAGGGTATTATGGTGCCTCAGCTCTCAGCTTAAGTCCTGGCGTTTCGGTGTAAGTCCTCTTGCTCTCAGCCAATCAAAGGCCGTAGTTACATTTGATGTGGTTGTGGGCGCATCCGTTTGTAATTAATCTCACAACTGCTTTCAAGCTATCTTAAGATGGCGATGCACCATACTACCGTTTAAGGTTTATTTACATCGTAAGTCTCTACGTCGATCTTAAGTAAGGCATCGTAATCTTAACCTATACTATCTTAACCTATAAACAGGGGAAAAAAAGGTAACAGACCAATTTTGTTAAGAGGAGTCTTAAATAAAAAATGTAACTGTTTAAAAATTATTGGCAGAGCTATGTCATTTACATAAACTTTCTTCTTATTTTTTTTAAACCTTTTTATTTTTACATTGCCTAGATATCTCCAATAGGTAAAAAATTAAATTCAATCTTTTTAATACAAGATTTATACAGGGTGAGTCATAAATATCAAAACAATGGGCTATCTCCTTAAATATTGCCTCTAGACCCATACTTCCAATTAAAAAAATTCATAAAAAAGGTGAAATTTTTGATAAGTTGCAACTCCATGGGGGGGTGTCTATTTAAAAAAAATACGAAAATTAAATTTTTATACGGCCCCCGTAGAGCAAAATTCCCAGTTAGGAAATTATTCCTTATCCATTCCTAAATTGAACAAAAAAAAATTTCATCTCCGTATTTGAAAATCTGACAGAGATATTAAAATCCAAAATTCGTGACTGTCACCACTTTACCATACCTGTAAACGAAGCATTTTTGACTTGTTTTCAAAGCAAATGAGGGATTGTCCACAAATTATCCGTATTAAATGTCGATTCAAAACCGTGCCTCTTATTTGGACATAATAAAGCAGCGTATTGATTTAAATCAAAACTTTTTTTTCAAACTATTTTGATCGTTAGCACTGGAGGTCTCCATGGATCGAAATATCTAGGTCCGGTCCCAAACCGACTCATAGGGAAAAAAATTCTTAAAATCATAATCCGGTCCATCCTGGAAAAAAGCTTAAATCATAGCCCGGCTCAGCCGAGAATTTCTACATAGTTTTTTACTTAAGTGTATATAAAAATTGTTTCGCGGGGAGGAGGTCTGACCAAAAATACTTATTATAGCTTTCCGTTTTTTATATTTATAGTTTTTATAATTAAAGAAGCGCCAAAGGCTGTGATATACTACCTAAGACAATAAAGTTCCGTGAATGAATTCAGAACGACCGATCTGGCAACACTGGGGAAACAAAACACTGCACCTGCATAGAGACAAGTGCTGACCATCTTTCCCCACCGTTGTTCAATTGTGTGTCGTTTATGTTCTGCATAAGACGTGTTTTACTAAGTGCTTGTTCAGTGTGTAGGTTCTTAACTGAGAACAGGAAAATGAGCGAACAAAAGATCAGTTTAAAATTTGGTTTTAAGCTTTTGCAAGACACCGAAAGAAATTCATGAGGGATGGTAAAAATTGAACATCCAACATACTCGCCAGATCTCGATCCTCCAGACTTCTTCCTATTTTCACCACTAAAACTCTCTTTGAAAGAGATTTGACCATATTGCTGACATCTAAAGAAACGTAACGAAGCTTTTGAACTCTATCCCAAAAGAAGACTTCTTGCGAATTTCCCAGAACATGTATAGCAGATCTCAGCGGTGCATACTTATAGGAAATGACAATTTTGACGGATGGTATAGTAACTATCGTTAATATTTCATCTACATTAATTTTACAGGACTATGCACCGAACTTTATTGTCACAGGTAGTATTTATTTTATCAATAATCTCTGTTCATATCTAAATGTTTCACTTATATTTTAATATTGCTAATCCATATCCCGTGCGTTGGTGACTTTGAAAAATGTCATACAGTAAAACCTTTTAAGATGGAATCACATAGGAAAGAAAAAATATGTAATAAACAAATGCCCTTCCGAGGAGGGTTAAATGGAGTTTATTTTGTCTCAGGTATTATTGTACTCATTTTGTATGGATCAACACATTTTTAATTTAAGACAGAATTCCGTCATAGGCAGATTTTTTATGGTTTTATTGTGTTTAATATAGAATTTAAATATACTATTCTTAAAAAGAAAACTTTAAAGCTTTTTTTTTATTAAAAGCGATTTTAAAATTTATGTGGTTTTCGTAAAAATTTTCATTGAACCAAATTTTACTTATTTCATGTACGTATTAGGTCAGTCAGAGAGAGTGTTTTTAATACGGATTGTTCGAGTCTGGGATTGAAAATTTCGTCCAGTGCAGACCTTATTAAAAGTTAAGAATTTTTTTTTTTTTTTTAATGTACAAACTTGAAACACGTAATTTTTAATTATTTTACATTAGGTTTGTTTCGGGCAAAATTGACAAATTATTTATTTTTGAAAATAAGATTTCTTTTAGTTATATATTTTTTTTCAATAAATATTTTAATAGTTCTAAAATTAATATTGAAAAACAAAACCCCGAAACAAAAGTAAAATCAGATTTTTATCTTTAATAAAATGAAAATAAATTGAAATCCGATAAATAATGTTTGGAGTTTTAACGATTTTTAACTATCCCATTTAAACCAGTACTAATCATATGAAATTTTTATAAATTTTATGATAAATATTAGAATGTGATTTTCTTAGCAAATTATATGGCTATCCATCACAAAAAAAAAAAAGAAAAAAAATCAAAATTCTAACTCAAAAGATAGATTTTTTACACGTTTCCTAGAACTGTTAAAGATACGTTGTCTTTTGAATTTCGCGCATTCCAATTTGTGTCTAATCCCTTAAAACCTGATGAATTATTCAAATGTCTATAATTCTGCGAGTTTTGAAGATATGAAGATGCAACTTTTTATGTATTATTCAGGACTGGATAAGGAAAGTTTTCTTAATTGGAATTTTTTTCCTACGGGGGTCGGATAAAAAGTTAATTTTCGTACTTTTTCAAATAGACTCCCTCCCCATGGAGTTGCAACTTAACTTATCAAAAAGTTTACCTTTTTTAATGAATTTTTGCAATTGGAAGTATGGGTCTAGGGGCAAGTCTTAAGGAGATAGCCTATTGTTTCGATATTTATGACTCACCCTGCATTTATATGCAGGGTGTCCGAAAAGTCTGGAAACGGTCGAATAACTCGAGAAATATATATATGAGATTAAAAAACGAAAATATACGTGTTAAATATTTTTAAATAAGCTACTCAGTGATACCAAATTTGACCTTCGCAATCGACCCCCTGAGTGTCAGGAGGGGTCCAACTTTGAAATCTTAAATTATAACCCCCATTTTTTATTGAAGATTCAGATTCTATGGACAAAAATACGTAAGTTTTGTACTTGATGTTTATTTCGAATCCTCTTTTATCACGGTGTAATTGAGCATATTATATCGATATATATTTCGGTTTTCCTAACCAGATTTTTCCTGATTGGCCAGAATTTTTGACGTCAAATTCCTCGTCTTTTGCAGGAATAGCGTTTCTTGAAAATCACCCGTGGCTATTATATAGATAATGCTACGCTGTTTAAAATTTGATCCATTTACTGTAGTGTCATTCCACAGCTTTTATAGAATATCTCTTTTATGACCAATTAGAATGCTCCATAACACAGTAAAGTAACCGTTTTCTATAAAAGCGGTGGAGTGACGCTACAGCAAATAATTAAAAAATAACACACACCCACATTCTTTATTTAGAAACCATTTGCTGGATAAAATAAAAATCCAAGTAGAAAACTAAATTAATATATTTAAATGAATTTTTGTAGAGAAAAACATAAAAAAATCCTATACACTGTAAAAAATTTGACTCATTTGCTACAGCGTCACTCCACCGCTTTTATAGAAAACGGTTACTTTACTTTGTTATGGAGCATTCTCATTGGTCATAAAAGAGATATTCTATAAAAGCTGTGGAGTGACGCTACAGCAAATTGGTCAAATTTTTAACAGTGTATCATTATCGAAATAATCGCCACGGGTGATTTTCAAGAAACCACTATTCCTGCAAAAGACGAGGAATTTGAC
The DNA here is from genome assembly GCA_964019185.1 of Maratus speculifer. NCBI lineage: Eukaryota > Metazoa > Arthropoda > Arachnida > Araneae > Salticidae > Maratus > Maratus speculifer. The sequence goes on from OZ025293.1 coordinate 41,615,002, forward strand.
GTCAAAATACTGGCCAATCAGGCAAAACCTGGTTGGGAAAACCGAAATATGTATCGTTTTAATATGCCCAATTACACTGTGATAAACGAGGATTCGAAATAAACATCAAATACAAGTTACGTATTTTTGGCCGTAGAATCCGAATCTGCAATAAAACATGGGAGTTATTATTTAAGATTTCAAAGTTGGAGCCCCTCTGACCCCCAGGGGGTCGGTTGCGAAGGTCAAATTTGGTATCACTGAGTAGCTTATTTAAAAATATTTAACACGTATATTTTCGTTTTTCAATCTCTTATGTATTTCTCGAATTATTTGACCGTTTCCAGACTTTTCGGACACCCTCTATATATATATTGTGTGTGCGTATCGTAAAACATCGTTCAGCCATTGAACGCGTTTTTTCAGCTCTGCATTTTTCAAAAGTTTATTTTATATGCTTATAATACAATTAAAAATTGCGCTGCATGTAGTTTAAATTGCATTCTTAATTTAGTAAAAGATACAAAAAATACAAATGAGATATTTTTAATGAAATAATCATTCAATCATATTCATTCAATTTTATTCTAATCATACACATAATTGATTATAGAAATAAAATATTCTAAATTAGATTAAAGGCTTGCGGAAAATTGATAAATAAAAAGTATGACCAACTCTGATTGCTGAATATAATGCATACATATTTATTCTTGTTTTTTTTTTATAAAAATGAAGAAATAATACCGATACTTGATTCTGAAATCATTAAAAACATTGCATTGAAGAATTGATTATAATTTCTAGAAAACTCTTCAACGTATTTATTTTATAAATTTTCATTCAAAAATTAAATTTGATTACGAAAATTTGCTGCTTTAAATATTTCATAACAGCCGGTTAATCAAGTATATGCACATTTTATTACTTTTTTTTTAATGAGGAAAAAATTGATAATATTCAATCGTAAAAACGAAAGTCCAATTAGTTGACGAAATTTTATTTTATTGAAGCAGTGCTCTTTCTAAAGCAAAAATTTTAATTAGAATTCTTAGCATAAAAGGAAATTATTAAAATATATGTTAATTCCTTTAGAATTCACTTTTTTACGACATTCAGATTTCAATCAAAATGAATTATTATTTAATTTCTCTTTTATTATACCCAGATATAACCAAATGTTGAATATTCTTAATTCAAACATTTTCGCATCGTTTTATTTAAATTGCGTGTTTTTTTTAATAGTTGTTTTTAATAATACATTCTAAAAAAAAAGTGTAAAATTACACACAAAAATGTGTAAATCGATGATACAAAAACGATTTGTTTATGTGTGTAAATTTGTGTGTAAATTGCCAAAATATACGCCTAATGTGTCCATTTCAAAATACACATTTCAGTGTGTAATTTGATGATAACACTAAGTGTGTAAAAGTTATAGTGATCACTAATGAAATACCCGCATTAATATGTAAATTGCGCAAGAATACACATATATCTGCGTAATATTCTTACTCATTTATCGTTGTAATCTTCAGTGATCACACGGATAAATGCGTATTATGCAAAAAACACGCATTATTGTGTTATTGTAATTTACACAGTTCTTTGCGTAATATGTAAAATACGCATATTCAATGGGGGTTCAGTAACTGTTATGTGTAGCGTATATAGAGTATCTGTACTGCAATGGGTGATGCATAATATCGAAGTCTAATGTCTTAGTTGATTTTATGCTTAGTTTCAGAACCGTAGCTGCATTATTTATATAGTTTTGGATGGAGGAGTGAAATGGGGGGGTGTAGTTGAAAGCCTGATTTTTAGCTTATAGGGCTAGATTTGTGACAGTGGATGGGATAAAATTACTGTTGGGACTCGGGATCATAGTGATGTACCCACTTCTCATCGACTGTCACAAGTATAGCCGCATAAGCTCCAAATCAGCTTATCACACTCACCTCCCTTCTTGAAAACTCCATCTAAATAGGTTTTTAGAACTCAACCCCTCCCTCTAAAACTATGTTATTACAGCAGCTACGGTTCTAAAATTCAGCATACTGCCATTTAAGACATTAGTTTTCGATATTCTTCATCGTAGTACAAATATTACTTCTCTGTTAATGGGAAAGTATGGGACACATTTTGGTATTTACAATTTCTTTAATTATAAAATTGATTCTTCAAATTATGTTTGTATATTGTTCCAGGACATTAGAAAGTGTTTCATTTTGTATTCTATGAATCAAAATTTTTGTATTTGTGTCAAATAAAGCTGATTTTATTATTTTTGTAAAAAGTGTCCCATTCTCTCCACTCCTCTAAATATACACATAAAAACTGCTGTTTTATTTTCTATATTCTTCCTTGCTTCTTAATTTTATTTTCCCTTCCTTTAGATATTATTTAGTACATGCAATTAAAAATTAAGATAAAGAAAAAAAATAATGATAGATTTTAGACTAGTCAGACAGAATAATGACTGTTGGAAAACTTGCAATCTTCGCAGTTTTTATTTTCAGAGTTCAGACTAAATTTTTCATTTTTTACTTTTCAGACTCAAAAAACAAAGTCAATTATACTCAAGATACTGAGTTACATTCAGTTATAAAAGTAAAATTAAAAATACTATAAAAAATAGAAAAAGGTATGTAATCTTCATTTCACACACACACACATATTACCTGCAAAAAGTATAGCTGATTTGTTTATATATACATGAATCACCTATATTATATGTTCAATTGTTTTCTTTTTATAAATATTCATCATTACAAAGAATTTACTTTAAAAAATTATCAAGACTATCAACAAGGCTGTTGAATCATTAAATCAAAACATCTTTTGCATTTAAGATTATATTTAGAAATTAGTGTCTTTAAAAAAAATACAAATATATTTTAACATTAATGAAATGACTCGTATTTTCAAAAATGAAAATTTCAGATATTCTAATTAAACTTTTAGATATCAAAATAATTAGTATTTTTACTTATCAACTATAGTAAAAAATAAGAAATACTGTGATTATATCCAAATATCAATTGACGCTTATAAATTTTCGAAATTAATGCTCGTAGAATTTATTTGAAAATTACATTTGTGTCTTAAGTGTATAAAACTCACCCGTCGAGAAATATTTATGTAGTGGGGGGGAAACTAATAAGTTCCATTTTTAATATTCATTATGACACAAGTGTTATAATTTTTTATATACATACAATCATACGTTTTAGGTCATATTAATTCTATAATAATAGGCAAAATTGCAATGGGAAAATGTTTATTTGAAAAAAAAAGCCATTACTTTAATAAAAATTTTCTTCAAAATTTTTGGTCTAAGGTTATTTTAAATCAACGTATTTGTGCCTTTTTGCAATTTACTTCTTTGTATTTTTATTAAATCTATAATTAACAAGCAAAAATTATGTGTTTTTACTATGATTATTTTAGTGGAACATAGTTCTTCTGATGTAATATTTTCAAATTAAAACCTAGCTGAAAATTATATGTAATTAAGATAAATAAATATTTTAAATTTCTCAAAATTGAAAAATGTAACGTAGAAATTTCAAATCAACGCTATAGTTTTAATCGATGATAAACTTAGTTAACATTATAAGTTTCATAATAAAAAATTTACAAAGAAATTTCAATAAAAAAATAAAACTCAGGTTAACTGTTTAGCTTATAAATCGAATATATAATTTTTAGATACAATATACATTTTTATAATAGTTTATAAATAAACTATAATATCCTTCACACAACCTACCCGGAATTTAACACCCCCCCCCCCCAACACACACACACAAAAATTGATGTTAACGTTTATTTTGCTACTGTTAAAATGTATTCATAATTTCTTTTTAAGATGAAACTTTTCCAAGAAATAAATAACTTTAGATACAACAGTTGTTATTTTAAGGAGTAAGTTTCAGGAGTTAGGTAATGTTGACATTTTTTAAGGCTAGTAAATTACTCGTGAAAAAATTCTTATATGTAAAAAAACAATCCAACATATAGAATATACATTTATTCGTAAATATAAACAAATCAGATAAAAAGAATTGGAGGTAATACGAACGTATGAGATTACGTACCTTATATTTTATAGGAGAATAACTTCGATATTTTTTTCAACGCGAGTGCTTGCATTCCGTTTGCCTCTTTGGCCACCACATTGTACGTGATTTACTTTCTGTGTTTGGTTGAGAAGTTTCATTTTCGATCCCGGCGTGATCTAGGTCATGTTACTTGACCCAGCATTAGTTTTCAACTTAAACCTCATGAAGCCAAGTCGGCGATGATTATGATTTTAGTTTTTGATGCTAGATTCGCGTAGTTCATCAATAGGACCATAAATTATACTGCGAACTGAAGTTAAATTAAAATTACAAGTTAAACTTTGAAATGGGTAAATGGTTATAAGCTATGAGACTTTATAATTTGGATTTAATAATTTAGGGTAAAATCAAGCATACTTATATTCGATATGTTAAATATAAAAGTAACTCAGGATACGAATTTAGAGTTATCTTAATTACATGAATTATATTTTATGTTACATATTAAATGAATTCAAAATAGTTTTTAGATTCTACTGAAGGATAAACTACTGTCCTTCAAATTAAGTGGGAGGGGGGAGGGCAGCAGAAAATTTACCAACAGTACAAAAAATATAATTTAAATTTATGAATACGTATAGAGTGAGATACTTCCATTATAATGCCTCTTTATGAAGTCTTTCTAATTTCGCTTTAAAAATGAAATCTAACACTATCACTGAAAATTACAAGTAAAATTGTGAAAAAAAAAAACAGTGGTCAGCGAGACGGCTGAAAGAAATTACGATTTAACCAGATTCTAGAATTATAAAATCAAACATTCTTATATTTGACTAGCGAGCTACGCCCGCTAGCTGGGCCACTTTTTCCGAATGAACCTCGATATTAAGCAGTATATAATAAGCAAAAAAATTCATTTAATGAGCAAGTCTTGGTGTTCGAATCCTCAAGCACAAAAAAAGTAAATTAACGAGCTATGGTTGTTATGCGCCCATTATCCCGTTAAAAATATGTGATTTCGCACAGTGGGCGCTATGCGCCCACCGGCCTACCGCCCACCGGCCTACCGCCCACCGGCTCTACGCGCCATTCTCGCCACCGTCTCGTTAAAAATATTTGGTTTTGCACGGTTGGCGCTGCGCGCCCATAAAACATTTTTTCGTATTTTTTGGTTCATCAGAAGCAGACTTTTACGCAGATTCTGAATATGTAATGAGTTTTTTCTACTTTAAAAATTGTCTGCATGATGGTTTTAGAAAAAACGCGCGCGCAAAAAAAGTTTCGATAGTCCTGTTTTATTTCAAGTTCAATATTTTAGCGAAAACTGCGGTAAATATTCTATGGCAAGTCAAAAAAATTGATGCGGAAAAAACGCAATTAGCGCCGATAGAAAAAGAGGTTTTCGGCTGTTTCTTCTTTTAGCCAAAGGGGAAAAATTCATGTCCTTCACCGCAAGGTGGCGTAGTGTTCTGCTTCGGAGCTCCGTTTATGAATTGAGACATTTTGTCGTTCCGATTCCCAAGGGGTTTTTAATTCATAACTTTTTTAATTTTGGTCCCACGGTCTCGAAAATGCCCGAAATGACTTCCCCGGAATTTTTCCAATCGAAAGACACCTTTCGCAACTTCCAACTCGCCCGCGTTGCGAACTGTAATCGACAGAGGCGCACGGTTTTTATTAGTATAGATGTATAAATTTCAAAAGGTAATTCCGAAAACGAAAATAACTAATTAAATGAATAAAATTTTACGTTACATGTAACGAAATTTTGTTACATTTGTCGAGATTAATTTTTTTGCTTCTTTTAAATGTTCATTTGCTGCTGAAACGGGGAAAGTGAGAGAGGTGGTCAGAGTATCTTATAAAAATAAATAAATATATTGGTCTATTATTTAAGAATGCTGTTACAGCAATGCAATGAAATCATGTTATTTATGGAATGGTGTTAATGAAATAAAAAGTGTAGCTCTGAATAATATTTAAACCACCCATCCATTTCGTAACGTCTACTTTAAAATTCACGCATTTATAATTTTTGTAACATATTAAGTAGTGTAATTTCAGGAGTTATCTACATTTACACATTTTTCTGAGTTTATGAACTGATAACAACTTACAAACTTAATGCCATAAACTAAACACACATTAAAATAGGTATTTTTTTCATAAGAAAAGTGTATTTTTTTTGCCAAGTGGGTGATTTTAGAAATTTACACACTTATTACTACACAATTTACAAACTTATAAACTATGTATATAGCATTATGTGTAAATTACAATAACATACCAATTTGAGTAAATTAAGGCATTTTTCAGCATTTTTTCATTTGTTTGTGTCTTTCAAGTGATAACAAAATACATGCTTAGTATTATAAGCTAAAATACACATAAGAACAGGTAAAACTTTGCTAAAAGTGAGTACTTTTCATTTCAGGTGTGTAATTTTAGGAATTTACAGACATATATATGTAAATTTGTCTAATTTACACTTTTATTTTTTAGAGTGTACTAAAAGAAAGTTGATTTAGAAAGATATTCGCAATAATTTCTAGTATAAATCGGTCATGATTTTGCATGTTTGTGACAATTAATCCCACTTCATGACTGTGGGAGTGAGTTTGTACACGATATGATGCTATATTTTAATATCAAATAATTAGGTAGCCATATTTGCAGGCAGCGTAATAAAGCTCATTATAAAAATACTGTTTTAATGAATTAATGTTGGGTCCTCTCATTTAATTCTTTGAATTGTAACAGGTTGAATCAAAAGCACACACAATCTTAATGAATGCATAGTATTTACGCGAGTCATCCAGAATGCAAGATTCCCACTGCCTGTAAAGAGAAACAAAAGCTACTTAGCTAGGGCGATTTAATCTAAAAGATCCAGAAGTGTTTCAGCTGATTTTCAACATCAGAACCAACTTTAGAACATCAGAATTGTATCACTTCTCATAGAATGGGATAAGCTTTCGTAGTCCAGTGTCTTAGAAGATTGCCACCTTTAAATTGAGCCAATTTGTCACACTTGACAATCCACGTCTCCTCATCCTTAACGATCCTGTTGAGGTAATCGTTGCCCTCATCGTGATATTTCTGCAGGAAAGTAAATGCTGTTTCCATGTATTTGTTTTTGCGTTCAGGTATTAGATCCTTCGGCAACCACCTAGTGTACAACAAATATTTCGTGATTATTTCATACATCGCTGTACTTTCTACTTAACAGGATCGTTGCGATTCATGTGACGTGGCTTGACAAGTGTGACAAGCTGGTTCCATTCCCAAGCGGCAGACTTCCATGACATTGAGCTACAAAAAATGATCCTAAGTTATGATAAGTGTTACAATTCCGATGGTTCTGACGCTGAGAAACAGCTGAATTATTGCTGTATTTTTGTAATAAATCTTTCTAGGAAATTATATTTTGTATCATTTTATGAAGGAGGGGCTGCTTTCTAGATGCGCCATAAATATCGGTAGGTAATATATCATACATAATTATTTTTGCATAAAATTAAACGTAAATTAAAAGTTTTAAAAATGTGACATCAGAAGAGGGAAGATAATATTACTCGGGTGTGAGAATTTGTGACATATGTTGTAGGAGAGGTAAAAACTGCAAAAGTTACGTGACACAATTAAAGGATTGCATATGAAGAAACAAAGAAATATTTTATAAAGTCAAAATTATGTAACTAAAAGAAATGTCCACTTGTAATTGTTACAAAAGCTTCTTTACTGTACTGGAATATGGGCTCTTACGTGCATAGATTTACATGACAGTGAAACTCGTCCCATACTTGAGCAATACTGGAGTCATATATGCAATCCTTTTTATTACTATACATGACATTCTAACTGGAGCATGTTTCGTTTAATATTATTTTCAAAAGGAAATCTTCGAGGTAGTTTTCTACAACATATGGGAGAGAAATACACCACAAATATTATTGTTTATAAATACAGGTATTCAAAAGGAAGACCTGTCAAAGTCTTATATACAGTTTCTCAGAATGATGTCGGCGATTGGGATTTTTTGAAAATACTTTCAAGAAAGCACATCATGAACATCGTGTCCTCTCATTATCAAAAACAGCCGGATCCTCCTGCTTAGTTCTGCGCTGTGCTTAATAAAATAAGTTTGAATCTACTCATTACTTTTTAAAACATAGTATGACAACATATCCTGATGATATTCACATATTTTCATTGAAATGTGTAAGAACTCTAAATTTAGCTGCTGTCTCTATTAACTAAAGCCGGTCATACTTTATTGACGTCATTTTCATAATTATTTTCTATGCATAAATGCCGTATTTGTTTAAATAAATTTCATTCTATAAAGGCAAAAACTACCAATAAAATTATTAATAGCACTGTAATAGACTAATAGGCTCGAAATTTCCACGATAGTAGAGATTTTCTTTGCACAATCCTGTCAATATTGAATTGTTTCTTGTACATCTCTTAGGCGGCTTTCACAAAATTTTTCATTGCTCGCGCGTGGCATATTTCTAAGTCTCCCTTTAACAACTACTTAGCTGGAGATGCAAAGAAATTTTTAGTAGCACTAGATGAAGCATGGCTGTAACATAATAAGTACATTAACTGCATATTTTACCACAATGCTTGTAAAAACATATGCCTCCCTATGGAACTTTATGCATTTGACTTATTAAAGAGGGCTTTAAAAGACGCAACTCGCAAAAATTGAAAGGTGTTAGAAAAGCCGCCCAAGTTAAATGGGTGCAAATTCGCATGACACTACTAGAATATGCTATCATGAAAATTTCAAGCTAAACCAAGAATTGGCCAACGAATAGACTTCAAATGTTGCAAGAGGTATTGGATTTATGCGTCGAAATTAGGTGTAGATATCGTTTCCATAAAGTGTGAACGACTTTCTCTAGTATATGAATTTTAAAAATATATATATTGACTCATTCAACGAATTCCGTTGTACATATTACCTCATGTACAAAGTACATCATATTCTCCAGTCTAAAACTGCATTTGCGTTGAATCTTAGGGGCGTTCTAGGAACTGTACTCTTTAGTATTATTTCGTCATATAAATGGAATTTTTGTGACTGTCCTTTATCCCTCAAAGTATCAAAAAGTAGAAAATCTAAGTTTAAAATTTCCTTTAATTTTTCAGAAATATCTACAAATAGCAGCAAAATTTCGTCGAATCACAGGCGTGTTCCGTCACCTTGCTATGTATACTTTCTACATTTTATGATTTATTTTATTTATTTTATTTATTTATTTATTTTTTGAGAGTGTAGCTCATTTATTTATAGCGACAGATTGAAGCCTTATATTATTTTTAAATTGAATGGGCCGTTTGGTTCCACGTTGTGCCGTACTATTATAATGAATTTATAAATATCCATAATTTTTATGTTGTAATTAAACATTAATTTGTTAATACAATTGGAATTTTTCAGGATAATAATCTTAAATGAAATTAACCGCACATTCCTAAAAATGCTGAAATGTATCCAATTTGAATAAATATGATAATAAAATCTTAAAACCCTTTGTTTTCACTTATCGTATCAGTTAACTATTTAAAAGATGCGACTTTATTGGTTACATCTAATAAGATCCACTTCTCATCTAAGATTCAGTCAAAGTATGCAATTAAGTTGCCGCGTAAAAATGCTAAAATTAAAGATATCGAAAATAAATTTTAACAGCTCCTTTGAGAAAAGATAGTCTAAGCAACTAATTAAAACTGAACGCATAAGTTCCAATTAAAATGATTGTTTTTTTAAGTTTGGCAGGTGTATAGTTTGTCTCATTTAAAAGTAAATTTAAATAGATATTCTTATTTCATTTTAGAGAGCAATTCTTATCAATTTAAGAAAAAAGTTTGATAGATTTTCGTTTGTGAAACACCCAAGATGAGTGGTTAGGTAATGTCTTGTTATGTCTGAAGAAAAAATAAATAAGGTTTATGCATATTTTGCACCAAAAAACTGTTTTAATGATTGTCGATAGTTGTTTTTAGATAAAAACAAGAAACTTTGTAAAATTATACGTAAATGTACTTGAGCTTACATTAATTTTAACGCAATACTTTGAAATTGTTAAAAAAAAATCCTTTAAGAATAAAGAAAATACTATTGCCTTATATGTTAGTACGGACTACGAAAATAAAATACTGCTTTCTTTAAATTAATCTTTTTCGATTCCCGAAAATTTGTATTAAGAAAAATAAATTCTTTTGTAAAGAATTGATAGATGATTTTGGGCAAGTTTTTATATAAAATTAATTGTAAGTTATTGTTAATAAATTTTAATATCGGATTTAATATTTTATCGATAACTTTGATGTGTTGACAGCTTTGACTGTACACTAGGGTGGGCCGAAAAAAACTTTTTTTCGATTTTCGATTATGGCGGGTGCGGTAAAGTGGCCACTGGTGGCACTCAGTTCATACAAAAAATTTGAGATTTTTTGGACATTTTCTTACCCTGCCGCAAACGGCTTGAAGTTCTGCAAAAATGTTCATTTTTGGACTTTTTTCGAAAAAAATTAAAAAATGTTAAATTAAATTTATTTTGGTTGTATTTACTTGAAAAGGCATATTTAATGTACCAAATGTTTAAATAAGATCTGATCATGCATTATTTAATATCTATGTGTATTATAACTTAAGCTATTTTTATAGCTTTTTAGCGTATAACAAGCAAAAGTTGTATTTGTTTGAATCGATCATTAGTTTCTATATTATTTATGTCCCTTAGTCTTCTTTATATTTTTTCTATGTGTCAAACGTCATATATTTGGGGAAAAGGCAGCAGTATACTTCAAAAACAAATCTGAAAGGTGAGAAAGTGATGAAGCAGGACTCTAAGCGAGCGCTGACGCGTCGTAATACGCAGGGAGTGAAGGACGAAATAGCTGAGAGCCAAAATGCGATAATAAATGCGAAATGATTCTTATTATTTATCCTTGCTCAGTAACCTGCGACATTTGTTCAGTGTTAACGTGAAACCTTTTTGTAGTGATTACACAGTGCTTTTTGGGTCGTTTAATGTGCCATTATAGTGTTTTGTGCGTTTTATTACAAAGAGTTTAGAAATGGCTAGTATGAAGGGCCATGACAATGCAAAGATACGCAATAGCGTGAAAAGTAACTTTTTAGGGGCGTCATGCATATTGAAAGAATTGCAATTGCCAACTTATGCTGATAATCATGCGCCACTACTACTGGTTGCTTCACCATGTAGAAGTTGTGACAGCAGAGGATACGAATCTCGTCATCGATAAGAACAAATTCAGAAGAGAGAAATAGAAACTTGGAAAGAAGATACAAGCAGAAGTTATTGAAAGAAGGAAAATTAAAAGCATATTTTTTTATAGTAGAAAGGATAAAAGTATATTAAGATTAAGAAAAATAACAAACGGCACCGTCGCCGTCGAGAGGAAGGCGAGGAACACATCAACGCGTTCCGGTCACGGAAAAGAAATAGCAAAATCATTATACAATCTTCCAAGTCCCCACAATTTAGACTTTTCTGAACTGACGAGGTATCAAGGTAACGGAACGAGGTATGAAGTGACCCGAGTATTCCTAACTAGGTTCAAACAACACGGGGACGTGTTCCTCGCCTTTCTCTCGACGGTGCCGTTTGTAATTTTTCTTCCTCTTAATATACTTTTATCCTTTCTACCATCAAAAAATATGCTTTTAATTTTCCTTCTTTCAATAACTTCTGCCTGTATCTTCTTTCCAAGTTTCTATTTCTCTCTTCTGACTTTGTTTTTATCGATGACGAGATTCGTATCCTCTGCGGTCACAACTTCTACATGGTGAAGCAACCAGTAGTATTTGCGCATGATTATCAGCATAAGTTGGCAATTGCAATTCTTTCAATATGCATGATGCCTCCAAAAAGTTACTTTTCACGGTATCGCGTGTCTTTGCATTGTCATGGCCCTTTATACTAGCCATTTCTAAGCTCACCGTAATAAAACGCACAAAACACTATAATGGCACATTAAACGACCCAAAAAGCACTGTATAATCACTACAAAAGGGTTTCACGTTAACACTGAAAAATGTCTCAGGTAACTGAGCAAGGATAAATAATAAGAAATCTTTATCGCATTTTGGCTCTCAACTATTTCGTCCTTCCTGAGTATTACTCCGAGTCATTGCGCTCACTTAGATTGCTGCTTCACCACTTTCTCACCTTCCAGATTTGTTTTTGAAGTATGCTGCTGTCTTTTCCCCAAATATATGACGTTTAACACATAGAAAAAATATAAAGAAGAGTAAGGGACATAAATAATATAGAAACTAATGATCGATTCAAACAAATACATCTTTTGCCAGTTATACACTAAAAAGCTATAAAAATAGCCTAAGTTATAATACACATAGATATTAAATAATGCATGATCAGATCTTATTTAAACATTTGGTACATTAAATATGCCTTTTCAAGTAAATACAACCAAAATAAATTTAATTTAACATTTTTTAATTTTTTTCGAAAAAGTTCAAAAATGAACATTTTTGCAAAATTTCAAGCCGTTTGCGGCAGGGTAAGGAAATGTCCAAAAAATCTCAAATTTTTTGTATGAACTGATTTTCACCAGTGGCCACTTTTCTGCACCCACCATAATCGAAAATCGAAAAAAGTTTTTTTCGGCCCACACTACTGTACACTGTTAAAAATTTTGCTCTAGTGTGAACCAAATTCTGGTGCTCATTAACTGCCCCCATAAGATGGTGAAATCTCGCACCAACATCTGGAGCTTCCTATTTCATCCTCGTACCAACTGTTGGAACTTTGCTTTAACAGGAGCTCCAAAAGTTGGTTCAAGATTTCACCATCTTACAGTGGCAGCTATTGAGCACCAAACTTTGGTTCAAACTAGGACAAGATTTTTAACAGTGTATATTACATATATTAATTTAGTTACGTTTGTCTGAGATCTTATAAAATTTTCTCTCGAAGCCATTTAGCACAATTTAAACACACATTCAATTCCTGTCGTGGAATTAAAAAAAGAGCATTACTTGAAGCTAAACTTTAAACAAAATTTTCTTGAAGTAATGTTCATAATCCAGAACATAAAATATCTCAATAACAGATATTTTTCTGACTTTATTTTTTGGATTTTCGCTATTAGGGGTCCGTTTTTAATGTCTTATTGTGCATAGATTTTTCACCAGAAAATATATTTCGGACATTCTTCGAAATATAGGGCCAACTCAAACCCGGCCGTAATAAAAACCACATGAATCCGCCCAAACAAAACAATGAAAGTAAATCTGACACACGAAAAAAAGTAGACGTTATCAAGATACAAACCCGACCGCAAGGACAAAAAATATAGCGTCAAACAGACCGAATTTTAATTGCGAGTCGAGACGGTTCAGCTAGAGGCAGGTTACAACCCGAGGCAGGACTTTAGTCCTATAGCATATCTTTCAGTAAACATTAATGAGAATACTGCTTTTGTTTTGAAAATATACTACTATCCCGTTCTTATACGGCATAACAAGGTCATAACAAATGCTTATTTTATAAACCGAAAATCGTTCCGTCCTTTAATTTACGACATTAGCTTTTTAACCGACTTCAAGGAGGAGGTTATGATTTCGACCTGTATGTATTTGTTGTTCACGCATAACTTTCGTAAATATGAACCGATTTTGATAATTCTTTTTTTGTTTGAAAGCGTATGGGGCCCATGTGGTCCCATTCAAATTTCATAAAAATCTGTTGATTAGAACTTTTTAAAAAATTAAAACATTAAAATTAAATATCTTTTCGAAGCAATCGACCAATTAGAAACGTTCATTTTTCATGCTTTTAAGTTACACTTACATAGACACACGATCTTTTCAAAGTGTGATATCCTAACTGGACAAGATTCACTTTTATTAACAGTGTACACTGTAAAAAAATTGACCCTTTTGCTGCATAATCACTCCCCCGTTTTTATAGAATATCTCTCTCTTGACCCATGAGAATTCTTCACGATAGGCTGAAGTAACCTTTTTCTATAAAAGCGGTGGATTGACGATGCAGCAAAAGGACCAAATTTTTTACAGTGTGCACTGTAAAAATTTTGATCCTTTTGTTGTATCGTCACTCCCCCGCTTTTATAGAATATCTCTCCTTTGACCCATGAGAATTCTCCATGATACATTGTTAAAAATTTGACCCATTTGCTGCAGCGTCATACCACAGGTTTTATAGAATATGTCTTTTATGACCAGTGAGAATGCTTCGTGACGATGACCGTAGCAAAGTAATCGTTTTCTATAAAAGCGGCAGACTGATGATGCAGCAAAAGGCTCAAAGTTTTTGTAATGTAATTGGGACAAGCGTCTAAAAAAGAAATATTTGGGAATCAAATGCTGTCACTCTCTTATAGAGGCAGCCAGGTATAGGTAATGAGTTTCAGATTCCTCATCGAATACGCCACCGCACGTTTCCGATTACAGTGTCACTCTAAAAAATGTGACCCTTTTGCTGCATCGTCACTCCCCTGCTTTTGTAGAATATCTCTCTTTTGACCCATGAGAATGCTTCGTAATTGGGTGAAGTAATCGTTTTCTATAAAAGGAATAGAGTGATGATATAGCAAAAGTGTCAAATTTTTTACTGTGTAGGATTCCTCGATATGAATATGACGACACATGTAGCACAGTATCTAATTGGTTGAAACGATTCTGGACAAAAACGAATCACCAAGCATTTTGTTGAGCGGGCAATTTTCGTCAATCTTGTTAACTTCTCATACGAGTACAATCGAATTCTTCCAGGAAATCATCATCAAATTCCATAATAAAAAACGCCTGGCAATGCAATGCACTGTTAAAAATTTGCAACTTTTGCTGCATCGTCACTCCATTTCTTTTATAGAATATCTTTATTTTTATCAATGAGAATCCTTCATAATGCATTTAACTAATCGTTTTCTATATAAGCGGTGAAGTGATGATACACTGTTAAAAATCTGCTGCATTTTGTTGCAACGCACTCCGTCGCTTGTATATAATGTCTCTACTTCGACCTATGAGAATGCTCCTTAATACAGTCAAGTAACCGTTTCCTATACGTGCGTAGCAAAAAAAAATGCAGCAGATTTTTAACAGTGTACAGCAAAAGTTTCAAATTTTTAACAGTGTAGTTGGGACAAAAGCGTCTGTAAAAGAAATATTTGGGAATCCAATGCTGCCACTCTCTTATAGAGGCAGCCAGGTATTGGTTATGAGTTTCAGATTCCCCGTCGAATCGCCACTGCTCATTTCCGATGCCATTACTGCCTGTATAGGTATTAGATTGTTGCTGTTTATCGATTGAAGCATAATGCGATTTTTGCTAAAAAATTTCCTTTTTCTGAGGGTGTGTTCAGCAATGTCACCGGTAAGTAACCGGTAAGATTGGTTAGTTACCAATGCGTTCAGTGCTGTAACCGGTAAGCAACCAACGTCGTTCAGCACAAGTGACCGATGTGACCGGTAAGTGACCGAACTAACCGGGGGAAAAATCTTGGTTAGTTAGGTCACGTGATCGGTTACATGTTATTTAGTTAAAAATAAATGGCAACTTCAAATCAACAGGCGGTAGATTCGGTTTCGTTTTCTGTTGTTCGATGTCAAAATGGAATGTAGATGGCGCTACATGACATAACTAACCAGTGCGTCCAGAGAATCAGTCAATTGGTTAGCTACCGGTTACTTACCATTCCGGTAAGTTACCGGTTACATCGGTCACTTTGGTAAGTTCGCTGAACACGCCCTGAGTGAAGGGGGAGTACTTTTGACTGACTACACTAGAAAAGCATTTTACTATACATTAATATATGAAGTCATCTTGCTGCGTGCTCATATATGGAAGCACTATGTCGCCCTCTTATGTGTAAGGACAGTTTACTTGATGGATTGTCACCTTTTGATACTAACTTTCGATGACCGTAGGATTCGATGCAGACTAAGATTTCATAAAGGCGGTAGCTTTTCGAAGTGGCAGATCTTGTCTGAAGAAGTTACCATACAAAGAAATTCTTAAGATTCACAACGATACTAACCGATATTGTAAGTGGTTTCAGAAAAGTTGACAATCAAACAGTGACAAGTAAACTGAATACATCAGAACTTAGCAAAGTGCGTACATTAGTAATGCATTGCAAAGAACTATCGTGTGCCAGTACACATAATTATGTATTACAGTATGCATAACTGAAAAGTAGGAAATAAAATAAGCTTTTTAAGAAAAAAATATTAACCGACTTCAAAAAAGCGCTAAAAAGAATTAAATAATTCTTTAAAATTCTCTAACGACAAAACGTTATCCAATAAGCACACATCGGATATCAGGTACCGGCATAAAAAACGGTTAAATTTAATATGTATAATTTAATATCCACCAAACATAGATTTTAGAGATAATATTATTTTACAAGAGATGAATTGAAATATTTATGATTTATTTTATGAATATATACATATAAAAAGTAATGAATTACTTTTTGAAGTTGGTGCCAAACTATTTGATGTATATTAAGAATTGTATCTAAATTATGCCTAGTACCATAATTAAAATGGGGATAATCATTATCGATTGTGATTGTTTGGCACCAACTTCAAAAAGTAATTCATTACTTTTTATATGTATATATTCATAAAATAAATCATAAATATTTCAATTCATCTCTTGTAAAATAATATTATCTCTAAAATCTATGTTTGGTGGATATTAAATTATACATATTAAATTTAACCGTTTTTTATGCCGGTACCTGATATCCGATGTGTGCTTATTGGATAACGTTTTGTCGTTAGAGAATTTTAAAGAATTATTTAATTCTTTTTAGCGCTTTTTTGAAGTCGGTTAATATTTTTTTCTTAAAAAGCTTATTTTTTCCAGATGGTAACAAACTGTACCTTTAAACATAAATACCTTTAACAGAAAAAAATTATCTTATTTCCATATACAGGGTGTCCCGAAAGGTCGTTTACAAACTGAACATGCTGGTCTGTCATATCATGATGAGCAATATTAAATAGGAAACTAAGGGTTCCGAACGTCTTCCAAAGGACATATGCGCAATTAAAGTTTAGGGTCCAAAAATTCAAATGATTATAAAAAAACAGAAAAGTTGGTCGATTCGTTTGCGGTTTTCACTAAAACTATTCTTTATGTCAGTATTTTCTTGAAAATAAATTGTAAAGATAAATTTCAAAAAAATTCGATAGAGGGCGCTGTAGACTTTGGAGTAACGATAAACTAGTTTTTACCATTATTTTTTGCATCTCATTAAATTTTTTTTAGAAGCTTAGACATAAACTTAAATTTTGAGCTCAAAATCTAAATCGTTGGAAGTGGTTAAGTAGCTCAAACTGAATTGCGGGAGGAGGTTCAAATTTCAAATGATTATAAAAAACGGAAAAATTGGTCAATTGATTTGCGATTTTCACTAAAACTATCCTTTATGTCAGTATTTTCTTGAAAATAAATTATAAAGATAAATTTCAAAAAATGTCGATAGAGAGCGCTTTAGATTTTGGAGTAACGTACAACTATTTTTTTCCGTTATTTCTTGCATCTCATAAAAATTTTTCAGAAGCTTAGACATAAACTTAAATTTTGAGATAAAAATCTGAATGGTTGGAAGTGGTTAAGTAGCGCAAACTGAACTGTGTTCAATGGGGGTGGGGAGGTTCAAATTTCAAATGATTATAAAAAACCGAAAAATTGGTCGGTTTTCGCTAAAAATATTCTTTATATCAATAATTTCTTGAAAAAAAATTTTACAGATGTCTTTCAAAAAATTCCGTCAGAGGGCGCCTCAAACTTTATAGCGAAAAAAATTATTTTTTAAAAATCAAAAACGGGTAGGTGCCAAAAGTTGCTTTTATATTAGTACATTAACTGTGTGAAATTTTACCGCTGAAAAAAAATGCCTTGAGTCTGCGCTTTTGCTCCAAAACTCGAAATTTTGGGTAAAATTTGTCATTTTTGACATTTTTTCAAAAAAATTAAAAAATTCATACAGAGCTGGTTATTATTTAAAAATGTTACTTAAACCTTTATATTTATCTGCTTAACATATTTAACTATAAAACAATACCTTTATTCCGTATAGCTGGAGAAAGACAGACAACTTTTGCTAAGAAAACGGCATTACCACTCTGTTGGGACATACAATGAATTGTTGTTTTTAATACAGCTCTTCTTTTCAAAACTATCTTGGACATACGTCATGGAGGTGGCTATATTTCATATACCATCTGCCCAACTATTCAATCATCTTAGTACAGTTTTTTATTTATGTATTGATTTGTGATTTTCTTTATCAAAATTTGGCATGTTTTCGATGCATCTACCTAAGTTTATCTGTTCTTTGTATCCACAGGCTGCTGTGACTATCTTAATGTATATTTTTACAGATTACACCAAAAAAATGACAAGCAGAGTAATATACGGGAATATTATTAAAGGGATCTATTCGGCCATCTATTTTATTTATCAAATTTACATCCAGTTGAAGAAAATGATTGGAAGTTCTGTTACAACATTTTTTCAGTGAATTATATTTTTTTACGTAATGATCTTCTTCAAAGATGATTTCAGGTATTTCATCTATAAGTATGCCATCATTTATTCTGCTTTTGATTTTTTTATATGTTGAGGAGCGAGCTGTTTAATGTGATTTCTGGTGATCGTCCGAGAGAATTGTAATAGCAATTTGTCCTGCACGTGCAGAGCAACCGTTGTTGTAAATAACTTTGTTTTTGCATTAGTTTTATGCCGTTTTCTAAGTGTTTTCGTAGCCAGGTAATTTCCCATTATCTTTTAGATCCCCATTATATAAGTGAACAATATTTGATGGTAAACTGTCCTGGGCATAAACTTATAATGCATAGTACTTTTTGAGAGAATGTACAGACTGTAATCGACTATAAGTATTCATTTAAATTTAGGAGAATTCTATTTGTCGCTGTGAACCATTTTGCGTTGGGTAAACTTAGAATTGAGTATAATAATGGATCATATGCTACTTCAACTCCAGTGAATTTCCTCTGCGTCAATTATTAGAGAAGTCGATGTAAAACGTTATAATCTACATGGATTCACTGGATCAATAAGAAAATCTTTGTCTACATACTATTCACTTCCTATTGCAATTTTTTATAAAATAGATAATAATTTTGAAATTTTTTTCTCAAATTAAGTAAAAGATACTCGGAACAGACTAGAAATTTCTGTCGGAGATTCAAAGCTGATTCATAAGGAAAGCTATTTCTCAGAAGAAATGGGAATTTAGAAAACACATTGCACAAAGAAAAAAAAAACAGCCCATAAAGCGAATAAAATTTTCCGCTTTATATAAGCACAGATTGGCAATCAGAGTCCATAGATTCACTTACAAAATATATAATCAAAGTTTATACCGCTGGATATTTTATACCAAATGTAATACACATCTAAAGAATAGGTCTAAAAACTTATTACAAATTATTCGACTACGAAACAACGCAGGCAACGACATAAAACAAATACTAAGACTTCTTTCGAAATATTGTTCCTTTCCTAGCTAATTTTGTTTGCAATCCGCTGTGACGATCGTTATAACATTAAACTGCTAGCTTCGCAAATTATATTCAATGTAATAGGTACAGTAAATGATGACACACTCGAAATTGAATTCAAACAATCAATTTTTAGGCATATCATTATGTATATAATGTAATTGATTGAAAAAATGTTGTGGTAACAGAAATCCCAATCATAATGTATTAATTGTATGAAAATTTAATGAAGATAATAGATTGCTGAATAGGTTCAATTAAGAACATACCTAATGCATTACTCAGCTTCCTTTTCTGTTGTACAAGGTATAAAAATATACCTGAAGCAGATCACACCAGTAGCATCCAATGTCAGTGAAGACAAAGAAGAAGTAAACTACTTTGATACATAGAAAACTTATACCCTTCTTCAAGAAAAAATTAACAATTCTATGCAAAAATAAAACACTGGGCCTAGATTACTGGGTGGCTGAGACGGGTGGGATATGAAACGTAGCCACATCTACGAGTTATATACAGCATAGTTTTGAAAGCAGATAGGTAAGAAATGCATTCAAAACAACATTTCTTTGTATGCTCCAATAGAGACGTAACTCTGGTTTTTATCAAAAGTTGTCACATTTCCTCCAATTATACAGACTACAGATATTGTTTTATAGCTTAAATATGTTAAACAGATAAATATAAAGGTTTAAGTAACACTTTTAAATAATAACCAGCTCTGTAGGAATTTTTAAATTTTTTTGAAAAAATGTCAAAAAATGACAAATTTTACCCCAAATTTTGATTTTTGGAGCAAAAGCGCAGACTCAAGCCATTGTTTTTCAGCGGTAAAATTTCACGCAGTTGATGTACTAGTATAGAGGCAACTTTTGGCACCTACCCGTTTTTGATTTTTAAAAAATATTTTTTTTTCGCTCCACCATAGTGTACATTGATCTTTAAAATTGCAATGCATCTATTTCAATATATTTTAAAGCAGAGGTGCACAATCTTTTCAAGAGAACGGCCACTCATAAATGTGTCTGGTTGTCGAGGGCCGAATCAATAAAACGAAGAGAATTGTATTTCGAGGAAGTGATTTGTGTCTTATAGTAATATGATAAAAAATATTGTTTCAGAAAGGGGAGATACCCTTCTAGTTTCGCCTACAAAGTAAAAATATCCAATTAGTTCATATCCACAGTTTTTATGTTTATATATAACAGATATAGCAAGGATAATTTTCACCCTGTGACATATTCATTGACTTTATTCGGGAGAGTAATTTTCTTTATTAAAAGTGCTAAAAAACAAACATACGTGGCTGGTTATTGCCGAAGAAAAATATGAATTTTATGAACAAAGGAAAGAGAAGGAGCCGATTGAGATCAGCAAGTTTTATTACGCTTGATCAAAAAAATATACAATTTTTCCACGCCTTACCGAGTAAATTTGTTATTTTTACGAAGTCTCTCCACAAACTTTGCGATTTTTCCGCGCCTGATCAACAAAATTCATGATTTTTTGCAACCGATCGACAAAAATCGCGATTTTTCCTCGCCTGAACGACTATATTCATATCTTTGCACCTAATTGACAAAACTCGCAATTTTTCCAAGCCTGAGCGGCAACATTCGCAATTTCTTGCACCCCATTGAGAAAACTCACGATTTTCCCGCACCTGATTCACAAAATTTTATATTTTTCAAGATGGATCGCCGAAAATTGCTATTTTTTGCGCTCGATCAACGAATTTTGCGATTTTTCAAAGTCCGACTCAAAAAAACTCGCGATTTTTCCTTGTCCGATCAATGAAATTTGCTGCTCTTAACAGACTCTGACGAAATCTGCAATTATTTTTTCGGAAATTGATGAAATTCGCGTTTTTTTCTCACAATAAACTGACGAAACTCACGACTGTTCCGCAGCCGATCAACAAAATTTTTAATTTTCTCGCGCATTATCGTCAAAATATGCATCATACATCAGTCCAGCAAGAGATACTACAATAATGGCGTCATCTCATTATTCAAGAGTAAAAAACGATACTTGTCCTAAATTAGTTTCCATTTGCTAACATTTCAACACTTGTAGAAAAAAAATCCTTTTTAATTTTTACAACTGAATTAAATTTACATTTTATATCATATATTCGTATCTAAATTCAGGATATAACCTTTTACGGAATTTTATTCTAACCAACAAAATTGGCACGTGATCTTAAATTTTCTCCAGCACTGTAGTAAAATCATTGGTATCGTATTCTCCCTACGTAATGAACATAACTACTAAGATACGCAGAAAAGCAGTGAAGGTAGATGAAGTAATGCGACTTGATGAAACTGCCAATAAGTGAAAAGATATGCCCGAGTAAACGCTAATTGTGGAGAGAAACAAAATTAAAAGAATCTCCTAACTTCAAAAAGGAAGTATTCAAAGCATCGAGTGTATCGTAATTTAAAAGTCTCTGGATTAGTTTACCCCGTCTTCTCAATTATCTTTGTCTTGCGTATGTGTGTTGGGGAAAGGGGGCTTAAAACCCTCTGAGCATCTTGCAAATGCGTAAAATTGTAATGTTGTTTTTTCTTCATTTTATTTCAAATGGTCAGAAAATATGATTCACTCAATTTTATAGAAAATGCTTAGTTACGAATGTGAATATAAGAGCTTGAGAGCATTAATCATTCTAAAATGTATTGAAAATTCCTGAAGTCTATAGAATTATATTATCTTAAATATTGCTTATACTGCAATGAAACCTGGAGCTTAGTGAACGGAATATGACGTTCCAAACACTTACAGGTTTTTTTTAGGTTTATTTTGTGTCGGCCGATTATCTACCCTAGGGATATATGCCCTGGGGGAGTGCCTTTCTTTGGGGTCTTACTAAGGGAACCTAACCCGTATTCACCCAAGGTTCAAAGAAAAACACGAAAACTCCGAACGGTTAAGCCGAGAAGGGTTCGAGCCCATCACCTGTCGTCTACCAGTTGAGAGATAAGAACCACTCGGCCACTGGTGGGGCAACACTTAGAGGGTTAAAAGAATTCATGATATGATGAATTGGAAAGGAACACTGAGAAAAAAAATATTGTTTGGCCACCTAGAATCTAAATTACGGCTCTAGAAAAAATAGTTCCATGTCATCCTTATAAACTCTAGTTCTGTTTGCTTGAGAGTTCTAGAGTCTCCCTCTGGAATTTAACAGCGGTTTCCGACATTCTCTTTGTCCAATTGATTTAAAAATCTCTGCAAATTGATACGAACACAAAAGGTTTGATTTGGTAACTGTAATTCTTGTTTACGAAACCATTCCCAAAATCAAGCGAAAATTTCTCGTAACTGAAATGATTCAATATCGTTTCTTCAATTAGAAAAGAAGAAACTAGAAATGCTAGGTCATTTTGTCTATTCAACTTAGTTGATTAAAATATTCGCACAGTTCGGTCATCTATAATTTTAGTTTAGGTATTTAGAAAGTAACTAACAATTCATTCTAGGGAAAGGCGGTATATTTTTTTTCTCAGTGAAGAAGCGTGTCCTATTGACATATTTCAACAGCACCAAAATATTCACTGAAAGAATCTACATGATTTTGGCATGAAACAGATTTGCAGCATCTGAAATTCAAGAGCGCTTCCTGTATCTTAAATTGATGAAAACAATTTCATATTTTAAGATTTAACTGAATTATTATTAACTTTTTTAAATTGTAAGTGCGTTAATTTTTAAAATATAATTAAGATGTTAAACTCATTGTTGAATTAAAAATATACACTGCTCAACACAATTAAAGGATATTGCAGTTTTAGGTGGATTTTGTATCTGGGAAACTTTTTAGCTGTTTGATACATGGTCGACAGACATAGTAGGTTACATGAGAATAAATTACACATGTTTGGTAGAAAAAAATGCATTTTATTGCGCATTTGTGTACAAAAGGAAAAAAAACACAATTTGTGCATATGAGAAAAAAAGAATAAGAAAAGGTGTTTTCTTCAAAGAAAATCATTTTCAGTAGGGGGTATGGCTTCCATGGGCGGCTAGCAACATTGAACACCTTTGAGACATGGACTCAATGAGGCTATTAATGACGAGTTGGGGTATTCTGACCCACTCTTCCAGAAGAGCTCTTTCCAGTTCTTGGAGAGTTTGTGGGGGGTTGTTGGCGGCCAGAAACTCGTCTTCCTAGAGCGTCCCAAACGTGCTCGATTGGATTCATGTCTGGAGAACACGCTGACCATTCCATTCGAACGATTCCTTCCTCGAAAAGGACATCCTCCACCAGGTTTGCACGATGTGGCCTGCAGTTATCGTCCATTAAAATGAAGTTATCTCCGATTGCTGCAGCGTAAGGGACTACAATAGGTCTGAGGATCTCATCCCTATACCGGCGACCAGTCAGAGCTCCATCTCGAATGATGTAGAGGTCAGTGCGCCCGTCAATGGAGATGCCACGATACACCAACACTCCTCCACCGCCAAATCTGAGACTTTCGTGCACGAACGCAGGATTATTCCTACTGCCATGGTCCCTCCAGATGAAAATACGCCTATTATCCGGATGCACAGAAAAACGGGACTCGTCAGAAAACAGAATATTGCTCCATTCATTTCTCCTCCAGTTGACATGCTCGGTTGCCCACTCTCTGCGGTCGCGACGATGCCTTGATGTTAATATAACACATACCATCGGTCGGCGAGCATACAGACCTACAGCATGGAGCCGGTTTCGGACAGTCTGAGTTGAAATCGTGGTAACTGTAGCCGAGCTAAGGTGCTGTTGGAGAAGAGTAGCGTTCATGTTTTGGTGTCTCCGAGCTGTTAACGCTAAATACCGATCTTCATTGCGCGTTGTTGCCCGTCTATGACCTTGCCCTGATCTTCGGCCTGCACATCCACTCTCCAAAAAACGGTTCCAGATCCTAGAAATGGCGCTTTGTGACACTCCAATGGCTTGCGCTACTTCGGCTTGAGTTTGGCCTCCTTCTAACCTACCAACAATTCTCCAAGTTTCTGAATCTGTCAAATGACTTCGCTGAGGCATCGTACTCATCGAAACAAAGCAATCACTGAATGCCGATCATCCTTGTCTTCATTCTCTTTTATCCAGTTGAAAGTCAAATTTCATTCGCTGCCGCTGAAGCGACGTTTTTGAAGTCGAACTCAAAATTTGCATATTCCACAGTTTGAAAACCAGAAAAATTTGCATTTGTGATTCTCTTCTTCTATTTTCGGCAAAAAAAATTTCGTTTATATAAAATTTCAAATATCCTTTATTTGTTTTGAGCAGTGTATTTCAATTTCAATATAGCTTTTATAAAATCTATAATTACATGAATTAATGAATTTTAAAAATTGCTAACGAAGGCACATTATATTAACAAAAATGAAACTTTATTCTAATTTTCTCAAGCATTCTTGAAGCAGTTAGAACTTTGTTATTTTTTGTAACAAATTCTGTTATTATTTAAGAAATAAAGAGAAAACGTCTTGTAAATTAGAAGATGTTTCACGTGTTTTGGGGCTTTTAAAACAATTCCAACGAACATTGATGTCCTAATAAGATAGCGAACATTAATAATATCTTTTATTCCTAGTAAAAATAAATAAGTAAAACACAAATTAATCAGTAAATCTGAAAAGAAGTCACCATCTTTCAAACTACGGAAAGTTTTGATAGGCTTAAACCAAAATTGGGCATTTTACCAACATGTGTTTTTAGGATTTAGGACTAATATAAATGGTGATAAATCATGGAATGAAAAGCAAATTAATCTGATATCAATTTTTCATTTTTATATAATTGTTAGAAGAATCCAGATTATTATAATGCAAACAAGCTTCAAGCTTCATTAAGGTAAATTACTATTTTCTCTGACAATGCAATAACATTGTGTTATTACCAATAATAAAACATAACAACACATAAATTATTATTTAAGTGATTTTATTTAATAGTTATGATGTGTTTTTATAGCTATGTGTGTATAATTATATATGATTGTGTTTCAATAATTTTAGTTTCATCCTGCATAAAAGTTACATAAATTTTATCACTCAGAAACAAAATATTTAAAAGCAAATTAAAATATTTTTCGATGATACATAAAAATTAGTGTTCTTTGTATTTTGTGATTTTTTTTTTATTCTTTACTTTTCAATGCTAAAGAAATATGGTAATTTTAAATTAAAAAAGATTAATTTATGTACGCATGTTCTTCTTTAATGAATAATAATAATTTTAAATTCATACCTCATTAAGGAAAAAAAAACTTTAATTAAATGCAATGCTACAAAATTTAAATACACAGTTTATTATTATTACTAAACAAATCATTAATCACAAATAATGTTTACACAACGAATTTTTTTATGTGACATCAACATACGCTCTCTTTTAATCAAGAACAACATAAAACAGATAAACGGAGTTTTTCTATATCTTTCTTCTTTCTTTTTTATACCTTAAATAGTACTTCATGTCTTTAATCGTTAATTAGATTAATCTCTTTATTTCTCAAAATATGACATTACTTAAGATAAAATCCGAACACTATTATTTTAAAACGAAAAGAAAAAAGTCTTATGCTTGGCATCTGAAACAATTGCAGTAATATTAATTAGACAGGTTTTTAAGAGGAAGATTAAAATGTAGCTGAAATGATTCAATCTTAAAAGAATCTAATCAAAAATGTTTTTCTAAAATTTAATTTGTAATTAAATCTTTAACTTTATCGCCAGTGACTACACCACAATTTCTGTAGGTTCAAGAAACTTTTTTAATTTAAAGCACAATTACCCATTTGTGTAGAATTTATTTTCTTTTTAAAGCAGAGTAACTTAAACTAGTATGGTTGCTTTCGATTTGATTATATGTTTGTTTATTTTAATTTCTTCCTTTTAATTTCCATCTTCATTCATCAAATAGAGAATAACTTGTTTTCTAATTTTGTTACACAGATTTTAATTATGAGAAATTCCTAGGATCAAACCCCGTAATATAATGAAATTACATTCTAACTACTACAGTTTTACTAAAGTTTCCAGAGTCACTTTCCAGATAATAAAGTTGTAGCCACAATCACTAGTATTGTTTTTTGGAAAGCAATAACAATGTTCTGTAGCAGGACTATCATTTCAGTAGTGAGAATGAAAGAGAAAAATTATGTTCTGAGAAGGTAAATTATATAATTACTGCGATATAAAAATATTTACTTAAATGAAGGTATTTTAGATTTCTACGTTAAGGTACAAACTACAATCTAAAATTGGGAGGAGTGAAAAGTTTGCTCTTTGAAAGTAGAGGGACATTTTCATTCTTTTGCAGTGAATTTTGTAGAAACACACTCGTTTAAGAGTGACTTTTCCACTCTCAAAGGAGTAAAATGTCTCTCTCCGTTATCGAGAGTGAGAAAGTCACTCCACTGATGAGAGTGAAATCCTGGCATTATATATTTAAAAAATATATATTTAATAAAACAAAAATACATCACAATGGATTAAAATGATTATACTTTCTTTATATTCAGATTATGCTTAGAACTTATTAAGACTTTGAAACAACAGCAGTATGATTGTATTTTATTGGCTCAAAGCGCCGTTTTACTCTGATCTCACAAAACTTTAGTGCTACCATCTATGAACTAACAAAGGACTCCAAATTTGTTTTTAAACCATTGTGCTACTCAGATATTGCGGATTTGAATTTAAATTTAGTTTTAATAATTTTTTTAAGATGCTAGCATAAGACGCTTAATTTTTTTAATTTTGTTTTCTATTATAAATAAAATAAGCTTTTTTCCCCCTTCAAGTTGTAATGGATATATAAGATATCATCATAGCTGCATTAGTATAACTGAAAATTATTTTTTCACATCCTCATAAACCAAATTTTATCTGCTTTGATGTAATTAATATATTTAGTGCATGATATGGATCAGATGACTTATAGAAGTGCACCATAAACTTAGCGATTTTTTTTCGCGCCAAAAAGCCGTTTCCGAAAATGATCGGCAAATTGAAATTGCATGAGAAAATCCGTTTTTAAATACAGCGATCACTTCCAAAACACCTGAAAAATTGCATTTTTGTAAATATAAAAATGAATAATTTACACTATGTCAGGGGAGCTCTCCCCCCTAACCCCCCCCGTTTTTTTTCAGAAGAAAAAATTTCAAATATTTAAGTGGTCGCCATATTAGAAAACGAATTATTTTGCTAATAATAACGTTTTATTTTGCTAATTATTATTATTATTATTGTAATAAATACTGCTCTTGGATTTGAAATTAAAATTTGTTCAAAAACTAAATATCAAGTAAAAAAAAATCTTCATCATTTCTATTTGTAGAAATGTATTGCTATTTTTACAATGTGCTTTTCTACAATACAAATTCTTCAATAATAAAATCTTGATTCTGTTTGTTTGTATGGAGTATTATGAAAATGAAATGCAAGTGAAAATTCCGTTTTTTACGGGGTTAAAAACTAGTTAAGAAATAAAAAGCTTTCGCAGCTTTCCTTATAAGAAAAAGATTAAAAACAATTGACAAGTGTTGAATATTTTCTAACAGTGAATACGATATATCAACGATATAATTTAGTTAAAATGGTAGCTTTGGGGGCCATCGGTCTTTTACAGGCGGGTGATAAAATATCCGTTGTAGCGGAAGTGTTCGCAGCTTTCCAAGGTGCCATGAATCGATTTTTGGAAACTGGAAATATTAGCCAAAAATCAAGATAAGCTCGTATGTTTGCACAAAATGAGGATTGACATTTAAATTAACTGTCAGAAGAAACCTGAGCATGTCCCCTGCTTATAAGACGTCACTGGTATCTATGCAAAAGGGCACATGTTAAGCCAGACGATTTCGTATAGTTTCGTACAAATCAATCCAGAATTAGTTGACAATCTAATGATCGAGTTCGAATCAATTAGACGATGAGAGTCAACAAACATTATCTTGGCAATAACGCATGCTCACCAAGATGTTTGAAGAATTTCGTTTTAATTCTCTTGCAAATCAAATATTATTTCCCGTATGTCGCAACGGACCTAGACTATACCATTGTTGCTTTATTTATAAACAGGTGCAATTGTCAACGACGTAGATTTAAAAAAATCAGGTATCATAAAAGCAGGCCCATATTACTGCATGGGCAAATCGGGACTTTGCCCATGGGCCCCGGACATTAAGGAGCCCCTAAAATTTATACATTAAGTTGTAAAATATTTACTTTCTTTTTATAATTCCATCTCTTTCATATGTTGAAGCTGTTAAAAACATCTTAAAGTAATATGAAAACTTCTAAATTTATATAAAAAATTTTTGTTCTGTACTAAGGGGAACAAAAGGTGTACTTTTACTAATTAAGGTATTTAATTTACAACTGACAGAGCTAAGAATTTTCTCCCATTTATAAATAATAATAAATAAACAAATAATTATAAATAAACAAATAAGCAATGTGAATGATATTAGTTTTTTTCACAACTGCAAACATTTCGTTAAGAAACGATTGAAATCGGATTTCTCTGTTTCAAAATTACTTAATATTTTGCACATTCGTATAAATACAGAGAAACTTACATAGAGATAAATAGAAAGATATATGCAAACATACAAATATATTTTAAAAAGTCAAATTTTTCGTATATTCGATGATATTATATTCGATGCACCGCTACATTTCCGGCAAACATTGAACATTAGATTCTCCTATTACTACTCTTCCATAAAATAAAGGTTTTTTCTTGTGCTTGATGATAAAGGTTTTTGTGCTGTTGGCTTTTAGACTACAGTGGCGGTCAAAAGTTTCCGTCCAGAAAATTTTACCCGTTAATGTACCCAGAAAATTTTACCCAGTATACCCATATGAAGAGCAATCTCAAACTGATACTTATAAATTTTATTGATATAATAGTTAGGAACTTACTTATAGAAGAACGTGTAAATATCAATAATTTTAATTGAGAAATTTAAGTATAAAGGAAAACGCATGTTCTCAAAAGTTTCCGGCCACCTTCACAAGTTTGTAAAAAAGTGGTATTGTAATAGAAAATTACAGTAATCAACAACATTTACAGTTAGTATTTTATCGTATTACTATTTTATTAGTTTTAATAATAAGTACTGAGGCGCAGCAACGTGACATTCATACAATCAACGGTTAAAGATCGTCTATGGTACGTTTTTTCCACATTTGTTGCAATTTTGGAGAAATTTCGGCTGAGTTGGAATATTTATAGTTCCACAGATTTTTGCCAACTTCCTTCCAAAGATTTTCTATTGGATTCGTGTTCGGTGTTCGGGCTGACCATTTCAAAAACGAAATTTTTTGTGTGAAAACCATTGCTTATCGAGGCTTGCATACATTATTTATTTATGTCGTTATCATGTTAAGAAAAATAGTTGCGACCAAATTTTTTTCTCTAATAAGGCAGAAAATGGTCTTGCTAGATATCCTTATACATTGTATCATTCACTTGGCTGTGGATTTCAAATAACGGACCGACACTTTTTGAAGAAAATACTCCCCACGGCATAGCGTGTCCTCCGCCATTCTTCATTGTAGAAATAACATAGGTCGAATGATATCTTTTGCTGTTAGGTAATCGGACGTTGTGTCTGCCATCACTTCTAAAACTGTTTTGAATTCGATTAATGGAAAAATAGAACTTTTGTCCAGTTTTCACTTGACCAGACTTTATGTTCCTTGGAAAATGCCAGTAGAGTACGTCGGTATTTTTTTTTTACCTCTGAAATTTTTTTAACACCGACTCTTCCATAAAGTTCTGCATCACGTCAGCATCATAACCCGGTAGACAAACTTATTCCAGCAATATTTTCATTCCGTAAATCGCAGTATATTGCAACGGAATTTTCATGCAGATTATCAATGGTTTTTCTCCTGATAATTCTGTCCACAGGAATAGTAATTTTCCGGGGTCTCCCGAACCTCTGAAAGTCCTGAAATCCATGGCCATCTTTATATAGTTTTTAAATATCGTTTACAGTTGATTTTACCGATCGATAACTTAGCCGCAATATCTCAGGAAGATTGGCCATTTAGCGACAAACTAATCACTCATTTATGAACAATAATTGTTGAACTTTTCAAATTTCAATTCAAACTATGCTATACACGTTGATTCAATCATAAACACAACCAAAAAACACTTTACGAATAGAAAAAACTAAAGAATGATAAGTGGCCGGAAACTTTTGAGAACATGCGTTTTCTTTTATACTTAATTTTGTCAATTAAATTTATTGATATTTACACGTTCTTCTATAAGTAAGTTCCTAACTAATATGTCAATAAAATGTATAGGTATCGCTTTGAGATTGCTCTTCATATGGGTATATTTACAAATTAACTGAAAAAATTTTGCTGGCCGGAAAGTATTGACCGCCACTGTATATAATGCAATATAACAATGTAAAATTTGCGAAAGATTATTATTTTCTGACAAGGATAAGCATTATATATATAAAACCCCTCCGTGTATAACAATTCCGGGGTCAACCTATCCATGAGAAAAAGAAACTCATTCACCAATGAAAACGTTTTATAGTCAAAATGGAGTGTTCTCATTGGTCAGATTTATAATAGGAGCTGTAAATGACGTCACTACATTTTACTTCGCTTTGAAATCTTTCCACGATTTCAAAAAGTATATTTAATTAAAACTTTTTATAAAAGGAAAGCGAAGTTGCGTTTTAAATGCAATATTGTTAACATTTTTATATTCGGGTTGCTTTAATTTTTTTTTCTTTACAGCCGTGAATGACTCTTGAGAATTTCAAATCTATAAAAAACATTGTGAAAAGTTACCTCCGATTTTAAAGGCAATCTATTTTCTGACCAATGAAACCGTTCCATAGTCGTAATGGAGCGTTCTCATTGATCAGATTCACAGTGGGAGTTGTAAATGACGTCACTACATTTTACTTCGTATTGAAATCTTTTCACGATTTCAAAAACAATATTGAATTAAAACTTTTTATTTAAGCAAACCGCGGGTGCGTTTTAAATTTCATTATAATCCTCACCCCCATCTACCAGATAGTTTTGCTATAGTTTTAAATGCAGATTTCTGTTATTATTATTATTTTTTGGTTAGATTTTTCCCTCTCCAAGTTTAATCGCTGTATTTATCAAAATTGTTTCAGCCTAAAGTAGCTATGATTGACTACAGTTGTTGTAATTTTTTATCATCCTTTAAAAATGCAAACACGTCATTTTGACGGGCTATCTTCTAGTTATGTATATTTTTCTACAGATAAAGTCCAAATCGAAAGAAGGAGATTATCTAATTCGTTTATCTGCATATACCTATATTTACATATAGATAGATAGACATGAAAAAGAGGTATTATAATACTAAAGATTTGTTTAAATCTAATACATAAATTAATCTCTAATCACACTTTTTTAATGTTGAATATTCTATTCTGAATGTCTTTAAAATTGTTCTCTTATCTCCCAAAAATATTCTTTTTAGATATTAAAACTTGTTCAATTTTAAATTTAACAAGAAGGGAAAATCTTGCGTAGATTATGAAACCCTTTCCAACACTTCCTGAAGTCTTTAACAAAACTTCGTTATTTAGTAAAAGAGTTAAATAGGATAACTAGGTAAGCATTTAAGAAAACAGATTAAATATTTGAAAATCTGATTTCAGCAGTTAACTTCCATTGCCAAATATGTATTTCAATTCTTTTAAACAGCACTGTATTTGATATGTCGGTTGAAATATATGTTATATAGTGGAAAAATTTAATTTATCAAAAAATGCATAATAGATTAAAGTTTTTCTTTCCTTATTTTATACCAATAGATGGCAACAGACTTAAATACATTTGTTCAGCTCTGTAATCTATCTAGTGCCTGTAATTGACTTTATCTATATTCTACAATCATTTATTCGTAAACTAAATGTAGTTTAACGTACAAATGCATTACACATTTAAAAAACACTTTTAAGGAATTTACGCTCATATTCAGAAAACTTAACGAACTCTTTTATGTAGTCCTGTGTATCAACTATAGCATTTACATACACCATATAGTGTTTATAAATACAGTGAAACTTAAAAGCACATATACCATAATTTAAAAATTCATTTCCTGCCATCGTCGCGATTATACAGTACTGCGGATAGAATATACTATTTCAAACCTTTTGCATGACCATGTGAATGCTATACACTTCGCATTACACATGAAATAATTTATAGTTAGCCTCACCGGCTTATAGCAATTTCATTTTACATGAAATAGTTTAACAGAATTAAAATAAGCCGCAAAAAATTCCCCCTATAGCATTATGTCATGGAGCTCTTTTGAGTGGCTCTGAAAATAAATATAACTATTCTTTGCACCGTATATTCTACAGAATACATATTCCTGCACTTTGTAAATACATATAATTTATTTTTATGTTTGAAATTTTGAAACATCTCTAAAATTCATTTGGGACTATTTGTTCCCCTTAACCGTTATGTAACAGAATAATTTTGACTGTCCCTGTAGATAAAATATATATGCTACAATCTTCATTTGAAATAATGTTCATGCTAGGGTAAACGTAAAAAACATCCAAAAAATTCAAGACAATCGGAGTATATTTACGACAGTCAATGCTCGAACAAACGGCCAGACGGCCAGGCAAACCGAAGGCATAAACATTTTTCAACTTCATTGGAAAAAGTTAAAAATGCAAGAATCAAATCTGTACTCGTTTGGGTTTAATGCGCAGCCTTCTTCAGTATATGCCAAGAAAGCTACGTCGTTCATTTTAGTTTTTTCCGATCTTACTTTCACAAGCAACGGGTGCTGCAATTTTCAAGAAAGTGTTTTAAAATGTTAATTTTTATTGTGGGGTGGTTTCAAAACTTGGAGAAAACGTTAGACAGTCGATTTTCCATTATAAAATATTAAAAAAATATTTTAGGTCGATTAAAAATATTTAAAAAAATGATTTCTTTAATAACTGAGGACTCATAAAACAATGAAAACAATGTTTGACTAAACTTTATTTATATCTTTAATAGGCATGGACAATTTGACTTAATTATAATCGCTACGATTCGGTATTTATAAAGTAATTTTATTATTTGTCACGAAATCACGAAAATGTAGCTTCTTAAAATTGTAAAAAAATCCATAATAAGTATATACAGATATAAACGTTACTTCTATCAGATAAAAGTAATTTATGAAATTTGAAACAAGAAATGTGTATTTATAAAATTTAATATATTAATTATTTTTTATTGCAGCTAAAAGCTTAGCACTTCAAAAATAAAGTACGACTGTTCATTAACATTTATGAAATCATAGACATAATATATACAAAAACGATAATAAGTATGCATGGATAACTTTAGTTTAGACAGAGACACAGTACCTTTGAAATCTTCTCTTCAAATTTGAATAATACTGTAATATATGTAGAGCATTATACTTTGTGATAAAAATTAAATAAAAAAATTAAAAGAAGTTTTTAGACCAGCCTATTTTTCTAAAATTTAAGTTTAAAAAACTTTTCTAAAATCTTTACTACTTTTAAAAATAGGAATAATTTTGCTTCGTTTTTTTCCCTCGTTCATTAGAATGTACACTACATAAAACAGTGTGTGGAATTTTAGATGTAAAGCATTTTACATTAAATATGATTTTTTTTCTCGTGCATACTAAAAAATGAAGGAAATTCAATAAACTCTAATTTAAATATTTTTTTTAAAGTAACTACAAACTTGAATGTTAAATACATACACAAAAATATTAAATATCCGATACAAAACATGTAAAAAAAAAAAAAATTGAAACCTCTATCTAAATTAGCAAAAAAGCTTTATATTTTTCAAACACGCCACTTACAAATACATGAATATTGAGAAAAATCAGTTTAAAGTTTTTATTTCCAATGGTCATCGCGCTGGATCTATTAAAATATTTACAATATTTCGTGATATAATTGTCGTACAAGTTAAAATGAGGCTTCAAAATATTCACAATTGAAGAAGCTTTCAGCTAATCTTAAACAAAGAAAATCAATATTTCGACTAATTTCTAGGTAGTGTGTCCCCCATACCAAAACATTCTCGAAATTACAAACTACCATACCTCAAATAATGATAATAATAATAAAAATAATTTTAAAGATTCTATAGTCTAAATTCATAAATCGAATTTAACTAAGCATACGAGATTAAATAAGCTTAATAAAACTATACACTCTAATATAGTAAAATTAAAAACGAAAGATAAAATTTGTTGTCTTTTTACATATCAATATATAGATATATATATATATGACTATCATATATTTACTAGAAAAACACTTCAATATTTACACTGTAAAAGAAAAAATAAATAAAAAAAAAACGTTAAATTTACAGCAAAAACTGCTGGCAGTAATGTTGCCAGCAGTTTATTATTCTCTATTTGAACTGGTTATACAGAGTGTTTCGCTACCAGACCAACAAACTTTGAGGAATGATAGTACACATGAAGACAAACATTATTATGGCCCCATGGGAAACCATGTGGCGCAAACGTCTTCAGTAGGAGCTAGGGGCCATTAAAGTTTAGGGTCCAAAACTTCAAACGATGATAGAAAACGGAAAAAAGTGTCGATTCGTCTGCGGTTTTCACTAAAATCATTCTTTATATTACGATTTCTTTAGAAAAAAATTTTAAAGGTTACTTTCAAAAATTATCGATAGAGGGTGCTTTAGACTTTAGAGTAACGAACGACCACTTTTTACCGTTATTTTCTGCATGGGTTGAAATTATTCTAAAGTTTAGACTTTAACTTAAATTTTAAGCCCAAAATTCGAAAACATTGAGGTTGGTTAACTAGCGAAAATTGAACTGTGAACAGAGGGGGAGATTTTAAGCGCTCATAAATATTGGACAAACTAATCGTGTTAGGGACACAAAGATGACTCAGAATCACAAAGGAATGTAACGTTGGAAATGCCTTTTTTGCCAGTTATGGTTAAAGAAAGCAAAGAATTCAGCAACAGAAACAGCAGAAAAAGAGCAACACGTTAATGTGACAGAAAACAGTTTATTTAAAGGTTTTACTACAAAAGGTGTTTGAAATTACGACCAGAAGTAGTCCGGCAAGTTTGACAGCGACGGTACATGGCGCTGCGGTTTCCTTGCGGTAGATGACGCTCAACGGTAATGCGTGTGAACAGTGATCACGTTGAAGTGATCATTCGCGAACCGGCTCCAAAGGTAGCAGAATGAAGTATTTGAAAGATGAACAGCCCGATAGGTCTCCTTCACATTTTACCAATGACGTTTGCCGACACTACAAAGTAACATCTAGGCAACGGGTCGTGGTAGCCTGCCAGATCGAAGGACCTATCATATATCGACTTTTTCTGCTGGGGTCAAATGAAATTTTGGGTGTATGAGATTTCCGTACCATCAGTTAAAGACCTTTCATCTCATATTTCTCTAGCTTGACAGAAAGCTATCAGAGATGCCAGGAATTTTTTAAAGCGTGAGAAATTCCATGCGACGCCACTGTCAAGCATGCCGAACTACTTCTGGTCGTAATTTCGAACACCGTCTGTTGTAAAACATTTAAATAAACTGCTTTCTGTCCCATTAACGTGTTGCTCTTTCTCGGCTGTTTCTGTTGCCTTTTTTCTCTGCTTCTTTTAACCGTAACTCGCAAAAAAGTCATTTTCAACATCACATTCCTATGTAATTCCGAATCGTCTTTGCACCCCTAACACTTCCTGGAAGTATGTTGGTCTGGTAGTAAAACACCCAGGAGTAATGCCATTGAAATGTTGGAGATGTGTCGGAAACGCCCTCTATCAAAAAATCAGGACACCAAAGCTGTGCGTCGTTTTGAATAATATAATTACCTAGGGAATGACCTACACGCAAACCGCAATAAAATCGATTAGTTTTTCGAATGCTTATGAGCATTTAAAATCTCCTCCTCTGTTCACAGTTCAATTTTTGCTAGTTACCCGATCCGAATTTTTCCGATTTTGAACTTAAAATTTAAGTTAAATTCTAAACTTTAGAATAATTTCAACCCCATGCAGAAAATAATTTTAAAAAGTAGTTGTTCGTTACTCTAAAGTCTAAAGCGTCCTCTATCGATAGTTTTTGAAAGTAAACTTTAAAATTTTTTTTCTAAAGAAATCGTATTATAAAGAATGATTTTAGTGAAAACAGCAAACGAATCAACCGTTTTTTCCGTTTTCTATCATCGTTTGGAGTTTTGGACCCTAAACTTTAATGGCCCCTAGCTCCTACAAAAGACGTTTGCGCCCCATGGTTTCCTATTTAATAATGTTTGTCTTCATGTGTACTATCATCCCTCAAAGTTTTCGGTCTGGTAGCGAAACACCCGGTATATAGAATATATAGGTAAAATTTAGTTTAGCAAGAAAATGTCTACACTGTAAAAAAAAAATCTGTAAACCTACAAAACAAGTTTTTATAAAGCTTCAGAAATCTGCAAGTTTACTAAAATTTTATCTGTAAGCGGGGTATTTTATTTACCAGCGCATAGAACAAATACATGAAATATCTTAGTTTCACCTGTCAGCCAATCAGAATGGGCTTCAGTAGTGACGTGATCATTGTTTACGCTACCACAGGAGCGTAAAAGACTTCCATCTTGAATCTCTTATTGAGAAGTGTTTCTAGTTAGGAAGTAAATAAGTATTTATTCTTAATGTGTTAAATTTTCTTTTAACCTCTTCAGTCCTGGTTTCGCCCCCAGAAGACACTAATGAACACTCTTTAAATTAATTAAAATGCTTCTAGAATTGTTAAGATTACTTTTAGACTTCTTTTAATGAATGCGTGCACATTATAAGCATCGATATATTGACTGATATATCTTTGGCAATTTTTATAAAAAATTTAAAATGGTTTTTGTGGTCCTTCGTAATATTAGTCTCAGGGCTGAGGAGGATATTTCCGTTCTACTTGATTCATAATAACTAAAAATAGAAAACTCTGATAAGATTGTTTGATTTTTTGTTATAAAGTAGCATGATAGCAAGTAAATCTTACTATTATTTTCTGTTAATTACATATATATCATTGTCAGATAACTATTTTATACGTGGGCGTTTAGTACAAGTGCGAAATTTCTAATGTTTAATGTAACAATTCAAACTTCCCTTCTCTTTTTCTGAAATTTCCCTTATCCTTTTTGCCTCCTTCTCCAAAATACAAGAGATTAAAGTGTTTAAAATTTATTTTCTACCCTATTTGTTACTTTATAGTGAATAATCAATCCTAAATTTCATTAGAAATTGATTACATAACTTTCATTTCATTAAAATTTCGTCTGAATTTCACCCTCAAAATTTTGTTTTTGAATTTTCTCCATCCACAGAACTTAAAGTTTAAAAACTCTGTAAATTTATAATTTAAAATAAATAAAATCTGCTCTATGTGTTATTTTATTTTCACAATAGAGTGCCAAATAAGATTTTTCTCACCACTCGAAATTTCCATTTCCCCATTCCTCCCTCACCCCTTCATATTGCGCTCTATGCTATATATTCTAAGCGCTCCTCATAAAAAACGCATAGCATTTTAAAGTGTATAAAATTCTTTAGAGCCCAGTGGTGGAGAAGTGGGAGGTCGAAATTAGAATCAATTAGGGGAAAGTTGAAAATGTTTATATCCCTGTAGGTCTAGAATGAATATCCTAAGTTTTCCCCTTCCTTATTAGGTTAGGGTTAGAAACATGTGTATAGATTTATAATCGAAAAAAAACGCCTTTATTAATTATCATAAAAATATCTAAATAAACTATTTTTATCAAAATCATTCTCAATTCAACTGTTATAGAGATAAAATTCTGAATAAAATGAGTATCGATAGTCAATATTTTTGTTGAATTTTTACAATTCTACTTAAAAGTTTTAGCTAAAGTACTAAGCAAGAACTTTAAACCGAACAGACGAGGTTGTCAGTTCAAAGTGCTTCTGATTTTTATGTACAAGTATTTTTTTAAAGATATTGAATTATTATTTAGGGTGGATGTATTAAGAATTTTTTGTGTTAACCTCATGATTACGGTTTATAGCCCAATAGTGGGCTATGAAAAAAAGTCCAATTTCGCAACTAATTATGAAAAAGCCAGAATACAGTTGGCAAAAAAAGTATTTGTACACTCTAAAATTTTTATTTTTTTACTAAATAAAAACAGATATTTTGTCAAAAATAGTTTTAATACAGTCTGTTTACCGTGCGTTTTAAATTACACAACAGAAAATTTCGATAAAGATGTAAAATAATTTTCTAATGGGAAAAGTTTAAAAATTTCTTGCAAAAAAAGTATTTGTACATTTCTCCATCCTGATATGTACTGTGTTTTATAGTGTTTATGGTTCAAAGGACTACTTTTACAGAAGCTGTTAATAATTTTTAAGTTCATATTATATTTGTCTGACATTTAATTTAATTTGCTCTTGAAGTAATTGAATATAGAACCTAATACTAGAGAGGCACCTCTAGATATATGAAATCCTATGATTGAGCATAATAAAAATTTAAATACGCAACAAGAATGTGTAAAAGCTATTAAATTACCATTTACAACTATTGGATGTATAGTGAGAAACTATGAATAAATTAAAAGAATCGAAATTCAATGAAAACCAGGACTTCTTAGCAAACTAACAATGAGGGAAAAAGAGAGTGTTGTTAAAAAAGCTTTAAAAATTCCTGTGCGTTCGGTTCAAAAATTTGCTGGAGACCTTGCGACATCTTCTCGCATCAGAGTAATACCTCAAACAATAAAAAATATTCTTCTCAATGCAGATTTAAAAGGAAGAACCTCAAGGGAAAATCCATTCATCAACGAAACAAATAGGCGAAAACGCATAGTATTCGCTTTCGCATACAGAAATAAATCATTGGATTTTTGGAAAACAGTAATTTTTTCTCATGAGGAAAAATTCGGAATTTTCTTACCATCAAGCATTCGAAAAAATTGGCGTAAAAATAAAACTGTTCTAGATCCAAAACGTATACCTCAAACTATCAAGCATGTTGGGGGGAATATTATACTTTTGGGATGTATAGCTTCTAATGGAGCAGGACATTTAAAATTTTTTGACAATGGAAGGACAGGTTTAACATACAGTGATGTGTCGCGCCATAATTTATTAAACTGTGCCAAGAAATTATGCATAGAGGAAGCTTTTCACTTTCTGCAGGATAATGACCAAAGCATACTGCTGTGATCACCAGCACATGCTTACGACAATACTCGAAGACGACTGGTAATTCCTCTAAAATCTCTAGACTTGAATCCAGTAGAAAATTTGCTGATGCTATTGGATGCAAAAATCCGAAAAAAAAATATGTATTAGTAAAAAACAGTTTTAAAGAAGCTCTTATTGTGTCATGGAATAACATTAACCAGACCACTACAAAAAAGTTGGTGGAATCTATGTCATACCATCTAGAAGTAGTCATAAACGCTAAATGAATTCGCACAAAATATTAATTTGTATCATTTTACTAAATTTTCCTTAATTATATTACATTAAGATAGTGTACAAATACTTTTTTTGCATTATAATTTTGTATATTTGTTTATTATAATGTAAAAAATCGATTCGTTTAATTTTGTTTCTGCTTCTATAATATTATAATGCATTAAATTAATGTATTACAGTATTTTTTGCTTAAATCTTTTGTTTAATTTCATTATAATTTAAAAAAATGAAGTGTACAAATACTTTTTTTGCCAACTGTATGTTTTAATCTATTCGAGATAAATTTGCAATGAAGTAAGTTTCCTCCTACTGCCAGAAGAGCTTTTGCTTCTACGAATTTATCAATATCTTAAAATTTGCATTTTTCATTATTTTTAAAATATTTCAAAAATTATTCGTAAGTGAGGGTAAACATTGTTTATTATATCCGATATTTGAAATATGTGTATACAGCGTGAATAACAGTGCATATCTATTTATAAGTAAGAAAATTAAAAAAAGTGCGAGATTTCTTTTTTTTTGGGGGGGGGGGGGTGGAGCAAACAAATGAGTGTGTAAAAGCCTTTTCGCTAGAGGAAATTAAAAGTCAATTAGTAGCACGATTCTAACCTTCGATATTTTCCTTAAAGGCCAAAGATGGTTTAAAAAAAGATTTTCGATTAGTATACGACCACATTTTAAGTTAACCTTTAACTGATGTTACTTATCTCACACACCGATGATCCCCCCCCCTCCCCCAATTTTCACAGTCTAACTACAAACACTACCGAAGTTTTCTTTCATTTGAAACTTTTATACTATCATCAGAGACTTTTGAATAGGTGAATTTTTATTATAAGAGCACAAGATGTTTAGTACAAAAATTCCATCCTATAAGTCTATCGCGCCTTTTTGTCATCTTTCGATGGAGACCGCTTCACAGTAGTTATGACAATTTCTGTCAGGTTAAATTTATAAAATTTTAAAATCTTCGGAATATTGAAATAAAGTATTGTAGTATTAACGTAAAATTAAAACGATGGTTTAAGATTGGAGATATCAGTTGGACATACACTATATTGCCATTGATTATTGGACACTTGCGGTTTTAGACATTTTACTAAATATCTAGAAAAATACATGAGGAATCATCTCGAAACTCTTAGTGTATAAATATAATAGTATACGCCATACATCGCCGTGAGGATTTCTTACCGAAACTCCATAGGGGACCGTCAACAAATTAAAAAAGAATGAATATCTTTTAAATAACCCTGTCAAAACTAATGTAGCAAAAGTACTCAAACTCTAGATTATGATTGAATGCCTTATTGTAATACACTGTGTTCATTTTTATGCAAATAGCATGTATACTCGCAGAGTAATTAAAGTTTTTATAAAAATGGTCCCAAATTTTTCCAAGTTTTTCCCTTATAATTTTCAGAATTCTTAATATAAATTAATATTTTTT
The DNA here is from genome assembly GCA_964019185.1 of Maratus speculifer. NCBI lineage: Eukaryota > Metazoa > Arthropoda > Arachnida > Araneae > Salticidae > Maratus > Maratus speculifer. The sequence goes on from OZ025293.1 coordinate 41,656,571, forward strand.
TTCAGAAAATAGGACAAACAACATTGCACACAGTACCCTGTAATCAGAATTAAAAAATAATAAAAATTGTTTGAAAAATGAGTAGGTTTACTAAATTTTTTACTGCGCATGCGTCAAAGATATCAAAATTTCATTTGCATATTATGTTAGCTAAATGTATAGAGCAACTTTTGTAAAAGTCTCAAAATCATAGCTTGAAAATTCTGAAAGTAATCGTCTATAGAAAAAGGACAAAATCCGTTGTTTCCAAAATGAAGCAAAAAAATGAGGGATTTTATACAAATGTAGTAGTACATCCCGTATTGTGTATTCTATATTGACACTAATCGATGAATATATGGATACAACCCCTCTTGTTTTTGCTTCATTTTGAGAATAACGGATTTTCAACTAATTCAGTTGACGATTATTTTCAGAATTTTCAAGTTATGATTTTGTGACTTTCACAAAAGTTGCTTTATACATTTAACTAACATAATATGCAAATGAAATTTTGATATCTTTGACGCATGCGCAGTAAAAAATTATTTAGTAAACCTACTCATTCTGTACACAATTTTCATTATTTTTTAATTCTGATTACAAGGTACTGTGTGCAATGTTGTTTGTCATATTTTCCGAAAAAAATATTTTATGTAAGAACTCTAAAAATTATAAGGAAAAAACTTGAAAAAATTTGGGACCATTTTTATAAAAACCTTAATTACTCTGCGAGTATGCATGCTATTTGCATAAAAATGAACAAGGCGTATTACAATAAGGCATTCAATCATAATCTAGAGTTTGAGCGCTTTTGCTACATTAGTTTTCACAGGGTTATTCAAAAGATATTCATTCTTTTTTATTTTGTTATTGGTCCCCTATGGAGTTTCGGTAAAAAATCTTCACGGAGATGTATGACGTATACTATTATATTTATACACTAAGAGTTTCGAGATGATTCCTCATGTATTTTTCTAGATATTTAGTAAAATGTCTAAAATCGCAAGTGTCCAATAATCAATGGCAATATAGTGTATAAAACAGCTATCATTCATGCACCACTTTATCCATAATTACTAAATTATAATCCTCAAAATATACAAAAAAAATCCCTAGCATAATTACAACAACATTGTAAAGGCTTTAACTACTTAAAACATGTAAAACAAATAGAGGCTGGGCGGATTGATAATTTGGTCTTTCCTTGCATCACTATTTTATTAACAATTACGGGAAAATTTTGAAATAGAATTCGACAAAAATATGAATATGGGTACTGTTTTTTTTTTTTTTTTTTTTTTTTTTTTTTTTTTTTTTTTAATTCTAAGACATCTGTCTTGACATTGTTTGTTTTTGATAGAATCAGTTCTTTGGGGATATTACTAAGATATTTTTTTAAATGGTTTTTCGGCTATAAATGTGTACCTATTTTCTATAACGTTGACCTCGATAGAGGAGGGGTAATTTTAGTCTTAAACTGAAGGGATTAAAACAACTTAGTTTTCTCCTAATTTTGAGTTTTACCTCTGTCTACTAAGCTAAAAGTTTTAAACAGAACAGTGAGATTTAATGTCCAACAAAAATTTTAATTGTGGGCGCTCATTTTATTGAGAACTTTAACCCTTAACTGCTGTGACAAAACTACTGTGAGTAGTCTGTCAGGCAGATTAATCTAAAGATGAATAAAATATTAAAGTAACTCTCAGAATACTATTTTTTTATATAAAACATTATATACAGGACTATTATAAATAAAATTCAGCTATTTAAAACTCTCTAGCATAGTAATAGGACTCCAAACGAAACAAAATTTGATCAGTATGTATAATTACGCTGAAAATTACGAATTAAACTCTGAAACTTGAAAAACTCAGCAGTCTTTGAGACCGCTACTAGCAGCTAAGGAAAAAGCTCTACAACACTTGTTTTAATGTTTTTGATAGTTAGTTGTTTATGAGGTATTATTATGGTATTAAACAAGAGTTTTATTTTAATTTTTAGGTGCGTTCGTAATTATGTAAATACGTAGCACCTATTGTTGTCCGTCTGTCTGTGCATCTGTCTGTCTGTCCGTCCGCATATAACAACGCAAAAACTACCCAACCGAATCGTTTGAAATTTAAAATACATAATTGTTACATAATTTTGTCGAGTCATTTCAAATTTTATGAAAATCGAATGGATGGGTCAATTACAGGGACAATCAAAATTATTCCGTTACATTACGGTCAATGGGGAAAAAAGTTTCAAATGCATTTTAATCATTTGAAATTTAAAACGTATATTTATTACATAATTTTGTCGAGTCATTTCAAATTTTATGAAAATCGTATGGATAGATCAATTACAGGGACAATCAAAAGGATTCCGTTACATTACGGTCAATGGGGAAAAAAGTTTCAAATGCATTTTAATCGTTTGCAATTTAAAACGTATATTTATTGCATAATTTTGTCGAGTGATTTCAAATGTTATGAAAATCGGATACATTGATCAATTACAGGGACAATCAAAAGTATTCCGTTACATTACGGTCAATGGGGAAAAAAGTTTCAAATGCATTTAAATGGTGTTACACTCATTTCAATATAACAGAATTGACATGAACCTATGAAATATGTACTAAAAAATACATTTTGTACAATCTGTGAATCAAAGAATATTTATTATTAAATTACAGGGCCACAAAATTGTATTCCACTAAATAATGTTATACGGGAAACATTGTTTGGGGGGTGTTTTAATTATATTAAACTACTTCACATTTTATGAATAAGATATACGTGAATGAAGTATAATAAAAATTACTCCCTGCATATTTACAGGAACACAAAGATTTCGACCACTATACTGTATCCAAAGTACGCTCTACTATATCAGCAAAATCTGAATATTTTAAAACTTCGTTATCAACGAACGCACCTCATTTGCTACGTTTACGTGCAATTTCCAACTTGTTTGTTTTAAATAAGTTTTATTTAAATTATTTTTTATTTTAAATCCATATGTATTTTCTAACGCTCGCCTAGTAAGAGAAGAAAAATTAATATATTCGTTGTAGACATAAAATGAAATGATTAAACCAGTTTCCTGTTTCCCCTTAACAAGTTCGCTGCCGCTCACGCGAAAGCGTGTGATATGGCGCCAACATTAAGGAGCCACTCACGCACCAGCGCGTGATGTGGGGTGTTGTGTAATAGCCAGTCACGCGCTTGCGCGGGAAAATCTTTCACTGATTCTTTGTTATAAAAAGGAAACCGTCTTCTGATAAAACCCCACTTCTACAGCGCGGCATTAACTATCTTCACATATTCATGTAAGCGGCAGCGAACGTGTTAATAACGAATTGTACCAACTAACCACTGGGCTATTAGTATTTTACGTATATTTGTAAATTTTCAGTAATGTAAATAAGTTATCTAATAAATCTCCCCTCTTCTTAAAAAATATATATAAATAAAAAATAAAAATAAAAGCTTATCTTTTTGGCCCTTTAATATCTAAAGTTTAAATTCTTAATAATCTATTGCCTTTTAAAAATCTTTTCTTGATTTATCTGTTACTTTATTGTAACAAAAAATAATCGATGAAGAACTCTTAACTTGTTTACTTTTCATTTTTGTGCACTATTTGTAAATCTTTAATTTTGTAGATTATCAGTCGTTTGGTAACCCCCTCCCCTTCCTTTCTATAGTAAATAAAATATGGATATCTTTGTCTCCTACTTGTACTCGCAAAATTTAATTTTTTCAAATGTCTTCATCTTTTTACTTCTTTATTTAATACTTTATTATAACAGCAGTTAACCACTTGAAATCTTCCCTCAACCCAAGATTTGTATACTTGGTACCAGTGCTGAATTCAGGGGCTGGCCCGAGGGAGACATTCCCCCGAGAGCAATGAAATATCCCCCCCGGAAAATTTGAGATTTTAGGTTTTCATTGGTCAAAAAGTGCAATTCCCCCCTGGAACTCTATAATGTCCCCCCCCCAGAGCCACAGAAGCCCCTCTCGGAGAAAAGTGTCCGAATTCAAAACTGCTTGGTATATCTTTTATATTCTGATAATTTCACGCGTAGCTCAACTATATGTCTGTTAAATTTTGAATTATTTATATTTTATAATTAATTTTAGAGGAAGTTTTATCTCTTTTTAACCGACTTCAAAGAGGAGGTTATGATTTCAGCCTGTATGTATTTGTTGTTCACTCATAACTTCTTTAAATATGAACCGATTTTGATAATTCTTTTTTTGTTTGAAAGGGCAAGATGCCCGTGTGGTCCCATTTCAATTTCATCAAATTCTGGTGATTAAAACTTTTTAAAAATAAAAAAACATTAAAATTGCAATATTTTTTGATGCAGTCATCCAATTATAAGCGTTCCTTTTTTATGTATTCACAGGCTTTCAAGTCGAGCACACAAATCAGATGTGTGTATGCAATAAATAAAATTTCAGGCTATCACTCTTACACTGATATGAAATATTCTTTTCTACAAAGTGCGAAATCTTGACTGACAACGGCCGGGATCTAAATACACTATTAAAAATCTGCTGCATTTTGTTGCAAAGCACTCCACTGCTTGTATATAATATCTCTATTCCAACCAATGAGAAAGCTCCATTTCACGTCCAAGTAACCGTTTTCTATACAAGCAGGGGAGTGCGTTGCAACAAAATGCTGCAGATTTTTAACAGTGTAGCGTTTGCACTGTTAGTGAAATAAGATTGATCAATGTGAAAATTTCCACTGTGAAAATCAATCAATGTGAAAATTTGTTAGAAATCTTCAGCTGTAGCTGCATAATGACTCCACTGTTTGTGTAGATCTCTATTTTGACCAATGAAAATGCTCCATCCATTTATTATTAGAACTTTTTAAAAATAAAAATAAAAATTCAGATTCTTTTAAAAACAGTCGTTTAATTAGAAGCGTTCTTTTTTCATGCTGTTACTCTTACGCAGATACATGATCTTGCGAGATTTTGACTGGACCGGATTCAGGTAGATTTTGCGCTATTTCGAAATGAGACTGACCGAAAAGATAAATAATACTTACTTTAAGCAGCGACAATTTCGCAAAAAATGCAGGCTTCTAATTGGTCAATCTGCTTTCGTTATAGCGCAAAATCTTCCGGATCGCAGCCAACGCCGTGCGAAAGGGGCTGAAGGGGACGCCAAATTTATAGTTACAACATCATTTTTGGGTCGTTAGAAGAGAAAGTTGGGGGAGGGGGCGGCAAATTTACACTTTGCCCCGGGCGCAGTTTTCTCTTCGCACGCCCCTGATCACAGCCAAGTTCTTTTTCGCTATTAGCAAAATCATAATGACCAATTAAAAGTTTGCATTTTTGCGAACTTTTCGCTATATGTTTAAAAACCGAAAAGATTGGGAAAATGCAGGCTTCTGATTAGTCAATCTAAATAGTGTGAAAAAGTATACATATGGATCGTAGCCACTGTTGCAGGGATGCGAGTTCTTTGCAAAGTGCGAAATCTTAACTAGATCAATTCTTGTATACGCAAAAATGGAAGATCTGCATCGGTGCTTGCCGACATCGGAAATAGGCGCAAAAACTAAAAATCTACCTTTAAAGTACCCTTATATGTCAGAACCCAAGTGCCTGTGTATCAGGGTGCTTTTTATCGAATCAGGACATCGAATATCAGGTACCGGCATAAAAATGGTTAAATTTAATTTATATAATTTAATATCCACCAAACATGGATTTTAGAGAGAATATTTTTTAGAAGAGATGAATTTGCATATTTATGATTTAATTTATGAATATATACATAAAAAGTAAAGAATTACTTTTTGAAGTTGGTGCCAAACTATCACAATCGACAATGATTATCATCATTTTAATTATGGTACTAGAGGAAAATATTTACAAACGATTTATTACATTCTACACAATAAAAATGATTTATATATACATTTTAATATGACTCATATTTTACAAATATTACATAACTAGAGTTTATACAAATACCTATGAAAATCATACTTATTGATAGTGTTTTTGGAATCATATTTTCTTTAAATATCAATAATCAAACTTACATGCTTGTTAAGATAGTGTTAAAAAATGATTGATAAAGTGATATTATATTTAAATATTTGAAAATTTCAGGGCTGTAGAACATATTAGAAGGTCCGAGTGAGGTATGGGGAGGAATTTTTCTCATAGACAATGGTTCCTTTTCCTCATCTGACTTTATCAATTTTTCATTATCAGGGAAGCTCGCACTGTTTTTAAATTGAACTTCAGTTTTCTCATTCATCTATAGAAGAAAGTAATATGTTAACATGAAAAGTAAAGAAACATTTAATAAAATTTATAATGAATTTGATATTATAAAAAAAATATACATTCACCTTCGTATTGAATAAATGAATTTTACAAAAACTTCAAAATTATAAAAAAGGTACATGCAAATAATATACTGACACACAAACATTAAATAGAATAAGCCCAAAAAGAGTGAAAAATTAGCCAGAGCCAGAAATCGAACTCGATACCAAGCATGCCAGGTTATTGCTCTATCCACTAAGCTACTTTAGCCGATGGCCAAGTCTCCAGTTTCTCACTAATAAACGAAGTTGGATAAAGTTATCTTCCATAATTTAGACAGTCTATGATGACGGGACAACTTGCAGACTCAGTGGATAGAGCAACAGCTTGAATGTTGTGGTCCTGGGTTCGATTCCTGGCTCTGGTTAATTTTTCATTTCAGTTGGGTTTATTGTATTTAATGTTTGTATGTCAGTATATTATTTGTATGTACATTTATCCATTATTGTACATCCTCCAAAATCAATTGGCAGCACTAGCTGTATAAAAGAATATTTTTCATTAGATTTAATTTTTACAAAACAGAATTTAACATAAAATAAGTGTTGTAATTTACAATAAACCCTAGAAACGATAATAACACACTGTATCTGCCATTTTTTTCTACCACATTATTGAAAATTAAATATGAATTTTCATTATAAAAACATTTCCCATTCCTCCCATACGTGAGGGAGGGATGGAACTTTCTAATTAAATTAATTTATTTATTAGTCTATTTTTTTTAAATCAACAAATTTATAATTTTAAAGTGTATTAAAATGTTTAAAAATGTTATTCTGAAATTTTCCATTTTATATTTGCGAAACATAATCAATAAAAAATATTTTTGTAAAAATTGTGCCATCTTTCCTATCCCCCCCCCCCCCTACACTTAATTTTATACAATATAGTTTTGAAATTTTAATATTATATGCTAACTTTTTTAGTCAACAATTTAGTATTTGTTTGGTTCAGGTATAAGCGGATTTAAGGATGAAAAACTTCTATTTCGAAAAGCAAAATAACTAACTCAAAATTTTGATGTAAAAACAAATCTGTATTATGAAGGACAAACATCTGTGCATAACCTCTTGCGAATGGTAAGAATTTGAAATGAAATACTGGATTTGCAATTTTAGCTACTGCTAATTTTTAAACGTCTAAACATCGCACACCTTCAGTTTTTAGAACGTCATATGGAAACAATCCATTTTAAAATTATATTTGTTCATAAACTATTTTAAATGGCCGGTATATTATTTTTTTAAAAATAATTTTCAAGTACGATTCTTCGTAATTTATCTTATCACGTGCCAGCTTCAGTATATAAACATTTTGTGCATAAAACAACAAAATTTCTTCAATGTTTATTTCTGACCAATTTTTCATAACGAAATTAATATTTCCTGTATGAATAATTCAATTAATAATATTAAAAACACACAAATTTAACACATTTGTAATCGAACAATTTAATTTTTTTAGGCACCAAAATAGAAAAAAAAATTATTCAAATGGAATTTGTTTGAAAAGTTCATTTGAGTTCACTGATTATACATGGTTTTAAAAACAAACTTGAAAAGATAAATTGAAAAAATATACTCCATGCTATCTCTTGCTCTTAAAACTAAGGTTTCATCATCCTTTTCTTACGGCTAATATTCCCTAATAAATAAGCTTTTTAAAAAAAAATATCAACCGATTTCAAAAAAAGCGCTAAAAAGAATTAAATAATTCTTTAAAATTCTCTAATGACAAAACGTTATTGAAAAATCAGACATCGAATATCAGGTACCGGCATAAAAATGGTTAAATTTAATTTATATAATTTAATATCCACCAAACATGGATTTTAGAGAGAATATTTTTTAGAAGAGATGAATTTGCATATTTATGATTTAATTTATGAATATATACATATAAAGTAAAGAATTACTTTTTGAAGTTGGTGCCAAACTATCTTAAATATAATAAGAATTGTGAATATTTTGCCTCTAGTACCATAATTAAAATGGTGATAATCATTGTCGATTGTGATAGTTTGGCACCAACTTCAAAAAGTAATTCTTTACTTTATATGTATATATTCATAAATTAAATCATAAATATGCAAATTCATCTCTTCTAAAAAATATTCTCTCTAAAATCCATGTTTGGTGGATATAAAATTATATAAATTAAATTTAACCATTTTTATGCCGGTATCTGATATTCGATATCTGATTTTTCAATAACGTTTTGTCATTAGAGAATTTTAAAGAATTATTTAATTCTTTTTAGCGCTTTTTTGAAGTCGGTTGATATTTTTTTTAAAAAAAGCTTATTTATTAGGGAATATTAGCCGTAAGAAAAGGATGATGAAACCTTAGTTTTAAGAGCAAGAGATAGCATGGAGTATATTTTTTCAATTTATCTTTTCAAGTTTGTTTTTAAAACCATGTGTAATCAGTGAACTCAAATGAACTTTTCAAACAAATTCCATTTGAATAATTTTTTTTTTTGTATTTTGGTGCCTAAAAAAATTAAATTGTTCGATTACAAATGTGTTAAATTTGTGTGTTTTTAATATTATTAATTGAATTATTCATACAGGAAATATTAATTTCTTTATGAAAAATTGGTCAGAAATAAATATTGAAGAAATTTTGTTGTTTTATGTACAAAATGTTTATATACTGAAGCTGGCACGTGATAAGATAAATTACGAAGAATCGTACTTGAAAATTATTTTTAAAAAATAATATACCGGCCATTTAAAATAGTTTATGAACAAATATAATTTTAAAATGGATTGTTTCCATATGACGTTCTAAAAACAGAAGGTTTGCGATGTTTAGACGTTTAAAAATTAGCAGTAGCTAAAATTGCAAATCCAGTATTTCATTTCAAATTCTTACCATTCGCAAGAGGTTATGCACAGATGTTTGTCCTTGATAATACAGATTTGTTTTTACATCAAAATTTTGAGTTAGTTATTTTGCTTTTCGAAATAGAAGTTTTTCATCCTTAAATCCGCTTATACCTGAACCAAACAAATACTAAATTGTTGACTAAAAAAGTTAGCATATAATATTAAAATTTCAAAACTATATTGTATAAAATTAAGTGTAGGGGGGGGGGGAATAGGAAAGATGGGACAATTTTTACAAAAATATTTTTTATAGATTATGTTTCGCAAATATAAAATGGAAAATTTCAGAATAACATTTTTAAACATTTTAACACACTTTAAAATTATAAATTTGTTGATTTAAAAAAAAAATAGACTAATAAATAAATTAATTTAATTAGAAAGTCCCATCCCTCCCTCACGTATGGGAGGAATGGGAAATGTTTTTATAATGAAAATTCATATTTAATTTTCAATAATGTGGTGGAAAAAAATGGCAGATACAGTGTGATATTATCGTTTCTAGGGTTTATTGTAAATTACAACACTTATTTTATGTTAAATTCTGTTTTGTAAAAATTAAATCTAATGAAATATATTCTTTTATACAGCTAATGCTGCCAATTGATTTTGGAGGATGTACAATAATGGATAAAGGTACACACAAATAATATACTGACATACAAACATTAAATACAATAAACCCAACTGAAATGAAAAATTAACCAGAGCCAGGAATCGAACCCAGGACCACAACATTCAAGCTGTTGCTCTATCCACTGAGTCTGCAAGTTGTCCCGTCATCATAGACTGTCTAAATTATGGAAGATAACTTTATCCAACTTCGTTTATTAGTGAGAAACTGCAGACTCGGCCATCGGCTGAAGTAGCTTAGTGGATAGAGCAATAACCTGGAATGCTTGGTATCGAGTTCGATTTCTGGCTCTGGCTAATTTTTCACTCTTTTTGGGCTTATTGTATTTAATGTTTGTGTGTCAGTATATTATTTGCATGTACCTTTTTTATAATTTTGAAGTATTTGTAAAATTCATTTATTCAATACGAAGGTGAATGTAGATTTTTTTATAATATCAAATTCATTATAAATTTTATTAAATGTTTCTTTACTTTTCACTTTAACATATTACTTTCTTCTATAGATGAATGAGAAAACTGAAGTTCAATTTATAAACAGTGCGAGCTTCCCTGATAATGAAAAATTGATAAAGTCAGATGAGGAAAAGGAACCATTGTCTATGAGAAAAATTCTCCCCATACTTCTCTCGGACCTTCTAATCTGTTCTACAGCCCTGAAATCTTCAAATATTTAAATATAATATCACTTTATCAATCATTTTTTAACACTATCTTAACAAGCATGTAAGTTTGATTATTGATATTTAAAGAAAATATGATTCCAAAAACACTATCAATAAGTATGATTTTCATAGGTATTTGTATAAACTCTAGTTATGTAATATTTGTAAAATATGAGTCATATTAATATGTATATATAAATCATTTTTATTGTGTAGAATGTAATAAATCGTTATTTGGAAATGACATTTATTCATAGTTCATTGTATTATGTCATTTAATCACATCGCATTTATTGGATGTACATGTATGCATATCACATTTATAATAAAAATGACTATTCATAATATTTTCCAAAGCATTATATTCATTTCTATTTGTTTTAATTCTTATTTCCATACATTCTGCTTTTAGAAAGTCTTCTTAGCCATCTCTAGTGCTTACAGCATACTGATAAGAACTAAAAAAAATGTGAAACCTGCCCATAATGACTGTTGATATGCTTAATATGGATTTTTGCGCACATATGTTAATGTGTGTACATCATCTGTGTTATATGCAATTTTTTGAGTTAGAAATTTTAATTCCAGAGCTGAATTAACCACAGTTGAATTCTACTAAATTCATGCATTTAGATCCATTCTTCCGGATCTTTAAGCCAGTTGAGAGTTTTAAAATTGTGGTCCGATGAATAATTAAATATTCCTTTTCAATATGAAACATAACTCTCAAGCAAAAAAAAATATTAGAAAATGTCTACTGTATTAAGTGTAGGCAGTGCAAGAAATTTGTAAGGAGAAAATCGAGGAAAAAGACAATAAAATATATAAAAGGAAGAAAGTTCCTTGTGATTAGTGAGAACTATACGGAATATTCAGCAAAAAATAGAATAATAGGTTAAAAAAAGATATTTTCTTAAATATGGCATTCAGGTAAAGACATTTTTTTTTTACAGATTTTACTTTTTTTTAGCTATTGAACCAGTTATTTTATAGTGTTTCAAATATTTGTACCACAAAATAATTTAACAATATTGAACAAGACTACTGTATTTTCATTTCTAGTTTAAAAGCACATTTACATTTTAAAAAAAACATTGCTGTTTCTCATAATATACAGGTTTTCAAATCATGAATTGGATTAGATGATGCACAGTGCTTACTTATACAAATAGAATATTGTCTTTAAAAATTGTAAATTTAATTTGTCTCAACTGCATCAGTATATATATATTTTTTTTTAATTTAGGCATATTTTATAAACTTACCACTTATATTTTATTTACATTGTTTTTATTAACTTTTTTTAGTTTAACTGAAAATCGTAAGATCTTCTTCAGATTATCTGCTCATTTAATGTTATTACAATGCTCATTTAATATAAAAAATGAATTTGTATCTATTTAAATATCTACAGTGAAACTTCAGTGAGTTTTCTCACGCCTAACATACAAATACTTACGGCAATTGCTGTGATATTACTGAAACACATGTCAGACCATATTGCTTATTTTGTAAAAAAATATTTTGATACATGAGGAAAACTCCACTGTGGGTATTTAAAACTATATAAATTCCACTTCATATTGAAAAAATATTATAACAACTCCAATTAATATAAGTATTAGAATACAAAAAACAATTACTTAAAATCTTTTTGGAATACTGCTGAAAAACTATTAGTAATACTACTGCAAAAATTTTATAGTTACAAATACTTTTGGTAAGTGTAAATATTTTGGAAACAGTGCTAAGAAAACATTAGCAAATTTACTGCATTAACTCTATTACTGGTAAAAAGAATTTTTTGGCGATAATACAAAAAAATGTTTTAGATACAATATATAATTTTTTTTGTAATTTTTTTCTCTGTACCTTAATAAAGTTATATTTCTAATGATTTTTAGTACAGTTACAAGGAATTTTTTAGTATATTTACTTAGAATTTTTTGTGGATTTGTAAAGGATTTTATAAAGTATTTATAATTATAATTATTATTATTTTTTGAAGCATATTAAGTATTTTATCTATTTTATCCAAAAAATACAAATTTTATTAAGGATATTTGATAAAGTACATAAAACACTTAGGGTGCATTACTAAATAAAAATAGTAAATGTACTTTAAAGTCCTTCAAAAACTCACAAATTTCTTAGCAACTGTACAAAAAAAATCCTTTGTAAGTGTACTAAAAATCATTAGAAAATCTACAAAATATTTTTTATAAAACACCCTTCAAAATAGTTAGCACGTTTACCAAATAAACTTTAGTATATTTACAAAAGAATATTTAGTAAACTCTCTAAAAAATCACTAGTAAGAATATTAAACAATATTTAGTACCTTTACAAAAACTAATTTGGGAAACTCCTTTAAAAATTCTAAGTAAATCTACTAAACAATCAGTAATAAGTTTACAAAGAGTTTTTTGGAAAGCTCCCTAAAAGATCTTTACTACGTTTACAACATAATCATTGGTAAATTTACTAAACATTATTTACTAAACTCCCTAAACGATCGTTAGTAGGTTTACTAAACAATATTTAGAAAACTTACAGAAGTTTTTTTGGAAACATCCCTAACAAATCTTTAGTACGTTTACTAAACAATATTTAGTAAGAGTTACTAAAGAAACTTTAGTAACTTTACGTGATTTTCTTTGGTTGCGGTTACATAAAAAGTTCTAGGCATCCCAGTTTCCAAGAAAATTCTTAGTAACCTTACAGAATTTTTTTTTACAGTGTAGCAGGTTGAAATTTTTCTTTCAGAAATTTATTCTAATAGAAGGAAACATACTTTAATATTTTTGTTCAGTCCTGTAGTTTACCTAGTACTTCTATTACATGCGAGTATTTAGCTAAAATTTATTTTAAACTAAAACATACTTAAAGCTACTTAAATCACATTCTCAGAAATTATCATTCATAGACGTCCATGAATCCAATTTCTTGCGTGGCCTTGTATATAATTTTATTTATATTCTACAAAAAATTCTTAGTAAACTGAGTGCAGTTAAGCATAAAATCTCATAACATATTTAAAAACCATTTTTAAGTAATTTGAGCTCTTATTCAGTATCGTTTTCGAACTCTTTTGTGTAGTATTGTACATCACCTATAGCATTTATACACACCACATAACATGCATAGATTTAGCGAAACTTAAAAGCGCATATTATAATCAAAATGCATTTCATCCTTCCTTCAGCCATCATTGGATACGTATACAGTTCTTCGGAAAGAATATACTGTTTGAAAACTTTTGTATGCCCCTGTAAATGCTGTGTACTTCGTACTTTGCATGACTCTGCCGCATAACTTATATTAAGCCTCAGCGACATATATGAATTTCATTCAGTGGCGGCGCTAGGCGTCGGCGACGTCGGCGACCGCCGACGGCCTCGCGCCTGTGAGGGCCTCGCAAAACAATTTTTCGAGTTGTTAAAAATATTTGGCCGGGATCCAGACAGATTTTTCGCTGTTTAGCGAAACGGAATTGACCAATCAAAAGGCTGCATTTTTGCGAACGTTTCGCCGTTTGCAAAAATGCAGGCCTCTGATTGGTCAATCTCGTTTCGATAACAGCGGAAAATCTATCTGGATCTTAACCAAGTTTTTTAGCAATCCGTATTTATTTCCGTACGAGCGTAACTAGTATTTATCTAGAGTCGTTGGCAACATTATGAAAGTTAAGCGATTCTGAGCGCGAGACTGGTGAGTCCTCGAATCGTTTGTTTTCATTACCAAGTGAAAAATCGTTGATTTGTATACTTTAAAGAAGTTATATTTTTATACATTTGTCATCGTGTTGTGATTTATTTCATATTTGTAAGGTAAGTCAGTATCCAAATAAGTCATTTTTCGGCTTCATCATTAAAATTATGTGCTCTTTGCAAAATCAAGCAAGCGTTGGATCTGATAAAAACTAAATTAAAATTGACATTAAAATCTCTGTTTGAAACTCGATGGGAAAGTAGAATCGAAGCGGTAAAAGCAATAGTTTTGCGATTTGATGATGTCGTCGAATGCTTAGATGACCTGAAAAATAAAACTGATGATTCCGAAACCCTTATCGATTGTCAAGCAGTCTTGAACGAAATGTTAACTTTTGAATTTATTGTTGCAATACACGTCTGGTACGAGTTTTTACTACGTGTGAACAATATAAGTAAACTATGGCAATCGGTTCAAGTGAACTTGAAAGTTGCTATTTATACTTTACGTTCATTTCGTGACTGGATTCAAGAATTCCGTAATACAGGATTTGAAACAAGCGTTGCAAAAGCTCGATTATTTATAGAAACTTGTTGGGTGTGCCTATCCCAAAACTTTCTTCTATCTCATACGTACATTTTAATATTTTTAAAAAATAGTTACTCATTTTAATGCTTTAATAACTTTAATTCAATATCATACCAACTTTGATTTTCATCTTAATTTTCTGCTTCAGTCAATTAATAGGAGTAAAAACGAATTTCCATCTCTGCACGAGCCGATAAACAATAGAATGATAGGCAGATTTTTTTTTAAATTCAGGGAGATCCTACTTGCCTTACCAAAAAATAATCATATACAAAAAATTTAGTTCAGTTCTAGAACTAACTTCATACACTTTTAGGTAGTGCAATATTGAAAATAGCATAAAATTCGCTATTGCAGTGCCCCCTACCGGCGGATATTTTTCAAATTCAGGGAGGACCAACTAGCCAGTCATACACTTACACAAAAAATTTGGTTCAATTCGATGCATAACTTCATATACTTTTGGTCGGTACAATATTGAAAACAGCACAAACATCGCGATAGCAGCGCCCCTTGCGGCGGAATATTTCAAAACTGAAATAGGAACTGCTTGCCATAGCCAAAAACATTCACAAAAAATTTGGTTCAATTCTATGCATAACTTCATACACTTTTTGATGGTAGAATGGCGACATACACACGGACAGTCAGGCATTTTGTAAAAACATGCTTTTTGAAATATCTGACCCCTAAAACGTGTAAATCCGTCGAAAATCGGAAGTCGAAAAAAATTTCGATTACAATACTTTCTTCTATTGAAGATAGAAGAAAGTAAAAAGTAGTTATGAAATTGAGTCTCAATTTAAAGAGAAAAGAACAGCAAAGAAAAAACGAATGTTCGTTTATGAACATATTGATGAACCTATACAATCTATTGAAATGCAGTACAGACTTAACTTTTTTAATACAATGATAGATGCTATAATAGTCGACATCGAATGTCGATTCAAAGCACTCAACGAATATTTTGGACGATTTGGTTTTATTTACGATATCAATTATTTGAAATCTTCATCCAGGGAGGATCTTCTCAAGCATTGTAATGATTTAGGTACAATACTTCGAGAAGGGAAAAATAGCGACATACAGCCATTAGAACTGTATGAGGAACTCCAGATTTTAAAATCCAATTCACTGGACTCTATCAACGACGCAAAGCAACTTATTGAGTACATTTTAAAAAATAATTTGGAAGAAGTATAGCCAAATGTTTACATAACGATCAGAATCATGCTGACAGTTCCAGTCAGTACAGCTTCTGCTGAGAGAAGCTTCTCAAAGTTAAAATCGATTAAGACCTATTTGAGAAGCACGATGAGCCAAGAAAGACTATCTGCGTTATCAATACTATCAATTGAAGCTGAAATAGCAGCTGGTATTAATTATGACGTAATCTTAAAAAAATTCAGTGAGGCGAAAAGCCGAAAAGGTCTTCTATTTTAATTTGTCTTTGTTTATTTAATTTATATCATTATTTGATTAGCAATAAAACTTGAATAGTATACTAATAAATTAGTGCATAATTATCGTTAATGTATAATTCAGCTCATTTAACATTTTCTTTCTGACTGAAAAATGAAAGGGGCCTCGCAAAGCTGATGTCGCCGACGCCCATGTTTCGTGTAGCGCCGCCACTGATTTCATTATTCATAAAATAGTTTAATAAAATTGATATGTGTCGCGCGGAATTCCCTTCTTTACCATTTGTAATGAAATAT
Organism: Maratus speculifer; assembly: GCA_964019185.1. Classification (NCBI taxonomy): domain Eukaryota; kingdom Metazoa; phylum Arthropoda; class Arachnida; order Araneae; family Salticidae; genus Maratus; species Maratus speculifer. The sequence goes on from OZ025293.1 coordinate 41,673,119, forward strand.
TTTGTGTGGCTCAGTAAATAAATAATAGCTATTTTTTCAGCGCATATTTTACCGAATTCATATTTTAGTGCATTTTCTAAATGCATATAAATTTGAATATGTTTGACAGGGTGTAATACCTTTAAAATTCATTTGAAACGATTTTTTCCCATGGACCGTAATGTAACGGTAAACATTTTAGTGTCCCTGTAAATAAACTAATCATGGCTAACAACTTCATTTGAAGTAAGGTTCATGTTAGGGTAAACGTCAATAATGTCCAAAAATTTCAGGGCAATCCGAGTATATTTACGGAAATTAGAGCGCGGACATACAGCCAGACGTTCAGCAAACCGTAATCATAAACACTTTTCAACTTTGCGGGAAAATGTTAAAGTTGCAAACAAAAACGGATTTTTTTTATTATTTTGCATTGCTTTTGGATGTAACAATTTTCATATTATTATTAACTCTGCTTTTAAGAGTTTTTTGATAACCTGTATTTATTTACTAACAAAAAAACTAAAAACTTGCTTCAATTTAAAAGAATTCCTAACAATATAAATCCTAAATTTTCGAATTGCTTTCTTGCAATCGAAACACTCATATCTGGCAACTCAATTTTATTTCCATTTTCGCTTTCTGAAAGTAATTTGCTGCATTTATATTTCTACATGTTAATTCAATCATTCTTTCGATTAAAAGAAAACGCTTACATGCTAATTCTAATTAACTAGACCTGCAAAAAAATGCTTACGATAAATCTAATCATTCAATTCAGCAAAAAAATTGCTTTTCATATTTCTTCACGATTATTATTCATTGGCAAGAACTGCATACGTACTTAAAATAAGCTAATCTACCGGAGATATAAAAATGAGTTCTATCCTTTGTATGAATTAAAAGCAGACTAAGAAGGATTTTGAAACTCTAATGAGAGAAAAGTGGGGGAACAATTATGTTTCTAAAATTAAGATTTTACAATGAATACAAAAATGAATTGTTTTTAAAAAGATACATAAGAATAAAAATGTGTGCATGAATGAGTTAATTATATTTCATTAATGAATTAATCACACTGGTGAAATCTTATGTGGAATATAAGAATTCAAATAAATTAGGGGGTAAATGTGTCATGTTTAATTAAAAATTTCAGACCTATTGCTAGATTTACATTGCAAATGTGTGAAACACTTTTCCAACACTAACTGAACATGAAAATCAACACTTCTAATTAAAATCGTTTTCGATTGTGTTGTGAATGTGTTGCGAATATGTTAAAAGAAATGGAAATATTGTGAAAAAAATGTTGTTAAAAATTACAAGGGAAGAAAATGTGTTTTCAAAACATATTTCAAAGCATTTACTTTTAAAATTGTGTAATTTTAAAAGCACCATGTAGAAAATATTTTGAAAGTTTTTTACATATGTTGTTTGATAGTATTCTAAATTGTGTGGTGTTATATGGATTACTAAGTTTGAGGAGAAAGTATTGTGCAGTACAACACTATTTTAAGAAAATATTTTCATCAACACTATTTAGAACACTATTCCAACACAATTAACAACACTATTTTTAGAACACATTTCTAGATAGCAATACTTTTGCAACATATTAAGAACACAATTCTAGAGATCAACACTTTTACAAAAGCACATAGTCACAACACAAAAAACTTTTCACAACCCATTAATGTGTTGTAAATTTGGGGACCAACCGAAATGTGTTAATTTTTGTGTTTGAGAATTTGCAGTGAATGGAATATTTGTCGGATTCATGATCTTCATTTATGTAGGTAGCAATCATGTTGTCTAGTGTTATAAAAATCCTATTAATGTAAATAATCAAATAATAATGATAATAGTAATAGCAGAACTTGCTGCAGTTTTGAAGTCAGTAGTCAATAGGATAAAAATAAATCTCGACAAAAACCAGCCACTTTCGCCCAAACAAAAAGGTAAAAGTGAAAGAAAACGCATAACAACTTCACGTACCGGCAGGAAAATATGGAATATCTGTTTAGGAAACAAAAAGAAAAGGGTGGGACTCCTTGCTCTGATCGTTCAGGAATCTAGAATACCAGTTTCTAAGAGAGCTGTGCAGCCGGAGATTAGCGGAGGAAGGGTTGACAAGCCATTGCCAAGCAAAGAAACACCGGTTGACAGAAGCGATGAAAAAGAACTGCCTTGCCTGGGCTCGTGAACACCGAAAGACAGTTGATGACTGGAGTAAGGTCAGTTGTTAAGATAATTATTATTTATGTCATTTAAAATCATTTATTATTAACATGTTTAATTTTTTTCAGGTGTGTTACTCAGGTGAATTAACCTTTGAGATTTTAATCGAAAATAACCGTTTTGTTAGGCAACGCCAGGCGTAAAATACCGACCTGATCGCATCGTGAAGAGCATTGACCATCATGATAAAATAATGGTGTGGTCTGTCATAAGCGCTAAAAGAGTTGGATGCCTCTATAATGTCCAGAGAACCATGAGACAAGACCAGTTCAGGCAAGTTCTAGAAACTCGGCTGCTGCCGCAAATTGAAGAAATGATCTCGAGGGGTGAACAGTTCATGTTTAAACATGACTCAGCGCCTTATCATAAGGCTAGAAACGTTACTAAGTTTTGGCAGACCACAATATCCCAATTTTACCTTGACTTGGCAGTTCTCTTGATATGAATCCCATAGAAAACTTATGGAAGATCACCAAGGCGGATATCGCCTAAGATATGATTACAATCAAGGTACAACTCATCGAAAAACTGATAAATGTATGGCATCACAACCCTAAAACAAAAGAAAGTGCCAGAAATTGCATAAAAATTAAGCCGAGACGCACTCCTCGAAGCCACAGGAAATATCATTAATTATTAATATTCTTTACTTAACATTGGTAAATTAACTATATTATATTTTGTTGAGGTTTTTTTTATATAATGTTGCGTAAATACTTTAACTATAACAATAAAGCTTTTTAAACTTAAAAACAGTGTTGATTTCAAATTAACTCTCATATTGTACAAAAAACTTTTACTTCATGACTGTCCCTAATAATTTGGCAACCCACTGTATGATATGTCCTTTTCAGCTTCACTATATTTATGCATCGTATATGGTATGTATAAACGCTATAGTTGATATACAGGGATATACAAAACAAATCCAAAAAGTTACTTAGTATGAGCATAAATTACTTAAAAGTAGTTATTAAATGAGTTTTGCATTTTTAAGCCAACCTGCATTTACTTTACTAAAAAATGTTTGTAGAATACGTATAAAGTGATATACAAGGCCGCGCAAGGAATTAGATTCACGACCATCTATGGATGATAATTTCTGGAAATGTGTTTTTAGTAGTATTAAAAGTGGTTTTGTTTTTATCAAATTTTAGCTAAAGAGTAGCGTGTAATGAAGGTACTATGTAAATTACAGAGCAGCTCTAGAATATTCAAATACGTTTCCATCTATTAATATAAATTGCTGAAAGAGAAACTCCGACTAGGTAAGTGTGTCCTTGCTAAACTACATTTTTCCATTACATAGTATATACATCTATCTGCAGTTAAAATATAGGACTGTTCAAAAAAATTGGAATGGATATTTGGCTACGGAAGGAAATTGCTGAAATCAGATTTTCAAATGTTTTATCTATTTTCTAAAATGTCTTCATAATCATCTTATTTTCCTTTGTTAACCTTATTTCCTTAAGTAACGAAATTTTATTAAAGATTTTAGAAAGTGTTGGAAAGTGTTTCATAATCTATACTATACGCATAATACATATAACTTATAATCCTAATTCGTCTTTTTTGTTTATTCTCAACATGTAGATAGTGTTCTAGCTCCAAGTCATAAGGATTCAACTAGTGTATGATAATAAAAAGGAACTTCATCATCTAGAATTTAAAAAGCACACTAAGCAGGATTTAAGAAATTGTAATGAGAAAAAGGGGAAGAACCGATACATTATTCCTAAACACCAGATTTTACAATCATCACAAAATGAAATTGTAATTATATGTGTAACTAAGAATTACTTATAGTAGTCTGTAAATAAATGTATTCCATTGTGAATTTTTTTGTTAAAAATAAAATTTTTAACTATTCACAACTTTGGACCATTCCATCGTTGGTAATCAAAATTTAAATGAATGAGATGCAAATAAACCGCACATTATTTGCTATATTAATGTACAAACGTCTATTATAAAATAAAACATTAAAATATTCTACAGTTTTAGCATGCATCCGTGACCATCCCCAGGAATGTAAATGAGCGAACCTGGATCAACAATGTCAAATTATCGCCTGATAGTAAATCGTACACATGAGGGAAAAAAACAACGAATGAGCCCGAACACGGGGAACACCATTTTTACCGATCCTCATTGTTTGTTTCCCCAATGTGTGCGATTTTCCTTCGGGCAAGATTTTCACATTACTGATCCAGTTTAATTCATTTTGTTCCTGGGGAGGCCTAAGGAAGTGGGCTGAAACTGTTCAATTGTTTAATGCTTTTAATCTGTATTAAATGTTTATGCACCTGTAGGATATGTAGTTTATTCATATTTCATTTATTTAAATTTTAAATAGTCTATTAATTTATTAAAATAGGAATATTTAATGAAAAGTTGCATACGCAAATTTAATAAAGGAATATACTTTTGCAATTGTAATACTGTGGAATTTTAAAGAAAAATAATGTAAAATGTGATTTTTCATTGCAATAATAATAGGCACAGCGATGTTAACCCTTTCCGGCACGTTCAAAATCTGTTATTAAAGGGAGAAATTATTGACTGACACCGGAATTCACAAACGAATAATTTGAAATCCTTAATTTAAGCTTTTATTCTAAACACAAAATTTTACTAAAATATTATTGGTGCCGTTTCCATGTTTGAAATTAAAATTAGGTATCCCAGGCCGGGCACAGTGTGCCGGAAAGGGTTAATCTCACTAAAAATAAAGCTGATGTGAGTCTTACGGAATGATTGTTTTTCGAAACGTTTTCCGAAATTATTTCATCTTCATAATGAAATTTCCCTGATTAATTTCGAGGTTTAATATGCTGAGTATTAAGACACAATACAAAAGTATAACTTTTTAAACATTCACAGCAGGAATATTACATCAACATATTCTAAATTTCTACTTTATTTTGAACATTTTAGTAATTTCGATTTTCTATGTCTCCATCAGATAAAAAAGTTAAACCATGTTTTATTGTTTTAGAGATACTTCATAGCCATTGTCTTATGTTGCTATATTACGATTTTAACATTCATGTCATAAAATAATAAAATAAAATTATTTAATAGTAATACATTTAGAATAATAATGTCGAGGAAATGTAATCAGCAGCTTCAACAATCTGATAACTAAAGAATGATGTTAAAGCAGATATTGGTTAAATAGCTGATTCTCTCCAAAATAATGACAGAGTTCTTGTGGAAAAAAATGATTAATTGCTTTCATAGACTTTACTAATTACCTCATTTCTTTAAGCATTACAGTTTGAATTGTGCTTATAAATTCATTATGGCATATACGTTAAAATTATAGAGATGAATTAAAACAATGAATAACATTCAACATCGCTGCAAAAGTTTATACTTTTTAAAAGTTGAATACATATATTTCAAACACGAAATTTTAATTAATAAATAAAATCATAAAAGAAAGGTCCACATCGAAACAAAACACATTTTCTCGTTCAGAATATATTTATTTAACTACAAAAAAGCGTAAAGGTAGGCAATTGTATATTTAATATTTCATTTTAAAATTATGTATAATTATATTGAGAAAATATTCTAAATTCAAATTAAAAAATCCTACTTTAAAACATTTATTTTGATATTAAAAAACTTTTATTAGCACTGTACAATAAAGAAAAAATTTAGTAATTTTATTTGATAGATCTTTGTTGTTACTTTTAAAGTTTAGAATAGTAATTTATATTTTTTATATGTACACAGCAGTTTTAAAGGTATAATTCAGAATTTTTCAACATTATTAACAAATGCCTTGTATTTGTTATATTTTTTTATTTCTTGAGTTATATATAAATAAGTGACTGTTAAGTGTTTCTATACATTGAAGAAGTTACTTTGTAAAAGAATTTTTTCTATTATGTAAAGAATCAATAAATTTTCAGCAGAATGGCAGGTACACAATTAGGGTGTATCAGAATGCCAGTATGTTCTTAACCATTTGTTAAGTGAAAAATAAAAAGAGTTTACCTGAATATAGACTATATTTTCTTTCTTTCAGTTTCATTTCATGTATTTTTAAGAAAAATGGAAACATATCCTCCCCCTCAAAAACCTTTATTGTTCAAATTATTAAATGAATGGTTTCTAAGATTTACGCTTTTTTATAAACTGTTGAAGGATTTGTTTTTCATGAGGAATGTATTTAAAACATATTGCAATTATATATAATTTTATTGATAAATAATATTTTATACGCTTTCCAGAATTACGAAACATTCTTTACTCTCTTTAGACGTGAAGTTATATACGTTTATAAATACTCATACATTGTTTTTAATATATTCGATGACGCTATAGTTCACGGAAAAAAATAAGTAAGGAAAGATATTTTCTTAATTTTAGAATCCCATAAAATAAATATCCTCCTAAAATATCACTTATATATAACTAATTTACGTTCACACAATACTGAAAATAAACGCTCCAAATTAGTTAATAATTTGCAAAGCTTCGATAAAGTGAGTATGTTACTTAAATTCCCCTTGTTTGTTCAGAGTTTCCACTAAATATTGCATTTCCTCGAAAAAAAATTTACTAGAGTTTGACTTTCTTATTTCCTTTCCAAGTTAATATCATTTCATAATTTGTAGTAGTTCAAAGTTTCTGCCATCGTGCTTTTCCTAGTCATCCTCGATCTGTCCCGTTTTAGTCCGTAGTCACTTCTGGTAGTTGATCGTAGCTCCTATATTGAACATGTCAATGTCACTTCGGTCAATTATATTCGATCGTTCATTCACTGTAAAAAAAAATTCTGTGACTTTTCCTGGACTTTATCATGTATTTTTTAAAGCACCAAATGTTTTTAAGTCGAATGTAAACACATATGATGTTAAAGCTTATTCTAACAACATTTGAAGTAAAAATCGAATTAGTTTTGCCATGTTCATCACACAGACAATAGCTTTCGACTTTCCCCAGAATTAAGAAATTTTACAGTTTTCTTAAAGACAACAACTTGTAAGATTCTTTTAGAACAATTGCTGGAAGTTGGTGCAAGCGCCTTTTGTTGTAAATTACAATGACTTTCCCTACACTTTATGTTGTTGTTTTCCAAGCACCGATCTTGCGAAACTGAATTGCTAGCACCAATGCTGTGAAAACCAATTCAGAGTTCAGACAACAATTGAAGTAAAAAGTAATTTCTTTCTGCAATAAGAATCACACAACTATTAGCAATCCAACTTTCCCGGACAAGAGAAACTTTATAATGCTCTTAAAGACAGCAGCTTGTAAATTTTACAATCATGTTGGCAAGCGGAGTACCAGCACCTTTTGTTGTAAAATATGACTTTTTTTTTCTTTTACAGTGTATGAGAATTCGCATTACATCTACTATATCTAAAGTTCTTACATTTTAAAAATTTTGTAACATTGATATCCTTACTGGTCTTAGTCAAAAAAAAATTCTTTTTTGTATTTCATCAGATATATTTATGTTACATCTGTCATAACCATACTACATAATAATTCGCATGATTGCACTGTAAAATTATCATTTAGTTTTCCGATAAATATTACTGCTCTACAAAACAGAATTCAGCATATATAATGCTATTTACCTTCTCCAATACTCTTCTCTATATCTCTTTGGCATTCCTTTCTGGTGACTAATCGCTCGAAAGATCTCAAATGTTTTAGTATTTATGTTATTCAAAAATTTTAATTAATTTCTATTGATCATGAATTGCAAAGCATAAGTTTTCTTAAATTGTAAAACATAATACGAAGCATCTTCTACATCTTCAGCTATGATGACTTGATTATGATGAATCTTACTGTTTTGGTCACCTAGAAAAGTCAAATGAAAACTGCATTGATTGTATAGAGAAATTAGCATGAGTACTGCTATTTATTGGTGTTACTTTAAAGCAAAAATTTTCGTTTATATAGAAATGAAGTTAAATTTACAAAAACAAATTGGTTAGATTTTAGGACGAAAAGAATAGAGATACATACATGTGAACTGCATGATTGAAGTAGATAAACTAAAGATGATAGAATCAGGAGAAACGCTATTCTACTTCTTTTGTAGAAGAGGTAACTTAGCTCCACACATGGAAAACGAAATTAATAAAAAATAAAATGCTACAATAGTTAAAAATGCACATTTAAAGATCAGTAATATTAGCAGTTTTCTCTATATATTATATATTTGCCGAAACGTCAGTGAAGGCCTACGTTGGAGACACGATTTTTTTTCGTTTCTATCTGTTTGTCTGTTCCGCGATAACTGCCTTAAAATGCATCCGATTTCCTTGAAATTAAGTAAGCATTTTCATGACGTATCCGGATTTAGCTGTATAGTTTTTTGTTCTGTTTGGTTAATTCGTTCGGAAAATACCGAATATTTTATTTTGCATTATATCGCTTTCCTATAGCAAATCAACGAATTTTCAACTTTTCATTTGCTGAAAGAAAATGGCTCTTTTGATTAATGGATTTGTACGATAAATTATTGATACTAAGTTTCCCAAAATTGGTCTTTTTTTTTTTTTTTTTTTTTTTTTTTTGTCTATGCATATGTCAGATTTTTTAAATTAGTGATTTTTTATACATGTATTCCAATAATATAAAGCATTTTGTTTCAGAAAATATTTTATTTAAAATGAACATATTTCATTATTTCTGTTTCTTTTTCTTGTTGCCTAGCAACAATAACTGATGTATTTTTATGATAATTCAATGTATTTTCAAATTTCTTTCCACTGAATGAAAATGTCACGTTTGATTAAAGTATTTAAATGTCAAATTATATATGTTTAAAGTTCCAATTAAGATTTTAAATTACTCCTATTGTTTTGAAATTTTTTTAATATATTTGTAAGATTTTTTTTTAATTAGGCGCATAATTTTTCGTGGAACTTTAGGCATATAATATATACAAAACATTATTCAGCATATTCAATAATATAAACATTTTATTTTATCAAATTGAGGCATTTGACTTGATATATATTTCATTTTTTTTCTTTTGTCAGTTGCTTAGCAACCCATTTCATACTCGATAAAAAATAAATCATTTAAATAATTTCAATTACGAAAAATTAATCAGAAAGTCTGCAAAGGAGAAATAAAGGGTAAGTTAATTTTTAATGATCTGGTATGTAATATAACTTTGCGTTAAATATTAATTACGTTAATAACATTGCGTTTTTAACATTCTTCAATATAGTTGAAGAGTGCTTATGAATTTGATTTGTCTGTCCGTCTATTTTCTATAACTCTCGTAATTATAGTCCAATTGCTATGAAATCGGTTGTTATTGTGGTTTATTGTGGCATATTATGCTTTGAAAATCAAGTACAAAGCATTTCCTGTTCATTTACAGGACCACACAGAAGAATTCCTTGCATTACGATCTAAGGGGGGGGGAATCGTTTGCTGGGTATTTTAATGATATTTTAAACATATTGAAATCTATGTACATCCCTTAGGTTTATTACAAAGTTCTTACTATAGATCATGGTACGTAGAAAACTTAACATTCATTTACAGGGACATACAAAAGAATTTGGTTATAGAAGAAAGTGACTAATAATTGGAACCAATGAAAAAAATAATATAAAAGGTTTGTCCAAACTGTTGCTTATCCTTAATAATATTAGTAGAAAATGAAATACAAGATGTATTTTAACTATTCACACAATCAATATTAAGTTACATATGTAAATTTCATTAATCTATAGGGGGTTAAAGGGGCCAGAAGAAATGTGCCGTATTACCTAAAAAAATTATCATAATTTGCAGTTCATAAAAGTTTTAGAATATCGTTCCATAAATACGGGATCAATTTAACGCATCAAATTTCTGAAACCTTCCACCTATTTTTAGGTGGTTCGTAATTAAATAAATACGTAGCATTTACAGTCGTCCTCTGGTCTGTCCGTCTATCCGTCTGTCTGTCTACCGCACATAACTATGAAAAAAGTATCGAACTAAATGCTTTGAGTTTTAAAATGTATAATTTTTACGTAATTTTGTCGAGTCACTTCTAATTTTATGAACATCGGATTGATAGTTTAATTAGAATTATTAAATTTAATTTTAATTTAAAAGCATTCGGTTACATTTCGCCAATCGGAAAAATACCTCCAAGTGTATTTTAATGATATATTTTTCGTACGTAATGAAATTGATATGCATCTATGAAGTACATTAAAATGTATATTCTGTACATTATACGGTGCAAAAAATATTTGTGCTTAATTTAAACAGCCACACAAAAGTTGACACAATGTTTGAGGTGTATTTTAATTATATTGAATTATTTAATATTTTATTAAAGTGATTTACGTTGACGAGGCCTGTTAGAAGATACGTCCTATATAAAAGAAAGCACAAAGTATTTACAAGGACACACAAAAGATTTCAGATGCGATACTTCATCCGAAGTACTGTATATAAGCGATGATTGCTGGAAGTTCATTTTTAGATTTGATATGAGCTTTTAACTAATTTTTTGCATATTACGTTATAAGTATAAATGATAAAAATCATATACAGGGTTGCACAAAATAATTTGTAAGGGATATTGAGTATGAACAAAAATAGCTTAAAAGTTCTTTTTTTAAATTGCGAATTTTTACGCTGTACTACATTTAGTACACTAAGATATATTTGTACAATATAATTAAAACTATTTACAAGGCCACGCAAGAAATTGGATTCAAGGCTTTCTATGGATGATAATCTTTGGCAGAGTGAATTCAGTTGATTTAAGAGTGTGTAAGTCTTAAATAAATTAAAGTTGATAATTAAATAAAGTGTCACAATTATAGAACTATGTTGCACCTATAGTCGTCGTCAGATCCATCATTCTGCTTGTCCGTCTGTCCGCATATAATAGCGCAAAAACCACCAAACTGTATGATTTGAAAATGAACAGATAAAATCGCTGCAAATCATTTCAAATTTTATGAAAATCCAGTCACTACTTAATAAATGTTTTCTCCAATCTATCAAATCCTATAATTCGTAAATAATTCAATTATATCCCATGATAGTATTGATGCTAGGTTGACATGGTGATTATGCCATATTTAAGAGGTAATAATACATACATATATATATATTTGTTGCATTACTGAGTTTAATATATAAAATCGTTATAAATTTTCTCTTCATGCATTTTTGCATAAGAGTACAGCAGCTCTTACACCAAGATCTGAATATTTTTAAAACTACGTTATAGTAAGAACGCACCTCATTTGATAGGTTTGAAGTGCCATTTCTCACTTAGTTATTATTATATATATTTGTATTATTTGAAAACTTTCAAGTGCTGTTTGTATAAAATTAAATATTACGCAACGTATGGTAAAAGGCAGTGATTTGGAAAGCTGGCGTTGTTTACTATTTATTATTTAGATAATAAAGAAACTAACCTTGTGGCTATAAGATCCACGAAGGATCAAGATCATTAGTACCAAACTTCGTTTACTTCACTTTGGGACTCAAGGTACTACATGTCCCGTCCAAATGGTTAGTGTAAAGCGAGACCCTCGGTGTTTAGTTCCCAAGCAAGCTAAATACCCATTTTATCGATCCCGAAGAGATGAAAGGTTGAATGAATGTTGCTTAATCAGGAGTCGAACTCGGGACCTGTAGCATGGTAGACAGGCATGCTGACTATATAACTGGGATTCCATCAAAGTAATACTACAATAAATTTAAGAAAAATAAGATATATTTTTCAACCCATTTCCAATATGCCCATTTAAAATGTCCGTAATCAAAAGCCAATAAAGATGCTTGAGATTCTCATCCATTACTTGATTTGAGTATGTTTTGAAATTTAAAATTTATTTATATAATCCGTGGTTTCAGAGATATTTGTCACAACATTTATTTTGAATCATCCGCTATATCATAATAATATTTCGGAAAGTTCTTTTCTCCCTTTTTAATATTTGTAAAATTTAAAAGTCGAATCAACAAATACTCAAAAGATAATACAAAAGAATTTAAACATTTCTGAATCGTAGAAATCGACCTTTCCTTTCATTTTTTTAATACATGAAAAATTCTGAATACAGAAACGAAAAATGCAGGGAAAAAAATTAAAAGTAATCTATGCAAATTTTATTTATCTTTTCAAAATGAAACATGTTACGTGACTACAGGAGGAAAACAAAGGATTTTCTTTTTATTTATTTAATGTATGAAACTATTTGAGTACAAATGCTATAAATGTAAATGTTAGGCGAGAGGGGTAAAAAAAAAGTCCTCTTTGTTATATCGGGAGGGAAAGGTAGATTTTATATTCCTTGTTTGTCCACGGGGAAAAAAGAGATTCCATAAACCTTGTTTTTAAGATTTTAAATAATTTTACTGTAAAACACAAGGTTAAAATCTATGGAATCCGATTATATAAAATTTATTTCTCGTTGTCGTCAATACCGAATTTGAATGAGAATTTAGACAATTCAGATATAGACAAATTGTTTTCATTTATGGTAACCTATTTTTGTTGTCGAATTTGGTGATATTTCTTCAAATGTGACCGAATTTGATAGACGTATGTGAGTAGCAACAGTTAGAGTAAATTTGCGGGAAACCACGTTTTTGTAAAGTTAATAAATAAAATCGTATATTAAAAATTCTTCACCCATGAAATTTTAAACTACTATATCTCAATTATAAAAATTAACTTTGTGGAAATCACCATCAATCATAAAATAACACAGATAATGCGTTTCGGAGTGGAAATTTTAACAGCCTGCCGTTAGTTAAAGTAAACATGTGTCCGTCTCCTTTTATTGCTGACGGGCTGTTAAAATCTCTAGCCCGAAACACGTCCTGTGTATTATTTTGTAATTTATGGTGATTTTAACATATTTTTTTTCTAATTGTGATTTATCCCCCGTCCATTGGTGCTGTTTCGTCTGCAATTATAATTAGCCATTTTTAAAGAAGAATCCCCCAGAATATTTTCATCAAGGTCGAACATTTTGATAATCAGTTTTTACCGGAAAATGTTGTCGCTTCAAATTCTTTCAAGGTGTTTGGCCAAAGTTTTCTTGAAAGAAATTGAAGCGACATTTTCAATACATGAAAAATTCGTACTAAAATCTTATTTAAGAATGTTTGGATTCTGATGAATTTTGAAGATGAACATATAGCAGACTGGAATGTCACTGTTGAATTTCGATAATGGAAAGGCATAACAAATGAAAGGTAGTTTTGCAGTTCTGGGGGTATGATCGGTGAAAATATACCGAAATTTTCCGGATTTTCTTCCGCCGAATACATGCAATGAGTATCTTTTTACTTTTTGTATGGGAAACTCCTAAAAATTTATGAGAAACGGCAATTAACATGAAAAAACAAGAAATATAAGAACGATAAAATGGAATGTGGGTATTATACTATAATTTCAAATTTTCATATGCTTAAACCTTCAAAAATTTCATTTCTGCTAAAATTTTTATAGGTTACAATATATATATATATATTAATATTTATTTCACAAATTATTTATCTATTTGACATCTGAAATTTGGAATTTAACACTCATTTGGTATCGGAAGAGAAAATTTACCTATAAATTAAAATAGACATAAAAATTGGGTATTCGTGTTGAAATTTTGAAAATTTGTTGAAATTTCTATATGGAGACGATCTCTAAGATTGCTTAAAAAATAAACTGAAAAATTCATAATTATAAATCAAATGACTATTTCCGCTTTTTTAAAAACAATTCGGCAACAAATATTTATGGTTTGTATGGTTCTTTACTTCACACCATCTGTATATAAAGTTTGTACGTTTTTTTGATAATTTTCAAAACTATTAATGATAGGGGAGACTAGGCAGGGTTGACCCACTTATTTCAAAATGATTTATTATTTTTTAAATATTTAATCTAAAATAAAGTTTAATGCATCATTTTATTCGCTATACAAATCACTTATGAAAATAAATTGTCTGATAAATGCAATAAATAAGAAACTTGAAAAATGATTGATTTTAAGGGTTTTAAGGTTCTCCACATATAGAAGGCTTGATCCTTTTTAATTTATATTTAAATACTTGTTTAGGGAAATAAAATCATTTTAGAGTAATTCCACGTAAAATGAGCAAAAATTTAAAAAATGCCGTGGCCCTATGATAACCGATTTTAATAAAATTTAATACACAGGTTCAATTGATATTCAAACAGAGCTCTGCAAAACATTTTGAAAAAAAAGAGTTATTTTAGTAGTATTGGACATATAAAAATACATGTGATATAGAATGGCCTGTGTGCAATCGTCCAATGTTGCAAGTTTGTAGCTTTATAGCTTGAAAATTATTTAACAAAAATAATTTTTGCTTATACGTAATATTATAAACTCTGAAAAAAATACTTTTTATGCGCCGTGATTAACTTTAAATTAGTTGTAAAGATTGAAAATGTGGGAATTTTGAGAAAATTAGAAATATAAAAATTATTGATATAAAAATTAGAGGAATTAAAAAACATATGTTAAATTTATGCCTGATTTAGTAATGACCATAAACTTTTTTCGATTTCCCCAAGTTTGAAAGTTAACATTTATTTCCTTCAACTTCAATAATACTTAAAAAACAAATTGCAAAATAATAATTTTCCCACTTAAGTATGAACAAAAAATAAATAAAAGAACGATCCGAAGTAAAACAATATTGCACAGACCTAAAGATTATTAAGCCCATTATATGCTAGAAAATTTTCAATATTGCCTTTTGATTCCTAATATTGAAAAAATGAGTTCAAAAAGGTAATTTTGTTACATTCCACGCAAAATTTCCTTTGATTTTGCGCGCTTTCTTAAAATGTTGTACGATTCCAATTGAAATATAGTAGTGCCATCTACAAGAATTTATTAGGTGTAGTAAGAAGTTTTAAAGCGTTTTTCAGAGAAATGAATATACAATTAAGAACTGAGAATAATATATTTATTCATCAATATAATCTCCAACATTATCTAACATCTTTTGCCATTGGTCGGGCAGTTGACGGATGCCAGCAGTGTAGAATAATTCGTCTTTTGACGCGATGAAGTCATCAACCCAATTTCACACATCGTCCACTGTCTGGAAGTGTACAGAAGACAAGACATTCTGCATCGACCGAAATAAATGATAGTCCGAAGAGGCTATGTCGGGAGTATACGCCAGGCGTTCCAAAACTTCCCAGCCAAGAGTTACTAACGTGTCCTTAACTTGTTTTGTAACATGAGGCCTAGAATTGTGATGGAGTAATTTCACGGGACGCAAATCTTTTCCAGTAAATGGACGTTTTTGACCGATTACCTGGTTCATTTGAAGCAATTGTTGCTTGTACCGTTCAACTATTACACTTATACCAGGCTCCAACAGTTCGTAATAGAACACACCCTTCTTATCCCACCAGATGCAGAGGAGAACTTTTTTGCAGTGAACGGATAGTTTTGGCGTTGATGTTGCTGCTTCGCTAGAATTCAGCCAATATTTTTTGTGTTTCGGATTTCATAACGTATCCATTTTTCATCTCCCGTCACGATTTTCCACAAGAAAGATTTTTCTCTGTTGCCTGTTTAGAAGATTCATGCACTTGAAGACAAACTCATTCTTGTTTTTCTGGCTCAAAGCATGTGGCATCCATCTCCCGGCCTTCTGAATCTTTCCCATAGCCTGTAAACGATTAAAAATCGTTTTTTGGGATACCCTTAATTGTTTGGCAAGTTCTTTTGCGTCTGAAATGCATCTTCATTAAGTAGAGATTGCAAATCCTCATGACTAGCCTTCAGTGGAGTGCCGCTACGTTCTCGATCGCTAACATCAAAATCACCAGTTTTTAAAACGCCGAAAGCAAAATTCGCATGTGCTTTTCGATACGATTTCCTCTCCAAGAACAGAACAGATTTATTAATATGCTTTTGAAGCACTTTTTCCTTGGTGAAATTCATAACGAATGCAGTGACGAATAAATGACTTATCATATGACATCTTTGACCTTCAAAATTTCAACTTTACTTTCACTTTTCTCCCAGCTTTTGCGTCGATTTGAAAACGCTGAAATAGTTCTTATCACATGACACAAATGCAGTCTGCTAACTGATGCGTTATTTCGCGTTAAACGCAAGACAAAATTCGCTTTAAAACTTCTTACTACACCTAATAACACTAATAGATAATTAATTCCTCAATTCTCATCATTTTTAATATAATCCTGAAGCAAAAAAAGAAAATAAAAGAAGAAAAGGCGAGAAATAGCATTTGAATATTTAAAATAGACACTTTTTTCTTTGATATCAAGTAATTTGAAAAGATATAAGAGATTTACTTCATCAGTAAAAAAGCAATATAAATATTGCCTTTTCCTGTCAATTTTTTCCTTATTTATTTTTTTACATTAAGGAATAAAAAAAGGCATATATGAAACTTCTTGTATTTAAAATACGTAATTTTATCCAAAACGTCACATAATTTTGAAGTTATAACAACTGTCCTTCATTTTTAATGAGCAAGAGAACTATCGAATTTTCCTCTTAAAATTTTAACTTTTGTATATTTTTTTCTCATTAAGGAAAAAAATTTCAAATCCTAAATTACGCCAATCTCTTAGTTAGTAGCCATTCTTATATGAAAATAATTTATAATATAGTTTTTTCATTCCTAACGTTAATAATATGGATTGAATTTTAAAGCATGTAGGCAGGAACTCGATTTTTTATCAACTTTTAAAGTGAATTTACATACTTAAACAATCTGTTCTGAAATCTATTATTTTGCATTTCTTCATAAATAAACATATTGTACTTATATGCCAATTTTCATTCAAATCTGTGACATGTCAGCCACAGATAATTTGTTCATTTTGTATGGAATGACCCTTTTAAAAAGACAGCATAATTTTATGCTATAGGAATCCACTATTATTAAATTTATTTGTGAAAATTTGACTTACGATTTAGACTTAACAAACTTGGTTAGGCGAAATTCAAGGAAAAGACGATTAATTCCGATTTAAACGCCAACTTTTTGCGGCACTCTGTCTAGAAACACCGTTGCTCCACATACTTTGGCTTCCTCTCATTTTGTTCATCTTGTTTAACTCTGTGTGCATACCTTCCTAAAACGTTTTAAATAATGTTATGTTATTTTATAGAAGCATGAACACAACTTTTCTAAACCTCTTCAGTCCGGATGTCGCCTGTAGATGACACTAAAAAATACTTTTAAAATTACTTTAAATGCTTCTGGAATTGTTATAGTTACTTCTACATTTTTTAATAAATGCATGAATATCGTGAGTATTGATTTATAGAATGAGGCATCTATGGAGCTATTTTACACTCATTTTCATCTGGTTTTTGTAGTCTCACTTAATATTTGTCTCAGGACTCAGGAGGTTAAGACTGCTATTTTCATTCTTTCTAGTATTTTCCATTCTGTCTATTTACCTACTATGGGTACCATTTAAATGAAACAAAAGTTACTATCAACTTTCTCATTTGTGTTTCATTAAATTTTCTCTTGTTTTGAGAGAAAATTTTGACATCTTCCTTTAATCATTTTTTTAGATTTTTATAACTCCATTCTGCTGTAGCTTTACAGACTAAATTTACATTATTTGTGTAATCATTAACCCTTTAGTATGTACAGCATATAATAAAAATATTTCCAAAAACACTTAATTAAAGGAGCTTTGACCGTAGTTATCTCTCCCTCACATTAATTTTCTCAAGCTTCCCAGCATACTAGTTCTTAAAAAATAGAACCTAGTTATGTTTAGCCTAATTTATTGTACAATCATTGTGCCTTGGAGGAGAGCTCAATATTTTGATTCAAACAGCGAAATTTTTTGATGGGAAGTCTTGTTGGAAGAATGTAGAATTAGCTCTGGCACAGCATGTTTTTCTACAAAACAGTGATTTAATGTCAGCGTGAATAGCAATTCGACAGCATAAAAGAATGAGAAACATGAATAAAACAATAATAAAGCTCAAAAGTGCTAGAAAAACATGAAACTAAATTGATATCTTAATCACGTCACAGTATTTATGTGTCACCCTGTAATTATCCCTTTACCCCCTTTATCATAGCTTTAAACAAGGTTTTAATGAATTTTATTTAAGGATGAATTTGGTTATGTAACAATTCTAACAGATTTAAGAAGTTTTACTGTTTATTGCTGCAGAAATCAGTAAAACGAATTCTTTAAATGCTGTTTTTTTAAATGGTGAAATAACTAAGTTAAATATATGAGGATGTGAGTTTTAAAACTCGCCCTATCCGAAAAATGAAATTTCGGGAAATCGCAAAAAAACTACTGGCGGCCGGCGTCTGTTGGTTTTCATAGTAAACCAAGATTTTATAATGCCAGAAGTAGAAAATAAAACTAGTTTTTTTGAAAATTGTAGTGTTTATTACGATATATGATTATCAATAGAGAAGATTGATGGAGAAAACTCGATTTTTTAAATTTAGGATAAGGCGAGTTTTTAAACTCACGTCTTCATATATTAAATGAAATTCTAAACGAAACCTACAATCAGTAATAGAAATGGAGAAATCTCGGAAAATTAAGTTCTGTCTTTTTTTTATTTGCTCATTAATCTATAAAAACATATTTTTTCTTCTTTTTTGAAATAAATTTTTAATTTCATCATTAAGACGTGTTCAAATTATTCGATATTAGATATTTAATAATAATTAATTAGCATTGAAAAATTTATGGTGTTGCACATGTCCAACATTAGTCATTAATGTGATCAATTCATAATAACTATTAAATAATATAACGCTATTCTAATTTATAAAAAATTTAAATTATCTCTTTTCTCGGTGCATTAATGCATTGGTAGGCTAATGTTGGTCATGAATCTGTTTGCATGATATTTGCTTTTTTGAAATTCTTTTTTTTTTCTTTGCAAAATCTTATATAAACGTGAATATGTCCGAGAAATCTTACAATTTAAAATAAAACTTATAAATCCGACTGAAATGATTTGGAATGAATTTTAAACATTTCATTTTGAGATATTTTAATTTAGACTCCCATAACAAAATTCGTGAACCAGACCATCTGAATTTCTTACAAATTTCTTGCTTTATTCGGGAAGAGTGTGAAAGATGCTGGACTTATGCCAAAATACGAATGATTTAAAACTTTTTTTTTCAAAGTTTAAAGCGAGTTAGAATGATCTACTTTTCTCTTGTAAAATCTATTTCTATAAATATCCCTAGAGTATGTTTCGCGAAACTGAATACGTCTATATTTTAGACGAATATAGTACTAAAAATGTATTACGCGAAGTATGTAACACTATTCGAAAACATAAAATTTATGAATTTCGTTTAATGTTTCCTATTACCTCATTTTCTTTTGTATTTCTTTTGCTTAATAACAAGCTTTCAATGGCCACTATTTTAGAAAAAAGTACTACATATAAAAATTTTAACAAATTCAAGAGCAAATTCTTGCTATAATCATTAAAATGATTTATTTAAGTACAATTTAAAAAATTTACTTTTGCTAGAATAATTATAAGTAACTAAATATAAGATACATGAAATTTAACAGAAAACCTGGAATCAGAGTTATAAAAAGATAAATCTAAAATTGATAATTTCAATGTTCCATTTTATTTGATTATTAACACATTAAAAACGTATTTTTCTTTTAAAAAATGTTTAAATTTCAAGGTGGTATCACAAATGAAATGTTCATAGTGTTGTATAAATGCAATGCTAGTCATTAATATTATAATATTCATACAAAGAATTCAATAGAGCTGTTCAAATCTATGAAATATATAAAATATATTGTCAGAACCTTACTGCAGTGTAGTCTAACGCTACTCTTAAATCTATGTGAAGGAAGTTGAAACATTTTAAATTTTCCTTTCATTTTTTATTACGAGCCAAAATCTTGATATTAAACCATTAATCACTTAAATGATCAATATTTTTGAAAAAACTTTCAAATAATGCCTATTGTTTTCATGTATTTTACAGAATTTTTAATCTTTTTATCACCAGTTTTATAAAACTGAAATTTTTGCGTCAGAAAAATTCTCAGATTAAATAATAAAAAATTTACAACTAAAATTTACTGTTGAAAATAATAAATTCTGATTGAAATATGGATGTGCGTATGTGGTACGGGCAAAAACACGTTGCCCGTATGACTTACGGCAAATCAGAGAAGCGGTTAAAGCCGGAATTATTTTTCTCTGTAAATGAAAAACTTGCATTTGACACCAGTTTTATTAAATAGCAACTTTTGTTTGAATTCATCATGACGTTTAATCTACAAAAACACAGTTCAAATTAACTGGTATTCAAACAGAAAAATGGTTAAAGCTTTTCTGGTAGAATATTGTACCAACCGGATTTCACCCGGGAGAACTCGCTGCATGAGATTTTCTTTCTCCATCGTAACTTTTTTAAGACTCTTATTTAAAACATTTTTCATTTTAATAAAAATTTAAAATGTGATTTCGATTACTTTACCTCTTTTGTGAATAAAAGTACTAAGCCAAACAAAAAAGTTGATATTAAGTGAATGTAAAGTAAAAAAAAAAAAAATTAATTGGGCACCGTGAGAGAAATTCTCACTAGCGAGTTTTCCCGGGTTAACACTAGAATGACGGCGAGGGGCCAATTTGACCCCTACAAAGAAAATACATTGCTGTTCGAACCATAAATTTCTTTCTGAAATATGTTTAAAAGAAACAAAAAAAAAAGGATTGACTAAATAACTTAAACAGTTTTAAATAAAACTTATGGTGTTAAATATTTTTTTTTAAAGTTGTGTGAAAATTCCCGTCTGTCTAGAGTTAATGCGTTAGATGATCCATTAGATAATGCATTAGAAGTCCATGAA
The DNA here is from genome assembly GCA_964019185.1 of Maratus speculifer. Classification (NCBI taxonomy): domain Eukaryota; kingdom Metazoa; phylum Arthropoda; class Arachnida; order Araneae; family Salticidae; genus Maratus; species Maratus speculifer. The sequence continues at coordinate 41,694,216 of OZ025293.1, forward strand.
ATCTCAGAATTACAAGTAAAAGGTTGTGACTGTGTTTGGGAAGCTTTAGCATGAGCTTTAAACATTGCATTTCGCGACATTTTTATTTAGACTCGCATAACAAATTTTTTGAAGCAGGCTCTTAGAATGTCTTCCAAATTTCTTACTTTCTCTTTATTTCTCTTTTTACTTCAGTAAGAGTGAAAAGAACTGGACTGTTGCCAGAAATACGAGAGACTTAAAACTTTCTATTTCAAAGTTTAGAGCGAGTGAAAATAATCTTGTAAAATCTATTCCCACAAATATCTTAACAGTATGTTTGCGAAACAAAAAGCATCTATATTTTAAATGAATATAGGACTAAAAATATATCACCGAAGGATGTAGATAGAGCAATTCGAAAACTTTAAATTTGTGAATTTTACTCACTGTTTCCATCTTCCCTTTTTTTCATTTCTGTCTCGCCATTAAATAAGATTTTACTCACTGTTATTTAAATATAATGCGTGTCGTATAAAATTATAACAGATTCAAGAGGTTTTATTATTTCTTGCTGCAGGGATCATTAAAACAAATGCTTTAAATACAATTTAAATGTTTACAAATTTAAAATATTTATACACAACTAAAGATATAATACACGAAATTTTGTAAGAAACCTGCAATCAGTGGCATAAAAGAAGATATCTGGCAAAGTTGATTCCGATGTTCTAATTTTATTTTATTATTAACCAATAAAAGTTCATTTTTTACTTTTTAGAATTAATGCTTAAATTTATCATTAAGATATCTTAAAATAAGTTGGTAATACGTACTAAAAAATTTATGGTGTTGAGTAAGTGAACGCTAGGCATTAATATGGTTAAATTTATAAAAAAATTATTAAGTATTAATGTTCTAATTTTTTTAAAACACAAAATATCTCAGTTCTCGGTGCACTATTGTAGGAGTGTTTGTCTCAATATATCTAAATGAGGTTTCCACATTATTAATTCTTTTTCATTTTATATTACGAGCAAAAATCTCATATGAATATGAAACAGTTCATAAAATTTTGGAATTTAAAACAAAAGCTTATAAATCCGATTGGAGAGATTTGGCATGAGTTTTAAACATTACATTTCGAGATATTTTCATTTAGACTCCTAAAATTCTTGAATCAGGCCGTCTGAATTTCTTCCAAGTTTCTTGTTTTATTCGGGAAGAGTTTGAAAAGAACTGGACTCATGCCAGAAATAGGGGTGATTTAAAACTTTCTGTTTCAAAGTTAGAATAATCTATTTTTCCCGTGTAAAATCCATGTCCACAAATATCCCTAGAGTATGTTTGGGGAAACAAAAACATCTATATTTTAAGTGAATATAAAGCTAAAAATGTATTACTGGAAATAATGCAGCACTATTCGAAAACTTTAGATTTATAAATTTTGTTTACATTTTTCTAACATTATCATTTATTTTCTTTATTATTAAATGAACTGTTTGTGAAAATAAATCAAGGGTAATAAAGAATGGGGCCTTAAATTTTCTAATTGCTTACTAGGGTGGAGCGAAAAAAAATTTTTTTTGAAAATCAAAAACGGGTAGCTGCCAAAAGTTGCCTTTATACTAGTACATCAACTGCGTGAAATTTTACCGCTGAAAAGAAATGGCTTGAGTCTGCGCTTTTGCTACAAAAATCGAAATTTTCGGTAAAATTTGTCATTTTTTGACATTTTTTCAAAAAAAATTAAAAAATTTCTACAGAGCTGGTTAGTATTTAAAAGTGTTGCTTAGACCTTTATATTTATCTGCTTAACATATTTAAACTATAAAACAATATGTTTATTCCCTATAGCTGGAGCAAAACAGACAACTTTTAGCAAGAAAACAGCATTACCACTCTATTGGGTCATATAACGAATTGTTGTTTTTTATACAGCTCTTGTTTTCAAAACTACCTTGGACATGCGTCGTGGAGGTGGCTATATTTCCTATACCATCCGGCCCAACTATTCGATCATCTTAGTACAGTGTTTTATTTATACATTATTTGTGATTTTCTTTATAAAAATTTGGCATGTTTTCGATGCTTCCACCTTGTTCATCAGTTCTTTGCATCCACATGCTGCTGTAACTATCTTCATGTATATTTTTACAGTTTATAAAAAAAAAAATGACAAGCAGAGTAATGCACGGGAATATTATTAAAGGGATCTATTCGGCCATCTATTATATTTATCAAACTTACATTCAGTTGATGAATAATGATTGGAAGTTCTGTTACCACAACATTTTTTTCAGTCAATTGTATTTTTTTTCACTTAATGATTTGCTTCAAAGATGATTTCAGATATTTCAACTATAAGTATGCCATCATTTATTCTACTTTTGCATTTTTTATATGTTGAGAAGCGAGCTGTTTAATGTGATGGTGATCGTCAGCGAGAATTGCAATGAAAATTTGTTCTCCATGTGTAAAGCAACCGCTGTTGTAAATAACTTTTTTTTGCATTAGTTTTATGCCGTTTTCTAAGTGTTTTCGTATCCAGTTAATTTCCTATTAACTTTTAGATCCCCTTTTTATGAGTGGACAACATTTTATGGTGAAATGTCCTGGGCATAAACTTATAATGCATTTTGCTTTATGAGGGAATGGACGGATATCGACTATAAGTGCTCATTTAAAATTAGGAGAATTTTATTTGTCACTGTGAACCATTTTGCATGTGGTAAGCTTAGAATTGTCTATATGATATTAAATCATTCGCTACTTCAACTCCAGTGAATTTCCTCTGAGTCAATTATTAGAGAAGTCGATATAAAACGTTCTAAGCTACATGGATTCACTGGATCAATAAGGAAAATCTTTGTCTACGTAATATTCACTTCCTATTGCAATTTTTTTTTATAAAATAGAGAAATTATTTTCTCAAATTGAGAAAAAGATACTCAGAACAGACTAGAAATTTCTGTCGGAGATTGCAAAGCTAATTCATAAGGAAAGCTATTTCTCAAAGAATGGGGAATAGAAATTTAGAAAACATCTCACAGAAAAAAACAGCTCATAAAGTTAATAAAATTTTCCGCTTTATATAAGCACAGATTGGCAATCAGCGTCTATATGTTCACTCACCAAATCTATAATCCATGTTTATACCAAATGTACTACATACCTAAATAATAGATCTAAAATCTTATTAGAAATTACTAGACTACGGAACAACACAGGAAACGACATAAAGCATACTAAAACTTCTTTAGAAATATTGTTGTTTTACACGCAAATTTTGTTTGCAATCCTCTGTGATGATCGTCATAATATTAAACAGCTAACTTCTCAGCATATATTCAATGTAATAGGTTCAATAAATGATGGCATACTAGAAACTGAATTCATACAATCAATTTTTAGGCAAATCATTGCATATAAAATGTAATTGATTGAAAGAATGCTGTGATAACAGAACTTCCAATCATAATGTACTAATTGCATGAAATTTTAATGAAGATAACAGACTGCTGACTAGGTTCAATTAAGAACATACCCAATACATTACTCAGCTTCTCTTCTGTTATACATGGTATAAAAATATACGTGCAGCAGGTCACACCAGCATGATTCAAATCATCCAAAGTCTATGAATACAAAGACGAGACAAATTACTTTGATATATAGAAAACTTATACTCGTCTTCGGGGAAAAAATAACAATTCAATACATAAATAAAACACTGGGCCTAGATGATTGGGTGGTTGAGACGGGTGGGATAATGCGACCACCTCTATGAGTTATATACACAGTAGTTTTGAAAGCAGCTAGGTAAGAAATGCATTCAAAAGAACATTTCGTTGTATGCTCCAATAGAGAGATTAACACTGATTTTTCACAAAAAGTTGTCAGAATTGCTCCAATTATACAGACTACAGATATTGTTTTATAGTTTAAATATGTTAAGCAGATAAATATAAAGGTCTAAGCAACACTTTTAAATACTAACCAGCTTTGTAGGAATTTTTTTATTTTTTTGAAAACATGTCAAAAAATGACAAATTTTACCCAAAATTTCGATTTTTGGAGCAAAAGCGCAGACTCAAGCCATTTTTTTTTCAGCGGTAAAATTTCACGCAGTTGATGTACTAGTATAAAGGCAACTTTTGGCACCTACCCGTTTTTGATTTTCAAAAAAAATTTTTTTTCGCTCCACCCTATTGCTTACCACCAAGGTATAAACTGAACCAGAAGTAAGGTAAATAAGACGCATATCAGGTACTTTGAAAGGATGAAAAAAAAATCCTTTTTAAAGGATTTTTGACTGTTTTAATATAATTTACAGTATTATCTAATTATCTGGTTTGTTTTAGTTGAACAACTGTTGAAATATATTACATAAAAGAACATAAACAAAGTATTAAAACAAATTGATTTTTTTTAAATACTAAGTTTTCTTAACGCTGTCATCTTTTTGTACGTTAATATGCGTAAAATGTGAATAAAAACTACGATGGCGTTTTCATTGCTTATTCAAACAAACTCGTCTAATGTACCAATCTCAAAACTTGCCTATGTCTCATACACGTTTTTACTCCAAAATTTGCCACTACAGTGACAAAATCTATGCCCATCATGAAGATTCTTAAAGATACGGAATTCCGTGCTTTGTTCTTAAGGTATGAATATCACAAAAATCGTTTAAATTCCTCAAAGTGCGGAATAGCTGCGCCACCTGTTTCGTGATTTACACTAAAACCTAATCTGAAACAACTTTTATCAACGTCTAACTGAATCTGAAATTTGATGAAAATCCGTGCATTAATTTTTATCTTGAATTGTTGCAAAAATTATGGCAAATCTAGCTTTGAAGCGCCATTTACCGGGATTAAAACCAAAACCTAATCAATAAAAGTTCGTGTCAACGTCTAACGGAATCTGAAGTTAGATGAAAATTCGTTTATTAGTTAATGATATATAGCAATAGTAGAAATTGCAGCACAACCGTGCCACCAATTGGACGATTTGCACCAAAGCATAATCAACACCAATATTTATCAATGTACTGCTGTATCTGAAGTTTTATGAAAATTTGTGTGTTAGTTTTTCGGATAGAGCTATCGCGAAGATTGTGAATAATGCAACATAGCAGCGCCACCTGTTGGGTGGTTTTTACCGGAACGTAATCAACGGCAACTCTTATCAAGATGTACCTGGATCTGAAATTTGAAAATCAGCTCTTATGCAACTCTCTCATTATTATATACATTATATTAGATTTAAAAGTTTATTGACGATTTTAAATGGCCGCCATTTTGAGACAACATGACGAATGAAGTTGACCTACTAACTCAGTCAAGACATTGGTTTGTTTTATGAACATACCAAGTTATATACAAATCGGTGCATAAATGTGCATATTATCGCGTGACAAAAATTAAATTATTTCAAATTGTCATCCACGCTAAAATTTTAAAGTGCTACAACTCAGCCATTATTTAAGATATAGATAAAACAAAATATGCTCCGAATTAATTGTATCAAGGTCAAACACATAAGAAAAGGGTCTTTTTTAACTTGCAATTTTTGTGTACATAATTTTAAATTTTAAATAAAGAAAATTAATTGCTTCCATTTTTAAACAAGATGGCGTATGAAACTGACGAACGAGCTCGATTCAAACATCGGTACTGCTGGACCAGCGTTTAAAGAACTGGATTGGTATACTGCCAAAATAATGGAATGTTCCGAAGGTAGGGAAGCATTAGGAAGGGACGAAATTCAGGTTTCTCGCAACCCGTCTGACCTGACCGCATGTCATTCCTGTTTTGGCTGTACTATTATTAACGTTATTTCTTACTCGCTGTATTCTGTTTGTTATTTTCACAAACGAAGCCTTTTATTGCTATTTTGTATTCACTCTTACATCCGTAAAATGGATTTAAGGGAATCTAAAAGTTCTCAAGGCAAGCACTTTCATAGTGCAACCAAAAATATTTTAAATAATATTATAAAATATTGTGATAACGAAGCTGATAAAGGTTGCCTAACTGTTCCACTATCAGATGCAAATAAAAGAGCTAGCTTAATTACTGGTGTTTCGGAGAGCACTATAAAAAGAATTCTCAAAGAAGGCGATAACAATTCGGGTGATTTCGCTTCTCTCAAAAAGAAAAAAGCGAAGACAACCACAGAAAATGTAAACTTGGATGATTTTAATTTGGATGTAATTCGAAGAACTATCCAGGAATTCTACACGAAAGATGAAATAGTGCCTACAATTCCGAAATTGTTAACCAAGTTAAAAGAAAATATCAAATTTTCAAAAGGTAAAGAGACATTACGGAAAGTTCTTCATGAAATGGGATTCCGCTGGGGAAAGTGTCAAAATAAAAGAAAACTACTCTTGGAAAGAAGTGACATTGTTTTGTCTCGTACGAAATATTTACGAAGTATTCACCAATTCCGAAAAGAGAAAAGACCTCTAATTTTTGTTGATGAAACATGGATTGACAGCAACTTGACTGTTGGGAAATGCTGGCAGTCAGAAGAAGTGTTCGGTGTTGTTAAAACAGGGGCGGCATCAAGACGCATTATTGCTTTATGTGCAAGAGGAGAAATGGGATTTATTCCAAATTCATCCCTAATATATAAAGCCAACACGACCACAGGTGTTTATCACGGGCAGATGAACTCAAATTTTTTTGAAAAATGGGCTAGAGAAAAACTCATCCCAAATTTACCAAAAAATTCTGTGGTTGTGATAGACAATGCACCCTATCATTCGATCCAAATTAATAAACCGCCGAATTCTTCTCAAAACAAAAGAGAGATTATGGACTGGTTGGATTATAATAAAGTTCCATATTCTTCAACTATGCGGAAAGTTGAATTAATGGAACTAGTGAAGATTAATTCACCCGCTACAAAAACATATAAATTTGACAATATGTTAGCCGAGCATGGGCATTGTGCATTAAGATTGCCTCCATATCATTGCGACATAAATGCGATAGAATATGTATGGGCAGATATGAAGGCATACATTCGGAAACGAAATATCACAGCCGATTTAAAGATGGACCAGCTTTTTAAATTAACGAAACTTTTAGTTTATTTTGGGCATTTTCATTTTAATTCGTACTGACCTGAAATGTTCACTAATTAATATTCAAATCCTTCAAATTCAAAGAGCATTTTCAATTTGCAAGTAAATTCCTTCTTTTTTAAGATATTTAAATGGTTTCTCAGAGTTTCCCCCAGGGTGGCGCTCTGCCCTTCCTGCCCCTTAGTTTTAACAATAGCGCCCCTCTTGCCCCTTATCCAAAAAACTAGCGCCCTTCATGCCCTACATTTGAAAAAAGGCCTCCAGCGATTATGTGAAAGCTCTATAGCGCGTAAATTACGCAAAAAATTGGCAACGGAACGGGGGGAAAAAAAACTCTGGTTTTCATTGACCAGAACTTCTAAAACTTATCCGAAAAAATAGATTAAAAACTCGAATATTAACAACATTTACATAAAGATTAATAATTTTTATCGTTAAGCAAAGAACATTGTTCGATTTTGGGAAATCTAAATAAAATTACTGCAATTTCCTCATATTTATGGACAAAAATGTCTTCGTACAGGTAATGAGGAAATTGAATTGGAAAACAAATCTTTAAAAATATTTCAGTGTATTTATATTTAATAAAGCAGATATACTTTTTCACCATTTTTTTTATTATTATTATTTGTGTATTTTAAAATGCTATTTCGACATGATAAGTAGTTTCATTGAGGAAAATAATTTAATAAAGTATAAATAGAATAACTGTGGCAAAATAAAAATGTTCCAATAATAATAAAAGAAAATTTCAAAACAACAATTTTGAACTTTTGAAAAATAATGTATTTTTAATTTTAAAGAATCGATGTTAAAAACTTTAATTTATTTGAAAAAAAAAATTGCAATGACGTATGCGAAATTACAGTAAATATGACTATTTATTTACTTAACACTATTTTTTTAAATAAATTATTTATACAATTGAAAATTCCATCATTATTTATTTTTTAATGGACGTTAAAGAAGAAATAAAACATTTCTTTTATAGCGGTGTTTATTTTTCATACAATTTAAAATTGTTTCATATTATGATATTAAAAAAATAATATAAATAAAAATAAAACATGTTTAAGTGTCTAAAAAATCCTAACATGTTTCGTTCGTTCGAAAAGAAAATAATGTATTATTATTAGATAAGATGAAAAATCCTCTTTTTAAAATCTTGGGGACAAGTGAATACGAAACTACTGGTTAGCATTTATTTCCCTCTCCATTCCTAGAAAACCAGTATTAGGGGAAACTCCTTTTCTCTGCCTTCATCCTATTATCAAGAATAGACTCATCTTACTCGGACCTTTAACTCACGTGACAGGTCTTTAATCTCTGGCTAAGCAGTATATACTATGCACACACACCAAGTTACATCCAAATCCTTTTATAAATACGCGATCGTTTTCTGACCGTTTGCAAATGTCAGACACACTAGAAATTGAAAGTGCTTTAACTCAGCCATTTTTTAAGATAAAAACAAAACAAAAAATGCTCTGAAATCTTTGTGTGAAGTAGAAGAAAAATATTTTTCAATTAGTAATTTTTTGGACTTAATTTTGCAATTAAACGTTACTAAGCCACCATATTGAAATAAGACGGCGCACAGAGGGGCGTTTTGACAATCTAAGTGGACAAAATTATTTCGCTGTAGTTTAATTAGTTTTTGTTGATTTTTCGAATGTATCTCTAATTAAATAGTGATAAATGTTTGGTTTATTTAACAATCTCTCAAAATAAATGAATTATGAATTATAAAAAATGCGTTAAACATACTTATGTTTTACCCATCATACTTACAAGGAAGGTCTCCATACGGGCATACTCAGAAAAATCTGAAAAAATTACAGAATGTTCTTCTCATACAGTTATGTATGTTTATAAAAAAAATTTCGGCGGAATTTCCTTATTACGTCCGTAAAAAATAATAAAAATTTCGTTTATTTGGCGATTTATCTCCGGTTGGCGAAAAAACGAAATTTTGAAAAATACGCTTTTACGCTTGAAATACTTTTTAAAGAAAAAACTTTCTATGTTCAATTTATTTAAATAAGTTTAGTTTAAGTAATTTTAGTTTTGCATTTTTACTTTACTTTAAGTGTAATTTTGTCATATTCGTTTATATGTACTTTTAACAAAATGAAATTAATATATTTTATCATTTAAAACACAATTTAAATTGATTAAAATTGTTCCAAATTGAAAAATACACTGTTAAAAATCTGCTGCATTTTGTTGCAGCACGGTTACTTGGCCGAGAAATAGAGCTTCCTCATTGGTTGGAATAGAGATATTATATACAAGCGGTGGAGTGCGTTGCAACAAAATGCAGCAGATTTTTAGCAGTGTATGACGCGGTCAATTCACCGTGTGCTATGGAGCATTCTCATTGGTCAGAAGAGAGATATTCTATAAAAGTAGTGGAGTGACGTTGCAGTAAATGCTGCAGATTTTAAAAAGTGAAGTCAATTAAAATCAATTTTCAGATTCGTTAAAATCGTCTGCTTTTGGCGAGGAAATGCATTGCTAGCCAAATCCCGCGTCGCTTTCAGCTTTTCACGCCAATTATTCCAAACTATTTTATTTTTTTACATATTTAATAATGTAATTCCGCCGCTAATTTTCACTGATCTTTTATTACCTACATGAGTAGTTTAATTCGTATTTTTTTTTTTTCAAAAGATTCTGAGCATGCCCCCAATGGAGACCTTCCTTGTTAGTATAGGGTAAGTCTTGCAATCAATTTTAAAAACGAAAAAAAAAAAAAGAGGGATTTACATGTTTCAGACACGGGTGATTTCGAAAAACATATTTTTAGAAAAAAAATTGCTGTCCGTTCGTCTATGTGTCCGTCTGTTTATGTGTCTGTCTGTGTATCTGTAAACGCTCTATCTCCCGAACAAACTGAGATAGAGATTTGAAATTTTGTATGTAATTAGTATGTAAGAATGGAACGAAGTCTATTTAATATCAGTAAACTCGATTATCCGGAACTATTTTTTTCGGACTCTCGAAAAATTTGTTCTGATGGAAGGTATATAAATATGTTTGAATTTTTTTTTTAAGAATGGGCGTAAAAGGCAAAAAAATTTGCATAAAGAACGAAGTCAATTGTATTATTAGTTGTCGAGATATTTCTAATCCTGTTTTCCACATTCTTCGATTTTTTGTGAGCTTGCATTTCATTAAAATTTCAATTCAAAGATATATTTTAATTGGAAATGAGACGATTAATCCGATGCAATAAACTGTTAGTTAATGCAATTATTATTTTTGGAGTTATAGGGATGCTTCTTTTAAGCAATGTGGTACTACTTGAGTAGTTTGGCGTTTTTATATAATTTGTCGAAATTGGTTCATAAACAAATCATTAATAGAGCATTACTATATATATATATTTAAAATGTTTAGATTTTGTTTTGGAATCGCGATGCATTTTATAGTTTACACAAATTTGATTTCCTTATATTATATCCATATCCATGATAGGTAAGTATTACAGTGGCCTCCAACACTAGTTTTACAATTAGATAAAAAACAATCTAATGCACACACATAAGGTAACTTTCGTTTCTTTTTTATTTTTGTCTAATCAGAATTGTTCTAGAAATATATGTACTCATCCTGAAAAATAATGATTTTAAAATGAAATTCCATAAAAAAACCTTGTTTTGTGTGAATTTGTAAAAAATATAAAGGCTACCCAAATTATTTTCGGTTGAAAAAATACTGTGTGAATAAGTAACCTATATAAATTTTATTCAATTTGAAATAAATTTTCCGCTTACAGACGGTAATGTCTCCGATTTTTTTTATGTTGCCCCGAAAAAGAAATATAATTGCTACGTGTTTTATTTTCAATTTAAAAATAATATTATGTACATCACTAACTTATTGTAATTTAATGGATATTTCATTAAAATTTCTGCTTACTGGCAACAATCTTTCCGCGATCTTTTGTTTGGCCCTGTAAAGAATTCGTAATTTCTACGTTTGTCAAATAATAGTTTAATCGAATTGTCATCACATGTTAGCAAAGTTTCAGTCCAATCAGATGATTGTAAATGGTTTAAAACCGTTTCGAAAGTTTTGAACTCATTTTTTGTGTGGCCCTGTAAAAAAATTATAACTGCTACATTCCATAAACTATAATAATATTGCATTGGAAGCATAGCTGCATATACAAATAAAGTTCCAACTCTATCAAATAACTGGAAGTTGTTTAAAATTAACTTGAAAAATTTAAACTAAACTTTTGTGTAGCTTTGTATAAAAAGCGTAACTTCTACGCTCCTCAAATTATAATAATATTTCATAGTCTTTAAAACTACACATATATTTAAAGATTCAGGTCGTTCCGATAATTAAAAGTGGTTTAATATTGATCTGCAAGTTTTGAACTAAACATGCATACTTAAACTGAAGGTACATATTAAGCTTGTTTATTAATAATAACTTATTTATCTGCAGCCCTCTGCAGCAGGTATTTTTAGTTTCCAATACTATAGGAATTGCATTTTCATTTTTAAAAATGCTTATTGGTGAACACTGCTGTGCACTTTGTTAAAAGTCAAGAGAAAGATTGCAAAAAACAAAATGAGTCATGTAAAATCACAACCTCTAAAAAACCAATTAACAGGTTTAACAGCGCTTATTTTAAACCAAAAATAGTTTAAAACTTACCTTGACAATCATGTGTCATACGTCCAGGAAACTCGTCGTTTAAAATTAAACAGGATATCAACAACGTGGTTTTGAACTTATTGCAGATTGGAACACCCACAGAAATTTTTTCAAACCAACTAGGGAAAAGCTAAATTTACGGCCGCAGTTAATCCACACCACGAATTTTTTCGACAAAATTCCTTCGGATCTCAATAAATTAGACATTCAGCTATTAATATACGCATTTTCGTTAAATTCCGAGACAATCAGAAATTTGGATTTTATCCACCTAGTTTATCAAAACGCCCCACTGTGCGGCGGAAGGAACTGGCCAACGATCTTGGTTCAGACATTAGTATATACAATATATACACCAAGTTACATCCAAATCGGTTCATAAATACGCGTGTTATTAAATGACAAACATCAAACCGTGTCAAAATGTCAGTCGCACTACGAATTCAAAGTGCTATAACTCAGCTATTTTTTAAGATAGAGACAACAAATGCACAGAAATCTTTGTGTCAAGGTCAAACACACATAATAAATATATTTTTCTATTTTTAATTTTTTTTAACTTAATTTGAAATTTGAATTTTTTTAATTAAATGGCCGCCATTTTAAAACAATATGGCAGATGATGCTGGAGAACGAACTCGGTTGAGACATTAGTATGTACTATGTACATGCCAAGTTTCTTTCAAATCGGTTCATAATTACGATAGTTACAGTATGACAAACGTCATATATATCTAATTAAAGCAAATATTAAAAAGCTAGTTTATGATGCACTAAATAATGGTTTTCCTGAAAACCTCATATGTTTTTTAATATATAATTAGTTATTATATGATGTCAAGATATAGCAACACATTGCTTAAAAAAAGGTCAAAAATATTATTAATACGTAAAAATAATTATTAAAATTAAAAATGTAAAAAGCATAAAAAATGTATATAAAAATTTGGTTGGGTGGGTAAATGTTAGTGTACGGGGGAAAGCGGTGTTGTCTGGATAATACGCAATGGTTAATTATAATTTTTAAAAAAAGCTGAGAGTGAGAAATGCATTTGTTAAATTGAAAAACATATTATAATGGATGTTTAATTGACACTAATGTATGGATAATTGTACAGTTACAATTAATTTTATTAATGAAATTTAATTAATTTACATGATTAAATTTTGTTGATTTGTACCTAACTTTTAATAAATTGGAGACCTATAATATTATTCTTCGTGTATAAGGTAAATATTAATTATATTATCTATTTTTAAATCTTAAATCATCTTATATTAAGATATTGAGTTTAACTTAGCATAGTCAAATTAAATGATTTTGTTTTAAATCTTAATAGAGTAAACTATGGTGTATGACTTATTTTTTCTGTTATCACATTTCTCCGTTCTTATTTTTTTTATTATTATCATATTGACGATAATTATTTTTATTTTTTTCCTTTTCATTTTACTATCTAATTTGATGATTTTGATGTGCCTTGTTTTAAATGTTTTTTCTTCATTTAATTTTGGTTTTATGTGTGTTGGTACGGTAGCCCCAAATTCATATTATTTTGCTTATTCATGGCAAATACGAAGATAAAACCACACACATCATTTGTAGTTCCAAAGTATTTGGGCCTCGAATATTCTGCTTTAGTTCTACAAATTCCATTTGTATTCATTTTAATTATTTATTTTTTTCCCTCCATGTTCAATATGGCATAAGTAATTAAATTTAATGGTTCATATATTGTAATACAATTAATGGTTATATATATATATATATATATATATATATATATATATATATAACCATTATACAATACTACTATTCAACATCTACAATGAATAAAGAAAAACTGAATAAATAAAAAATTTTATACCTATACATACATATATGGATATATATATATATATATGTCAATATTTGAACGAAGGGCGGTTTTGTGGTCTGAGGGTCAAGATCGGGGAAAATATACCAACATTTTTAGGTAGCTTTCATTACAAAAAGTAAAAAGCTACCTATTGCAGCCGTCCGGAGGAAAGCACTTACAGAAAATTTTGGTATATTTTCACCGATCATGACCCCCAGACCTCAAAACCACCCTCCGTTCAAATGTTGACATATATATATATATATATATATAACCATATATATATACATATATATATATGATTTTTGTCATGCGATAACTAACGTATTTATGAACCGATTTGAATGCAACTTGGTATGTACATGGTACATACAAATGTCTCGACCGAGTTCGTTGGTCAGCATCATCCGCCCTTTTGTTTCAAAATGGCGGCCATTTTAAATTTTTAAAAAAAATTTAAATTTAAAATTAAATGCGAAAAAATTAAAAGTTGAAAAATATTTTTCTTTTACGTGTTAGAACTTAAAACAAAGATTCCAGAACACTTTTTATTTTGTCTATATCTTAAAAAATGATTGAGTTATAGCACTTTGAATTTTTCTTATGGCTGACATTTTGAAACGATCTGATTTTTGTCACGTGATAACACGCGTATTTATGAACCGATTTCAATGAAACTTGGTATGTACATAGTACATACAAATGTCTCGACCGAGTTCGTTGGCCAGCATCATCCGCCATTTTGTTTCAAAATGGTGGCCATTTTAAATTTTTTAAAAATTTAAAAATTTAAAATTAAATACGAAAAAATCAAAACTTGAAAAATATTTTTCTTTTACGTGTTAGAACTTAAAACAACAATTCCAGAACACTTTTTATTTTGTCTATATCTTACAAAATGATTGAGTTATAGTACTTTGAATTTTTCTTATGTCTGACATTTTGAAACAGTCTGATTTTTGTCACGCGATAATACCCGTATTTATGAACCGATTTCAATGAAACTTGGTATGTGCACAGTACATACAAATGTCTCGACCGAGTTCGTTGGCCAGCATCATCCACCATTTTGTTTCAAAATGGTGGCCATTTTAAATTTTTTTAAAAATTTAAAATTTAAAATTAAATGCGAAAAAATTAAAAGTTGAAAAAGATTTTTCTTTTACGTGTTAGAACTTAAAACAACAATTACAGAACACTTTTTATTTTGTCTATATCTTAAAAAATGATTGAGTTATAGCACTTTGAATTTTGCTTATGGCTGACATTTTGAAACGGTCTGATCTGAACGATCCACAATATTGCTTTAAAATGGCATACACTTTATGATATCGTGGAATTTGGTGACTCTCTAAATCGCTTAAAATAAAACCAGGTTGAATAAAAGATGGCTAATTTCTAAAAATTCCTTTTAATATTCAATCTTTACAAAAACTAGTATTCAATCTTATAAAATCACTAATTTTATAAGATTATTTCGACTAATTTGAGCTTAGTATTTTTGAACAATGTAACTTACCTTAACATAAATAAATAAATATATAAGTATATGAAAGCTATCTCTTCCTCCCGGCATTGCCGGAAGGACTTTTTGGAAGTGCTTTCTTCCAGACGGCTGCAATAGGTAGCTTTTTACTTTTTGTAATAAAAGCTACCTAAAACAAAAAATAATTTCTTTAAAAACTTATTTATATTCTTTATATTGATAAAATAACTAAATGTAACTAAATATTTATTACTTAAACTGGATAGCATAGCGCGAAAGCTTTAATTTTTGAAATGTATTTATATTTTCGTTAATTTTGGAATTTTTTCTTTTTTCATTAAATAAAATATTAGAGGAAACTATTCAGCGATGAAGGAAAGTTAGGTGAGAAAATTCTAGCAAATAAAACAGGTTTTAATTTCTCGCAAAAAAGTCATTAAAAATAATTTTTCAAATAGGCGTATATTTGGAATTAAAAGGCCGATATGCCTCTTTCCTAAGCAATTTATATGAAAATAAAATGTAGAATCAGCAATAAAAAATAAATTGCAAAATGCATTAAGTTCTTGAAAACACATATAAAACTCACAAATATAAATTACTTTTTAAAAAATGTTTGACTTTTAACAACGATTAATGTTAGTCCAGCAAATTTTGTATTATTGCTCATTTTAATTTGATCAAACATTTGAATAATATTTTTTCCTTCCGAATACTATACTAATATCTGAAGATTCATATTCCAATTATTTTTATGTATTTCTACATTCTGCTTTGCCATTTAAATTTTACTTTTAATTCCTTAAAAATAATATGTATCGTTTAATTCACTAATAGTTTTTATTCTAAAATATTCATCAGTTAATGAAGCTTTATATGTTCGAAACATTGAACAAAATTGTATACACTGAAACTAATTAAATTTAAGTTTACGATATCAATAATTCGTTCAATCTATGATAAATTTTCTGAAAACAAAATAATAAAATCATGTTAAAAAAACATTGCGAATATTTGATGTTTTAAAAATATATTTAATCAACTGTACGTTTTATTCAGCTTCGGTGATAAAATGTGCGATCATTGAAACAAATATTTTTCGTGAATAAATGACATAATTGGATAATAAAAATGGTAATTATTTTATTCTGAAAGCTTATGTTTAATTAATCAATCTGCAAAAGCGAAATCCTATTAATTCCCTAATCAATCAATTTTCATTAATTAAAAATCAAATCACCAATACTTTTTCTGATAATTAATTGCCTAACAACAAATTTCTTTAACGCAATTCACATTAAGAGATTTTTCTTTCAACTAAAATAGTTTAAAAGTCATTCATCAGAAGCATTTATTGCTTGAAATATTTTAAAACTTTATGATTTTTAATTGGAAACGTTTGAAATTGAACTTTTTTGTTCTTTGTATGTTCTAAAGATAAATTATTCCATTATTTATGTTTCATTAGCGTTAAATTTATTTTGTTTTGCTTAATTTTATAAGCTATTTTTCCATTCAATTAAAAAAACTATAAAAAATAATTTAATTAATTATTACACACACAATCATTTAAGGGGAAAAGCAAAGTATTAGGTTTCAGACTTGTTAATTTCAGTACAAAAATTTACATTAAAGTTGATACAAGATCGTCGAAATTTCAAGTTTGATTATTAGCCTTAGGAATGAGAAGACTGTATTAAAATTTATTTACACTTAAGAATGAACTATAAGTAACAGACTAGCGTAATTTAGTAATTGTGTTTTTATTCCATAATTTTAAAATAAAGAAATAATAAAAAAATTGTGGAAAAAATGAAATATTTCAGTTATTTCTTTTATAAAGAAGGACACTTATTACAGCTTCAAAAGTTTTTGACGTTATAGCTAATGGAATATATTTAATACATCTAAAATTTTTACCTTGCCTTCTTTAGTCCTTAATGAGAAAAAAAAATTAAACAGTGAAAACTGTTGATTAAAAATTCAAAGATCATTTGGTTTGGCTTTCAATAAAAGCTTTCAAAAGCTTTAAACTCTTTGATATTATAGATAAAATTGTATATTTTAAATATACGAAGTTTTTTCTTGCTTTTATTTTTGCCTCAAGAATATTTGAAATTTCAGTAAAAAAAAAAGATACTCTTCAATAAATAACTGTATTTTAAACTTAAAGTCAAATAACAAATGTAGATGGCAGCACATATCCTTTTTTTCAACAAGAACCTGCAAAAAGCGCTTGTTTTTAAAGAAAGATATCTTCAGAATGTCTCGAATATTAGTTTTTTGAACCCATTCTTATTATGTTAGGAATCCAAAAGGCACTATTGAAATTTTTTGAGTGTATCTTGGACTTTTTGATCTTTATGGCTGTGCAATATTATTATTGTAGAATTTTCCTTTATTTACTTTGTGTCTGTAAATCAGAGGAAAAATTATGATTTTGTAATTTTTTTTAAAAGTTTATACGTTTTTTTTAAGATGCAGGAAATAAATAACAACTTTCAAAGTTGGACAACTCAATCTTCATATATTAAGATACACCAGTATTTACAACCAATTTAAGAAGAATTATGATATTATAAGATTTTTTTTTTACTCAATAAATATAAAGATTGCTTTTCTGAGATTACAATATTGTAAAAAAGAATCATTTTTGTTGAATAGTTTTCAAGATACAGTACTTCAAACTTACAACTTTGGACGATTGTGCCCATGCCGTTCTAAATCACAAGTTTTAAAGGGCCCTGTCCTCGCTCGAGGAAACGCTCGCGAGCTAATGCTATTCCTATGGGGAAGCATTTTTCTAATAACTCTTTCGCATTTTGACATTTTTGAATAATTTTTTTTGCATTGGATAGCTGAGGTACATGCCGTCAGCGCACCTTTTTTACTTTTTCGATTTTGGTTGCAGATATTTTTTACAAAGTTAGTTTCGTTTTCAAAACCGATTTCGAAACTGAAAGTGCTTTTTAAAAAATATATCTGCAACCAAAATCGAAAAAGTGAAAAGGGTGCGCTGTCGGCATGCACCTCAGCTATCCAATGCAAAAAAAAAAAAAAAATATTCAAAAATGTCAAAATGCGAAAGAGTTATTAGAAAAATGCTTCCCCATAGGAATAGTATTAGCTCGCGAGTGTTTCCTCGAGCGAGGACAGGGCCCTTAAAAGGTCCAAAACAGCTGAAAAAAAAATTATTTTTCCTCGAGAAATTTGGCCGAGCTTCATTTGAATATGAATTGAACGTGTGTATAAAATTTTATTAAAATCGACTCCTATGGAGCAACGGCATTTTTTTTACATTTTTGCTCATTTTTAATGGAATGACCCAGTAACAAATCTTCATACAATTAAAGTGCATTGTGGTATTATATTCATAATTTCCTTGTCCGCTTCGCTTACTTTATTCATAACATAATAAAATGTCATATTTAGCTTTATGATGACATTCTAAATTACACAGAA
Source organism: Maratus speculifer (assembly GCA_964019185.1). Lineage (NCBI taxonomy): Eukaryota > Metazoa > Arthropoda > Arachnida > Araneae > Salticidae > Maratus > Maratus speculifer. Next base: position 41,712,754 of record OZ025293.1, read on the forward strand.
TAATATTTGCTTTGTAAATAAATCCGAAATTAAAATATTTTCATATGATCCTGACTTATATAGATGTGAACATGAAATAATGTTTTGGAAAAGGTTTAATTAAATTTTTGAATCCTCAAAAAATTAATAATCAAAAAGGGAATACTTTGCATTATATATCTCAATAGTAAGATAAATGAATGTAGTACTTTCTAAAGGAATGTTGTGACAGAAAGGGTCGTCACTCTTCTTGATGAGGGTACTCTGTAAAAGTTTTACTTCGTCTAATATTTGTACTTAAATTTGTGTTACTATCTGGTTGAATCTCTAAGTTTGAAATGTTGTGGGTGAGCCCGCAGAATCGGGGATTTCTTAGTGGTTTAAATTGTATAATAAGACATTTAGCACGATATTTGGTTAAATGCTATACAATGTGAGATTTCAGCTGAAATAGTTGCGTATGTTTAGTGAGCCTCATCTATTTTTATATCAACAAAATTATGTCTATTAAGTAGTAAGATTTAGATGTTTTATAAATAAAATAGTTTCCTTTGGAGTTCCAAATCATACGTAATAAGGCGATCTGACAATGTAGATACTGTGTTATATTTTAGACTTTAGTGCAAAATTTTTAAACATGTATTTTAGGTACCTTATGACTACTATGGAGATATAAGTGTTGATTTAAGAAAGCTATTTTGAATATTTATATTTATTGAAAGTTGACTTAAAGGCTAATATATTTCAATATTACGTGTCATTGTCATTTTTTATATTCTTGGTGAACTCAATAAACCTTTACATTTATCTGTACTGACAAAAGAAGAGACTGAGTTAATTTGTTTCCTGTTTTCGTCTTTCTTATATAGTTCTTCGGTTCTTTCAACGGTGTAATGTAAGTTCTTTCAAAAAAATTATTTTCCAAAGCATCCTTTTTGTGTTTTTAAAGTTGTTTCAAAACACGCGCAGGTGCTATTCAAAAAATTGAAAAACGAAACATTTCCACTTAACTCGTGTATATTTTCCCTTTAGTATTTGTTAATAATTGTCTTCGGTTAAAAAATATTAATGTTAATCCTTTCAAACAAATTCCTTTCCGAAAGTCACTTTCCCTATTTTCGTTTTCTCAGCCATGTTGCAACGTTCGTTAGAAAAAATATCAGAAATTAACTTTAATGTAATTTAAAAACAATCATCATCTTTTGATATCAAAATACGAAAAAACGAAAATATAAAACTATATCTTCATACATTTTCCTTGCAAACGGCGTAATACGTTTTCTCCAATACTTTATCTCCAATGATATTTTTTTACTTAGTATATTCATCGACAATTTGAACTGACATAAATGAACGGAAATAATAACTGACATCTTTTCTTAAAAATTAAATAGAAAAAGTCTATATTTTTTACTAAAGCTAATTTTAAATCAAAATATGATGTGCTTAAAATAACTTAAACACTGATACAATAAAAACCTTGTATGTATGTGGCCAACAAAGGGATTATTTTTCCATAGTCCAAATAATGTAAAATTTTAAATTACGTTACATAAATTATTGATTTTAAAGAGCTTCTTAGTAACATTTTATACACTAAGATATTTATATTTTCATTTTAAATACCATGTTCCACCTCCATACCATTAAGATGAAAGCATACAAAAATTATAATCCTTTTAAATATTCTTGGTATATATGTCAAGAATTGAAAAATCTAACAAATTACTTAATCGAACAATTAATTAATCGGATTTTAATACAGTTGGAGCATTAAATGAAAAATCGTTTACTGGTATTCTCTTATCCTAAAGAATGATGCATTCATGGATTTCTTATGAAATATTTGTTCTTCTAAACTATTTTCTATTTCTCGTAATTTTCATTTAACCAAGTAATTGGGATCTTTATTTGTGTACAGAAAGACAAATCTTTCTGACAACTTGACATTTTGTTCCAGCTGCGCTCCCAAATCCATTGATTAATTTGAACAAACTATTTTCTGAGTATAAGTTTTTGTAAATAATTATGTTTCATTAAATGCGTTCCAGAAACTCTAGAGAATTTTATAATCAATTGAACTGAATATATCAGCACTCTTCCGGCGAAAACTATTTAGCATTGCAATTAACTAAATTAATTAAATTAAACAATGTCACTGAATACTTTTAATTGATTATTGTAATATTATTCTGTTCTGAACATAGCTATCTATCTGTTCATTATATTTTCCTATATCAGGAAAATGTTGTAATCATATACTACAATAAACTTTTAGAGATAGAAAACTTTTCTTTTAATAATCAATCGATTCCTTTAAATGATAGTTGCATAATGCTATGTATTTTTACTAAGACATAGTCATATAAATGTAATATTGTATATATATACAAGTTGCTTCAAAAATCGGAAACAATGATAAAATAGGATATAAATAGCCGATCAAGTGACAGTATTACTCACGCACAGAATGCCGTGCAATAAATATATGAATTACTAACTGAACATTCCATTACAAAACGAAATCATTAAAATAATTTATGTAGGCTTTATAGGCCGATGGTACATAGACTGTGCTTTCGTGTCTTTATGTACGTCCAAAACATCCATGTTTTATGGAATTAATATCTCTCCCAGTTATCAACTTTTTTTCCCGAAAATCTTTATAAGTAATCCTTTTACGTGTTTGACGATGGGTATTTCCAGTGATCCTCAACGCCTTTGCTCAACACCAGCAAATTGAAATTTGTGGGTAACAGGAATATGCTTTCCCCCTAAACTTTGTGATCTAGAGTAACCGTTAAAGTTTTCCTCCAAGGTTTATATTAACTTCTACTACCGCTATTTTTTTCAGAATTATAGTTACAATAGATTTTGAAAAAGAAGGGTAGATATATTGCATGAACTTTTCGATGCTATTTCTAAAAACATAAAACCTAAAAATAAAAGAAACATATTTTTGAGTTTGGCGTTTTCAAATTTTTCATACGATACCCCACACAATAAACAAATAAATGATTTTTTTTTCAAGTAACTTAATTAACCTTTCTACAGTTTTCTTAAATTTTGAATAATTAGTAATTTATAAATATGTGAGTCTTACAGCCTTTATTACTTTCATGTTTCATAGTTTATGAGTAAGATGGAGGTTATAGTCATACATGTAATCTTATAATGGTTCTGTTTTTACTTTTTAAGTATGGGACCATAAAAAAGATTTAAAGCTAACGGATGGAGAAATCTGTTGTTTGCGGATCAAAATTCATCCTGATACGGAATTTTGAATGGCATAAAAATACATTCAAAATCTCAGGTAATGATATGTATATAATGAACAAATGAAATATGCAAATTGCTTTCAAAACATAAAATTGCGATCACGATAAAACATCTTGTGATTACTGGCTGTAAGGCTAAATAAAATGCATTTCTAGAGTCTAGTTCCCTGGTCTTTAACAACAATGTAAAAACTTATACAGCAGGCGATATAGAAGAGAATTTTTTCTAGTATGCTGTTAAATACTGCATCAGACGTAATATTGTAAATATTACTCAATATTGGAATGTGGTGGTTCCAATTGTATCTATAGCTCAAGTTGAAAAATATCCATTGTTGCAAAATTATAACCTTTCATTGCTTATTTTTCCCAGTATCCTATATTATTGAGATTTAGAATTGCCATTTTTATTGTTTTTTGTACCCTTACATACTCTATTATGGCGTTTTACTTTTGCTCAATATACTCTGGTGTCCAAAAGTTAAGCATAATTGGTAATTAAGTAAGTAATGAAAAAATTAAAATCGAAATGTGGTGAAACTCAAGGTGTGTAAACAAAATAGTACGCGTCATATATTTTCGCAAAGAGTTTTCCCCGAAATCGAACAGGGGACCGTCAACAAATTGAAAAAGAAAGAAGATCTTTTGAATAAACCTGTCAAAACTCATGTAGCAAAAGCGTTCAAACTGCACAAGTGGCTTATTGTAATGTACTGTGTTTATTTTTATAAGGATAGCATTCATACTCGTAGAGAAATTAAGGATTTTATAAAAACAGTCCTAAGTTTTTTGCTTATAATTTGCAGAGTTCTTAATATAAAATAATGTTCTTTTCTGAAAATATGACAAACATCATTGTATACAATACCCTGTCATCAGAATTTAAAAATAATAAAAATTGTATGAAAAATGAGTAGGTTTAGTAAATAATTTTTCATTGCGCATGCGTCAACGATACCAAAATTTCATTTGCATATTGTGTTAGCGAAATGTATAGAGCAACTTCTGTAAAAGTTTCAAAAACATAGCTTGAAAATTCTGAAAATTATCGTCTATAGAATCAACTCAAAATATCCGTTATTCCTAAAAGGAAGCAAAATATCAGGGGTTTTATCCAAATACAGTTGTACGTGCAATATTGTCTAGGCACGAAATAATGGAATATGGATACAGCCCCTCATCTTTTTGCTTCATTAGGAAATAAAATATTTTGATCTCATTCTATCAACGATAATTTTCAGAATTTTCAAGTTATGATTTTGTGACTTTCACAAAAGTTGCTCTACTCATTTAACTAACATAATATGCAAATGAAATTTTAAAAGCGTTAACGCATGCGCAGTAAAAAATTATTTAGTAAACCTGCTCATTTGTCATACAATTTTTATTATTTTTAAATTCTGATGACAGGGTATTGTGTACCATGATGTTTGTCATATTTTCAAAAAAGAACATTATTTTATATTAAGAACTCTGCAAATTATAAGAAAAAAACTTAGGACTGTTTTTATAAAAACCTTAATTTCTCTACGAGTATACATGCTATCCTTATAAAAAATAAACACAGTACATTACAATAAGCCACTTAATCATAATGTGCAGTTTGAACGCTTTTGCTACATTAGTTTTGACAGGGTTATCCAAAAGATATTCGTTCTTTTTCAATTTGTTGACGGTCCCCTGTTCGATTTCGGGGAAAACTCTTCACGAAAATATATGACGCGTACTATTTTGTTTACACACCTGGAGTTTCACAACATTTCAATTTATATTTCTTTCATTACTTACTTAATTACCAATTATGCTTAACTTTTGGACATCAGTGTACACTGTAAAAAAAAAATCTGTGAACCTACAAAACTAGTTTTTGTAAAGCTTCAGAAATCTGAAAAGTTTACAAAAATTTTATCTGTAACCGGGGTATTTTATTTACCAGCGCATAATACAAATACATTAAATATCTTAGGGCGTGTTCAGCGAACTTACCAAAGTGACCAATGTAACCGGTAACTTACCGGAGTGGTATGTAACCGGTAGCTAACCAATTACAGATTCTCTGGACGCACTGGTTAGTTTTGTGACGTAGCGCCATCTGTAGAAATAGTAGATTGCCAATTTGATTTAAACAAACTTTCATGTTACCAATCACGTGATTCAACTAACCGGGACTTTTCCTCGGTTAGTTCGGTTCCTTACCGGTCACATTGGTAACTACTTCTGAACGACATCGGCTGCGTACCGGTTAGCAGATTGAACGCTTTGGTAACTAACCAATCTTACCGGTTACTTACCGGTGACATTGCTGAACACGCCCTTAGTTTCACCTCTCAGCCAATCAGAATGGGCTTCAGTAGTGACGTGATCATTGCTTACGCGACCACAGGAGCGGAAAGGACTTCCATCTTGAATCCCTTATTGAGAAGGATTTCTAGTTAGGAAGTAAGTAAATATTTATTCTTAATGTGTTAAATTTTGTTTTAACCTCTTCAGTCCTGATTTCGTCCCCAGGAGACATTAATGAACATTCTTCAATCTAATTAAAATGCTTCTAGAATTGTTAAGATTACTTTTAGACTTCTTTTAATGAATGCGTGCACATTATAAGCATCGATATATTGACTGATATATCTCTGGAGATTTTTATAAAAAATTTTAAAATGGTTTTTGTGATCCTTTATAATATTAGTCTCAGGGCTGAGGAGGATATTTTCGTTCTAATTGATTCATAACAACTAAAAATAGAAAACTAGGATATGATTGTTTGATTTTTTGTTATAATGTAGCATGATCTATAAAGTAAATCTTTCTAATATTTTCTGTTAATTACATATATATCATTGTCAGATAACTATTTTATACGTGGGCGTTTATTACAAGTGCGAAATTTCTAATGTTTAATGTAACAAATCAAACTTCCCTTCTCTTTTTCTGAAATTTCCCTTATCCTATTTGCCTTTTTCTCCAAAATACAAGAGATTAAAGTGTTTAAAATTTACTTTCTATTCTATTTGTTACTTTATAGTGAATAATCAATCCTAAATTTCATTATCAATTGATTACATCACTTTCATTTCATTAAAAATTTCATCTGAATTTCACCCTCAAAATTTTGTTTTTGAATTTTCTTCATTCCATACGGTAACAGAACTTAATGTTTAAAAACTCTGTAAAACTTTTTAATTTAAAATAAATAAAATCTGCTCTATGTGTTATTTTATTTTCACAATAAATTGCCAAGTAAGATTTTTCTCACCACTCGAAATTTCCATTTCCCCATTCCTCCCTCACCCCTTTATATTGCGCTCTATGCTATGTATTCTGAGCGCTCCTCATAAAAAAAACATAGAATTTTAAATTGTATAAAACTCTTTAGAGCCCAGTGGTGAAGGGGTGGGAGTTCGAAATTTGAATCAATTAGGGGAAAGTTGAAAATTGTTTATATCCCTGTAGGTCTAGAATGAATATATTTATAATCGAAAAAAAAAACGCCTTTATTAATTATAAAAATATCTAAAAAAACTATTTTTATCAAAAGCATTCTCAATTCAAATGTTATAGGGATTAAAATTCTAAATAAAATGAGTACCGATAGTCAATATTTTTGTTGATTTTTTTTACAATTCTACTTCAAAGTTTTAGCTAAATTACTAAGCAAGAGCTTTAAACCCCAACAGACGAGGTTATCAGTTCAAAGTGCTTCTGATTTTTATGTACAAGTATTTTTTAAAGATATTTAGTTATTATTTAGGGTGGATGTATTAAGAATTTTTTATGTGTTAACCTTATGATTACGGGTTGTAACCCAATAGTGGGCTATGAAAAAATAAGTTCAATGTCGCAACTAATTATGAAAAAGCTAGAATCTATTAGAGATCTATTATCGAGATCTTTAATCTATTCGAGATAAGTTTGCAATGAAGTAAGTTTCCTCCTACTGCCAGAAGAGCTTTTCCTTCTACGAACTTATCAATATCTTAAAATTTGCATTTTTCATTATTTTTAAAATATTTCAAAAATGATTCGTAAGTGAAGGTAAACATTGTTTATTATATCCGATATTTGAAATATGTGTATACAGAGTGAATAACAGTGCATATCTATTATAAGTTAGGAAATAAAAGTGCGAGATTTTTTTTTTTGGGGGGGGGGGGAGCAAACAAATGAGTGTGCAAAAGCCTTTTCGCTAGAAGAAATTCAAAGTCAATTAGTAGCACGATTCTAACTTTATTTTCCTTAAAGGACAAAGATTGTTTAAAAAAAAATAAATAAGATTTTCAATTAGTATACGACCACATTTTAAATTAACCTTTAACTGACGTTACTTATCTCACACACCGATGACCCCACCCCTCCCCACAATTTTCACAATCTAACTACAAACACTACCGAAGTTTTCTTTCATTTGAAACTTTTATACTATCATCAGAGACTTTTGAATAGGTGAATTTTTATTATAAGAGCACAAGATGTTTAGTACAAAAATTCCATCCTATAAGTTTATCGCGCCTTTTTGTCATCTTTCGATGGAGACCGCTTCACAGTAGTTCTGACAATTTCTGTCAGGTTAAATTTATATTGTAAAATCTTCGGAATATTGAAATAAAGTATTGTATTATTGACGTAAAATTAAAACGATGGTTTAAGATTGGTGATATCAGTTGGACATGTAAAACAGGTATCATTCATGCCCCTCTTTATCGATAATTACTAAATTATAATCCTCAAAATATACAAAATAAAGCCCTAGCATAATTACAACATCGTAAAGGCTTTAACAACTTAAAACATGTAAAACAAATAGAGGCTGGGCGGATTGATAATTTGGTCTTTCCTTGCATCACTATTTTGTTAGCAATTAAGGCAAAATTTTGAAATAGAATTCGACAAAAATATGAATATGGGTACTCGTTTTATTTTTAATTTCAAATTCTAAGACATCTGTCTTGGCAAGGTTTTTTTTAGATAGAATCAGTTCTTTTGGGATATTCCTAAGATATTTTTTAAGTAGTTTTTCGGCTATAAATGTGTACCTATTTTCTATAACGTTGACCTCGAAGGAGGAGGGGTAATTCTAGACTTAAACTGAAGGGATTAAAACAACTTAGTTTTCTCCTAATTAATTTTTAGTTTTACCTCTGACTGCTAAGCTAAAATTTTTAAACAGAACAGTGAGATTTAATGTCCAACAAAAATTTTAATTGTAGGCGGTCATTATATTCAGAACTTTAACCCTTAACTGTTGTGACAAAACTACTGTGAGTAGTCTGTCAGGCAGATTAATCTAAAGATGAATAAAATATTAAAGTAACTCTCAGAATACTATTTTTTTATATAAAACATTATATACAGGACTATTATAAATAAAATTCAGCTATTTAAAACTCTCTAGCATAGTAATAGGATTCCAAACTAAACAAAATTTGATCAGTATGTATAGTTGCGCTGAAAATTACGAATTAAACTTTAAAACTTGAAAAACTCAACTGTCTGTGAGACCGCTAATAGCAGTTAAGGAAAAAACCTCTACAGCATTTGTTTTAAAGTTTTTGATAGTTAGTTGTTTTTGAGGTATTATTATGGTATTAAAAAAGAGTTTTATTTTAATATTTTATTTTAAATAAGAGTTTTATTTAAATTATTTTTTATTTTAAATCTGTGTGTTTTCTAACGCTCGCCTAGTAAGAGAAAAAAATTAATATATTCATTGTAGGTATAAAATAAAAGGATTAAACCAATTTCCTTTTTCCCCTTAACATGTTCGGTGCCGCTCACACGAAATCGTGTGATATAGCGCCAACGTTAAGGAGCCACTCACGCGCCAGCGCGTGATGTAGGGTGTTCTCCAATAGCCAGTCACGCGCTTGCGCGGGAAAATCTTTCACTGATTCTTTGTTATAAAACGGAAATCGGCTTCTGGGCCACTTCTACAGCGCGGCATTAACTCTCATCACATCTTCATGGAAGCGGCAGCGAACGTGTTAATAACGAATTCTACCAACTAACCACTGGGCTATTAGTATTTTACATATATTTGTAATTTTTTAGTAATGTAAATAAGTTATCTAAAAAATCTCCCCTCTTCTAAAAATAAATTTAAAAAAAATGGAGCTTTAATATCTAAAGTCTAAAATCTTAATAATCTATTGCTTTTTAAAAATATTTTCTTGATTTAGCTCTTACTTTATTGTAACAAAAAATAATCGATGAAGAACTCTTCTTGTTTACTTTTCATTTTTGTGCACTATTTATAAATCTTTAATATTGTAGATTATCAGTCGTTTGGTAACCCTCTCCCCTTCCTTTAAATATTAAATAAAATATGGTTATCTTTGTCTCCTATTTGTAATCGCAAAATTTAATTTTTTTTAAATGTCTTCATCTTTTTACTCCTTTAACATTTTATTATAACAGCAGTTAACCACTTGAAATCTTCCCTCAGCCCAAGATTTTTATACTTGGTACCAGTGTTGAATTCAGCTGCTGGCCCGGGGGAGACATTTCCCCCAGAGCAATGAAATATCCCCCCCCCGGAAAATTTGAGATTTTAGGTTTTCATTACTCAAAAAGTGCAATTCCTCCCACCCTGGAACTCTTTAATGTCCCCCCCACAGCCACAGAATTCCCCTTCGGAGAAAAGTGTCCGAATTCAACATTGCTTGGTACATCTTTTATATTCTGATAATTTCATAGATTTAAACGCGTAGCTCAATTATATGTCTGTTAAATTTTGATTTTTTTTATATAATTTTAGAGGAAGTTTTATATTTTTTTAAGGAATATTAGCCGTAAGAAAATGATGATGAAACCTTCGTTTTAAGAGCAAAATATAGCATGGAACATATTTTTTCAATTTATCTTTTCAAGTTTGTTTTTAAAACCATGTAAGGTACCCTGGGGTAATAACGCCACGTTAAGGTTCTACCAATTTTAACGGCTTAGTTTTAGATTGTATTTTTCAAACAAATATAGGATCTGATATAGCAACTCATTGACTATCTATATAAAATAAAATAATTTAACAGATATGTATTCATAAAATGTAATGGCGTTTTTTCTTGACCAATGCTATTTGGCGTTATTACCCACCTATATGGGTAATAACGCCATGCAAACAAAACTATGAAATAAGATGGAATAATTGCATGTAGATAGCCCAATTCTAAAAATACAAACTCTACAAACTTAGAAATTGTCAAATTGCATTCTAAGCTATTGAAAATGTTCAATTTTATGTGAAAGTGTATGGAAAATAAAGGTGTGATTTGGGAGGGGGGGATGAGGCAAAAGAATATCAGACGGTGAGCTTCTTTTTGCTTAAAAAGGACCGCTTAAATAGAAATATGAGAAACATTGCACAGTTTTAACTGTGTTTATTTGAATCAGTATTTAGGATGTAGCTCGGCCACTGTAGGGAATCAACCGGGGTATTAATGTAAATGATTGGCGTTATTACCCCGGTATAGTTATTGCGCAGTGCATTTTAAATTACAAATTATCTCGAGAAGATATCCAAAATCTTCAACAATATTTTAAAAGTACATGAAATGCACTACAAATTTATGTAATTAACAAAGTATTTCCGGATAAAAAGATAGTCTTCACATCACAACACGTATCTCGCAAATTTTAGATCAAGCGTTAATTTTAGTTGTTTGTAAAAACAATAAGACCTAAAAATGAAACAAATTAACTTGAAGCTGTTTTTTGCGATTTATATGACTCAAAACCCTTCTGCGCAGAGCACATGGGTGTCATTTACCTGATTATTTCATAATTATGCAAAATATAAGCACTTGGCGTTATTACCCCGCCTGGCGTTATTACCCCAGGGTACCTTATAATCAGTGAACTCAAATGAACTTTTCAAACAAATTCCCTTTGAATGATTTTTTTTGCTATTTTGCTGCCTAAAAAAATTAAATTGTTCGATTACAAATGTGTTAAATTTGTGTGTTTTTAATATTATTAATTGAATTATTCATACAGGAAATATTAATTTCGTTATGGGAAATTAGTCAGAAATAAATATTGAAGAAATTTTGTTGTTTTATGTACAAAATGTTTGTATACTGAAGCCGGCACGTGATAAGATAAATTACGAAGAATCGTACTTGAAAATTATTTTAAAAAACATAATATACCGGCTATTTAAAATAGTTTATAAACAAATATAATTTAAAAATGGATTGTTTCCATATGACGTTCTAAAAATTGAAGGTGTGCAATGTTTAGACGTTTAAAAATTAGCAGTAGCAAAAATTCCAAATCCAGTATTTCATTTCAAATTGTTACCATTCGCAAGAGGATGTCAGTGTTATGCACAGATGTTTGTCCTTGATAATATAGATTTGTTTTTACATCAAAATCTTCAGTTAGTTATTTTGCTTTTCGAAATAGAAGTTTTTTACCCTTAAATCCGCTTATACCTGAACCAAACAAATACTAAATTGTTGGCTAAAAAAGTTAGCATATAATATTAAAATTTCAAAACTATAGTGTATAAAATTAAGTGTAGGGGGGGGGGGATAGGAAAGATTGGACAATTTTTACAAAAATATTTTTTACCGATTAGGTTTCGCAAATATAAAGGGGAAAATTTCAGAATAACATTTTTAAACATTTTAACACACTTTAAACTTATAAATTTGTTGATTCTAAATAAAATTTTAGACTAATAAATAAATTAATTTAATAAGAAAGTCCCATCCCTCCCTCACGTAAGGGCGGAATGGGAAATGTTTTTATAATGAAAATTCATATTTAATTTTCAATAATGTGGTAGAAAGAAATGGCAGATTTAGTGTGATATTGTCGTTTCTAGGGTTTGTTGTAAATTACAACAATTATTTTATGGTAAATTCTGTTTTGTGAAAATTAAATCTAACGTAAAATATTCTTTTATACTGCTAGTGCCACCAGTTGATTTTAAAGGATGTACAATAATGGATAAAGGTACATACAAATAATATACTGACATACAAACATTAAATACAATAAATTCAACTGAAGTGAAAAATTAATCAGAGCCAGGAATCGAACCCACGACCACAACATTCAAGCTGTTGCTCTATTCACTTTCCGGCCGATGCCTGAGTTTGCAAGTTGTCCCGTCATCCTAGGCTGTCTAAATTATGGAAGATAACTTTATCAAACTTTGTTTATTAGTGAGAAACTGAAGTCTCGACCATCGACTGAAGTAGCTTAGTGGATAGAGCAACAACCTGGAATGTTTGGTATCGGGTTCGATTCCTGGCTCTGGCTAATTTTTCACTCTAGTTGGGTTTATTTTATTTAATGTTTGTGTGTGAGTACATTATTTGCATGTACTTTTTTTTATAATTTTGAAGCATTTGTAAAGTTCCTTTATTCAATACGAATAAATATTTTTTTTATAATATCAAATTTATTATAAATTTTATTAAATGTTTCTTTACTTTTCATGTTAAAATATAACTTTCTTTTATAGATGAATGAGAAAACTGAAGTTCAATATAAAAACAGCGCGAGCTTCCCTGACGCTGAAAAATAGATAAAGTCAGATGAGGAAAAGGAACCATTGTCTAAGAGAAAAATTCCTCGACATGCCTCACTCGGACCTTCTAATATGTTCTACAGCCCTGAAATTTTCAAATATTTAAAAATAATATCAGTTTATCGATCATTTTCTAACACTATCTGAACAAGCATATAAGTTGATTATTGATATTTGAAGAAAATATGTTTCCAAAAATACTATCAATAAGTATGATTTTCATAGGTATTTCTATAAACTCTAGTTATGTAATATTTGTAAAATATGAGTCATATCAAAAATGTATATGTAAATCATTTTTATTATGTAGAATGTGATAAATCGTTATTTGGAAATGAAATTTATTCATATTTCATTGTATTATGTCATTTAATCATATCGCATTTATTGGATGTACATGTATGCATATAACATTTATAATAAAAATGACTATTCATAATATTTTCCAAATCATTATATACATTTCTATTTGTTTTAATTCTTATTTCCATACATTTTCTGCTTTTAGAAAGTCTTCTTAGCCATCTCTAGTGCTTATAGCATACTGATAAGAACTAAAAAAATTTTAAACCTGCCCATAATGACTGTTGATATGCTTAATATGGATTTTTGCGTACATATGTTAATGTGTGTACATAATCTCTGTTATATGCAATTTTTTGAGTTAGATATTCAAATTCCAGAGCTGAATTAACCACAGCTGAATCCTACTAAATTCATGCATTTAGATCCATTATTCCGGATCTTTAAGCCAGTTGAGAGTTTTAAAATTGTGGTCCTATGAATAATTAAATTTTCCTTTTCACTATTTCAATATAAAACATAACTCCATGGCTGCCAACTACTACGCCTATTTAAAGACGAATAAACATATCAGAAACAGAAATTTTAGTAGATATTAACGATACGGAGTGCAATACATAACATTGAATATATTTAGTATACATTTTACTAAAACTTTTTTGTGGTTCCAATCATGTTTATGTGATTTAAATAGGCGTAGAAGTTGGCAGTTCTGTAACTCTCAAGCAAAAAAATTATTAGAAAATGTCTAGTGTATTAAGTGTAGATAGTGCAAGAAATTTGTAAGGAGAAAATCGAGGAAAAAGACAATAAAATATATAAAAGGAAGAAAGTTCCTTGTGATTAGTGAGAACTATACGGAATATTCAGCAAAAAATAGAATAATAGGTTAAAAAAAGATATTTTCTTAAATATGGCATTCAGGTAAAGACATTTTTTTTTACAGATTTTACATTTTTTTAGCTATTGAACCAGTTATTTTATAGTGTTTCAAATATATGTATAATAAGACACTCATTAATGAAATCCTCATGACCTTGGAATTGAACAAAATAATTTAACAAGATTGAACAAGACAACTGTATTTCCATTTCTAGTTTAAAAGCAGATTGACATTAAAAAAAAAAAAAAACCGTTGCAGTTTCTCATAATATACAGGTTTTCAAATCATGAATTGGATTAGATGATGCACAATGCTTACTTATACAAATAGAATATTGTCTTTAAAAGTTGCAAATTTAATTTGTCTCAACTACATCAGTATATGTTTTTTTAATTTAGGCATATTTTATAAACTTACTACTTATATTTTATTTATATTGTTTTTATTGACTTTTTTTAGTTTAACTGAAAATCGTAAGATCTCCTCCAGATTATCTGCTCATTTAATGTTATTACAATGCTAATTTAATATAAAAAATGAATTTGTATCTATTTAAATATCTACAGTGAAACTTCAGTGAGTTTTCTCACGCCTAACATACATTAAGAGGGAATACGGCAATTGCTGTGATATTACTGAAACACATGTCAGACCATATTGCTTATTTTGTAAAAAAATATTTTGATACATGAGGAAAACTCCACTGTGGGTATTTAAAACTATAAAAATTCCACTTCATATTGAAAAAATACTATAACAACTCCAATTAATATAAGTATTAGAATACAAAAAACAATTAGTTAAAATCTTTTTGGAATAGTGCTTAAAAACTATTAGTAATACTACTTCAAAAATTTTAAGTTAGTTACAAATATGTTTTGGAAAGTGTAAATATTTGGAAACAATGCTAAGAAAACATTAGCAAATTTAGTGCATTAACTCTTGTACTGTTGTAAAGAACTTTTTGGCGATAATACAAAAAAATGTTTTAGATACAATATATAATAAATTTTTGTAATTTTTTTCTCTGTACCTTAATAAAGTTATATTTCTAATGATTTTTAGTACAGTTACAAGGGATTTTTTAGTATATTAGCTTAGAATTCTTTGTGGATTTGTAAAGGATTTTATAATGCATTTATTATTTTGAATGCATACTAAGTATTTTATCTATTTTATCCAAAAAAATTCAAATTTTATTAAGGATATTTGATAAAGTACATAAAACACTTAGGGTGCATTACTAAATAAAAATAGTAAATGTACTTTAAAGTCCTTCACAAACTCACAAAATTTCTTAGCAACTGTACAAAGAAAATCCCTTGTAAGTGTACTAAAAATCATTAGAAAACCTACAAAATATTTTTTAGAAAACACCCTTCAAATTAGTTAGCACGTTTACTAAATAACCCTTAGTAAATTTACCAAAAAGTATTTAGTAAACTCTCTAAAAAATCACTAGTAAGTATACTAAACAATATTTAGTACCTTTACAAAAACTAATTTGAGAAACTCCTTTAAAAATCCTAAGTAAATCAACTAAACAATCCGTAGTAAGTTTACAAAGAGTTTTTTGGAAAGCTCCCTAAAAAATCTTTACTACGTTAACAACATAATCATTGGTAAATTTACTAAACATTATTTACTAAACTCCCTAAAAGATCATTAGTAAGTTTACTAAACAATATTTAGAAAACTTATAGAAGTTTCTTTGGAAACCTCCCTAACAAATCGTTAGTAAGTTTACTAAACAATATTTAGTATGAGTTACTTAAGAAACTTTAGTAATTTTAAGTGATTTTCTTTGGTTGAGGTTACATAAAAAGTTCTAGGCATCCCAGTTTCCAAGAAAATTCTTAGTAACCTTACAGAAATTTTTTTACAGTGTAGTACATATTTTTATTTTTAGCAAGTTACAAAAGTATCTTTTGAGGGAAAGGTAAATTTAGAAGAACAGGAGGCTCATAATCTGAAAAATGGTGTACAATAAAATCCTCTACGACAGAATAACATAAAAAAGAAAAAATGTATTACTGACAAGTTCCCTTCTTAGTAAGTGTAACTGTATTACATATCTTTTTTTGCGTATTACTACATTAATTTTGCATGGTCAACACGTTTTTTGCTTAAAACAATACTCTTTTAGACAGATAGGCTCTTTTTCAATCTTTTTACAATATTTTAATTTACCTATGTTTTAGTAAGCATAAAAATCTACAATTATTTAAAAAGAAAAAAAAAAATTGTACAATAATGGCGATCTAAAAATGTTTGCATTTTGAGAAAAAAATTTTTGGACCAGACCTTATTTTACTGACCTTTAAACGGACCACGGCACACGGAGAGGATAATTTTCATACGGGCTGTGTCAAAAATAGAAATGAAAATTTGGACCGTAAAGACTACGAATAAAACAATGAAATTCTGTACAGAACAAAAAGTTAAGCCCGACCCGGCCCGAACCTTTAGAAAAAAGTTTGGCCCGGGCACGAAAATAGGCCTCAGTTCAACCTGCACGCCGGGTCGGGCTCGGTTCTCGGGCTGACCCGTGCAAATGCCCGTGGTCACAGGCATTTACAACCATATGTCACTTACGGGGTCTAAATTTATTAAAAACTCCTCCTCGTGAGCGCAAGGTGGAGAGAGATGCACGGGAGGTGCATAAAATTAGTAAATGATTACAGGTTTTTCAAGCAATAACGGTCTCGGGTAAGTTTAAGAAAATGTCCCCCTTGAGGGTAAATTAAAGGGAGAAAAACCGGAGGTGGAGAACATCAATAACTGGTCAATGGCCTTTCCAGCCATATGTCACATGAAGCGCCTCGATCTAAATTTATAAAAACGCCCTCACCAAGGGGGGCGAAGCGGGGGGGCAGTGCGGGAGCTTGAGGTTAAAGGTGGATGGAGGGGCTTAGGAGCTGCATTATATAAATCAGTGGTCACAGGCTTTTAACAATATGTCACATGAGGGCTCTCGGCTAAAGTTAAAAAAGTGTCCTCGTCAGGTGAAAGGAGGAGAAGGAGCACTGGAGATGTATAGCATGCGTATGTGGTCACAGGCCTTTCCATCGATATGATACATGAGGGGTTTTGGCTAAATTTGTAAAACTGCCCCCGAATGGGGCAAAGTTGGAGGAGGGAAGCGGGAGATGCATAACATGAGTAAGCGGTCACAGATCTTTTCAAGACTATGTCATATTAGGGGTTTCGGCTAAATTTAGAAAACTGCCCCCACTTCCTCCAAAGGAGCGAAGTTGGAGGAAGTAGATCGGAGGTACATAAGATCAACAAGTGATCAGAGGTCTGATTTCAACCTTTTTAAATTTCAAATATTATGAATGTTATTTACTGGACGGTTCCGTTAAAAAATTCGATCTAATGGGAACACGAAAATGTTCAAAAACTGCCCCGCCATGGGAGCTAAATTGGGAAGGGAGAAAGAAAATTTTATAATATGAAAGAGTAATTTGAGAGCTTCTCGATGATGTAGCAGATGACGTATCCAAAAAGGTTAGAAATTTTCACTCCCACCGCTCCAGTGGCTCCCCCGAATTCATGCAGCGCGCACTTTATTTATTTATTTTATTTTATTTGGTACTTCTAGGTTATCCCGTCGACCAATTTCGCCAAATTATACAAATCGCCAAAATAATAGCCAAATTATACATAGGGTAACATCCCCAGTAATTGGCACATTAAGAATTTGTCGTTAAACTTACTTAAATTTTCATTACAAAGAAATAAGCTATTTACATGGAAATATTTTTAAATCAAAGAATGCATATCTATGCATCTATTTTGCCCACTAAAAGCAAAAAAAAAAAAAAAAAAAAAAAAAAAAAAAAAAAAAAAAAATTGAAAAAGTATTTTTATAAAAATATATTTATGAAAAGTTGCTGAAATCACCAGTAATTGGCACCTAGAGCACCAATGTATGATACCTTGTGATCCAGTAATTGGCATATGTTTATGTTAAAAAAAACTTTACATTTTGCATTGGGTTTAATCGCTTTAAATTAATTTACTGTAGATGAAGATGCCATATTTCAGGTTTTTGAGCGTAAGAAATCAGCATATTAGTCTGAAAAATGAACACTTTAAAACAATACAATATACTTACATTAATACCCAGTAATTGTCATGCTGTCCCCAGTAATTGTCATATGAAGCTTTAATGGATTCCGATTACCGATAAAATTTATATTTTCAAATAAAAACAAATGATAAACAAAATTAGTCTATAATTTTAAAAGTACTTCCAAAATAAATGGTTTAATCTCAAATTCCTTGCGAATTCCTTGTAATTGGAATAGGTGTCAATTACTTGTAACTTGCAAAATTGAAGCACCATTAATTGGCAACTACCATTCATTCAGAAATCCAAATATTTGTGTCGAAAATACTTTTGCACAATTAAAGTAACCCTTTTTAACTAAACAAAACTGTTGTCAATTAAAATTTAAAATATATTATAAATCAGATAATAATGAATTGAAAAGCATGCCTTCCTTAAGCCAAAGAAGAAGAATTTGCAACAAAATGGCTAGTTTGATACAAGCCATACTTGTTTCTCTTTCCTAGGCTCTATTGTCATCTTGTAAAATAAATCAAAGTTATAATCTTTAACGTAAATGAGCATATAACTGATATATGGTCTTGAATTTTTAAAAGACTGGATCTAAATCTTTTCTTAGGACATGTTTGTAAAATGTGCCAATCACTGGTGCATGCCAATTACTGGGGGTGTTACCCTATTAACTTAATTTTTATTTTAAATAACGAAAAAAAAATAATTAGTAGAATATTAATCCTTCTATAGTAAAAAAAACTAGCCTTAAAAGGAATGACTCCTAGAATGATGCTGATGTGTAAGATAAAATAACGAATCCGGGCGGACCACTCCTTCCTAACAGACAAATCAGGAAAGGGCTCCGTCTATGCATCGCAGTATGGGTTACAATAAAGAGGGAAAGGTTACCCTCGCCAACAATCGCCCAGTTTGTCGCCAATGTGGCGATATATCGCCAAATTTGGCGACCAAAATTAGTCGTCAAAAGTGACGCCAACTTGGCGATAACTGTAATATTTCGCCAAATTTTTAATTTCTTTACAACATCAATCGTGTGAGACATCATTTGAGAGATCTGCAACTGCTTATTCATATTATGGATGTCTTATGTGTCACCCCCCACTCTGCCCCCAGGGGCCACATTTTTAATTTCTTTACAACACCAGTCGTGTGACACATGATTTGAAAGGTCTGCAACTGCTTATACATATTATGGATGTCTTCTGTGTCACCCCCACACTCTGCTTTCCACATGGGGGCACATTTTAAATTTCTTTACAACACCAGTTGTGTGACACATCATTTGAAAGGTCTGCAACTGCTTATTCATATTATGGACGTCTTGTGTGTCAACTCCCCACTCTGTTTCCCAGGGGGGTCACATTTTTAATTTCTTTACAACACCAGTTGTGTGACACATCATTTGAAAGATCTGCAACTGCTTATTCATATTATGGATGTCTTGTGTGTCACCCCCCCTCTGCCCCCCAGGGGAAGCACATTTTTAATTTTTTTACAACACCAGTCGTATGACACATCATTTGAAAGGTCTGCAACTTCTTACTCATACCATGGGGTATTGGCGAGCGCAGCAAGCAGGGATAGCCTACAACTTGGAATAGCGAAGCGAATACGCGGGGGGTTGGCGAGCGTAGCGAGCAGGGGGGCTGAGCCCCCCTAGTAAAAATACAAATAAAAAGTCGAAATAAAAATCACTTAATGACATTTTAAACACGTGAATCGTATTTAATGTCATTCAATGTGACATTCACGATCATCCATTATTGGAATTTAATCTTATAGTTTGGCGATAATTTTTTGGTCGACGGGTTAACCTAGAAGTACCTTTTATTTTATTTTTGATAAGTAGTATTTATCGGAGGGCCCAATCAAAAAACCACACCTAAAATGATATGTATTGTACAAATTGCTACGATTTTAAAAATGTGTTCGTCCCCTCTTCACCCTCTCTTTGAAAATTTTTTTGATAAATAAAATTTATCGGGTTGTACCCAGTATGTGACAGCTTGATAGGGCTACAATACGAGAAATTTTGAAAATTAGGACTTCATTTCACAGATCATTGGGGGCTGTGCAAATATAACGTTATCAACTTTTTGGTATTTTTGGACCCACTCCCCGCCTTCGAAATCATGTTATCATCCCTCGAAAGCCCCTCTCTCCCGTTAATAACATCATTATCAAAGTGTATTTTTTTTTATTTCTAGGATTTTTCTTTTATTAGAAACGATATACAAAACTGGTTACATTTAAATTTTGAATACTTTTCTGATTCAAATGAAGATCAGATAATAAAATATCATTTTGCATTTGAAAAAGCTTCATATCATATAACACTTAAAGGAAATAGTTATTATTTAAAAGTATTTTATAATGGCGTTCTGTTATATAATACATTCAACAATAATGAGTAACAATAACTCAACAATAAGGACTGCTGCACTTGCCCAAACCGGAGGAGAGGTGAGGGGCAGATAGAAATTCTTATTAGCAAAATGAATGAGCAACATTAGTTCTCTTTTCCTTTTGTTTATTTGTAAACACAAGCTTCATTTCAAATGCGCTTCAACTATAATTTCTCAAATCGTGAATACACTATATGGCCAAGGGTGTCCGGCCACTTGCGATTTTTGACGTTTGTTAAATATCTAGAAAAAACAGGAGGAAATATTCTCCAGGTATGTA
Source organism: Maratus speculifer (assembly GCA_964019185.1). NCBI lineage: Eukaryota > Metazoa > Arthropoda > Arachnida > Araneae > Salticidae > Maratus > Maratus speculifer. The sequence continues at coordinate 41,733,504 of OZ025293.1, forward strand.
AACAAGTACAGGTCATGTATTTCCGTGAAGATTTTTTCCTCGAAATCCTTTAAGGGATCGCCAACAAATTTTAAAAGAACGGGGATTTTTTGGATAACCTCTTAAAAACTAACGTAACTAAAGCTTTCACACTGCAGATTATGATTAAGTGACGTACTTTAATAAACTGTTTTCATTTTTATGAGGGCAGCAAGTATATTGGAAGAGAAATTAAGATTTTTATAAAAACAGTCCCAAATTTCGACAAGTTTTTTCCTTATAATTTACAGAGTTCTTAATATAAAAAAATGTTCTTTTCAGAAAATATGACAAATAAAATTAAACACAAAACCCTGTATTTAAAATTAAAAAATAATTAAAGTTGTATGAAAAATGAATAGGTTTATTAAATAATATTTCACTACTCATGTGTGAACGCAATCAAAATATAATTTGCATAATATGTTAGCTAAATGTATGTAGCAACTTTTTGAAAAAAGTCTTGAAACCATAGTTAGGAAATTCTAAAAATTATCATCGATAGAATAAGCTCAAAATCCGTTATTCCCAAAATGTAACAAAACAGATTTGGGGCTCTATCCGTATATCCATAGATTAGTATCAATAAAGCATAGACAATATTGCACGTACTACTCTGTTTGGACACAACCCCTCATCTTTTTTTGTTTCATTTTGGAAATAATGGATTTTGAGCTTATTTTATCGACCATAATTTCCAGACTTTTTAAGCTATGTTTTTGAGACAGTCACAAAAGTTGCTCTATGCATTTAGCTAACACATTATGAAAATTACTTTTTGATTACATTTACGCATTCGCAGTGAAACATTATTTAGTAAAACTACTCATTTTTCATACAATTTTTATTATTTTTTTATTCTGATTACAGAGTATTATGTAAAATATTATTTCTCATATGTTCTGAAAAGAATATTTTTTTTTTTTTTTTACATTAAGAACTTTACAAATCTTAAAACTTAAATAATAAATTGATAAATTAAAACTTTGGCAAAATTTGGGGCTGTTTTCATAAAAAACTTAATTTCTCTTCGAGTATACTTGCCATCCTCAGAAAAAATTAATACAGTTTATTACAATAAGCTACTTAATGATAATCTGTAGTTCAAACGCTTTTGCCACCTTAGTTTTGACAGAGATCCCAAAGTTCTTTATCCTCCGTTCTCTTTCAATTAGTTGACGGTCCCCTATGGGATTTCAAGAAAAAATCTTTGCGTAAATATGACCTGTACTGATTTTTTTTTTACGTATCTGAAATTTTACACTAATTTCTCATGTATTTTTCTAGATATTTAACAAAACGTCTAAAATTGCAAGTGGCCGGTCATCTTTGACCATATAGTGTATACGCATATGAAGAAGAATAGGAATGTGAAACGTTGGGGTATTCCATATTTTAGAATTAAATAATTTTATAATAATTTAGTGATTTTAATTATAACATAGTATTTTCATAAAAATAAACAGCAGGTATTAAGAAAAATTGTAGTCAGCTGTGCAATCCCAAAAGTTTCTTCTATGTTATGCATATCAATACTTACTGAGAAATGCAGCATAGCAACGCCACCGATTTGGTGGTTTAAACAAAAAACTACTCACCAACAACATATGTCAACTTATTACTGAATCTGAAGTTTGCTGAAAATCCGGACGTTAGTTTTTGAGATAGAGCTATTGCAAAATCTAAAAAATAAATCTGCAAAACAGCACCACGTGTTGGGTAATGTACACCAAAACTAATCAGGATATTTTTTTTCAGTTACTAATTGAATCTGAAGTTTGATGAAAATCCATGCATTAGTTTTTGAGATACATTTATTGTTAAATCGTGAAAAATGTAGCATAGCAGCGCTATCTGTAGGGCGATTTACACCAAATACTAAACAACACTTCTGGGGAGTGACTGAATCTGAAGTATTTGAAAATTTCGTGCATTAGATAGAGCTATTGTGATGATCAGAAATAATGCATCATGGCAGCTCCACCTGTTGAGCGATTTGCACCAAAACGTCATCAGCTCCATTGTATATCAAGTAGTAATTAAAGTTTTATGAAAATACATGTACTGGTTTTTGAGATACGGCTATTGTAGAAATTGGAAGTAATGCAGCATAACAGTGGAAATTGTTGAGAGATACACTCAAAAAACTAATCAAATCTAGTTTATATCAACGTTTGACATAATCTAAAGTTTTCTGAAATTCCGTGCATTAGTTCTTGAGACAGTGCTAATGCAATAAAAACTAATAAAGCACTATGGCAACGCCACCTATTGAACGATTTGCACCAAAACGTAATCAAGACCATGTTATATCAAGTACTAACTAAATCTAATGTTTTATGAAAATCCATGCACTAGTTCTTGAAATATGGTTACTGTGGAAATTGTGAATAAAGCAGAATATCAGCGCTACTTGTTGAACGATATGCACCAAAAACTAATCAGATCTAGTTTATATCAAGGTCTAACATAATTAGGGCCGTAGCTAAGGGGGCGCTATGGGTGGCTCAGCCCCTCTGGAAAAGATTCCAAGGTCACTAAACGAATCTCTGTTCCGAAAATTCAAATGAAATTCTGTTTAAAAATGTAATTTAGTTTTGAGACTTTTTCACAGTTTTGCAGAATTACAAAATGGTATCTAAAATAAGTGTTTTAACATTCCCTCATCCTATTTGTACATATGAAGCTGACATGATGTTTAATTTTGCACCAGTTATATACTCAAAATTTTCATCATCATATACTTTTCTTAATATAAAAGGATATTAGTCCAACAGTTTAATAAGAAACATACTGCATACAGTGTGAATATGCATTAATTTATCTTTCTGCGTCAGAGAGAGAAAAAAAAATTATGCCCCCCTACATTCTCTTAAGCCTCCCCCCCCCCTATTGTTCACATCTAGCTACGGCTCTGAACAGAATCCAAAGTTTTGTGAAATTTCGTGCGTTAATTCTTGAGATAGAGCGCACACAAATTTTTTCTCACACCATAATAATTTTTCTCACAGACAGACATTTTGTAAAAATATGTTTTTGGGATTCTCTGATCACTAAAACGTGTAAATCCGTCGAAAACCGGATTTCGGAAATTTTCACCAATTCAATACTTTCCTCTTGTAAAGATGGAAGAAAGTAAAAACAAGTCGTTGGGGGCAACCGGAATACTTACTCATCATGAATATCTATACTAATAAAATAACAAATCTGTCTAACTACTGCACGTACGATGTTCAATTTTTTGTGAAGATTGTCCAAGTCCTTTCCTAATGCATTTGACCCTCAGAATTTTAAAATTCTAATAATTAGTTGAGAAATTAATTAAAATTCCCAAATTAGAAAAAAGGAAAAGTACTGATAATTCAATAAGAGCATTGATTTTTATCAAATCCCAGAATATTTCTTCGAAAACTCAAAGAAAAGGAAAAGGGTTAATATAAATACAGGGTTGCCATGGCGATGAATGTACTAGGCTTTTAAATAAAGGGCTGTATTTTAAGTTCTTCTGGGCCTAAAAACTCAAAAATTAAACGGCTACATGCAGAAAAAATTACCCTTTCAGAAATTCTAAAAATTATTTTCATACTCCTGTAAATAGTTGAAAAATACGTAAAAATCCACTTATAAAATTTCATTTTATTTCCATTCAAAGAAACAGAATCTCGATAAATCTTTTTAAACGAGGGCAGGTATTTTGGAATGCAGACAGCTGGGCGTCAGATAGTAGTGGCATTTTTAGACGACCTGTAAATATTTTCGAATGTTAAATTTATAAATTAATTTTTACCAATTCAGATGAAGAATTTTTCGCTGATTTTAAATATGTAAATTTCTTCGCTGTCGCTTAATTACAACCTTATATATTAATTATTAATTCGTTACTTGGATGATTTTCTCTATTTAAAATAAGTTTTTCGAAACCACAAATGATTTTTAAATTATGATTTTTTGCTACGCTGCCGAATTTTTAAAACTACACCATTTAGAGATTTTAAAGTTATGCATCGAGCAATATCTTTAAACGATGTTTAATAATACCTAAATTTATAAGAATCCATTTTTTTTTATAAAAAAGTCGATTTAAAAAAAATTAAAATTAAAAAACAAAAAACCTCAGAAAACCTTTTGGAGCTTTCAGATAAATATTATAACTTAAACTAAATATTTTAAAGAGTATCAAACATCAAATATAGGGCGAGAGAATTTTTTAGAGGGAGCGGTCAAATATTTAAAATGATATCTTTTTTTACCATTTCAAATGCGGACTTTTCACTAAGCACTGAGATAAATGTTACTTATTAAATATAAAACTTGCAGGTAGTTTAAACCACATAATATAGATTTTAAAGAGTAGGGGACGTCAAATTATGTGCAGGAGAGAGGGGGGGTGATTATTATTTTAGGGAGAGCGTGATCAAATATTTAAAACCGTACCATTTTAGATACGAATTTTTCAGAGCTCTGGGATAAATAATACTTGGTTAATATGAAATTTTAAAAGTGTACTTACTCCTATTTTGGAATAATAATTTCATCAAATATCTTTCTTAAGTTTACAAACAGTTTTGTTAAGAAAAGACTTCGCCCCCTGGTTCTGGAATATGAAACTAAAAGATTCCAGAACTCCCCCCCCCCTTTTTTTATTTTTGGCCGTGTGTGCGAAGCACTTCTGCTAAACGGCACCGTAGGCAGCCAGCATTCGTCTCGCGATTTTTTTTTTCCTTTGCGATTTTGTAGTATAAATTTCAAGTTTAATTAAGAATATTATTACAGGCCCGGACAATGCCGGGTGGCTCAGCTAGTACATAATATAATATATGAAAATAAAACATGTGCAAATTATTTATAAAATGTATTGCAATTCCAAAAAACAAATTTAAACGTATATTTAAATATTTTTAATATGCATAGTAATGCTCTATTAATTAATTGCTGATGAACCAATTTCGACAAATTATATAAAACGCCAACTTACTCAAGTAGTACCGAATTGCATAAAAGAAACATCCTTATAACTCCAAAAATTTTAATCATATTAATTCCCAATTAAAATATATTTTTAAATTGAAATTTGAATAAAATACAAGGTCATGAAAAATCGAAGAACGTGGAAAACAGGATTACAAATATCTCGGCAACTAATTATCCGATAGACTTCATTATTGCCTTTATGTCCACTTCTTAAAATAACAAATTTCGAAAAATTTTATATACCTTTCATCAGAACGAATTTTTCGAGAGTCCGAAACAGGGCTGTAGCCAGTAGTGAACAATAGGGAGGAGGGGGGGGGGGGTCAAAAGAATGTAATGGGGGCTCATCATTTTTTTTTCTCTCCCTCTGCCCCCAGAAAGATAAATTAGTGCATATTCACAATGTAGGTCCCAGCTAAAAATGAACTGCAGTTTTTTTTGTAGAAGTGAAGTGTTTTTGAGGTTTTTCTAAAATTTCTCTAGTCTTTCTGTAGTGCAATATCAACTATAAAATCACTTCAGTTATTTTGTAGTTAATTAAAGGTGATTTTGCAGTAATTTATTTTAAGCATTCTGTGCGCTATTAACTTTGAAAACACCGTAGTTTTTATAAAGTCATTTTATAATCAAAAATTAAAAAATATATAAGACTTTATAACCGTAGAATCACTGCAGTGAATTTGAAGTTATTATCCAACCATTAATTTAGAAGTACATTTCCGATGCATCTCTCGTATAACTGTAGTTATTGTCTGATAAATTCACAGAATTTAATCGGAGAAAAATAATTTCAAATATGCTTCAAAATCGAACTAGGGATTTCTTATCCCATCGAACACCACTTCCGTAGTAAAAAATTTGTTAGTTCCTACTTTGTTTTGTTACTTGGAAATTACAAGTTTTAATACATTAAAATCCATTTCTTTTTTTTAAATTCAGACATGGGCGTCCCTGTCTATGCTTCTTTCCTCCTAACTTAAAATTTTTAGTTCCTTTATTATTTTAAGCTGAGAAAAAAAAATTAATTTCACTAAATTACATTTCGAAATCCAGTGAGGGGTAGCGATACTACCTGTGCCCCCTGCATACAACGGAAATTTCTTATTTCCTTTATTTTAAGTTACTCTAAAAGAATAAATTTTGCGAGGTTTATCAAAATCAGAGAAAAAATATATTAAGTTTCAAAAGTTATGAGGGACAATGGGCCTTTCACTCACCAGCCCCTTAATGCGAAATTTCTTCTTACTTTTTATTGTAAATTTCTTGAAAATTATACATTTTACTTTGCTTTTGAAAATATCAAAAAAGAAAAATTTTGTTAATGTATATATATATTTTTTTTTAATTTAGGAAGGGGCAAATACTTTCCTCTACCTTCCTCTCCCTAACAGAAAATTCTTAGTTCTTATATTTTAAGCTAAAGATTGAATTTTAGTTTTTTTTCAAAAATCGGAGAAAAAAATTTGTTAAATTTCAAAATCGAGTGAGGGAAAATGGCTCATCTATTCCCCCACCCCTCACGAAAAATTCTTCTTTTCTTTATTTAAATCACACTAAAAGAATAAATTTTATTATGCTTTTGTAAATTGGAGGAAAAATTGCTAATTAAATTTCAAAATCCAGGGAGGGACAATGAGTCTACAAGCCCCTCCTTAATTGAAAATTTCTTTTTCTTTCTTTCTAAGTTACTCGAAAAATTTACATTAAATTTTTGAAAAAAAAAAAAAGAAATTTTATTTAATTAAATTTTAAAATCCAACGAGCTCCTCTGCTTCCTGCCCCCACACATCTCCATCTTCATAACTGAAAATTACTTGCAATTAATTTACTATTACTTCATTTTGAAATCGACATACAAATATTTGAATCATCAAATAATTTTTTTAATCGCTCTTTAAAATTATTATTTGATCTAAACTTAATGAATCGTAGAAAGAAAAAAATACTTCATCAGTTAATTGAAGTGTATTTTCTAATTACGTATTCATTTTAAAAGCACATCAAAGTTTCTTATTTCATGCAAATATTAAATTATTAAAAGTGTTTAAAATTATTTTACAAGTCATAAATATATTGAAAAATCTAGTCATTTTTTATATTAAAATTAAAAAAAATCAGAAATTTCCCTTTGTAAAAAATAATTTACCAAAGAAAAAAAAAATTAAATTAATATTCCTATTTTATTTTTAGGTAAAAATATTGATAAGTTAACAATCAAATATATCTACATAATCATTAAAACATATGCTACATTAAAAAATAAAAATGACATAAAATGAGTCCTTATTCTAATTCAAAGTTATTAATTATGAACTTCTTATTTTATAAAATTAATTTTTCCTTTTTACAAATATATATTTCTTAAATTAACACATTTAATTACATTATAATTCCTAAAAAAATTATATTTTCAGAAAAACCTCTAAAATCCGTTTATTTTTTTTAATTTGCAAGAAAGATTCAGAAATATTCCCCATTTAAAAAACTCACTACAAAAAAAAAAATAAATAAATAAATAAATAAAAATAAAAATAAAAATAAAAAAAAATAATAATATATATATATATATATATATATATATTATTTTTATTTAATTTTTTAATTAAAAAATGTTTTTAAATAACAAATTATTATTCTAACACAATATTATATTCTTATTTTATAAAATTAATTTATCCTTTTTACAAATACATATTTCTTAAATTAACACATTTAATTACATAATTCCTAAAAAAATTATATTATCAGAAAAACTTCTAAAATTTGTTTATTTTTTTTTATTTGCAAGAAAGATTCAGAAATATTCCCCATTTAAAAAACTCACTACCAATATATATATATATATATATTATTTTTATTTAATTTTTAATTTACAAATTTTTTATAAATAACAAATTATTATTCTAACACAATATTATATTCTTATTTTTTAAAATTAATTTTTCCTTTTTACAAATATATATTTCTTAAATTAACACATTTAATTACATTATAATTCCTAAAAAAAATTATATTGTCAGAAAAACCTCTAAAATTCGTTCATTTTTTTTAATTTGCAAGAAAGATTCAGAAATATTCCCTATTTAAAAATTTCATTACAAAAAAAAAAAAAAAAAAAAAAAAAAAAAAAAAAAAAAGAAAGAAAGAAAGAAAATATATATATATATTTAATTTTTAAATTAAAAAATGTTTATAAATAACAAATTATTATTCTAACACAATAATAAAAAATATGTTTTACCGTATCATTAAACGACATAAAATGAATTTTTATTCTAAGTAAAAAATATTAATTACCGACCCATAATTTATTAAAGTAAGTACTTCCATGTCAAAACTATATATTTTATAAAATTAACACAACGCATGTAATTACATTATAATTCATAATAAAAAAATTATTATTTTCGCAATTAGCCTAAAAATAAAATTATTTTATTAAATATTTACTGATTTTTAAATTCAGAAGAAAAACCAATTCATTTGCTTTAGCTAATTCGCTAAAGTATTTGCTTAATTCATTTAATATTAAATTGTTTTTAAAATACACGCCCACATAAACGAATTACAATAAATAAATAAATAATAAAATAAAAGCACTTTCAAACATCCAATTTTTCTGTCTGCCATTCAGCTTTTGCAAAAAATAACCTTTAATTGAAAAGCCTCCCCTTTATACCTCGCACAACAATAACCACACAAGTCTCAACGGGCAAATGGTCAAAGCGTGTCTCTCCTGTACCTGGGATCGTCAGTTCGAGTGCAACTGTTTCCACAGTCAAAATCTGCCTTTGAAATGTTAAAAAGCAAGCTTACCAGTATGGTCAATAGATGGCGCCAGCAGGGCCAAATTTTTTTGTGTGGGAGGGGCATTTAACTTCAAATTCACTGCAGAAAATGTGTAGTTATGAACTACACATTCACTGTAGTGATTTTGTAGTTGTTGACTCCGAAAAAACTGCAGTGATTTGTGCCAAATCACCACAGTTTCGCAACTGCATTTTCTTTGCAGTTTCACTAGAGTTCATTTTTAGCTGGGGTGCTATGTTTATTATTAAATTGTTTGTAATAACTTCATTTTATGCTAAGAAAAACATATGATGATGGAAAATTTGAGTGTATAACTAGTATATTAAACATCATGTTCCCTTCGTATGTGCAGATACGATAAATGGGTGTTGAAATACTTATTTTAGATACAATTTAGCAATTTTGCAAAACTGTGAAACGGTCCTCAAAACTAAATAAGATTTTTAAACAGCACTTCCTTGGAATTTTCGGTACAGAAATTCATTGAGTGGCCTTGGAATCTTTTCCAGGGGAGGGGGGATCAAAATATTTTAGAGGGGGGGCTGAGCCGCCCATAGTAAACCCTTAGCTACGGCCCTGATCCGAAAAAAATTGTTCCAGATAATCTAGGTCACTGATATTAAATAGGCTTTGCCCCATTCTTACATACTAACTACATACAAAATTTCAGGTCTCTGTCTCGATTTGTTCGAGAGATGGGGCGTTTAAAGACAGATAAACAGACGTACGGCAATTTTTTTTCTAAAAATTTTTTTTTCGGAATCTCCAGTGTCTAAAACGTGTAAATTCGTCAAAAAATCGATTTTCAAAACTATTGCAAGATTTACCCTATACTACGTATGATGAGTAAGTAAAATATAAACATATTATTTTGTACCAAAAATCATGTTGCAAATAAAAAGAGATAATTTTGAGTTAATCAACAATGATATCGATATCAAAAGACAACCCCTCTCTCCCCCTAAAACTATCTTAGGATATCATATGTCAGCCCCCCCCCCCGTTTCCTAAAATGATAACATTATATATGCATACCGCCTTGTCATGTCCATTTCTTTCTTTATCTCATTCCTCGCTAAACCGTTCTCGCTTTCTATCTTTTTTTTAATTTTGCAATCAAACCTGCAATACTAAGAATATAAACAAAAATTTCTACATATACCCAAATATAAACATGGAGTTAATAATATGCAAAGTAATTAAAGTACATAAATATTAGTACTTACCAATTCAGAAGAAAAGCAGCTGGATTTAGAAAATAAAAACTTCCATCTTCAACAAAATGGAGACGGTTTATGCAAGCACAATTAAAAACAACCTTCTTCTGTTCTATTTTCTGTTAAATCACGTGATACCTTCTTTAATCACACGTCGCTGGGCCTGCGTAGAACATTCAACGAATACTAGATTCCATATTTCTGAAAACTATCTGATTCAAATAGTTTATCTTTCTGATGTTAAAAAAAATTTTTCCATAACCGTTTAGATTCTTTTTCTGATCGTTCGTTTTCCGTATCGTAGTGGAAACTTTTCCTTTAGGAAGAAGATAATGGTTGATTTTTTTTCTGTTTGATGAATAATTTCATATTTTGTACAAAGAAATAAAAAAAATCTCTTTCATGGATAATATAATTAAAATATTTTTAGATGAAACACGCTTAATAAATGCAAAATAAAAGAAAAAAAATATTTTAATATATTTTTATTAGTTCTTTAGATTTTTCCTAAAATGAAATTTTTACTTATTCCATTTTGACGTTTGTATTTTTTTTGTGATAAAAACAAACAAGAAGCAAAATGTAGCAAACTAGAAAATTGTATCAATTTAGACGTCTGATATTCGAAATCCATTTGAAACATATTAATTAATTTCTTAATATTATGTTTGTTAGAATACGACTATAGGTGCTACGTATTTATATAATTACGAACGCACCTAAAAATTGAAATTGGACTACCATTAGAACGAATCCTGGATTTAAAAAGATACAAGAAAGCTGTTTACTCTCCTCTGTTGGAAGTCAGTTTAATTTAATATTCCGTGCTTAAAACTGTTCTGAAATCCTAACTGGCTACTTTCTTATATTTTTATAATATATTTTTTTTCTTAAACGCATGAATTTGGCAGACGATCTTATTCAAAAGCTTTGTGCTTGAACTGGTTTTCTTTTTCCCACTTTATTTTCGTTAAAGCAGATCTTAATGGTTTACTAACTAATCGTTTTTAACCGAATTTCCGAATGTGTCAGTGCTGAAAGGAAAAAAAAACTAATATCGCAAGATAATTATCTCTTTTAATTTAAGATGTGGTTCATTTAGTATGCAATTAAAAAATCTTCAATTACAAACCACATTAATAAGCATGACTGCAGATATCTTGTTTTTGTGTTTAAAATGACTCGGAAATATGCCATAAATTTTCTGGTGGTCGAACGGAGATTTTTCTTTTTGTTTCGTTTTGAGAACCGCATGAAGTTCTGCAGGCGCAATTTTCTAGTCCCAGAAGGTGCATTCCCTCTTTCCGAAATAAAGATTTATTTTTTAAAAAACATTGTTTTCTTTTACATCGGATTTGTCATTTTTAAAAGTGTCATAGAAATTCCGTTTGTATAATCATATTTCATAAGATGTAGAGTGATGTATATCGACGCAACAGTTTAAGCAAGTTTTGAGCACATGATTAGAAATGTCTGTTTTTCAAATTTGGCATCATTATGTCCTATATAATGTTCTAATCAATCTAAAATATCCGTTCAATAAAACAGAGAGCGAATGACTTTAATTTAGACTGTGGAGTATTTGTACACTATTTAAAAGTACGATAAACTTTCTCGACCACGTTTAATTTTTTTAGGACATTTTGAGTACCGTCACTAAAACAATGCGTAGATATTTTCTATAATTTCATGAAAAGATATTTCCTGAAAATACTAATATGGTACATATGTTAGAAGAGACCAATTAAAAATATCAGTAGTAAAACTTAATATTAATTTCAGTACTATTTATAAAATAAAATATTAAAAACTCGCGTTTGTAGTAGAATCTGAGACAGAGAGAACGATGGAAGGTGAAAGATAGCATTTTAAGATTTTGAAAGCTCCCTAAATACCTTTATCTTTGTGACAGAACAAAATATTATTGTTAGAGAATTTTTAATTCTGTGATATCCATTTGCAAATTTTGGCATGGAATTGAAATAGGCATTATTATTTGACTATACATGGCATTTGCATTTAAATTATACATGGCATTCATTATATTCATTTATATGATATTATTGATCATGCCATGGATCACTTGTAATATGGAAACAAGCAATGAGGTATTAAAAATATATGAATTTGTACATAAATTATACATTGAAATAGAAAATGAAAATATACTTTTATATCCCTATGTCCCTGAAAAAGTCACTAATTCCTAGAAAAATAGTTTACAGTTTTCTTCATCAAAATGTGCTTGCAATAAGTAAAAACATAAGAAAAAGTCAGTAGACATGTTCCGTATGCTGCTTGATTTTTAAATATTTAAATTTAAGATAATCACTTAAGTACGAGTATTAATCGCGCTCAGAGGGCTCCTACAATAACTACATGAATGTTTAACTCTATCATAGAAAACAAAAATCGTGGCTAAAGAATAATAAAATTTCGTGAACTATGCAGTGTAGCGTTGGGTATAGCTGTATTTACCAGAAAAGTAAGAATGGGCATGGGCCATTTCATACAAAATGAGCAAACGTTAAATAAAAGCCATGGCCTCATAATAACCGATTTTAATAAAATTTTATATATTCATTCAGATCATATTTAAATAGAGCTATACAAAATTCCTTAATAAAAATAAAATATTTCAATCAAAGCTAATAATCAATAATCTTTAAGCTTAATAATATTTAAGCAAATAATCAAAATTGGAATTTCAAGCATGTAGACAAAACTCGATTTTATGTCTTATTTTAATGTAAGTTTTGAATCTTAAATAAATTTCAAATCTATTATTTTGCATTTATTCACAAATAAATATGATCTACGTAAACGCCAAATTTCATTAAATCCTTGACGTGTCAGCCATACCACATTTGCCCATTTTGTATAAAATCATCCGTACACCATAAAAATTCCAAGACATGTGAATCCTAAATAATATCAAATATTGCTATTCTGTATAACTATTATTTTAATCTTATCCTATCTGTAATGAACTTAATTCGGTATATAATAAAAGTATTGCATATTTAAATTTTATTTGGCATTTCAAGAAACTGAATTCAGCGTAATAGTAAGATTTTCATTTTACAGTTTAGCAAAAAAAAAAACCTTCCTCAAAATTTAAGTTTGACATTATGCTAAGGGCGCTTCGAAAGGAGGTAATAAGTTGTAACACCACCTTGGACCGTGCTTCGATTTTTCAGATAGGTTTTTAATAAATTTTTAAAGACCTCGGATGCATATTGGGAGATCCGCTGAATGCAAACTATACTAATCTCTTAGCATTTATGTGATTGATTCTAATTAAACTAGTCTGTTTTTAAAGATTTGACGTTTCTTGCTTTCATACTGAAACTTGGCATTGCATTACACATAAATATATCATTGCAAGTTGCTTTCTAAGCTTTAAATGCCGATTGTACCTAGAGTACGCCACCTCTGTCATTATGTATCTCCAAACAGTCCGCGTCTTTAAGTATTAATATCTCAGGTAATTGCCGACGATTTTTTCGAGAATCCTTATCAAAAATGATTTTATGTTTCTACTGTGATAGATACCACAAGCGCTCATCAACACCTTATTTGAATGACAGCAAATCGAAATTTGTGTGTAATGGAAAAATGCCTTTTCCTAAAAAACTACGTGACTTAGGATAATAGCTATAGTTTTCCAGCAAAGTTTAAATTGACCTCTACTACTTCTAATTTTTTCATAATTTTGGTTTTAGTAAATTTGCAAATAAATGGGAAAGAGCACATTTGTGCACTACATTTTTAATTTAATATCCTAAATTAAAAGAAAGATATTTTTTAGTTCAGTGTTACGAAATTTTTCACACGATACCCATCACGATAAAAAAAAACTTTTTCACGTAATTTAACAAGACCCCCCCCCCCCTATATTTTTTCTAAATATATCTGTGAAGGTTTTATAATCTGTAAATATGTGGGTAATAGTTTTTATCACTTCATTCAGTTTGAACTTTCCTCGTTTCATAGTTTACGAGTAAAACGGCTGTGACAAACAAACAGACACAGGAGTCATCTTATAATGGTCTCATTTCCACTTTTGAAATGTGGAACCCTAAAAATATAACAAATGACACGCATCGACAAGAAGAATCATCAGTTACAAAAACTACGCTTTTCTATATATATATATACAGGGTGATTCATAAAAGATGGGCAGAACTTTAAGGGGTTATACTACACTTAAAGACAAATAATATTAAATAGGAGTCTAAGGGTCCCAGACGTATTCCCAAGGAGATAGGGGGCATTAAAGTTTAGGGTCCGAAATTTCAAATGATTATAAAAAATGGAAAAATTGGTCGATTCGTTTGCGGTTTTTGCAAAAAATTTTCTTTATGCCAATATTTTCTTGAAATAAAATTTTAAAGTTCAATTTCAAAAAATGCCGATAGGGGGCGATTTAGACTTTGGAGTAACAAACAACTATTTTTTAACGTTATTTTTTGTATTTCTTTAAATGATTTCGAAAGCTTAGACTTAAACTTAAATTTTGATCTAAAAATCTGAGTCCTAACGAGTAGTTAAGTAGCGTAAACTGAAATTTGAAATTTGAAACCCTTCTCCACCCAGAACAAAAATCAGTTATTCCCGATCTTTGTGTCGTAGATTAGGCTCTAACTACTGCCGCATTTTGCTAAAATTATTCTTTATGTCAGTATTTTCTTGAAAATAAATTTTAAAGAAAATTTTCAAAAAATTCCGATAGAGGGCGCTTTAGACTTTGGAGTAACGAACAACTATTTTATACCGTTATTTTTTGTGTCTCATTAAATGCTTTCTAAAGCTTAGACTTAAATTTTCAGCCCAAAATCTGAATCGTTAGACGTGGTTAAGTTTCTGGGGAGAGGGGTTTGAAATTTCTACTCCTGAGCACAGTTCAGTTTACCATGTCCACACATTGTGTGCTGTGATACGAGGTAAAAAGACACAAATTAGGATTATGTTACCAAAGCATATTTATTAACATGTAATTACAATAAATGTTCAAAATTGTGACCACCAGAGGTTATGCACGCAGAACAACGGCGAAGAATGGAACGGCGAACATTCGCGAAAACATCAGGCTTTTCGAGCACTTCCCCTACAGCGGCGGAAAGTCTGGCGACCAGTTCCTCGGTGGATTCAATGGGTGTCTCATACATAAGAGCCTTCAATTGTCCCCAAAAAAAGAAATCGAGGGGTGAAAGATCTGGCGAGCGAGCAGGCCAAGCAACAGGACCACCTCGATCAATCCATCTGTTCGGAAATGTGATGTCCAGATAGTTGCGGACGTCTCGTACGTAATGGGCTGGCGCTCCATCGTGCTGGAACCACATGACCCGCCGGATGCGTGGAGGAACAACGTTTAACAGGTCTGGCAGCACATGTTGCAGAAATGTGAGGTATGTTTTACCGTTGAGGCGTTCAGGAAGAAGGTACGGTCCGATTAGGTGGTCTCCGAGGATTCCTGCCCAAACATTGATGGAAAAGCGTCTCTGATGAGCATGTGGATACGTAGCATGTGGATTGACATCCGCCCATACATGTGCATTGTTTGTGTTAAATGTACCTTCACGTTTGAAGGTACATTCATCGGTGAAAAGCACAGTTCGTCCAAAATGTGGATTTAGCGCGTTCTGCTGCAGAAACCAGCGGGCGAATTCAATACGATTTGGATAATCCCCTGGAGACAGTTTCTGGACTCGTTGCACATGAAACGGGAGCAAATGTTCATCCTTCAGTACCCTCCAAGTCATGGACTGTGAGGTATCCACCTGCCTAGCCACTGTTCGTGTACTTGTACTTGGCTGCGCCGCTACTGCATCCAGAATGGCTTCTGCAACAACTACTGATTCGTCCTTTTTTGCACGACCTGCATTCGACCAGGAAGCGAGAAATGATCCCGTCTCACACAACTGTCTGTGCAAGCGCTCGAAAGTTTTGCGGTTAGGCAACCGCCTGTTGGGAAATCGCTCTCCGTACATTCGTTGTGCCTCTGCACCATTTCCATCTGCCGCTCCGTAAATTAAATGCATCTCAGCCTTTTCCTTATTCGTGAAGGGCACCATCTTCCGATTCATTACTACAGCGACTTACACTTGACTCACCGTTCAGTGGTTTTTATGCCTGAATCGTGTCGAAATTTTGCATACGTGTTCTTCTTCTTTCCCATTTGACATTTGCATACTTTCTGTCTCCTTCTTAACCCGGTGACTAGCGTCAGGAATGGAGCTTTAACGTTTGCATGAGCGACGTTTCCAACTGTGCCAGTGCCTTTATGAGTGAATTCCGACTATGCAGTCCTTGACGAAAGTTGTATTTTTGCCTCGTATCACAGCACAGAATCGTTGGGCATGGTTAAGTAGTGCAAACTGAACTATGTTCAGAAGTTGAAATTTGAACCCCCTCCCCTCGCTACTGAACCACGCTCAGCGATTCAGATTTTGAGCTGAAAATTTAAGTTTAAGTCTAAGCTTTAGAAAGCATTTAATGAGACACAAAAAATAACGGTATAAAATAGTTGTTCGTTACTCCAAAGTCTAAAGCGCCCTCTATCGGAATTTTTTGAAACTTTTCTTTAAAATTTATTTTCAAGAAAATACTGACATAAAGAATAATTTTAGCAAAACGCGGCAGTAGTTAGAGCCTAATCTACGACACAAAGATCGGGAATAACTGATTTTTGTTCTGGGGGGAGAAGGGTTTCAAATTTCAAATTTCAGTTTACGCTACTTAACTACTCGTTAGGACTCAGATTTTTAGATCAAAATTTAAGTTTAAGTCTAAGCTTTCGAAATCATTTAAAGAAATACAAAAAATAACGTTAAAAAATAGTTGTTTGTTACTCCAAAGTCTAAAGCGCCCCCTATCGGCATTTTTTGAAATTGAACTTTAAAATTTTATTTCAAGAAAATACTGGCATAAAGAAAATTTTTTGCAAAAACCGCAAACAAATCGACAAATTTTTCCATTTTTTATAATCATTTGAAATTTCGGACCCTAAACTTTAATGCCCCCTATCTCCTTGGGAATACGTCTGTGACCCTTAGTCTCCTATTTAATATTATTTGTCTTTAAGTGTACTATAACCCCTTAAAGTTCTGCCCATCTTTTATGAATCACCCTGTATATATTGTAAATCAAAATAACAGACTCCCTTTTAAAATTCTCTAAAATGCTATAAATGTATACAGGGTCCATCAAGAACTTCGAAACTCTGCATAAATAGATTTCTCGATTGGAGTACATAAAAATGCTCAATAAACTATACCTTTAGGACTCACAAAAGTTTTCTACAAAAAGCAAAAAATAGTAAAGCGTCATATACGGTGCAAGGAAATAAACTTTATTGGAAATGTATCAACTGGAATGACGTCAGGCTATTTTTTAAAAATGTATTTAAACGGCTGCATCTATCAGCTTCCCATAATCTTTATTGGTGATAATGTATTACGTTCGTGAATTTTGTGACATGTGCATTATCGTTGGTCAGTATAATGGTACGACCAATATTCATGTTTCCAGTAAAGCTTTTATTTTCTTGCACCAAATGCCACATCATGCTTTTCTGTCGCACTTTTGTCGAAAACAATAGGTCGTAGCGGTATAGTTCTATGGACTTTTTTCATGCACCCCAAGCGAGGAATTTAGCTGTTAAAAATTTTGGCAGTCTCTGCGGGGCACCTTGTACATACAAAAGTAACTGAAAAAGCTTACAATACTCATTAAAAGTATTACTTCTAAAATTTGTTGAAACTTATTATTTTCTAATTTTTAAATTAACCCATCTAAAATAAGCTAAATTCATTTAAAACAAAATGCTCCAAACTGCTGGTTAAAAAAAATATTTCTTTATAATTAACTGGAAAAACTCATGAAATATTAAAAATATTACCTTTTAAAAGTTTTTGTTACTAATCTAAATTACTTTAAAATGAACTGTTTAAACTGCTAAAAAAGTATATAAAAAAAACTAACTGAAAAAGGCCCATGACTCATTAAAAAACTCGTTTTTGGAAATTAGGTGTAACATATCTTTAAAAAAATATCTTTCTCAAAAAAGAATTGTGAATAGAATTTGCTTGCCAAAGAATCTGCTTGTGTTAAAGAATAGTTAAATACAAATTCATTTTGCGTGTGAAAATATCTCTGTCGGCTTGGCCTATTGACGGAGGTAGATTTCGAAGATAAGTGGTCATTTCTACAACAAAAACTAAAATATGATTAAAGATAATCCCAGTTGAATAATTTTATTTAGCCGCTTTTGAACAATTTTTAATTTCCTTTATTCAGTAAGAGCTGGTTTTATCAGAATCATCTTAAGCGAAATTTAGCTAAAATATCCCTTTAGACAGTATTTTTTAAAATATATTCTGACTTTATGAATAAATCGGCCAATATGTCACCATAGATAATATTAGGTATAATTTTTAAATAAAAGAAACTGTCAATTGAATGCGTTTGAGAGCAAAATTGAATTTAAAAAAGAGTCAGAAATAAGTAATTTGTTATTTGAATAAATCCTCAATTCTTCAATAACGTTCGCTTACGGAAATTATGTTCAAATTGCCCATTTTGACAACATATTTTTGAAATACATTCTGCCTTTATCAAAAAAATGACCAATGTGGCACATTATACAATTCCTAAATAAGAGAGACTGTCAACTGGATGCGTCTGAGAGCAAAAATAGATTTAAAAATGTGTCAGAAAATAAGCAATTTATTATTTGAATACCTCCTCAACTTTTCAGTCACGATCGTTTGGGGAAATTCTGTTCAAAATCCTTTTTTAAGAGCATTTTAAAAAAATATGTATTCTACCTTTATCTAAAAACTGACCAATACGTCACATTATGTAGTTCACAAATAAGAGATCTTGTCATTTGGATGCGTTTAAAATCAGAAATTAATTTAAAAATGAGTCATTATATAAACAGTTTGGATTTGAGATTTTTTTCATCATCTCCTATTTTTGTTTAATTTAATTTATCTATAAGGATTAGTCCTATAAAAAACTTGTCACTGTAAAAGTTATAGATATGATTGAGAAGGTCTAAAATAAATTTAATAGTATTTGATATCTTAAAAATTGACTAAGTTATGGATTTTTTTCTTCTCCCACCCCCTTTTTTGTTTTCGTTTTATTTATTTATTTTTTGCAGTAAGAGTTGGTCCTATCAAAAACTTGTCAATACAAAAGTTTTAGATAATATTAGGTACATTTAAAAAAAAAATATTTGTGTTTGATATCTTGAGAATTGACGAAGTTATGAATTTTTTTCTCTCAAAACGCCCATTGTTTTTCGCCCCTTGGGCTCATTTTTAATTTTATCAAATATCTGCCATGCATAAAATTTTCGCCCATGTTTTAGAAATAATATAAACTTTAAACTTATTGAATATAAATTTTTGTTAAGAATTTATGGGGGTTTTCTGTTTTCACAAAACCCCACCCTATTTCCACCCTCTTGATGCGATTTTGCCCTTTAACGAACTTGACCGAGAAATTATGCCCCTTGATTTTATGTAAAAGTTTGTAGGAGATTTGAGCAGAATTATAAAAGTTATCGTGCCCATAAAAAAGTGATATAGATAGATAGATAAACTTTTTTACTGACGATAGTTTTTGGGTCTTTTTTCTTTCTAACCGATGACCTGCCGAGTTACCTCTACTTTAATGGGTTAGATACCTGGTATCGGGAAGGGTGATTACCTAATCACCGCGTAGTGGCAATAAACCTGATGTCTTCGCTTCACACGTCATCATACCTGCAGTACTTGCTTCTCGTTTGAGCATACTTTGTTTTGCCGTTTGCTTAACGTTACATCCCGTTGTTTGTACTGCAAATGACTACTCAAGTTGGTCTCATAATTTAGAACCTTAATCATATGACGAGATTTTCACCTGGCAAGGTACCTCCAGAGGTATAATTCACAGGTAACTTAGAGGAGTTTACACCCACGACGGATTTTACTTGCACCAGGCGCCATTAGCGTACATGATGGAGTCCTGCAACCAAAAGCTATGAGTATAATGTTCTGCCGCCGTTGCTCGACCTACTTTGAATACTCTGGAGAATTTTATGGCTTATTGTTGATACGTACTTGTCAAATGAAAATGGTAATTTAATGGTGAGGGGGGGGGAGAGAAAAAACAAAAGAAGGGACTCCAAAAATAGACAAGTTACACCGTAATTAAGTTTGAGCCGAACTGATAGGCAATCTTAACGCTGCAAGGGGGATGAGACTCCGCCATTCTACCATGTCACCCCTCCAGGTAAAAGAAAAAAAACTGGTTCCGTAGATTTTCCCAATGAAGCGGGTCCGGTAGCTCTTGCAGCAAGCGTATAAATAAAGAAAGGCGGTTGTCAAAGAGAAAAAAAATAAATGAACCCTAATAAAAATATTATAATCAAGATAAATAATAATTAAAAAAGACATAACATTAATTAAAATACTTTATGAACTAGTAGTGAACGTAGGATCCTCAACAACTTTTGAGGACCTAGGGGGAGGAGCTTGACACAAATTTTGGGGTCTAGGGATCATGATCGGTGTAGATCTGCAAACATTTTTCAGAAATTCCAACATGGGAGTGACCGCAACAGGTAATATTTCATACGAAATCTACCTAAAAAGTACATTG
Source organism: Maratus speculifer (assembly GCA_964019185.1). Lineage (NCBI taxonomy): Eukaryota > Metazoa > Arthropoda > Arachnida > Araneae > Salticidae > Maratus > Maratus speculifer. The sequence goes on from OZ025293.1 coordinate 41,754,176, forward strand.
AAAATGAAACACAACATTTAAACATGAAACAAGGTGTTACATGTTAACAGTTCATGTAAATGTAATTAAGATAAACACAATTTAATCAGAAGTAATATTCACATTATTCATTATTGAACTACATGAAGAAATAGGTAATGTCTTATATTAAACATATTTTCTGTTTTATATTCTCCAAGATTTATAAAATAATTAACTTGTTAATTTTACTAAACATTTTAATTACTCCCATGCTTATTTCTCTCATGCTTATTATAAATCCAAATGAAGAAGAAAATATAACCTGACTATGTAGAAATTGCTCTAAATAATATTATCATGCTACATAATATTTTACTCCAGTCAGACAGAGTTACGACAAAGTAAAAAAGAAATAAAATCCAGAACGATATTTTTTGAATTAAAAAGATGATATGAAAAATGAAAAACTACAACAGCTGTCAAATTTAGCTTTTCGTATTCAAAAAAGAAGGAAAAACATTTCCCAACTTTTTAGTTGACTAAGTAAAACTCTTTCTCGATTTATACCTCCTTGTTATATTTCAGGAGGAGAGACAATCAATGTACTTAAGTTCCTCCTTCAATGAAAGAACTGCAGATATTGGACAGAAATTAACATTTTTCTGCATTTAAAATGCAAATGAAGATACTTTTAATGGGTATGAAAGTAAGTCTCTGTAAGTATAAAACTATCAGAAATAAAGGGAAAGTTCTAACAATTAAGTCTTTAAAATTTCAATAATATGTTATTTATTTCACAATTAAGACAATTTACTGCAATTAAAGTGCTCTATCACTGCTTTTACTTATTTTATCAAAAAGAAAGGGAAATTCAGATCTTATTCACATGGATCTACTGGTGTCTGGTATTATCTTAGAATTATTTTGGTGGTAACAATATTTTTTAATGTAATGGCCATTTATTTATAAATATCATTTTGTAAAAATTTTGCAACATTGTAAGTTTTATTTTTAAATTAATAACAATAATTAATTAAATTAGAAATTAATTAGAAATAATTAAATTTGAAATTAGCAATTAAATTACATTTAAAGTTGTGTCAATTATTATAAAATGTAAATTAATTGGAATTATTAATTAAATTAGAAATTAGAAATTAATTAGAAATAATTAAATTAGAAATTAGCAATTAAATTACATTTAAAAATATATCAATTATTATAAAATGTAAATCAATTTAAATTATTAATTAAATTAGAAATTAGAAATTAATAATTAAAATTTGACTTCGAAGTTTTCAGTGTAATTTATATTTAACTAAACAGGTTTAAATTTTGTTTATTCCAAAACTGAGAAAAACTTTTCTGTTAAACTTTTACTTAAATAAGCAAATTATTTAATTTGGATTTATTGAAAATTTACAATACTTATAGAAGAAAGATACTTTGATGTTATTTTAAAAAGTGAATATTTGTTTAAGTGCTAATTATGTAATTTATTCTTTGAAGTGTATTTTTGGTAAGCGTTTTACTAACTACTAACTTTTTTAACTACTAATTGTTTTATTGTTTTACTACTATTCGTTTTGTTTTTTCTGATACATAAATAAAGAAAAAATAGGCTATTTCCTTAAATATTGAACCTAGGTGCATACTTCCTGTTGCGAAGTTTTATAAAGGAAAAGTGGATATTTTGTTAAATTGAAATGGAAAGTCTATTTACAAAAATACGAAAATAAAAATCTATATGGCTCCGACAGGGTAAAATTTCAAATTAGGAATTTTTTCTTTGTCTATTCTCGAATTAAAGACAAAAAATCAATCTTCATATCTGCAAAATTAATAGAGTTATGCCTGGGTCAATCCATTTCAAGTGGTCCAACACTGGTCGCTCGACCATTTTTTAAAAATCTGAAATTTTTTGTACAACAACCCTAACATGATGGAAGTTCAAAATGATCGTTATTTTAATTTTACTATATTTTGTTTGTGCATAGCGGCCATCTTTGTTTAATCGTGTGCAGCGATTTTCTCAGATACTAGGATACACAAAATTGCAAATATCTCGTCTTTTATTTTCCCAATTGAAAAGGGATTTGCAGCATTTTGTTCAGAATAAAATAGGCTAAATATATGGTGGTAGAATAATTTTGGAAAATAAAATTTTACAAGTGAAATTTCAGCACAAAATTTAAGATTTTTTCCAAAATCTATCCGTTTTCAAGAGGATATTTTTCATTCAAGGAAAACTGTCACACTTACACAATTTTTTCTACAAATAGGTCAAAAGTGCGTGTACTCATACATCAAGTCCCAGATCTAGGAGTTAATTTCTCTTTGCGAAAAAAATTCCGAAATTCTTCAAAAATTTCAAAAATCGCACTTTTTAGGCTTTGATATCTCTGGTGGGGCACAAGATAAAAATCTGAAATTCTGGCCTTTGATAGTAAAATGTAGTAATGTTATGTACAAAAAATTTCAAGAAGGAGATTCGACTACAAGCGGAGATATGACATGGACAATATGTGAAAAATATACTGCCAAACTATTCTAACCTACTACGTAATTGTTCAACAAGACTGTCAACCTTACACAATTTTTTTCTACAAATAGGTCAAAAGTGCGTGTACTGATACACGAAGTCCCAGATCTGGGAGTTGATTTCCCTTTGCGAAAAAAATTCCGAAATTCGTCGAAAATTTCAAAAATCGCACTTTTTAGACTTATATATCTCTGGTGGAGCACGATATAAAAATCTGAAATTCTGACTTTTGATAGTATTGTGTAGTAGTCTTATGTACAAAAAATTTCAAGAAGGAGATTTGAATATAAGCTGAGATACGGTGATAAAAAAATGTTAAGAAATGCTATTATGAGTACATTAGGAGAAATGAAATTAGTCTCATTTATTACAATATTTACACAGAAAATATCGTTTGTTGAAAAGAGTTTAATAATAAATGTTTAATTTACAAAGATACTATATATGCTCAACAAAGAGCTTAACACTATTTACGAGAGATGTTATGAGTTCGACCTGTTACTGTTGTCAATCCATCAGGCTGTTCTTTCTCAAAATTTTATTTGAAGCAACCCAAGTCTTGTCATCCCTTGTTAACTTTAATAAAATTCTCTAGGTTTAATAACTGAAACCATGTCAACTGTAACCTGTCAGTTGCAACCCATTGTCTGAAATTTACTTTTCCTGAAATGTGTACCGAGTAAAATTTGTTGCAATAGCATTTGTAGTAGGTTTGGTCCTCTGGACAAATAGTGTAGTGGTTTAGAATACATTCTGAATTGTTTAAATCACAAAGACGCATTTGAAGAAGATATTTGTAATTAACATTTAACTCTGTACCCTAAATAATTAATTTAAAATTTTGGAGGTATGAACAATTACATAGAAGGTTACATTAGTTTGGCAGTATTGTTTTCACATATTGTCCATGTCATATCTCAGCTTGTATCAAACCTCCTTCTTGAAATTTTTTGTTCAAAACACTACTACACAATACTATCAAAGGCCAGAATTTCAGATTTTTATCTCGTGCTTCACCAGAGATATCAAAGCCTAAAAAGTGCGATTTTTGAAATTTTTGACGAATTTCGGAATTTTTTTCGTAAAGAGAAATCAACTCCCAGATCTGGGACTTGGTGTATCAGTACACACACTTTTGACCTATTTGTAGAAAAATTTGTGTAAGGTTGACAGTCTTGTGGAACAATTACATAGTACGTTACAATAATTTGACAATATTATTTTTCACAAATTGTCCATGCCATATCTCAGCTTGTAGACCAATCTCCTTCTTGAAGTTTTTTGTACATAACACTACTACACAATACTATCAAAGGTCAGAGTTTCAAATTTTTATCTTGTGCCCCACCAGAGATATCAAAGCCTAAAAAGTGTGATTTTTGAAATTTTTGAAGAATTTCGGAATTTTTTTCGTAAAGAGAAATTAACTCCCAGATCTGGGACTTGGTGTATGAGTATACACACTTTTGACCTAATTGTAGAAAAAAATGTGTAAGGTTGACAGTTTTCGTTACATAAAAATTCCCTCTTGCAAATGGATAAATTTCGGAATTTTGTGCTAAAATTTCACCGGTAAAAATTTATTTTTCAAAATTATTCTACCATTGTATATTTAGCCTATTTTATTCTGAACAAAATGCTGCAAACTCCATTTCAATTGGTAAAATAAAAGACGAGATATTTACAATTTTGTGTATCCTAGTATCTGAAAAAGTCGCTGAACACGATGAAACAAAGATGGGCGCCATGCACAAACAAAAAATAGTAAAATTAAAATAACGGTCATTTTGGACTTACATCATGTTAGGGTTGTTGTAAAAAAAATTTCAGATTTTTTAAAAATGGTCGAGCGACCAAAAAAATATTTTCTGGACCACTTGAAATGGATTGACCCGCCTGTTTAAATAATTTGTCAGGGTTTAAGGGATTAAACACAAACTGAAATGCCTGTAATTCAAAAAACAATAGTACATTAAGATTTCGAGGAATCATTTAAAAAATATATTTGCTGGTTTATAATTTTATTTTAATTTTTCTCTTTTTTACTCTGATTAACCATATAATTTCCAAGCAAAGTCACATCCTAAAATTTCTCAGAAATCGAATTTTTTTTTTAATGACAGTTATTTTCTTATGTGGGATAATTTAAAACTTTATAACGCGAAACACTATTGCCGAATTAGATTTTTTTTCATTCAACTAAATGAGAAAAATACACTTTTAACTTTGTTTCAATTTTTTCTAAGATATTAATTTTAAAAAAATTAAAAATAGAAATTTAAAGAAATGATGTAACTTATTTATTAAAAAGTCATATTTAAAAAATAAATATGCATTTTTTTAAATTTGCCGAAACAAAATTTATATAAAATAATCAAAAAGACGTGTTTCTTGTGTTCCCTTTTGTCTTTAACAATTTTTGACATTATAATTTAAAGACGAAAAATGGTAAAAACAAAAAACAAAAAACAAAAAACAAAAAAAAAACCATCATGCACAAAAACGCATGTAAAGTTTTAAACAGACATTGTCTCCTAATAAAATGCTTAAATGTTTTTTTTTAAATGCAGGTGAGTGAGTAACATCTTCTATTAGCTTAAACTTTCGGTTCAGTTTAACTTTTGCTCTTTCCATTTTCTTTCTTTCCATTTTAAGGTTTTGTAGCAAACCGTCGAGCGGTTTAAAAATGTCTGTATTCTGGAGCTGGCTCAGGCCTAGATCTTACATTTTCTGAAGTCTCGACCGGGTCTAACGTATATTTCGTACTGAATTGGGACTTTTCCCCTCTTTCTAGGTCTGCAAAGGGCGAAATTTTCCGTCCCTGTCTCGACTTCATTCTTTCTGACTGACCTAATCCGTGCAAAAAACAGTAACATTTGTCTCAGCCGAAAAAAAAAAAATATATATATATACAAAAAATGCATACATTTTTAAATCGCCATTACAATTAAACGGTATTACCACTTAAAATTAGTTTAAAAATAATTTTTAAAGGGTACTAGATTTAATAGCAAAAATAAAATAAAATACAGTAAAACAAGTGAAAAAGAGCCTCACTAATAGGGAATCCAGTCTAAAACGGAAACAAGTTGGAAATTGCACGTGAAGCGTAGCAAATGAGGTGCGTTCGTACTATAACGAAGTTTTAAAATATACAGATCTTGCTGATATAGTAGAGCGTACTTTGGATATAGTATAGTGGTCGAAATCTTTGTGTTCCTGTAAATATGCAGGGAGTAATTTTTATTATACTTCATTAACGTATATCTTATTCATAAAATGTGAAGTAGTTTAATATGATTAAAATTGGTTGGTTGATTAGGGTTTTATGGCGCAAAATCCCTTTAGGGACATGCTGCGCCAAGAACAAGGTGAGAACAAAAAGTTCAAAAAAACGTAATGCAGCTTAAAATGTAAAAGTTAAAATGTAAAAATAGCATTAAAAGGCTGTCCTAGTATTTGTCATAATTGGAAAGTCAAGTTAGGATTAAAATCTGTCTCCAAATGTCAAAGTTAAAATCAAACAATGTCTAAAAAGAGGCACAAAAATATATAAAAACAATTTAAAAGGGTAAAATCACTGAGGTCTATATTCTTCAAAAGTAACATTTTCATCATCATCACTCGAGTCGTAAGATGCCGACTCCATAGCCTCCTCCACGTACTGATTCATCTGCCTTGGATCTTTGAGATTAGCTGTAGATGGGCTATGACATGATTTTCTCTGTTTATTCTTCACAGTTTGCCACTGTGAAGAACCCCGAATAGTTTTATTCTCTTTTGTTTTCTGGGTAGGTTTGACAGTTAGATTAGTTTTGGGTTTGTGGGAATTTGATGCAGATGAATCAGGTGTTTTTCCATTCTCAGGTTTGGTTATATTTTTTGATTGGCTTGATTTCTGTGCTTGACTAGTCCAATATTCAATTTTCACAGGTTCTGATGACGGTTTCCAAAGCACTAATTTTGGCAACACTCTGGTAACAGCAGTAGCGTGGGCATCACGGGTCTTTTTCTTTATAGGACTAGATGTTTTTTCAGGAGAACTGTTCTTAAAAGGAGCTTCAGTCTGGGTACTAATGTGTCTTACAGGTTTTGTTTGTTGCTTAAGTAAGCTAGAGTAAGAAACTCCAACAGATGGGGTTCTCGATTCTACAATTTTACGAGCTTCAGGGTAAGGAAGGTTTTGGGTTATTTTTATAGTAATGATCTCTTTTTCACGGTTCCAAATAGGACAGGAGCGAGAATATGATGTATGATCACCTTTGCAATTTGCGCAGCGTTCCTGTTTTTCACAAGTTTTACTGTCGTGGCCAACTTCTGCACAATGTGCACATGTAACAGTGCCACGACATTGGCCATTAGTATTGGTATGGCCATAACGCTGGCATTTAAAACAACGGATCGGATTAGGGATATAAGGTCGGACTGGACAATTTAAATAGCCTGCTTTAATTCTAGTAGGTAAAATATGGCTATTGAAGGTAAATATTATATGTTTAGTAGGAATTATCTGACCATTTCTACGGATAGTGATACGGCGGACATCTACGACATTTTGATCCTTTAAGTTAGTTAGAAGTTCTTCTTTTGGGGAAAATAACAGATCTGGTTCAGATATTACACCACGACAAGAATTTAAAGTTGGATGTGCTTTAACAGATACAGAAAAGGTGCCTATTGTATTACTATTGGACAAAAATTGTGACTGGTTGGCTGTAGAAACTTCAACCAGTAAATCCCCAGACTGTAATTTTTTGAGGGAATGGCCATCACCAAGAACAGATTGAAAGGTTTTAGCAATAACAAATGGTGAAGATTTTTTGAAAGAGCTATCAGAGAGGCTATCATTGCGTTTAATTACGAAAAATCGAGTAAAAGAGGAATTCTTTGACATTTGTTGCTCTCCACATGGGAGAGAGATAGATGAAAGAGAAGTTTTTCCATCCATATTAAGGGAAAAAGGAATTCGGACCCCGGCCGCACCACCCACTCCCGAGCCCAACAAGGGGATGCACATTCGTGCACCAGTGCTAACCAGGGTCTATAAGGTCACAAGACAATCCTATGTCAGTCTCCACCCTTAACGAGATGACTAGTAATTGCTCGCTCACTTGATCCCTAAAGCCAGTGACAAAAGTCAGCTGACCAGCCGATTGATGCATACGGGACCAATATGCACCTCCCGTCTACCTGAAGCAGAGGCCAAAGCAGTGTGTTGGTTTCCCTCAACTACCAGGATCCCCCTTTCCAGGGACACGGGTCGCCATGCACGGCCAACACGTGGGTGGTTTACAATTCTACATGAGTCGATATACAGGATGTATCGGCCCATACAGAATTGCCCTCACCTCCGAAGAGAAAACCACAATGAGAGTGAAACAAAGAGGAAAGGAAGACCAGAGGAGTAAGAGGAAAAGGAAAGGAGAAAGATCACTCAGGTGCCCCGGGGTTGTGAAGCCCGTGAATACCTAAAGAAGGTATCCCCCTGGGGGCATTAATATGATTAAAACACGCCCCAAACAATGTTGCCCCGTATAACATTATTTAGTGGAATACATTTGTGTGGCCCTGTAATTTAATAATAAATGTTCTTTGCATCCCAGATTGTACAGAATGTATATTTTAGTACATACTTCATAGATTCATGTCATTTCTATTATGTTCAAATGAGTGTAACACCATTAAAATGCATTTGAAACTTTTTTTTCCACTGATCGTAATGTAACGGAATATTTTTGATTGTCCCTGTAATTGATCTATTCATCCGATTTTCAAAACATTTGAAATAACTCGACAAAATTATGTAATAAATATACTTTTTAAATTTCAAACGATTAAAATGCATTTGAAACATTTTTCCCCATTGACCGTAATGTAAAGGAATCCTTTTGATTGTCCCTGTAATTGATCTATCCATCCGATTTTCATAAAATGTGAAATGACTTGACAAAATTATGTAATAAATATACGTTTTCAATTTCAAACGATTAAAATGCATTTGAAACTTTTTTCCCCATAGACCGTAATGTAACAGAATCCTTTTGATTGTCCCTGTAATTGACCTATCCACCCTATTTTCATAAAATTTGAAATGACTCGACAAAATTATGAAAAATTATGTATTTCAAATTTCAAACGATTAGGTTGGGTAGTTTTTGCGTTGTTATATGCAGACAGACAGACGGACGGACTGACAGACAGACGGGCAGACAGACAGACGGACGGACTGAGCGACATCAATAGGTGCTACGTATTTACATAATTATGAACGCACCTAAAAAGGGTCAATACATGTGAATTGATACATGTGACAATAATTTAAAACAGAACTTTGTGTATACCGCATCTTTTTTTCTTGTGTAATTCCATCTTAGATGTTTTTACTGCATATCATTTTTCAAAGTCTGCACTATACGGATTACAGATTAATGGAATTAAATGGTAAGTGAAACATTTATGTACAAACTTTCATTTAAAAAACTACAGCCTTTCATGCTTCTTTAAAAATTAAGATTAAAAATATAAAAGAAAAACTATAAGCTATTATAAAGCTATAAAGCTTCATATGAGACAATTAGTAACCACAACGATGTAAAAAATATGTTTTATAAAAATTCAATCCGGCTGGGTTAGAGTCGGGCTAAGATTTAAACCTTTGCCGGGCCGAACTTCTGAGTCAGCTCGAATCCGGATCTGGGTATTTCAACCTAGTGCAGACTTCTAATAAAGGCCTCCATCATAATTTGAAAGCAAGTATAACTTAAAATGTATAGACTACTATTTTATGTCCTAAGAAGCGACACTGTCGTAAATAATGTAAAATTTGTCGATGATCCCTATTGTCAGGATCTGATAGCACCTGTGCTAAAGAATGTAATGTCTACTCTTTCTCTATTTGAATATTTTTTATTATATGGTTGTGTACAGAATTTCCAAGGTGACATTCCTTCTTTGTGGAAAGGGGAATTGCCAGATAATCCTTTACAGGTGGGGTGTTAGAGAAAAGAGATAGCTGAGAGGCATGTCCACCTGTTAGTGAAGTATGCGGATGATGAGCAGATTAGCAGCATGTCACTAAGCAAGAAAAGAATGGAATATGTGTCCAATGAGGAGGCTCCAAAGGGGTTTATGTGGGGGAAAGCAGTGATTTGGAGAGGGCAAGTTTGCCTCAGGTCATTGATTCGGTACCTAGGTTTCGGACCTAGGGGTTGCTCTGTGTGGAAGAGCGTAAAGTGTGCGTTTTCTGGTGCGCAAAGGACACAGACATCCTGGTGTTTAGTGCTCTGGGCTAAGAAGTGCAGGCCCAGTATACTTGTGTTGGGAGACTCAAGGTTGAGCTCCAAAAAAGTGAATTTAACGTGTATTGAGTGTGAGGTGGAAAGTGTAATTGGAATAGTACACAACCAATCTTTACGGTATCTAATTTAATGTTGAACCGGATCACCTATATCCGAGTTGTAGTTGTATATATTTGTAAATAGCGTATTTTGTGTGTACATATATTATTAATAAACTGATAATTCAGTTACTAGCGTAAGTCTTCATTTACACCAATCTCACTGTGGGTGATCGATATTACCTAGTAATATCGGTGGTGGCAGCTATATCTACCACGGACATTCTTTAAAGTTGTGTGGACTGAGAGGAACGTCCGACAAATTGTTGGCAGCGTCGGGATAGAATCGCCTGAAACCAGTGACCAGCGAGCCATGTTGCAGTCTGTTAATGCCGGAGTATCCAGTGGAATTCTTGTGTGGTCGTGCCATATCGTCGAGTATGTGCTAAAGCATCGTGCCGGATCGTCGACTGTATGCTAAAGTGTCGTGCCGTATCATCGAATGTGTGTAAAGTGTCGTGCCGTATCGTCGAGTATGTGCTAAAGTATCGTGCCGGATCGTCTAGTGTGGACTAAAGTGTTGTGCGTATCTTTATTAGAAAGAACTAAACTGAACTATTGTGCCATATTACCGCTACATCGTGGAGCTACCTGTGATTAGAAAAGCAATCCAGCAAAGAAAGTATAAGGTAAGGTGTTTTGATCATATCTTTCTGCTGACATCTCGAACCAAAATTTGTTGTTGTATAATTAATAGTAATTTAAGTAAATTGTCTATATCATTTATGTGTTTTATCAATACTCCCTACCTATAAAGTGTTAATAACCATATTGGCTATTGTTTTAAGGAAAGGTCATAATAACTTGAGGTAGTATTGATTGTCTATAATTTTTTTTTACTAATTGTGGTAATAGTAGTTGGAAGGAATAATTAAATTTACTTAAAGTTAAATTATTGTTAAAGTAATATTTAAATGAAGCAACATTTTTTTTAAGTTTGAAGAGTGTATAATAACATTTGCTTAGGATTTTAATTGGCCAGTAGTAGAGAAAAAAAAGGCTCAAAAGAGAGCCATAGTGAAAAAAAAAGGCCCAAAAGAGAGCCATAGTGAAAAAAAAAAGGCTCAAAAGAGAGCCATAGTGAGGAAAAATAAAAGTGAAGATTTTCAGTATATTTGTTTTAAGTGTAAGAACCAGTATTAAGTTCGGAAATATTTTAGTGAAGATAATTGTAGAAATTTATATATGCATGTTTTACAATTTTTCTTTATGTGGATTTTTTTATTGACATTAATACTCCTATTCAATTTCAACGTATCAGTATTATTTTATAAATTGTATGTTGTTATCTAAGTGTATAAGTTGAAATCTGTATTGCATAGTAAGCAAATCGAATTGTTGTTTTACCTTTTGTTTTATTGGAAGTATATTGTGTGATATCAATGGTTGAGGAAAATTAGAGTATTTAGTAGGTTAATTAGAAATTAAATGCATCGATTATATGAAGGGTATTAATTAGTAAAATAAGTGGAGATGTATCCGTACTAAGTTAGAAATTTAGGAAATATTAATTTGTTAGGTTTAAATATTATTGTAGAGTGGTAATAACAATCGGTGAAGGTATGGCTTTCTTATTGAAACTAAAAAAGGTTGATCTTCAAGGGGTAGCCGAAGAATAAGGTGTTGAATTCGCGGAAGATGATACCAGAATTCAGCTTAAGAAAAAGATAATGGACAGTGATGAGTATGACGAGGGGGTTATTAAGGAATTATCTGACGCTATTGTTGCAGAACGATTAGAACAGGAAAAACTAGAACGCGAAAAGTTAGAAAAACAGGAAAAATTAGAACGCGAAAAGTTAGAAAAACAGGAAAGGTTAGAGCGTGAAGAAAAACAGGAAAAATTAGAGCGCGAAAGAATGGAACATGAATTAGAAATGGAAAGGCTAAGAGTTCAAGGATCGGCAAATAATTTCAATGGGTCTAGGGAATCTAGTAATGAAAGTAACATTGAAAAATTGATCAAAAGTGTTAAAACTCTATCTATCAAAGTGCCGAAAGGGACGGAGGGATGGAATTTATTTTTCAACAGTTTAGAAAGAGCATTCGAAACTAAAAATGTACCGGAAAACCAGCAGGCCGAAATTCTACTAAATATGTTAGGAGATAAGGCAGATAATTTGTTAATTTATACCACTACGGAACAAATGGAGAATTATGAGGAATTAAAGGAGTTAGTTCTAAGGGAACATGAGCCGACACCGAAGGCATGTTTGGAAAATTTTAAGAAGGCTAAGAGAAACCAGATTGAAACTCATGTATTGTTTGTATCGCGTTTAATAGCGACATGGGAAAATTATTGTAAGATTAGAGGTGCTGACTCTTATGAAAAGGTCAACCAGTTAATAGTTACGGATAAATTAGTAAGTACGTTAGATGAGGATACCGCGTCATATATTGGGTTAACTCATCAAGGTAAATGGTTAGAAGCTTCTAAAATTGCTAGAGAATGTGACCATTATTTTGACCATAAAAATAAGTCTTACGCCGTTACGCATAAAAGTTTTAAAGGTAAAGATAGGAATGCAAACAATGAAAAGACGAGACCGAGGGAGGATAGCAAAGTTAGTGGTAATTGGAGGCAAAACGGGAGTAATGAGACTAATTCTTTTTCGGATAGGAAAATAGATTTTAAGAAGCCTAGTGATGCTTCAGCTCCTAAATGCTTTAAATGTGGTTTGAGAGGTCATTACCAACGTTTTTGTAATAAAGTGGGTAATGAGGGAAATAATGGTAATAAAGGGCGAGATCCGAAAGCGGGTGTGCATAAGATTGTGGTAAAAGAAAACAAAGAGTTACCTAATGGAGCTATTGTGGCGAGAATATCGGCAAAGGCCGAACAGAGAACTAACGTTATTGGTGAGAAATTAAATAAACTTGAGAAAATTGAAGTTAGTGTGAATGGGCAAAAAGCAAAGGGATTGGTTGATTCTGGATGTGAAATTAGTGTTGTTCATAAAGATTTGGTACCGGAAGAGAAATTAAAAGGAGCGGGTAGTATTTATTTACAAGGGTTATTCGGTGAAGCAGTTAAATCGCCGTTGGTTAAATTACCGTTAGCTATTCCGCAATTCGGACAAACTAATATAATTCATCAGGAAGTACTTTGCGCAGTGACTGATAATATTAATGAGCAAGTAATTTTACATCCCGAAGTGATTAATGAGCTGTCAGGTGTCAACCGCGAGGAGCCATTGCTAGAGGCCCAAGAGTTAGAAAATTCGGAAATTATTGATAATTCGAGTGAAAAGGAAGGTATGAATAACGATAGTTGTAATGTTTACGCAATAGAAGCGAGTTCGCAAAATGTACAAAGCCAGAATCCAGAAAAAACGGAAGTGGAGAAAGGTAATAAAGCTATTGTTAGCAATTCCGATATGTTTAAGGAATCCCAATTAGAATGTAAAGAGTTAGAGAAAGCTTGGGAATTAGCTAAAATGGATAAGGGGGATTATTATATTGTAAATGGCTTATTATATCACAAAGATAAATTGTTAGGCGAAACTATAGCGCAATTAGTAGTACCCAAAGTAAGAAGGGAAGAAATACTAAAATTTGCGCATAGTTCGGTATTTGGAGGGCATCATGCAGCTAAGAAAACTTTACAGAGAATCAGGTATTCATTTTATTGGGAGGGGATGGCGAAAGAAACTAAACAATTTTGTGAGTCATGTTTAGAGTGCCAGTTGACTAGAGGGGTTAAAGTAAATGATAGAGCTCCTATTTCCCCAGTGTCGCGGCCGGAACTCCAATTTCAGGTAGTTAATGTTGAATTAATTGGGCCTATTGATCCGAAAAGTTCACAAGGGCATCAGTATATACTAACTTTAATTGATCAGCATACCAGGTGGGCGGATGCGATCCCTCTAAAAAGTTTAACTGCTAAAACCGCGTGTGATGCGTTGCTTCAAATATTTATGAGGACAGGAATTCCAAATATAATTGCCTGCGATAATGGAACCAATTTCACTGCCGACTTAACGAAAGAATTTGAGAAAAGGTTAGGTGCTAGTCCAAGATTTTCGACCCCACAGTATCCACAGTCTAACGGGCTTGTGGAACGATTTAATCAGACTCTTAAACGTATGTTACATCATACTATTAGAGAAGAAGGAAAAAAGTGGCATGAACAAATACCATTTGTATTATGGGCGTATAGGGAAGTCCCAAATTCTACGACGGGAATCGCACCTTTCCAATTATTATATGGTAGAGCGCCGGAGGGTCCTTTATCGATTCTCAAATCATCCTGGGCAGGAGAAAATAAGGGGGCGCAGTTACATACTACGCCGATTCATGAGTATCTGAATAAACTTAGAGGACGTTTAGAAAGAGCCGCAAATGAGGCAAAATTATCGTCTGAGGTGCAACAAAATAGAATGGCGTATCATTATAATTTAAGGTCAAAAGAAAAAACGTTTGAAGTAGGCCTGTTAATCCCCGATTCAACTAATAAGTTATATTCTAGGTGGCAAGGGTCGGAAACCATAGTCGAAAAACGAAATCAGCATTCTTTTATAGTTGAGTTATCCGACGGGAGTAGGAATCATGTGCACCAAAATAAAATAAGAGAATTTATTGCTAAATGTAATATTGTTAATATTGTTTTTGAGGGTGATGAGGAATTTGGAGAAGTTGGGGAAATTCCTATTTTGAACCGGGATCAGGAAATAGAACGAGATATAGAGAGGTTCGAAATAAAAGGGTTATCTAACAATCAAGTTAAAGATATAAAGTCTATTTTGAGGGAGAATAAAGAGGTGTTTATGGGTCCTGTACGACCAGCTGAAGTAGGAGAGCATCGTATTGATCTTAAACCGGGGGTGGAAAGGAAAAAGCCAAAGATATATAGTGTACCGGTAGCTTACAAAGAGGAAGTAGATAGACAGATTCAGGAGTTATTAGAATTAAATCTAATCGAAGTGTCAAATGCTGAAGTTAGCCATCCAATTGTTTGCGTGGCGAAAAAAGACGCAACTGTTAGGCTTTGTATAGACTATAGAGCTTTAAATTCGGTAACTCAGGTTCCAATCTTTCCGAGGAAAGATTCTCAAGAAATTATGTATACCGCAGGGGCGGCTAAGTATTTATCATCAATTGATTTATTGAGGGGTTATTGGCAGATTAAAATGGCAGAGGAGTGTAAACATTTGACAGCTTTTACAACGCATAATGGAACTTATCAGTGGCGTACAATGCTTTTGGATTATCAGGGGCGGCTGCCACGTTTCAGAAGGATATGAATGAGGTTCTTCAAGGTCATCGGAGGTATGCGGAAGCATATATTGATGATGTCATCATTTTCTCCGACACCTGGGAAGAACATTGTGAGCATGTTAGGGCTGTCATTGAAGAACTTAAAAGCAGAAATTTTACGATTAGGCTAGACAAATGTAAATTTGGAGAGAAAATAACTAAGTTTTTAGGTCATGTAATTGGGGGTGGAACGCATGCACCTGATGAGGAAAAAATAGGAGCAATAAGGGATCTAAAGAGACCAAAAACTAAAAAGGAAGTTAGATCTGTTTTGGGATTAATGGGATTTTACCGATCTTATATTCCAAATTATGCCGAAATTGCTATACCTTTATTCGAATTGACTAAAGGGAAGGTTAAAAATGCTGTACCATGGCATAAAAGGGCAGAAAAAGCATTTAATACCCTTAAGGATGAGTTATGTAAAGTGACGAGTTTGGCTACACCTATCGTAGGCCGGGAATATCAGCTCCACGCAGATGCTTCCGACCTGGCAGTAGGATGTTGCCTTACTCAAAAAGATGAAAAGGGTCAGTTTAAACCAATAGCTTTTGCCAGTCAGAAATTGTCAGGGGCTCAGCGTGCTTGGCCGAGTATAGAGAAAGAGGCTTGGAGTGTTCTCTTTGGGTTGCGAAAGTTTGAAAAATGGACCTATGGATCTCAAATTGAGATCATTACGGATCATAATCCATTAAAATTTCTCACCGAAACAACCCCAATATCACCCAAACTCCCTAGATGGGCTCTTGCCTTGCAACGCTGGAACCTGAGTATTTCTCATCGTCCAGGAGCCCAACATTTAAATGCTGACGCAATATCCAGGCTACATAGAAAGAGCTGGGAAGAACAACCAGTTGTTAGCCCATCAGCATCAACGACCCAGTAGTGGACAACCTTAAAGGGATGTCGTCACACATTTAATTTTTTTGTGTATGTGTAAATATTTTTTGATTTTTTTTGTTTAAATATTGTATTAACATGTGTTTTGTTTATGTAATAATAATAGTAGTAAAGGTTCAGTAGAGATGTCAGTAGATAGTGTTCAGACACCTGGAAATACCTATGTAATAAGCATAAGAAGAAATCTGTAACGAGACTATAGAACTCTTCTGCGATATTACTATATGTTTATGGAAAATTAGCCCCTAAAAGGCATATTTTCCGCGAAGGTGGGGGGTGTCAGGATCTGATAGCACCTGTGCTAAAGAATGTAATTTCTACTATTTCTCTATTTGAATATTTTTTATTGTATGGTTGTGTACAGAATTTCCAAGGTGACATTCCTTCTTTGTGGAAAGGGGAATTGCCAGATAATCCTTTACAGGTGGGGTGTTAGAGAAAAGAGATAGCTGAGAGGCATGTCCACCTGTCAGTGAAGTATGCGGATGGTGAGCAGATTAGCAGCATGTCACTAAGCAAGAAAAGAATGGAATATGTGTCCAATGAGGAGGCTCCAAAGGGGTTTATGTGGGGGAAAGCAGTGATTTGGAGAGGGCAAGTTTGCCTCAGATCATTGATTCGGTACCTAGGTTTCGGACCTAGGGGTTGCTCTGTTTGGAAGAGCGTAAAGTGTGCGTTTTCTGGTGCGCAAAGGACACAGACATCCTGGTGTTTAGTGCTCTGGGCTAAGAAGTGCAGGCCCAGTATACTTGTGTTGGGAGACTCAAGGTTGAGCTCCAAAAAAGTGAATTTAACGTGTATTGAGTGTGAGGTGGAAAGTGTAATTGGAATAGTACACAACCAATCTTTACGGTATCTAATTTAATGTTGAACCTGATCACCTATATCCGAGTTGTAGTTGTATATATTTGTAAATAGCGTATTTTGTGTGTACATATATTATTAATAAACTGATAATTCAGTTACTAGCGTAAGTCTTCATTTACACCAATCTCACTGTGGGTGACCGATATCACCTAGTAATATCGGTGGTGGCAGCTATATCTACCACGGACATTCTTTAAAGTTGTGTGGACTGAGAGGAACGTCCGACACCTATCTTGAGTTTAAAATGAGTCAACAGCTCGTTGCTCTGTAGCTTGGGTAAATGATGTAAGTCACGAATTTTGAGTTTGAATAAATCTGCAAGTTTTTCAGATACTGATTTTTTTTAATTTATTTTGTTTAAATCAGATATGGATAAGGGAATATTTCGTAATAGGACATTTTATTCTACGGGGGGGACCTTACAATTTTTTTTGTATTTTATCAAATAGGAGATTCAACTTATGTCAGTAAATTTGGCACTTTTTTAAAATGAAATTTTGCAATCGGAAGTATTTGCCTAGGGACGATATTTGAGGAGATAGTCTGTTATTTCGATATTTAACAATTACAGTGTAAATTTTGAAACATTTGAAATAGATGCGTTGCATTCCTTCAAATATGCTACATAGATTTGTTGCAATAATGGGTAATTAAATAGTCTAGAAATCCTAGACAAGTATGTTATGTATGCCTTTGGTGGAGAAAGGTAAGAATTTAGAAAAAAAATAGAAATACTACACACACACACACAAATATATAGAAGTATAAATATATGGAATATATATGCATATACAGGGTGAGTCATAAATATCGAAACAATAGGCTATCTCCTCAAATATTGCCCCTAGACCCATACTTCCAGTTGCAAAAATTCATAAAAAAGGTGAAATTTCTGATAAGGTAAGTTGCAACTCCATGGGGGTCTATTTGAAAAAATACGAAAATTAAATTTTTATACGGCCCCCGTAGGTCGAAATTCCCAATTAGGAAATTATTCCTTATCCATTCCTAAATTGAACAAAATAAATTTCATCCCCGTATCTAAAAATTCCACACAGATATTAAATCCTAAAATCCTCAAAAATTCCTGACTTACACCACTTTTCCCTGCCTCTAAACTGTGATTTCTTCTCTGTGATTCAACGCTTGTTAGGGAACATTCACAAATTGCAAATTGATAAAAATCGGTTTAAGATAGCGCTTTTTCTTTGGACATAAAATAGCAGACTATAGTTTTTACGCTAAATTGGTATACCAGACGTCTGCCCGGGTCAAAATATCTAGGTCAAGTCTCAAACCGACCCATAGGGGGAAAAGTTGGGCGTGGCCTGAAAAAATGTCAACATCATAATCAGGACCGGTCTGGAAAATAATTTAAATCATAGCATTTTCAGTCGCAAATTTCTACACAGTTTTTTAATTCGGCGTGGGAAAAAAATGTTTCATATGGAGGAGTTCTGACCAAAAAATTATTTTATAGCTTTTCGTTTTTTATATTTATACTTTTTATTATTAAAGAAGCGCCAAAGGCTGTAATACATTTGTTTTATCAATGAATCTCTATTTATATGTATATGTTTCACTTATATTTTAATATCCTTAACCCATATCCCATGCGTTGAAGACTCTGAAAAATGTTATACACTAAAACTTTTTAAGACGGAATCACATAAGAAAGAAAAAATACGTTATAGACAGATGCTCTCCCTAGAAGATGTAATTGGAGCTTATTTCCTTTTCAGGTACTATTGCATTTATTTTGCATGGATCAACATATTTTCTGTTTAGGACAGAATTCCGTCATAGGCAGATTTTTTTTCACTGGTTTTATTGTATTTAATTTTTTTTAGCCTTTGAATAATATATTTAAAAAAATAAATTTTAAAGTTTTTTTTTTTTTTTTTTTTTTTTTTTTTTTTTTGTAAAATAAAAGTTTTAAAATCTATATGTTTTTCGTAAAAAAATTAAATTGAGCCGAATTTTATTTATTTTATGTACGTATTAAGTCAGTCAGAGACAGTGATTTTAATACCGGTTCTGTCGAGACCGGATTTGAAAATTTCATCCAGAGTGCACCTAAGTTGAATGAAGTAATCCCCTCCTTTATGAAAAGTACGCTAGGCCCGGCCTAGTGGGTCTTCCGAAAAAAGTAACATCTCGTTCCTGACCCTACCTGGGCCCAGAATACAGATTTTTTAACATCCTCAGGAGGACGATAAAAAGCAAATAATTGACGGACATTTAAACAATACACTTCGTTTTTCTGCATAATGAATTTCTTATCCTCTATTTCTTGTCTTTAAATTATTAAATGTTAGTTTTAAAATTAATATAAAAAAAACCTTGGAACAAAACTAAAATCAGATTTTCATCTTTAATTAAATGGAAAGAAATTGAAATCCGATAAATAATGTTACGAGTTATAAAGATTTTTGATTGTCCCATTTAAACCAGTACTAACCACATAAAACTTTTATAAATTTATGAGAAATTTTAGAATGTGGTTTTCTTAACAAATTATAATGCTAACCATCACAAAAAAAAAAGAAAAAAATCAAAATTCTAACTCAAGAAATATATTTTTTACGCGTTTTATAGAACTGTTAAGGGGATAGTAAGGTTATTATTATTTTTTTTTTTTTTTTTTTGCATTTTTTTATTTATATTTTATATTAATGTACAACACCTTAAGATTATTCTGTGAAAATTTGAAAGCAATTGAATTAAAACTGACGGAGATATACACTTGTAAGTCTCCGCCCTCCGATTTCGACAAAAACGTCTGTGAAACTTTAAACGTGTTTTTCTAACACTTCGCTTTTTCGAAGCCGGTGAACTCTGTAGCTCAAAATCTACTGAACCGATCTTTTTAAAATTTTACACACTCTTTCTTTATATAAATTACGAGATAACGCTGTCGAGTTTTTTTCTTTTTTTTTATTTTAACTTACTTTTAAAAAACAAAATATCAGATTTTTTTGATGAAAAATCAGTATTTTGACTTCCGAGCCTTGTAAAAAATTGAAAAATCAATAATTAAAAAAAAACTCGACTGCGTTCCCTGAGGAAACTTATCAACTAATTAAATCAATTTGGTTTTTTAATTTCAGTTGATCCAGTCATGAGTTATGTGGTTCACCGCGAATCAACTTTTTTTTTGGGACGTCTTCGCAGATTCGCTGTAATCGGCTTATTTTTTAATATTTCTTAATGAAAATTTCACAGACTACTCTTTAAATGACATATAATTATACATCAATTATACAAATAAATAAATATTAATTGTATCCTTACAAAAAATGATAGAAAATATGCTTTTTTTCCCTCGAATTAACCTTACTACCCCCTTAAAGCAACATTGTTTTTTGATTTGCGCGCATTTCAATTTGTGTCTAATCCCTTAAAACCTGATGAATTTTTTAAACGGCTATAACTTTGCGAATTTTGGAAATATGAAGATGCAACTTTTTGTGTCTTATTCAGGACTGAATAAGGAAAGTTTTCCTAATTGGAATTTTTGTCCTACGGGGGCCGTATAAAAATTTAATTTTCGTAACTTTTCAACTAGACCCCCCCCCCCCCCCATGGAGTCGAAATTTATCTTATCAAAAATTTCACATTTTTTTAATGAATTTTTGCAGTTGGAAGTATGGGTCTAAGGGCAATATTTAAGGAGATAGCCTATTGTTTCGATATTTATGACTCACCCTGTATATAAGTGTATACATATAGTGTATATATATAGAAGTATAGTATATATAAACAGAAATATACATATACAGACAGACAATAATACTTATATTATTCATGAAAAAAAATTCCCTTCAGGATAAACTTAATTTTCACTGTATTTTCAGATATCTTTATATATTGAGCCCTTCAACAATTTTCCTCGAATTCTGCTCGATCAAGAAGACTTTATTTGCTTCGTTACTAAAATCTTTTGGTTTCTAATAATTTTTAACAATAACCTTCGCTTTACTAATTGACAAACACTTTTTTTTTATTTTATTAGGCTAATAGTTTAGTACAGAAATAGCGGTGTTTCCTCCCTATTTTTATTTTTTTGTGTAAGTAAACGAAACCGTTAAGGAATTAATCTATTTCTGAAAATAATACTTATTATGGAGAAATATGTTGTCATGTAATATACTCTTATGATTGATGTAAGATAATGCTTCCTTAGAATAGATAGTATAGGAACACGCATAAGGAGACACATGGTACAGGGTTTTATTTTGTTTTGAATTGAAATTTCTTGTAAAATTTTCACAGTGCAATGTTTATTGATTCACACTTTAAAGGAATAATTTCTAGAACATAGATTGATATTATAGATCTTACTGTGCAGTAACTTATTGCAAGTATAAAGCAAAAAATTTCATATTCGTCTTCGCTTTTAATTCCATGCTTTATTTGTTTATGTCTGCAAAATATCTGGTACACTGTAAAGAAAAAAAATCTGTCATCCTACAGGTGTAAAATTGCCGAAATATGTAGGTTTACTAACAGTTTTCCTGTGCGCATTAGAAGAAAAGATGGAAATCTACAAAACCTATTTTTGTAAAGCTACAGAAATCTTTAACTTTACAAACGAATCTAGTAAAATCACAGTTATATTACTAACTTTTTATCTGTAACCTGTGTTGACGTTACATAAAAAATTACAGGAATCCCAGTTCCCTAAAAATTTCTTTGTAACTTTAGAGATTTTTTTATTTTCAGTGCAAATCTTCATCTGTTACATAAATTTTTGCTGTTACCATTACATAAAAAATTCTAGGAATCCCAGTATCTTAGAAAATGTTTAATAACTTTACATATTTTACAGTGTAGTATGTTAGTGTTCTGTATGAATTCTTTTTTTTTATTGGACCTACTCTTCGACATTAATAACATTCGCTCTGACAGCAATCACATGCAGAGAAATGACAATGTTTTACGTAATATTTTATTTATTTTATATGATTCTTAAAAGAATTTTTGCATAGCTTGTATGAAACAGAAATACAAAATTTATTATGCATTAAACACCTGCATATTTTTCTTTAAAATGATAAAAATACAAAACTATCACTCAATTACATATAATTCAAGATATCAAATGGAATGAGATTCCATAATACGTTGGTTAATATTATTGACGTATCGATATATTTTAATTGCTTATGTCATAGAAAGATTAAAATCAGTATAAGAACTTACATTTTGGAATTTTGAAAATAGTTATTTAATCCCTTAATTCTCACACCCATAAATTTTATGGACAGTGTAGGCTACCTTTTTCTTAAATTTAGATTATTTGATCTCCACAAGTTATTAAAAGATAGTGTAATTGTCTTTATTCTCGAATAATTTTATCCACATTTAAACCAGATAAATATTTCTTGTTTAAAACAGTGATGTACAGTAATTTACATGACGCAATTACAAATTATATGACGCGACGCTTGAAGGCTTGATCAATGTATTTTTTTGGATTAAATGCTTCTAAAATTTAACTTTCGATTGAGAACTACAAATATATATGGGTTCCTCATAGCTAATTAAACATTAGAAACTACGTTTCAGGATGAAACGACTACTATTAGAGATTTCAAATATTTAGAAAGGTGTGCCAGAAAATCAAAATATATATTTTTACCGTATCATCAACTACAAAAGCAATGCTAACAGGCTATGCAAAAGAGCGTTTGGAGCTAGTGCCTTGAGCACCCAACTTTAAAGGGCCCTTAAAACTCGGAGAAATACGCCTAATAGCACAACGAGTATGCATATATACTATTCTAGGTGTGCCAAAAGAAAGATTTTTTTCATATGGTTTTCAAGTTAATAAAGCATTTTCCGAATGCTCCATTTAAAAACCGCATAGCTATGATACTAAAATTATACTTATAACAACTTCCTTTTTGCATTTATACTCAGAGTAGATTTATAATTGCCGAAACGTCAGTGAAGGCTTACTTTGGAGACACGAAATTTTTTGGTGTCTGTCTGTCAGTCTGTCAGTTCCGCGATAACTAACGCAAAAAACATCCAATTGGCTTGAAATTAAGTGGGTATGTTAGTGAGGCACTGGGATTAAGCCTCTATGGTTTTTTGTTAGATTTGATTCATTCGTTCTGAAAATATAGAATATTTTATTTTGCGCAATAATGCTTTTCTATGGCAAATCCAATGATTTTCAATTTTTTTTCCTTGAGAGAAAATGACACATTTCATTAATGGAATTCAATAATAAATGGACACTGAAATTTACCGGTTAACTTATTCATATAGTTTTGAAATTTTGTCTACTCATTTGACAGATTTTTAAAGTTATTACTGTAAATTTTGGAGATATTTTATAAATGTGTTCCAATAATATAAACTAATTTGTTTTAGAGATTTACTTATTTAAAATGCATTTATTTCATTTTCTTTATTTTCTCTTGATGGCTGCTAAGCAACTATTCATCCTAATCCTTATTATATTTTAATGCTATAAATTTGAAAGCATGTACGAAAATTTAAATGAAGTCCGCGTCAAAACTGATGAATTAATTAATGTCTTCGTATCTTTGCGGATAAATATAACATAGCCCAGAAAAGAATATAGGCTACGCTTTACTAATTTTATTCAAATATTTTCCTTAATAATTCAAAATTTCCATCTTTTTCATACAGAATCAAGAGCGATTTTTTAGATAGAATTTAACCAATTTCTTTTATCGTTGCCAAAAAAAAAAAAAAAAAAAATCTGGAATAATTTTTTAACGGCAATAAGTTTCAATTGAGCAATTTCCATTCGAAAAATTAAACTAAGAAAAAATAAATATGACGTTAGAATTAAAATAAAAATAAAAATAGTACTTTATTAAATATTAAACATGGAAATTTGTTTAAGAATAATAATTTTTCTGACAAAAATGGGGGAATAATTAGAAGTAAAAGAAATAAAAAAATAATTATATTTTTAACAAATATTTCAATTAGTAAAATTTGACGTCATAATTGAAATAAAACAGATATTTGATAGTTGTCATTAAAAATAAAAGAAACATGGACAGCAATAACTCATGAATAATGACGTCATTGCCGAAATTTCAGTGGAGGCTTATTTTGGCGACACAGAATTTATTGTTTTCCGCCTGTCAGTCTGTTCTGTCTGTCTGCATGGCCGCGATATCTGCCACAAAATGCAATCAAAACTTCTTTTTTTCGTAAACAAAATTGTAAAACCCTAGATTACTGAGTTTACACTTTCAAAAGTTCCTGATACTTCAGATTTAGGTGTTTTGGTGGGCAGGTATCTAGAAGTATGAGGATAATGAAAAATGCTTATTAAAACTCTCACTTATCCTTATAAATCAAAATGTAGAAAGAAATACAAGATATACGATAATCATTAGCAGATTGATAGAAAGTTAGAAATTTAAATTTAATGAGACTACGGAGGGTTCAGGGGGACGGAGCCCCCCTGAAGAAATCTACTCTGGTATAATGAAAAAACAAAAATAATAGATCATGAATTTTTCAGACTATCCTAACATAACTAAATCTTTAATTTAACGGCTTTTGATGGCTTATTCTTATTCTTATTTTATTCTTATAAATAATTTCTGATTCTTATTTTATTCTTATAAATAATTTCTGATTCTTATTTTATTCTTATAAATAATTTCTGATTCTTATTTTATTCTTATAAATAATTACGTAATTCGAAAATTTTAAATTACAGTTTCCAGGAAGTTGAATATTACGCTGAGTGTGTTTTTAATAAAAAAGATGTGAAAAGCTGAGGTTGAGGCTCTTGATCTGCAGATTTACTAGTTATATGCTAATAATGCACAAAATATCATAAAGCAATCTGGCGGAGAGAGAACTAGAACTTGTGACTTACTGTCATGCGTATATGTGGTATGGATAGTACTCGGATAAGTAATCCGATTACTATCTTGCATACACTAACTGGACTTGAATAGCTGATGTGAAGTGTAGATTTACTTAATCAAATGCAATTCCTTCATGCTCCGTTCATTTTTTTTTTTTTTTTTTTTTTTTTTTTTTTTTTTTTTTTTTTTTTTACAATTAGCCACATCTGATTCAGTACTAAATTTATTTCTAAATTTGGTTTCCGTTTAAAGAAGATAGGGAAATGCACAGATAAACTGTGCTCCTAGCACATATAAGCTATGTCAAACAGAAGTAGAAATTATACAGTTTTTGCGGGTGCCAAGAGCTATTTTGTTTACTTCTAATAGAAAACAAAAGCCCTTTAATTCAACCTTTGTGAAAATTTCACGGGAAATTCATGAAGGTTAGCAGATAATAAATTCGATTTTCATTCTTGTAAGTGACAATTCTGGCGCATCTTCAACGAAAAAAGGATTTCTAATAAATAAAATTCAACTGTTAAATATTCTGTAAAAATAATCATTCATGTTATCAGACTTTTCATAATCATTCATATAAAATAATCACTCTGCTGCATGTCATTCCCACTATTTTTCATATTGTTTATCGTTTAATCACTTTAACGGAAGTTTCTTGTATATATATACAGGTGAATTTAGGTGAAATTTCTGAAACAGAACTTTTATGTTTTTGAGAGGAAATCAGACAGTTTCCAGGAAATGTTTCTTTTTATTATTATTCTTTGAGTGCTAAAAAAATATTTTCAAGGCGTACAAGTGGATATATTAATTTTCAATTTAGACCAAAAAGGAAAATATACAGTTAAATTTTCACAATTATGCTTTCACCTATATCTGAGTCTTTGAATACAAACAGGTGGTGTCGGGAACAGAGCATTTATCCTCTGATGCCAAGAACTGAAGTTCGAATCCTGAAGAATATAGGTGAAAAAAAGCAGGTATGGTAATATGTAATACAAATAATTATTTCTTATATATCTGTATCAATATATATATAATTATTATATAGAATATTGATAAATATTGCATCATTGCTTATATTTATTTCTGAAACGGAAATTTCCTGTAATTGAATAAGTAAACATTTGATCTTGAAAACGGAGAAGTGCCAAAACGATTATAACACAGAAGCTTTGTTGTCAGCCTAGTCCCCTTTCCGTTTTATTACGAATTTTTTATACGGTGATGATGCAGTTTTAAAATTTTATTCTCGCTAAAATAACTATATAAAAGTGTATACTTTGATGCTGTTTTATCATTGAAGAGGTTCACGGCGCAGAAATAACATTTTCTGAATGATCCCCGTTTTCTTATGCTCTGAGAAATGTTTGCGCGAAAACCCCGAAAAGTCTTATCCATCTCTATTCCATTTAGAATAGGAAGTCCGCATACAGCTATTGATAGTGGCTCGCGTACCGTAGTTTGAGATGTTGTGAGGTGTATGTAACTTGTTTAATCCCTGAAGAAAAATGTTTGAAGAAAGTTTAAAGAAACTGTTAATTATTTTGTGTCATTACTTGTAGCCAAAAACTTGTATCATTTAAAGAATGAAAAACTACATTTACATTTCATGCTGATCAGATGTTTGCAGTTTTCTTCACCACCCTATTATTACACCTACATCTGTGAATTTCCGCGTTGCTCATTGTGTTTGAACTTTAATACATCATATATTATGCTAGTTGTTTATTTCATAATGCTCGGGAAGAACTTCTTTCAAGTTCTCTCAATGAATTCACTTTTTATTTTACATTTTAATCAAGAATAAGAAATTAAACATATAATTAGTCACAAAGGATTTTTTTTCCTTCTACAGTCAACAATATAGTAATAATTAAATTGCTAATATTAATTTTATATGTTTTCATTCACTATAGAACGTTCAGTACGACTCCAGTTAAAGGAGTGTTTTTTCATAAAGGTCGTGAGTATGGATTTTAAAGGATGGGATTAGGGGTCAGCGCTAATGAGCAACGTAAATGATATTTATTCCTTTTTCCTCTTACCAATCATTTTGAAGTGTAAGGAAAGAAATATAAATCGAACACTAAAATGCGCAATAAATTGCAAAATATATAAGGTATCCTGGGGTAATAATGCCACGTTAAAGTTCTACCAATTTTCACGGCTCAGTTTTAGTTTGTATTTTTCAAACAAATACATGATTTGATACAGCAACTCATTGACTATCTATATTAAAAAAATAATTTAACAGATATGTATTTATAAAATGTAATGGTGTGATTTGTTGACCAATGCTATTTGGCGTTATTACTACACCTATATGGGTAATAACGCCATGCAAACAAAACTATGAAATAAGATGGAATAATTGCATGTAGATTGCCCAATTCTAAAAATACAAACTCTACAAACTTAGAAATTGACAAATTGCATTCTAAGCTATTGAAAATGTTCATTTTTTTGTGAAAGTAAAATAAAGGTGTGGTGTGGTGGGGGGAGGGAGGATGAGACAAAAGAATATCAGACTGTGAGCTTCTTTTTGCTTAAAAAGGACAGCTTAAATAGAATTATTAGAAACATTGCACAGTTTTAACTGTGTTTATTTGAATTAGTATTTAGGATGTAGCTCGGCCACTGTAGGGAATCAACCGGGGTATTAATGCCAAGGATTGGCGTTATTACCCCGTTATAGTTATTGCGCTGTACATATTAAATTACAAATTATCTCGAGAAGATATCCAAAATCTTCAACAACATTTTGAAAGTCCATGAAATGTACTACAAATTTATGTAATTAACAAAGTATTTCCGGATAAAACAAAATAGTCTTCACATCACAAAACGTATCTCGCAAATTTTAGATCAAGCGTTAATTTTAGTTGCTTGTAAAAACAATAAGACCTAAAAATGAAACAAATGAACTTGAAGCCGTTTTTTGCAATTTATACGACTCAAAGCCCTTCTGCGCAGAGCACATGGGTGTCATTTACTAGATTATTTCATAATTATGTAAAATATTGGCACTTGGCGTTATTACCCCGCCTGGCGTTATTACACCAGACCATCTTACATATTCTGTAAAATGAGAAACCATGCCTTATATTATTAATGAATCTAAGACCTTGGTATCTTTATATTTATCACCATATCGAAATAATTAAAAAGTCTTAAATGCTATTTAACCCTTTATCTACCGCATTATGAATTCATGAAAATTTTGCATTCTAAAGCATTTTATGTAAATTGTTTGAACTAAATTAAAAGATTTACATAATCATTTAATAAATTTTTGAAGGATTTTAGAAGAATTGAAGTACTTAGAAGGATTAATTAATATGAATTTACAGGTGCAATATTTATAGCCTCACTCAAATCTTTTATTTGAAATTGTATTCTTAATATTTTGTAAAATTATGAAATGTACAAATAGATGGTTCTTAAAATATAAATATAGAAAAAATTCCAAATTGAAAAAGCCCCACCCCCCTCTCTCAGC
The DNA here is from genome assembly GCA_964019185.1 of Maratus speculifer. Taxonomy (NCBI): domain Eukaryota; kingdom Metazoa; phylum Arthropoda; class Arachnida; order Araneae; family Salticidae; genus Maratus; species Maratus speculifer. The sequence continues at coordinate 41,782,474 of OZ025293.1, forward strand.
GCCAAGAAAGCTGAGAAGATACAAAGGCAAAAAAAATCATTCTTTTAAAAATACTTTTGTTTTATGTAACCAATAATGCTTTTAAAACAAAATAAAATAATGTATCTGTAGCTCATTCTAAACTGTATTACAACTAATTGACGTATTAAAACGTATAATAAGTAATTTCAAACGTATAATTGATGTATAACAAGTAATTTCAATGGTATTTATCAGTACCGTCGGTAGATAATGGGTTAAAATAACATTCATTTTACTCTTTCGTAAGTATAAAAAAAAAAAATCTGAGATGACGCAAAAATGCTTCACATTGCCAAACATTCTACAATGTTTTCGTGCTCTAAAAACTTCCAAATCTGAATCAGACATATTTTTTGAATAAAAGATGAAAAAGAAAATGAGTAAATTCCATTTTGTAAAAGAGTAAGGCATTACGGAAAAGGCATAAAAGAAGTGGCAAAGAGACATATTCCGCATTGAAAACAAAAGAAATTATGTTAGCAATCAAAATTCCTTTAATATATCTGTTTAAAAAAAGAGTTTTTAGAACATAGCGTTTGTTGACAAAAATAAATAAATAAATAAAAATTAAAAATTAAAAAGAATTGTTATTTATTATCACATTAAATAACACTGGTTTACACGATTTATATACTTCCACCGAAATGTGTATTTTTCATATATTCTAAAACACTGAGTACGGGAAAATTATTGAAAGCGAATCAGACATGTCTAGTTAAAAAATTATTAAATATTTAAAAGAATAATAACATGAAATATAAAAATAAAAAATAGAAATGATTGATATCTGACTCTTCTGTTTATAATTTTCTTAATATTTTTCTCTCAAAATAGACCAACAATAGTCCTCTAATATATTTTTGTCCCCAAAACATTTGTGTCTGTCTTCAAAAAAGTTTAAGGTCTAGTTAAAACACTCGCCCTGTTCATAACTCACAGCGCCCAAGTTTTCAGGGAAAAAATTCAGGTGTAATGGAGAAAATGTATCTTCAGAGACATGATTACACCCATTGCATGATAGATTTTAATAAAACAGTAATATTTTTACTAATTATTGATCTTTATAATTTCCTAAAAATCCATGAATGGCCGTTTTTCCTCTTGGACATCTTCAGACGAAGGCTTTGCCCCCAATCTTCCCTATGTTCCAATGTGTCCCCTACGCTGGTACCAATTTTTTGAGTTTCTTTTTCTTTTATTAACTGTAAAATAAAAGATTTACAAAAAATCTTTATGTGTTGGTAAAAAAGGAAAATCAATTTTGGATTCAGCGGTATACTGTAAAAAATTCTGTAAAGTTATTAAAAATTTTCTAAAAACTGGGATTCCTAGAACTTTTTATATAACGGCAACAGCAAAAATGCATGTAACAGATACATAATTGCACCGAAAATCAAAAAATATGTAAGGTTACTAAGAATTTTTTAGGAAACTGAGATTCCTAGAAATTTTTATGCAACTACAACCCAGGTTACAGCTAAAAAAGGTTACTGTAATTTTAATAGATTCGTTTGTAAAGTTACAGATTTCTGTAACTTTATAAATATGTAGCTAAAGTTACAGAAATGCAAATTACAAATTACAACAATTACAAATATGTAGGTAAAATGTTAGTAAGCATACAGATTTCAGCAGTTTTTCATCTGTAGGATTGCAGATTTTTTTACAGTGTACAGAATGCATAAGAATCAATTATCAAAAACTAAAAAACATGATATAATCCGACTTTTGCACGCTATTGTAATCTAATAACATTTCAAAATATGTTTAAATTATTTTGTAAAGTATCGAGGCTGTTTGTTTTCATCCTTTTATTTAACAAAAATTCTGTTTTCTTCTTCTTATTATATGTTTATTACAAATTGTATATTTTGCATAAAATATGTCAAAATGATTAAAGATTTCATATTTATATTACTTTTATTCTCAACAATTTTTTAAATATATCTGACAAAATTATTTTTCTAATAAATATGCGAATTGCCCCTAATTTGCAGCAAAAAAATATGCTCCAACTTAAAATAGCTATTATTCGGTCAATTTTCATCGTAGAATGAATGACAGGACATTTTATTATCTTACTTGTCAGTCTAATAGGAAACTTTTGCTAAATGCAACTTACAGGATCGGGGAACCGTATAAACATTTAAATTTCGTTATTTGTTAACAAATGATTTTATTGACCCGAATCGATTTGTGAAACACTTTTTTGACTCATTAAAAAAAATTTTGTAATTGGAACTATGTGTCTATGACTAAGGGGCTGAGTATATATAACTTTATCATTTTAGGAGGGAGGAGGGAGTTCTGGCTCATAATATCGTAAGATCTCTGGGGGAGGGGGCTTTGTCTTTTGATATCATTATCATTTCTGATCTAATCATTTTTTTTGTAACATGCTCTTTGGTTCAAAATAGTATGCTATCGCTTTTTTATTCGATTATCTGTTTTATGAAAATAAGGAGTTATTATTAAAATCACTGAATTATTCAAAATTATTTAATTCTAAAATATGGAACACTCCCCATGTTTGACATTCCTATACTTCTTCATACGAGCTGATAATCACTGTTCGAGAACCATATGTGAAGTATAAACTATATGGCCAATGATGACCGGCCACTTGAGATTTTAGACATTTCCTTAAATATCTAGAAGAATGCATGAGGAATTATCCTGAAATTCTATGCGTGTAAATATAATAGTACAGGTCATACGTTTCCGTGAAGATTTTTTCCCGGAACTCAGTAGGGGACCGTCAACAAATTGAAAAATAACAAATAATTTTTGAATAACCCTGTCAAAACTAATGCAGCAAAAGCGCTATAACTGTAGATTATGAATAAGTGGCTTATTGTAATATACTGTGTTCATTTTTATGTAGATATCATGTATACTCGTAGAGAAATTAAGGTTTTTATAAAAACAGTCCCAAAATTTTCCAAGTTTTTTGCTTATAATTTGCAGAGTTCTTAATATAAAATAATATTCCTTTCTGAAAATATGACAAACAACATTGTACATAATATCCTGTCATTAGAGTTAAAAAATAATAAAAGTTATATAGAAAATGAGCAGGTTTACTAAATAATTTTTCATTGCACTTGCGTCAACGATATCAAAATTTCATTTGTATATTGTGTTAGCTAAATGTATGGAACAATTTCTGTAAATATTTAAAAATCATAGCTTGAAAATTCTGAAAAGGATCATCTATAGAATCAGCTCAAAATCCGTTATTCCCAAAGTGAGGCAAAATGGTGAGGGTATTGCCTTTATATATTGCCTTTATATATGGTTCTATATTGCCTTTAAAGGCAATATAGAATGCACAACATAGCACGTATTACTATATTTGGATAAAACCCCTGATTGTTTTGCTTCATTTTGGGAATAACGGATTTTGAGTTGATTCTATAGACGATCACTTAGATAAAAAAAAATCCAAGTTTTGATAAACAAAATCTTCACAAAAATGTGTGACCTGTACTATTAGGTTTATAGACTTAGAGTTTTAGGATAATTCCTCATATATTTTTCTAGATATTAAACAAAATGTCTAAAATCGCAAGTAGCCACAGATGACCATCTTTGGCCATATACTGTATATGAAATGAAGCTTGTGTTTATTAATAAATGAAAGAGGAAAAGAAAAAAATGTTTTCCATTTGTTTTGTTGATAAGAATTTCTGTCTGCACCCGAACCCTTCTTCCCTTCAGGGAAAGTGCAACAAGACTTTATTACTGTTGAACGCATTATATAACAAAAAGCTGTTATAAAATACTTTTAAATTGTAACTATTTCTTTTAAGTGTTATTTGATTTAAATCAATATTTTATTGATTTATTTTTATTTGAATCAATAAAATATGCGAAAAATAGTTTTGTTTATGACGTTATATTTGCACAGCTCCTAATAGTTTAAGAATTAGCCATTGGACACCGTTGAGAGTGGATACCCTGTATATAAGAAATGTGATGTGATTGATTTTTTCTTTCAAATACCACCTTTCATTTGTAAGAAGTAGTATAATAAGAAAATAAGCGTTTCATCAAAAGTATATAAAGAATGTTTAAATTTGTAAACTAGTGTAATTAAAGAGGACTTTGATACATTCTTTTTTTTAAATTTATTTTTTATTCCAATATTTATGTAATAATGAGAATTTCAAAGCAAAATCTTACATGTCTCAAGAAAATTTCTAAATGTGGATCCTTTCTCAACGTTTTTTTGCACTAAAAACTTCCAAATGTGAATCAGACATGTTTTCTTGAATAAAAGATGAAGGAGGCATTTTGTTACAGAGTAGGGCATTTTGGAAAAGACATAAAAGAAGTGGGAAAAAGACTTTTTTACATTAAAAGTAAAAAGAAATATATTTACCAACCCAAATTCCCTTGTTATGTTTGTTGTCAAAAAAGAATTATTAGAATATATGCTCTGTTACAGTAAAAAAAAAAAAAATACAGGGTGTATCTAAACTACTGGGCAAAACTTTAAGGGATGATAGTACACATCAAGACAAATAATATTAAATGGGAAACTAAGGGTCCCAAACGTCTTCCGAAGGAGATAGGCGCCATCAAAGTTTAGGGTCCAAAATTTGAACTGATTATAAAAAATGGAAAAATTGGTCGATTCATTTGCGATTTTCACGAAAACTATTTTTTATGTCAGTATTGACTTTAAAATAAATTATAAAGATAAATTTCAAAAAATGCCGATAGAGGGCGCTTTAGACTTTGGAGTAACGAACAACTATTTTTTACCGTTATTTTTTGCATCTCATTAAATTTTTTTAGAAGTTTAGACATAAACTTAAGTTTTGAGCTCAAAATCTGTGATTAAGTAGCGAAAACTGAACTGTGTTCAATTGGAGTGGTTAGGTTCAAATTTCAAATGATTATAAAAAACAGAATAATTGGTCAATTGATTTGCGGTTTTCACTAAAACTATTCTTTATGTCAGTATTGTCTTGAAAATAAATTATAAACATAAATTTCAAAAAATGTCGATAGAGGGCGCTTTAGACTTTGGAGTAACGTACAACTATTTTTTACCGTTATCTTTTGCGTCTCATTAAATTTTTTTGAAGCTTAAACATAAACTTAAATTTTGTGCGGAAAATCTGAATCGTTGAGAGTAGTTAAGTAGCGCTAACTGAACTGTGTTCAATGGGGATGGGAAGGTTCAAATTTCAAATGATTATACAAAATGGACAAACTGGTCGATTCGTCTGAGGTTTTTTCTAAAACCATTCTTTATGCCATTATTTCCTTAAAGATAATTTTTAAAGATAAATTTCAAAAATTACGTTAGAGGGCGCCTTAAACTTTAGAGTAACCAACAACAATTTTTAACTGTTACTTTTTGTATCTAATGAAATGCTTGCATAAGATTAGACTTAAACTTTGAGCTCAAATTCTAAATGAATGGGAGATGTTAAGAAGCGCAAACTGAACTGTGTTCAGACGTTGAAATGTTACCCTGCCCACCCTACGAATACAGTTCAATTTTTCGCTACTTAATTACACAACGATTCAGATTTTGAGCTCAAAACTTAAGTCTAAGCTTTTAAAACATTTATTTAGATAAAAAAAATAGCGGTTAAAAATAGTTGTTGGTTACTCTAAAGGTTAAAGTGCCCTCTAACGGAATTTTTTAAAATTTATCTTTAAAATTTATTTTCAAAGAAATGCTGACATAAAGAATGGTTTTAGAAAAAACCGCTAATGAATCGACCATTTTTTTCCGTTTTGTGTAATCATTTGAAATTTGAACCTTCCCACCCCCATTGAACACAGTTTAGTTAGCGCTACTTAACCACTCTCAAAGATTCAGATTTTCAGCACAAAATTTAAGTTTATGTTTAAGCTTCAAAAAATTTTAATGAGATGCAAAAAATAACGGTAAAAAATAGTTGTACGTTACTCCGAAGTCTAAAGCGCCCTCTATCGGCATTTTTTAAATTTATCTGTATGATTGATTTTCAAGACAAAACTGACATAAAGAATAATTTTAGTGAAAACCGCAAATCAATTGACCAATTTTTCTGTTTTTTTATAATCATTCGAAATTTGAACCTACCCACTCCCATTGAACACAGTTCAGTTTGCGCTACTTAACCACAGATTTTGAGCTCAAAATTTAAGTTTATGTCTAAACTTCTAAAAAAAATTAATGAGATGCAAAAAATAGCGGTAAAAAATAGTTGTTCGTTACTCCAAAGTCTAAAGCGCCCTCTATCGGTATTTTTTGAAATTTATCTTTATAATTTATTTTCAAGACAATACTGACATAAAGAATAGTTTTCTTGAAAACCGCAAACGAATCGACCAATTTTCGACCAATAATCATTTCAAATTTTGTACCCTAAACTTTGATGACGCCTATCTCCTTCTGAAGACGTTTGGGACCGTTAGTTCCTCATTTAATATTATTTGTCTTGATGTGTACTATTACCCCTTAAAGTTTTGCTCAGTAGTTTAGATACACCCTGTATATCATACGGAAGTATCTTTATTTATCATCACACCAAATAATATAAAAGCATGCTGATACATACTTTTAAAAAATATTTTTTTAAATCTATCGTTATTGTAAGAATTCAGAATTTAAATGGAAAATCTCACTTGCCTCAAAAAGCTTTTTAAATGTCGGTCATTCCACAATGTTTCCTTATGCTAATCTGTGAATCAAGGCACATTTCTGTGAATAAAAGATGAAAAAAATGTAAACTCATTTTCTAAAAGAGTAAGGCTTTCGTAAAGGAACTAGGAAGGTGAAGTTTTCCTCATTGAAAACAAAAAGAAAAATGACAGAATATAGATATTAACTGATTATATTTCAATTTAAAGGGATAAAAAATACTTTCTTCACTGTAAAATATTATGTAACGTTACTCCGTAAATTTGGGGGCAGCTTCTGAAACCAATTTTATGGAGTAATTTTCTTCACTTACATAAAAGTGTAATTTAAACATATATTACTGGTATAGCATTAGAATGTTACACCGGTTATATCGGTTTACGTGCTCCATAAAATTGAAGGCAGCAAGGCTGCCACTAATTTTACGGAGTAACGTTGCACAAATGTTTTACAATGTTGTTTCTTTTTCAAGTCATAGAATTATTGAGACTAATTTACATACTAAATTTTAAAATGATATTGATGAGATTGAAGTAATTTCAAAATGTATATTTTTTCAAAACTATTAAAAAATAATTAATGTAATTGCTGGGGAAAAGGGACACATACAAGTATAATTACGATTGTAACATTTAAAAGTCCGTCCAAATGTCTACAATCAGTGCATTTTTCATCATTTGTCGATATTGTTTAATTTAGAGAGAGAGGTCTTCGCAAATAATAATACATTTTAGCCGGAATTGGTAAGAGTAATTTAACTATTAAAAAATTAACTTTAAAAAATAGCAGTAATCTAATGCATATTACGCGTTATATATCACTAGTTTACAGTACATCTGTTGCCGAAAAAATTTTAGCTGTTGCTGACTACATATGACATGCTATTTTCAAAAATATAATTAGATTATTTTAATCAGCTATAGTTTCTGAGTTTTAGCTATGCAAATATTAAACAGAAAAAACATGTATTTACTAAAAAAAACTTTACTAAAACAAGTAATTAATCATCGAGCTTTAAAAAACTTCGTTTTGAAGTTCTTCTCCGATATGCAGACTATGTAAAATGACGTATTAGAGACTAACAATAGTCAAACATTATATTCGTATCCCAGAAATCCTGATAGAACTATTCCATGACGTGTAAATCGTGATGCATACGATTTCCCTGCTCTTCGCTCATATCTCCTAAATTTTCCGGAAATCTGAGGAAGGTCTACTGAGGAAGTGGGGTTTTATGCTCATATTGCACCCCATATTTTTTAATTGAAGTAGAAAGTCTTCTAGAAGTTCACTATAATTTTCAGATTTTTTATTTCCGAAAATCTTATTTTAGTATCTGGGGAAAGCATTTTTTTTCTTTCAGTCTTAATTTTAACAATTCTGAAGCTTGTTTAGAAATATTTAAATCTCTTACAAGATCATCTAACTCATTTTGGGAAAATCATTTTGCCCCATTTGACATACCTTCAAAATCCGCAACATATTGTGATGAGCTTGGTCCTTCATTGTCTTGTTCTAATGGTTCAGATATATTTTTAGATTCTGAAGAGTCAGGTAAACGCTGCACTGGACGTTGAACGTAACTAGTACTTGGGTACTGCCATTTAGCTCGATTTTTAGTGATTAAACCGTTTATATTCACGCTACAAAAATAACTGTCTTCGAGATGATTTCGTGGTTCTCGCCAAATAGTCGATTTTCCAAATGTAAAGGCACGTATCTTAAATATTCCACACACAATTTACAAACACAATTGGGAGTCCAAGACTTCTAATTTTTATCCAAGAGCATCCCAAAATACTCAAATTTTCACCAACTCTGATATAACTTTTCTACAATTGTTAAACACATATTTGCCGCATATATAGCAAAAGTGATCTGGATTGTTTAAACAACGTATTCTTGAACTATCCGTGACGCAAAAACTTGAGAAACTAATCTTAAAACAATAAAATACGCCTGTTATCGATTAATATATATGCTTAAATGATAAAAAAAGAAAGTAACTCGAGCTGCTCAAAAGATTTTTTGGTTAGATTTGACAAAAACAAGTCATAAGTGAACATTATAAACCACAGAATTCGCGGCAACAGACAAAAAGTTTAATTTTGTAAACTAGTGTATTTCAACGGAATGTCCGCATATGGACATTTGATTGGATATATAATCTTTTTACAAATATCCCAACCCTAAAACTGCTCTAAAATAACTTATAATTAAATTAGTATACAACATGCGATAATAAAAGCAACAACTGATTAAACTTAAAAAGTTTATTAACGCTTTACAAAACACAGAAAAAAAATATATTAACATTACTTCATTACCTGTGACGCAGCTTTTAAAAAAACTTTCGTTTGTAATTTTGGTAAAAGCAAATTCTATTTCAGAATGTTAGATAGCGCGTTCATTTTCACTTTTATATTCATCATTAACATAATAGCAACCCTCTTGTTCATTAAATATTAAACTTATAATTAATATAAATAAAACGGTCAATTATTAAATTATTACAATAAGTACTAATTCTTATTTATACTAGAATTTATATAGTGCATTAAGAAATTAAAGACCACTAATGAATTGGTAAACTTCTGAAAAAAGAAGACATTCTTTTTACCGTATGTATTTAAAGTTGATCGTAGAGCCATGCTTATTGCTAACCCTAGGAATTCATGCTTACTTCAACTTTGAACTCGCGCAACGCTGGCTCTTAAAACGCCGGCGTTTCCATCAAAAGGCTGGCTCCATAATGCACTTACACGTACCTTCCTACAAACAAACTAAAATACATCCATAAACACTTTTTTTCAAATTTCAATTCTAACTACGTAGCCTGGATATGTAACAGTTTTATGTAGTTTTAGCTGTTCCTAGTTGCACATTCATCCACCGCTTGTCGCGTAGGGGATCTGTTCCCTGGCGGAACATCCTATTTTGGTATTTTCTTCGCCTATATTCTCTTATGTGCCCTCTATCACGTTGGGTTCATTTGCACTTGGTAGGTGCAGCCGTGATACGGAATTATATACACATAATACTGCCCATTGCCGCGATTCTGGCGGCTTCAGCTCTGGCTGAATTCTGTAATCTTTTTTATTATTTTTTTGTAGAACTTAATAAAAACAATCGGGGGAAACATTATGCTCTATAGACTTGGTTTCCTAGTCTGAGTGATCCTTCTTCGGCAATCAATTTGATAGTAAAAAGTTTTCAATTATAATTGCTACATTAAAATTTAAGTTGCATTTTATTAAAATCTTCTATTTTTAAAAAACCTAAATAAGGAGACTGTTAAGAAATTATAACCCAACTGAGGAAATTATATTATATGTCACATCAGAATCATTATAAAACATACGCTTTTGTACATCGCGCAAGTATTCCCGAGAAGCACAGATAGTGTTTCGATAGTGTTATTTACGATATATTTGAAAATGCTGCAGGGTAAAGTGTTGTCTGCGACCGAAGTAAGAAAATGTTTATTTTATAAGGGAACTTATAAATTTAAACAAGAAATAGCTCGGTTAAGTAAGCGTTCTAAAACTGCCATTCACAATAAAATTATTTCAAAAAAGGATTCAAATAAAATTAAACGATCTGGTAGAAAAAGAATTTTAACAGTATGCGATGATCGATAAATATTTCAGCTCAAAACATCAATTCAAAAAAGTTTTCAACTCGAGAAATTTCGAACCATTTCAGCGAAAGAAGCTCAATCGTTACAGTTTGAAACAGTCTGAAATGAAATGGTAATGCAAAATGTATGGAACTTTTGAAAAAAGGACTGGTTTATTAAATATCATAAAGAAGAAAGACTGGGACTAAAGTGGCTAAAAATGTCATGTTTTGGGGGAAAAAATGAAAACAACTGATATTTTCAGATGAATAAAATTAATCTTGACGGTTCGGTTGGATATAAATACTATTGGCTTGATTTTAAGAAGGAACTGAAAAAATGCTTCAGTCGATAAATGAAAGGAAAATTAATAATTCTTTGGGGAACTTTTACACATGCTTCATTATGCGATTTAATTTCGTAACGTATGAATACTGCGCAATATCAGATTATGTTATATGATCCTTCGATACCGTTTGGACTTTTTTTAGGTAGAACTAACTGGATATTTCAGCAGAACAATTCTTCTTGCCGTGTGTTTAAATCCCCCTAGAAGTGGTTTAAAAAAGAAAATATTCATGTTGTGTCATGGCCGAGTCGAAGTCCAGATTTGATCTCTATGGATGTCTTTGAAGCGTATTGGTTCGCAAAATTTATGCTAATAATACGCAGTTTTTATCTCTCAATGAACTAGAAGTAGCCATTGTAAAAAAAAATAGCACATTTTTTCTGAATCTGTATGAAATCATCTAGTCACTTGATGACTATGTCACCCAGTCACTATGAAAAACAGAGTGTTTGAGGTTATAAGGGAAAATGGTGGAATAAGAGTGCATTAATTTACATATTATTTTTGTTTTTAGACAAGTGGTCTATTTTTAACTAGTGGTCTATTTTTCAATCAATGCTTATATTTTTCTTAACATTCTTATCTATTAAATTTTTGAAAATTATTACTAACTAATTTCCATAAATTTATTGTATTTTGATATTTCATGTGCATAAACTATAATTAGAACCTTTATTTATTTCACAATTACTTAAATCAAACTGATCATATAATTTCTTAACACAGTGTAGTTTCATACTCAGTACTAGACAACAACATACAAATGAAATCCTGACCAAAATGTACGAATTAGGAGTAACCAGTATTCTGGGATCAGGAGCTGAAGAAAATATAATCATCAACAAATAATAATTCATACTTTAAATAATATTAACAAAAACAATAAAGTAACATAAAAAGTCCTATACGGTCAAATACACTCATTTAAATCTATATCTTACTGTTTTAGGGTGAGATACGTTCTTGAAAATTATTGTGATTTACAGTCAAGTACGTCCTTGAAAGTTTCTGTTGACCTAATAGAGTCTAAATGTATGGTACATACTGTGATATTACAGGAAAATGCAGAAATTTATGCTGCCAAGCTTTTTCCGTAATTCAACGGTGAAATTTTTATCAGCGCATATACATATGTAATACTTATTTTGATCACTGTACTTTGATTAAAGTTAACTATCCTTTCAATATCCTGCAAGCACGCACGGGGACATGATTGTCGAGATCTACTGATGTTTTTAAAACAAAATTTCTAACATACAATGTCAAGGTCATTGCATGAAATCGTGATACAGCGTCGGCTCATTCGTGGCCAACTTCATTAAAGACCTAGGAAGGTCTTGGTTGTTAGGAGAGAGTTCATGACACTATATCACGTAATTTAACTCCGACACAATCAGCAGAGTTTTTTGTAACGCCCCTTGCTAGAACAACTTTCTCGTCAGATTGATACGACGTAGATCACATGATCTGACGACATTAACTTCGTCCTAAGCCCCGCCTTAACAAGCAAAGGCTTCTGTGGCATCTAATGAAGCTGGCCAAAGCTCATTGCATAGCCTATAAATGCATATATATAAAACAAAATTCAACCCTCAGAGAAATTTTTTCAGCTTAAAACCTGTTACAACTATACCTTGTAATCCACCGTGTGCGCATCTGTTTCTTTATTTCATTGTATTAATTTTTTTTTTTTTTTTTTTTGGATTTCTGTTATTTTTTATAAGTAACTGAAACTATACACATTTTAAAAGGGATATTCTGTGCGATATTAGAAACCTTAGTTATCATAGAACATATGAAAGAAATATAGTGGTACATGCGAATGTATACAAATTACCAAAACCACTCCTTTCTATTTCGTAAAGCGGGTGATATTATTCCTACTCTCTTATACAACATACTCCTTCAAATATGCACAGACTTGGGATCAGAGTTTATGAGCAGATTTTAGAATTTTGGGGATTTCTGGCGATTGCTTTGTTTACATAATTAAAACATTAATTTGAATGTAATTTTTTATAATGCATTCGAAACTATAATGAATAACCTCAATATAATAAAATATTTAAAAAATAATAATAAACTAAAATAATACATTTTAAACAATTTTTAAAATAATTAAAATATTAAAAGCAAACGTCAAGTTAATAATCAATAATGCATGATTAAATATTCATTATAAATATGAAATGTATTTTTCCTAAATTATTCAATGAAACTTGCCTCATAAAGGTATATCACTAATTCACATCAAAATCATAAAATAAGGAAGTTTTATTTAAAGTTTAACCAGACTTAATAATCGTAAAAAGCTTTATTAATACATAAATATATTTCGTAAGAAGATTGTGATACCAGTTGATATCAGCAATATTTTGAGTTTTTTTTTTTAGAAATAAATTTATTCTTTCTTCATGAAAAAACATAAATTCAGTAACATGAAAAAAATAATAATTAAAATATGTATGGAATTGATATAAACTTAAAAAAAATTTTTTTTGTCCCTATATCTGAACTCAACGTTTAATTGTTTACATCTGTAATTTATGTGCGGATTTTTGAGAGTTGTGGATTTTAGGATTGCGGATTTGAGGGAGTCTACTATATTTCTAATTGTTTAGCGATGTATTCAAAATTTTTAGTGTTATTTTTTGGGGCTAAATTGTTTAGTATAAAAGAGATAATATATAATAAAAGAAGTAAAAATTTTCAAAATGCAGGAAAATTCCATGACATTTTACTTTAAATTACAGAAATTAAATTTAAAATGTCAAATCTTGAATAAAATATAGAATTGAAAATGAAAGGATCAACCGTCTGTCCAACTTTGCATTCCTTACAAGTGACGAAAGAAGATAAAAGGTATTTTTAGATCGAAAGAACTTCGAAAAGAATTCTTTTACGGCTCAAAACTTATTAAATTTATGAAAAGCGAACATGATAGAAGTACTTATGTAGATCTTAGAATGGAAGAATTACGAATAAGAAATAAATCTTAAAATAATATGTTTTCTAGTTTTTAATGCATGTGAAATTTCATTTAATATATGTTATTATAAACTTTTTTGTATGTTAAAACAAAGCTTAAGAAGAAAGAAATATTTCATAAGCAACGGTCATTTTCAGAAAAGTAACAATTATTAATTTTTAAATAAATTGAATTAAAAGTTAAATTTACGTGGCCGTTTCACTTTGAATTACACTTCAGCTTACACTTCAAAATTTATGCTTGTCTAAAAGTTACCTAGACAGAGAAGTGTTTTATATCGAAGCAGGTGACATGTAGTACTACAATTGAAATTAGAATGAAAACAATGAAATCGCTTATATAAAATTTTAAATTTATTTAGCTGCTACCAGAACACTTTCAGAAATAAAACTCTCATTTTTGACGATTCAGAAATCCTTGAGCGTTATTTCGTCGTTTTTGACAACCATTTCGTATCAAAATCACATGACTTTTAACGAAACGTGAATTCTCAAATATTTGACGAAAATGCTTTCTGAATCATGGCCAGACTTGATGAATTTTAAGGAAACTGTCGAGGTAGCTGTTTATAGAAGGACCCGCTATTGTACATTCTCATACCTTGCGGTTTTAGCAAGTAGATATTTGCTTATTTATGTTAGTCCTCTAATAATTTATTTTAAAATAGCACTTTTTAGTGCTTATCAGAAAATAATGAAATATAGGTAGTTATTCTTTCTACATTAATCTTTTTAGTTAAAGTTTTTAGGGACGTTTATAACTATTTTTATTTATTTATTTATGTGCTACATTTAATTCGAAAAAAAAATATTTCGTTCTACAAAACCGTCCAAAAGATAAATGTGATCAATAAAATTTCAAAATTCCAGAATCTATTTTTCTTCTAAGAAGTATATTCTATTTTCAATCAAATTAAAAATATACATAATTCTTCTCTCTCCCCTTTATAAACAGTAAATTGTTAAAATCATATCCATCTACTTAAAGTAGTAAAATCTTTCTCAATAAGCACTTCATAATTCGTTATTTCTGAGCAACAAATTAATCAGTTCATATTTTAATCATTCCTTGAGCAAATAAAAACTTCTCCAATTATTATTTAATCAAGCCATATTATAATTATGCATTAACCATCAGAAAATCATTATAATAAATTCGTCTTATTAATTAAAACTTGCAAGATTTATAACATAAATGATAAAATTACAATCACACTATAAACATCTAAACACACTACTATAATCCACTATATGCCTTTATGATCGAATCTACTCGAACCTAGAGCGTGAACCTAGTCCATTTGGCTACCACACCGAACGTTGCGAGTTCGAAGCTCGCCTATGGCATGTGTTTTTTGCTTCTGTCAGTGAATACAAGAAGCTTCTAAAAGATTCGATAGTTGGTAACACTAGACCTTTTTGACGAAATTTTTGATGAAACTGGTATTGTCAAACTAGTGAGGAAATTAATTTCATCAATTTGACGAAATATTTGCTCGGAGCATTCCCCAGGAAACGGTTTCGTCAAAAACGAAGAAAATTTCGTGAAATTTGAGTATTCATTTTTGAGTGTGAATTCAGTGACATTGAAGTACATTAACATATAACATATAACTCGTACAAATGTGTTTAATCTAAATTTTAGCAAAAGAAGTAGTGTTCTGGTAAACATTTGGTGCTCAACATCTTTGGTGATCTGGTGTACATTTTAACAAAATGTAGTGCGTATCACTGATTTAGAGAACTTAATCCTTCACTACACTGTGTGCTATACCTTGCACATATCTAAAAACACGACAATTCTCATTATGTGCTATGAATTTGGTAAATATGATGTCTGTTCCTGAACTAGAACAATCTAAAAAAATGGAATAACACTTTATTTTGTCCAAGACTGCATTTGACAAAAAAATATAATTTGTTCTTCGAAAAAAAAAAAAAAAATCAAACTATTAAGGCAATTTTTTTTTCATTATTTTTACTGAATACTTAAAAATTTAAATATAAAAAGGTTGCAGAGTGTTAAGCAAATAAAACTAAGGTATATGATGCAAATATGGTCATTGCAGCTAATATGACCAACCTGCAATTTTGCTATTAATTTCAATGAAATCCAAATGTTGATGCTTGGATCTATTACCTAGATATTTGAATAACATAGTGTAGCACCGTATTGGCCACAAACTTAGATTACGTGCATAGGGGAGCAGTCATTGTTGTTTTGTTGTTAGTTGTGTTGGCATTTTATAAAATTTTCTCTGGTAAGTTTGTTATTTTACTTCTTAAAACAAATTATTTGTAGTTATTATTATCCATAATATTTTAGCTGGTTTAAAGTCCTTTTAAACTGTAACAATGAATTTTAATATCTGTGTATTCAGGCAGAATTACGAACACTTTTTCAAAACTCATCATTATTGTTAATATGCCCATTGGGCATATTACCTACACGTATGGTATACTACATTCATATAAACAAATTTCTCTACTTTTAATATTTATTTATTTATGCAAATAACTGGGTTAAAAATTTAATGCGCTATAAGCATTAAATACGAAATAAACTTGTTAAAATATATATTATTATCAAGTAAACAAAAAAGAAATCAAATGTTAAAATAAAATATTAAATTTTTTTGTTATTTTTATTTAGTCTTTTCTTTCATATTTTTGTACAAATTTAAAAAATAAATTTGGTTTTCTCGGTTTTATTTTCTCATGCGTTAAATATGAATATTTCATTATATTTCACCTATATTCATTATATTACACCATATTACTTGCATATAGGCCTATTACCTTCATCAACTGGACTTTTTTTCAAAAAAATACTGCAAATTTAAATCTTGATTAATTTAAATTTATAATTTTTTTTCTTTACTAAAAAGACTTTTCTGTTTCAGATAACTTTTATTTTTTAAAAAAAGCCACTTACAGCTGTCGGTAAAAAAAAAAATTCTATTCTTAACGTGGCCATATTTCCTGCAAATACCTTAACTGGTTTAAGCTCATTTAGTTGCAAAATATAGCAGTACAATATTTTAAAATCCTAATTTTGTTCGGTATCCACTATAAAATATCAAGTTTTAGCTGAAATTTTGAAATTCATTTATTTATTTTTTTTTTACTATTTCCTCCATTCTTAGACCTATTTGTAGATTTCACATAATTATTTTTATAAAAATAAAAAAAAATCGTGCAGTTAAGGGTTAAAGAAATTATCTCTTGCCTTAGAGAGTAGTTTTAAGAGAAAGGTTTAAATAAATATACCTACTATAAACAATCATTTGTACATTTTCTTTTTAATTACACTTGCTTTCTTTTAAGTCTAATAAATAAAGAGGGATTCCAATTATTTCTTTAATTCTCATTATTACACTTTTAATTTTGGTAACTTACAAAATATTAAACTTGAACTGCATGCATTTTCAAAATTCTATTTTTTCGTGAAGTGTTTTCCAGAACAGGTATTTGAATGAGTCGTAGTAAAATATGCTGATGGCGATATTATCTTTGTAATACATATGTTTTTTAGTACTCCACTGAAAACCGAAGAATGAAAGTGGGACTGCGGCTTAAAATTCTTTCTTGCCTTAGTGCAACTTTCGAAACATTATTATTCAAGTACGCGTTCTTCACAGATGAAAATTTTGAAAATTCTTTGACTTTAAGATGTGATTTTAACTTTGGAAAACTAGAAAGATGTTGAAAAATGAAAATTACATATATTTTTTGCAGTTATATTAAATAGCTCTTCGTGATATATATATAAAGTTTACCATTGGTTAAATGCTATAGAAAGTATGTTCAATCTCTTTATAACTACTAAAATTTAGTTTCAAAACTTCTGATACTTTTATTTAATTTTTTTGAAAATGTAAGCATTTTTAATAATCGTACAATTAAATAAAAAATGTGCACTCTTTCATATTGAACTTAATTAAAAAAATAATAATGCATGAATCTATATCTCTATCTATACTAGAGTCACTCACAAATAATGTTTATTTTATAGACAACGACTATGGCATATTTCTTTGGGATTTCCTAAGCTCAAATAAAAAAACAAAATATAAGAAGAAAGAAAAAAAGCATGCGTCAAGCATACATTATGTGGTATTTTTCGAAACATTCAGAATAATGTACCAAAACTGCATCATTTAAAAAATAAGATATTACGTGTCATTTCACCATACAGAAATGTATAACGAATTTCAGCTGTTCCCGTCTAAAATCCCAAAATTCATCGAATTTTATAGCAGCTCTGTATATGATTTAGAGATTTGTATCTATTAACAACATGCTTTCCAAAATTTAGTTTATTTAAGCGATACATAAATTTTAGAAAATTCCCCTTCAGCAATTTTCTCTAATAAGGAAAATGGTACGCGAATACTGTTGTGCAGCCCTGTATATAAGGTATATAATTTATATATAAAGAGTAATACAAAAAACTAATTAAATTCTAAAGCGTATGCTGAATTTTAAAACTTACTCTTCAGCAATTATTACGCAAAGACAGTACTGAAACCGATTTCTTTTGTGTGTCTCTGTAAATTAATAAAAAATGCTATGAATGCGCTGTTTTAACGTGATAGTAGTGAAATTCGATTTCTATATCAGTTTCAATACATTTTAAATAGGGTAGTGTCATTAAAATACTTTCCAAACAATTTTCCCCAATATACCATAATGTGATTGAATTCTTTTGAGTGCCTTTGCAAATGAACCATCACTCGTACATACTTCATATACAATACCAAACATGCTTTGGTGACGCTAAAAAAATACAACTAAAAAAATAAATTTTCGAGAAGCTATACAAGTGATTAAATTTACACGTAAAAAAAACCTTTAGCAGAATATTGCTTTACTTTTTTCTTTAATATTATTAATCAGTAGTTACAAATATCAAAATTAGAAATTCATTGTCGAATAAATTCCTGATATTCGTATATGCCAGATAAAATGCATTAATCGATAAATATTTTGTCACGGTTCAAAATGTTATAAGATATGTCAGTCACCAAACAATTCTTCATGATTATTGAATTCTACATTTATAAGGTTGTTATATTTTCCAAAAATTTCCTTCCATTTATTTAGGATTAGACTAATTATATGGTAATAAAAATACATTTCATTTAAATGTTGATTTTATGGGCACACTTTAAACTCTAACGTCAATCACACGTTTTCAAATTGAATATATTTCTCTCAGGTAATATAAATTCAAGTTTGGGTGTTCATTGGATAAATATAAAGGAGGGAAGGGAATAGAGGGTAACCGCCCCCCTTTTTTTAGGTAAATGAGTTTTTCAGGCACAGTTTACCAATTAGCTTCAAATTTTAGATATAAGCTCATTCTGATGTTCGGTTATCTGACTAGTTTTAGGTAGATTTCGTATGAAATACTACCTATTGCATTCTCTCCCATGTTGGAATTTCTGAAAAAATTTTGCGGATCTACACGAATCATGACTCCTAGACCCCAAAACTACCATCAGTAAAAAAGTTTATATATCTATCTATCTATCTATCCATCTATCTATCGGTGTATATCACTTTCTTCTAGACACGATAACTTCCATAATTATGCTCAGATCTTTTTCAAACTTTTACATAAAATCAAGGAGCTTAAAATCTCGATCGAGTTCGTTAATGGGCAAAATCGGACCAAGGGGGTGGAAATAGGGAGGGTTTTTGTGAAAACAGAAAAAACGCGATAACTTCTTAGTGAAAATGGATATCGAATCGGTTTAAATTTTATATTACTTCTAAGAAATGGGCAAAAAGTTTATGCATGACAGATTTTTGATAAAGTTAAAAATGGGCTCAAGGGGCGAAAAAAACATGGTTTTTGGGAGAAAAAAATTCATAACTTCGTCAATTCTCAAGATATCAAATCCAACTAAATTTTATATAAATGTACACAATATTATCTAAAACTTTTGTATTTACAAGTTTTTGATAGGACCAATTTTTACCGATGAAAAAAATTAAAAACGAAAAGAAAAAGGGGTGAGGAAAAAGAAAAAAATCCATAACTTACTCAATTCTTAAGCAATCAAATCTAATTAAATTTATTTTACATCTTCACAATAATATCTACAACTTTTATATTAACAAGTTTTTCATAGAACCAATTCTTATAGCAAAAATAAATTAAACAAAAATAGGAGTTGGAGAAAAAACCTCAAATCCAAACTGCTTATATTCTGACTCATTTTAAAATTCATTTTTGATTTTAAACGCATCCAAATGACAGATCCTCTTATTTAGGAACTATATAATACGACGTATTGGCCAGTTTTTTGATAAAGGCACAATATATTTTTAAAAAGGCTGCCAAAAAGGGTATTTTGAACAGAATTTCCCGAAGTTGTCAATGAAAAATTGAGGAAGTATAACAAATTGCGTTTTTTCTGAGTCATTTTTAAATTTATTTTTGTTCTCAAACCCTTCCAATTTACAGGTCCTCTTATTTAGGAACTATGTAATGTGACGGATTGGCCAGTTTTTTGATAAAGGCAGAATATATTTTTAAAAAGGCTGCCAAAAAGGGTATTTTGAACAGAATTTCACTAAGTTATCGTGATTGAAATTTGAGGAAATTTAAGAAATTGCGTTTTTACCGAGTCATTTTTAAATCTTTTTTTGTTCTCAAACGCATCCAATTTACAGGTTCTCTTACTTAGGAACTATATAATGTGACGGAGTGGCCAGTTTTTTGATAAAGGCAGAATATATTTAAATAAAGGCTGCCAAAATGGGCACTTTGCACAAAATTTCCCAAAGCGATCATGATTAATGAACTGTGGGTATTCAAATAACAAATTGGTTATTTTATGACTCATTTTTAAATCCAATTTTGCTCTGAAACGCATTCATATGACAGTTTTTTGTTACTTAGGAACTATATAATGTGCGTATTCGTCGATTTTTTGATAAAGGGTGAATATATATTTTTTAAAAGCTGTCAAAGTAAACACTTCGCAAAAAAAATTTCCAAAGCGATCATGATAAAAGAATTGAGGCTGTATTCAAATAACAAATTGTTTATTTTATGACTCATTTTTAAATTCAATTTTCCTCTCAAACGCATGCAATTGACAGTTATTTGTTATTTAGGAAATGTGTAATTACTGTGTATTGGTCAGATTTTTGATAAAAGCTAAATATATATTTAAAAAATTCTGTCAAAGTGGGCACTTCGCACAAAATTTCTCAAAGCGATCTTGATTAAAGAATTGTGGATGTATTAAAATAATAAATCGGTTATTTTATGACTCATTTTTAAATTCAATTTTGCTGTCAAACGAATTTAATTAACAGTTTTTTGTTATTTAGGAACTATATAATGAGCATATTGGTCAATTTTTTTTAAAATAAAGTAAGAATATAATTTAAAATATGTTGCCAAAATGGGCATTTGAGTAGAATTTCGTTTAAGATGATTTTGATAAAACCAGTTCTTACAGAAAAATGAAATTAAAAAAAATTTAAAAGCGAGTTAAACTGGGTTTATCTCTAATCATTTGTTATTATTATTATTATTATTTTTTTTTTTTTTTTTGAGATGAAAACTTTTCGAAATCTACCTCCGCCTATAGGCCATGCCGAAAGGGATTTTTTGGAGTTCTTTTGTTAAGTATAAAGGAAGGAACAGGCGATTACTTCCCCTTAAATTAGATGAATGTGTTTTTATGCAGAATTATCCAATTTGCTTTAAATTTTGGATTTAGGTTCTCTCTGATACAGAAAGTCCCTGAATAGTTTTGGGGTGTAATGATTAAGTATAAAGGGGAGAACAGGGGATAACCCCTCTTACATTAAATAAATCGGGTTATTTGCAGAGTTATCCGATTTACTTTGAATTTTAGATATCGATTCATTATGATAAGCTGTATTCCTGATTAGTTTTGGGTGTTCAATCATTAAATATAAAGGATGGAAATGTGCGAGCTAATATAACCCCTCTTAATTTGTTTTTTGGAGGGGAATTATTCTTTGAAAAATTGGATCTGTATTATGGAATTAATGTAAATAGCCTGTGAGTTCAATGCCATCAGTTTAACTCAGCCATATTCTTTTATTTTACAGTGTGGACATCGTAAATTATTAAAAAAATAATAACTCGAGATAATACGTGCGAAACACATTTAACTAAAATTATGAATCCTTTGATCGTTTTTCTATACAAATAAAAACTTGTTTTAAATAATTAATACTTTTTTTACGGACGAACAAAAAGTATAATCTTATTATTCATTATAAGGAAAATTGCATCAATTTGTTCCCAGCAATTTCTAAAATCATAATCTCTTTTTACTCCCAGGAAAAATATTTTGACAAAGCTGATGCTTTACACACTATGTTCCCAAAATGTAACACCTGCAACAAATGGGATACTGTAATACCAAGCAGAAACTCTTTATTTTCTGAAAATAAACAGTTGTTTGCTTTAAAACTTCCACAAAAAACCTTTAAATTTAAGTGTGATAAAATATAATATTACCTAGTTTATGAGTCACTATCATTTATAGTTCGCATGTACTTAGATTTTATAAAAGCTATATTGAAATTGAAATACACTGCTCAAAACAATTAAAGGATATTTGAAGTTTTACATAAAATAAAGATATAAACGAATTTTTTTTGCCGAAAAAAGAAGAAGAGAATCACAAATGCAAATTTTTCTGGTTTTCAAACTGTGGACTATGCAAATTTTGAGTTCGACATCAAAAACGTCGCTTCAGCGGCAGCGAATGAAATTTGACTTTCAACTGGATAAAACAGAATGAAGACAATGATGATCGGCATTCAGTGATTGCTTTGTTTCGATAAGTACGATGTCTCAGCGAAGTCATTTGACAGATTCAGAAGCTTGGTGAATTGTTGGTAGGTTAGAAGGGGGCCAAACTCAAGCCGAAGTAGCGCAAGCCATTGGAGTGTCAGAAAGTGTCATTTCCAGGATCTGGAACCGTTTTTTGGAGAGTGGATGTGCAGGCCGAAGACCAGGGCAAGGTCGTAGACGGGCAACAATGACAAATGAAGATCGGTATTTAGCGTTAACAGCTCGAAGATACCGAAACATGAACATTACTCTTCTTCAACACCTTCGCTCGGCTACAGGCACCACGATTTCAACTCAGACTGTCCGAAACCGGCTCCATGCTGTAGGCCTGTATGCTCGCCGACCTATGGTATGTGTTAAATTAACATCAAGGCATCTTCGCGACCGCAGGAAGTGGGCAACCGAGCATGTCAACTGGAGGAGAAATTAATGGAGCAATATTCTGTTTTCTGACGAGTCCCGTTTTTCTGTGCATCCGGATAATAGGCGTATTTTCATCTGGAGGGACCGTGGCAGTAGGAATAATCCTGCGTTCCTGCACGAAAGTGTCAGATTTGGAGGTGGAGGAGTGGTGGTGTATGGTGGCATCTCCATTGACGGCCGCACCGACCTCTACATCATTCGAGATAGAGCTCTGACTGGTCGCCGATATAGGGATGAGATCCTCAGATCTATTGTAGTCCCTTACGCTGCAGTAATCGGAGATAACTTCATTTTAATTGACGATAACTGCAGGCCACATCGTGCAAACCTGGTGGAGGATTTCCTTTTCGAGGAAGGAATCGTTCGAATGGAATGGCCAGCGTGTTCTCCAGACATGAATCCAATCGAGCACGTTTGGGACGCTCTAGGAAGACGAGTTTCTGGCCGCCAACAACCCCCACAAACTCTCCAAGAACTGGAAAGAGCTCTTCTGGAAGAGTGGGACAGAATACCCCAACTTCTCATTAATAGCCTCATTGAGTCCATGCCGCAAAGGTGTTCAACATTGCTGGCCGCCCCTGCTGCATACCCCCTACTGAAAATGATTTTCTTTGAAGAAAACACCTTTTCTTATTCTTTTTTTCTCATATGCACAAATTGTGTTTTTTTCCTTTTGTACACAAATGCGCAATAAAATGCATTTTTTCTGCCAAACATGTGTAATTTATTCTCATATAACCTACTATGTCAGCTAAAAAGGTTCCCAGATACAAAATCCACCTAAAACTGCAATATCCTTTAATTGTTTTGAGCAGTGTAGTACAACACTTTTTATCAATTTTATGAATACACGTTCTGATAGATTGATCGATATCCGATTTTATTTCCCAATAAAATGATATCCATTTGCGAATAAATTGATGAGTGGATAAGTATTATATTCAGCATTATAAGAACATCAAGGAATACTGATATAGATTTCTTTTTGATTCTCATATTTTATCAGGAAACTTATAAACAAGAAATAACATAAAACAGTATTATTTCTCATCTTTTTTGTTTTACAGAAAATTCGTTCCAAATTCAAACGCTTTAAAAATGGCTTCTTTTATGAAAAAATCAATAAGTTTTGCTAACTAAGACAAATTTTACCCTTTTTCTTGTTTTGAAATTTTCCTTTTTGAAAAAAAATTTATGCTACAAATTTGCATTTTTTAAATATTCACGCAATGTGTAATAATTTTCTTTTACCGATTATTTTATGGAGAAATTTTTTATAGTTAGATTGTCTGAAGGGATGTTTGTGCTAAATAAATGTGTTTTTCTAAAGAATAAGATAAGTACGAAAGAGTTTCACAAACAAATATGGATATAAAAAAGAAGTTTATGCTAAATAAAACTGTTGGTAGCAAGATTTTGTTCTTTATTTTCATTTTGCTTCAAGTATAGAGAGTACGGGGAAAACTAGCTGAAATTTGAATGCTGGTTGAAAGAATAAAAAATTAAAAAATTGTGTTTTAAAATGGAAGTTATTTATAATTTTCTGTGGTTTATCTTGTTAATATAGATGATTTACGTACTAAAATTGAACGTAACTAGTAAAATTTGAAAAGCAATAATATGATTATCTTTTTTCAGGAAAAAAGTTTTTTCTCTAATTTCCTATAGTCTGTACATTATTCTTGTAAAATGATTTGGTCGAATTAAAACTGCTTTCGTAGTTATCAAGTGATTTAGTTCATCGCGTCTGCAGGCTTACACTGCTTTGAAGTCCTACAAACGCATTTTATGCAATATGACTTTTTCAAATTCAGCGGAATCAAAACAATTGAATTGATCTTGCTATTATTTTTAGGTGCATTCATGATTATGTAAATACGTAACACCTATTGTCGTCGTTCAGTCCGTTCGTCTGTCTGTCTGTTTGTGTCCGTCACCCGTCCTTCCATCTGTCCGCATATAACAGAGCAAAAACTATCCAACCGAATCACTTGAAATTTAAAATATACAGGATGATCACTCTCAACGCTGGCTAATGGCTAATTTCTAAACCGTCAGTTATAGTCATATAGTTCCAATTGCAAAAATGTATAATCAAAAATTTATATGCAAAAATAATTTTTGTATTTTTTAATGCATTTTTATACCTGAATCGCTTTAAAAACTAAGGTACCCTGGGGTAATAACGCCAGGCGGGGTAATAACGCCAAGTGCTAATATTTTGCATAATTATGAAATAATCTGGTAAATTACACCCATGTGCTCTGCGCAGAACGGTTTTGAGTCATATAAATTGCAAAAAACAGCTTCAAGTTAATTTGTTTCGTTTTTAGGTTTTATTGTTTTTACTAGCAACTAAAATTAACGCTTGATCTAAAATTTGCGAGATACGTTTTGTGATGTGAAGACTATTTTTTTATCCGGAAATACTTTGTTAATTATATAAATTTGTAGTACATTTCATGGACTTTCTAAATGTTGTTGAAGATTTTGGATGTCTTCTCGAGATAATTTGTAATTTAAAATGTACAGCGCAATAACTATGACGGGGTAATAACGCCAATCCTTGGCTTAATATCCCGGTTGATTCCCTACAATGGCCGAGCTACATCCTAAATACTGATTCAAATAAACACAGTTAAAACTGCGCAATGTTTCTAATAATTATATTTAAGCGGTCCTTTTTAAGCAAAACGAAGCTCACGGTCTGGTATTCTTTTGCCTCATCCCTCCCCCCCCCCCCCCCCACACACACCACAACTTTATTTTTCTTACATTTTCACAAAAAATTGAACATTTTCAATATCTTAGAATGCAATTTGTCAATTTCTAAGTTTCTAGAGTGTGTATTTTTAGAATTGGGCAATCTACATGCAATTATTCCATCTTATTTCATAGTTTTGTTTACATGGCGTTATTACCCATATAGGTGGGTAATAACGCCGAAGAGCATTGGTCAAGAAATCATGCCATTACATTTTATGAATACATATCTGTTAAATTTTTTTTTTATATAGATAGTCAATGAGTTGCTGTATCAAATGATGTATTTGTTTGAAAAATACAAACTAAAACTGAGCCGTGAAAATTGGTAGAAACTTAACGTGGCGTTATTACCCCAGGGTACCTTACTTTTTACCTTTTTAAAAGCATTTTTGCAATTGGAACTATGTGTCTATGACTAGCGGTTTAGAAATTAGTCATTGGCCACCTTTGAGAGTTCGACAAACTATGTAATTCCTGAATAATTTTGTGGAGTCATTTCAAATTTTATGAAAATCAAATGGATAGTTTAATTGCAGAGGCAATCAGAAGTATTCTGTTACATTACGGCCAATGGGAGAAAATAGTTTCAAGTGCATTTAATTTTACACTCTTTCGAGCAAAATAAAAGTGATATGCGTCTATGAAGTATATACTAAATATATAATTTCTGTACGATCTGTGGTGCAAAGAATATTTGTTATTAATTTACAGGGCTACACACAAGTGTTCTATTACATAATGGCATAGAGGGGAATATTGTTTGGGACGCATTTTAACATTATTAAACTATTTTACATTTTATGAACTGATATACGTTGCTGAGGTTTACTACAAATTACTTCTTGTATAATAGAAAACAAATATTATTTAAAGGAATACACAAAAAATTTCGGAACTCTACCCTATCCAAAGTACTATATATTAGTACATCAAGATCAGAATATTTCAAAAATTTCCTCATAGTACGAACGCACCTCATTTGCTAAGCATGACGTGCAATTTCAAACTTCTTTAAATTAAACTTAACATAATTGATTGCAGATTTTACTATGTTCAGCCTAAAATAAATAAACAAATAAATAAATATTTCTAGGAGCACAACAAAGTGAGAAAAAAGGAAGTCAGAAATAGACTTTCTATTGAAATGCTTGTCTCATTGTTAATTTTCAACTTTTTGAACTGAAAGTGGTTGAACCCACGAAGGGAAGAGATAGATGAACATGCAGTATGCCGTAAATAAGGTTTGCAATATGAAAGCAGTTTTCGCTCAAATTTAAATGCCCTTATTCGTCCCAAACATGAATGAACGTTTAACAGGGAACAGATACTGCATCCTATAACTACACATTTTCAATATTTTAATCGGAATTTTGATCATATCTATATTCAACACACGGTTTGTGAATAAAAATTTCCAACAGTGAAAGCAAATGCAAAGAAATACAGGTTTGAATAGACGAGCGAGTAAAAGCACATGGTTGTGTTTAGGCCTAGTATAACGAATTTTAGGGTTACATTTTTGGCATTCTTCCAAGATACCATACTTCATCTCTATTACCTTTCCTTACTCTATGGGTTGAAGCACTAGACAATATTATCTACTTCTATAACCCTGACAGAAATTCATTGCAAATGATTCTGGCAATCAATTCGATCTTGCACGACTAGAAGTACACAGCGCGCACGATAGAACACCTACTCACGCAACTCAAACCACATCATCAGTATTTAATTTAAGATATTGATATTATAAATATTCCTTCAAATTATATTAAAAAACATGTAAAAAACGGAGGAGCTAAATTATTTCTTTCTATTCAAACCAAAAATATTAAAAAATATCCTTTTTTCGATTTTCTAGAGGTAATTCCCCCAACCTTAATTACTTTTATAAATTTAGCAGGTCAGAAAAAGTGAAAATATAATTTTTTTTTTTACAAATTTTCAATGATTAAACTTTGTAATCGAGAGTTTATTCTCACTTATCACTTATGTTGTCAGATGTCCCTCGTAAATCCAAATGCTTGGACACCACTAATATCTTGCAGTTTATTCTACCATTTTTTTAAATCACAGATAATTCGGCCATTAGTTAAGGCGAAGAAAATTTTTCGAAAACACTGGTGTCCAGAACATTTGGAGCACTCATTTACACAGGACATTAGTGGTCAGTAAAAATCATCTCTCGAATGCAAAAAGTTAACTCTACGAATTGAATATTTCCATCTGAGCGAAAAATAGACGAGGCCGGGAATCGAACCCAGATCCTTGGCTTACAAGGCCAATGCATTACCTGTTAAGCTAATTTGGCGATAATCACTGGACATTTCTCGCTCAGATAGCCTTATTGGTCACAACATCTGGTCTGTCATTTAGACAGCTCGATAGAATAAACCGCAGGTAAAGGCACTCCATATATCTGGGTTCGATTCCCGGCCTGGGCAATTTTTCGCTCAGTTGGAAATATGCAATTCGTATGATAAATTAATCAATCAGTTTGATTGTGTTGAAATAATAGTATATCTAAGTATCCATCGTTATATGGAGTTCCTTTACCTGCGGTTTATTCTATCGAGCAGTCTAAATGACAGACTAGATGTTGTGACCAATAAGGTTATCTGAGCGAGAAATGCCCACCGGTTATCGCCCAATTAGCTTAACAGATGAAGCATTGGCCTTGTAAGCCGAGGATCTGGGTTCGATTCCAGGCCTGGGCAATTTTTTGCTCAGTTGGAAATTTTCAATTCATATGATAAATTTACCAATCAGTTTGATTGTGTTGAAATAATAGTAAAAGGTTAAGTGGTCAGGAATAAATTATTCATAAATGAACCAAATCAGTGTACAAGAGAAAACCGTGGTTACACAGACATATTGAACAATTTATGCATGTCATTATTTCTTTATTCCCAATCTGCGACAACGGAAACATATTTGTGTGCATAATTTTGTATAATTCTTGGATATTAGGACGTGAGTGAAAAATCTGCTAGAAATTTAAAAATTACATAAAATAAATTATGTTAGATAAAAAACTGCAATAAATTGTTTTTTGCTTAAAATGGAACAGGAGATAAAACGGAATTATTGTATTTATATCCAAAAGCAGATTATTTGCTTTAACTTCAGCTAATTTGAACGCAGCTTTGTGGTGATTCATAGACTGTAGAACTGTACAACGTAAAATGACAAAAAGTATGAAGGTATTCGAACTTTAAAAAACTTTATTACACCTCCATATTATTTTAGATTCGCCGGCATAATAACACCAAAAAGTATTTTTGAATAAAAAATATTAATCATATACTCAAATAAAGTTTCGAAATTCATAAAAAGCGATAATTTCGTATTATCACATGTCAGAAATCGATAGCTGAAAAAAATCGCCAAAGATTTTGCTACATGCAGCAGCTTTTTTTTATTCCGATAATTCCACTGGATTAATCGTGTAACTCACTTAGTAACTCACTTAATTTACATGTCTGTTAAATTTGTATTTTATTTTGAGTATTTTATTATTTTACACATTTGATGATGAAGTTTTATTTTCATTGTGGAATATTATCCGGAAACAGATACTGAATTATTTATATTGTTTTAAGTATGAAAGGGATAACCTTTTGTAGCGGTACTACACGCGATCGATAAAAAAACTTTATACTTGAAAGAAAAAATTAAATTATAAATTACCAACAAATTGCTTTTGAAAGTACGCTTTTTTTTTATTTAACGGTGTAAAATTTGAAACTACGCAACGTTAAAAAATTGTAAAGATTGCAGTAAAAGAGTAATTTATTAATCATAAATTATCGCCGTACGTACGATGTCAAAGTTATTCACAGACATGTGTTTCTTCTATTATATATATTTAACAGTAGTATTTTCAATTGTAGATGGGGAATATGTGATTCACTCATTTGAATATTCCAAAAGTCACACATTTAAAATTTTATAACACAGTTAAAGATTTTTATGAATTCAGTTTGTCTGTCTGTTCGTCTATTTTCTGCATCTTTCTGTGCTCTAACACACGTATATATAAACAGATTACCACTAAAGAGATGTATGCTTTTAGGTAGATTTCCTATGAAATACTACCTATCTCGGTCTCTCCTATGTTGGAATTTCTGAAAAATGTCTGCTGATCTACGCCGATCATGATCTCTAGACCCCAAAACTACCATCAGTAAAAAAGTTTATCTATCTATCTATCTATCTATCTATCTATATATATATATATATGCATATATCTATATCTATATCTATCTATGTATATATATATAGAGAGAGAGAGAGAGATAGATAGATAGATAGATAGATAGATAGATAGATAGATAGATATCACTTTTTTCTAGACATGATAACTTTTATAATTCTGCTCCAATTTCCTATAAACTCAAACTTAAAATCAAAGGATGTAAAATCTCGGTCAAGTTCGTTAATGGGCAAAATCGGACCAAGGTGGTGGAAATAGAGAGGGTTTTTGTAAAAAAGGAAAAAACGCCATAACGTCTTAATTAAAATAGATATCGAATTAGTTTAAAGGTTATTATACTTCTAAGAAATGGGCAAAATGTCTATGCATGACAGATATTTTATAAAATAAAAAATAGGCTCAAGAAGTAAAAAAAACAAGGTTTTGGGGAGAAAAAAAAATAATAACTTCGTTAATTCTCAAGATATCTAATCGAACTAAATTTTTAATAAATGTTATAAAAATTATCTAAAACTATTGTTTTTACAAGTTTTTGATGGGACATATTTTTATAGATGAAAAAAATTAAAAACAAAAAGAAATAGGGGATGGAAAAAGAAAAAATCCATAAATTCGCTAATTCTTAAGCTATTGTAACGTTCTGAATTTCCTCATTAGCACACTGTCAATAAAGGCAGATGTTAGCCCGTGTAAATACCCTCTGACAAGTTCGATACATTTGTGTATAATAAAACTTCAACTTTCCAATTATCTAAGCAATAAATTCCACTTGAAACCTCTCCAACTGACGTTATAAAAATCGTATTTCAGACCAAGAACTTAACGTTAGACAGCTTGAATATAATAAATCTACACTACTTGAGCTGTCTGATTTACCCTCTTAATGATCGGCGATTATCAAAGAAAACTGCTTTATATATATGCAATTCCAAAGAGGCTCAAGAGAGGATTTTTGGTTTTGACTCTGAAGTGAGACAAACTAGCTCGTCAGCCGGGGCGCATATTGCCCCGTAAGAAAGTGAAGTCCATCACGGCCATCGTCTGATTGTTATAACTGTGAAAAGGCCAAAAACCCTCGCGCAACTGTGGAAACAGCTGCGGACAGAGTACATAGTGTGCTCTTATTTGAATCTTACTTCTATATATTTTTTCCAATTCTAATTTTCTTCTGTTTGCTGTGCTGTGTGTTGCTGTAAATAAAAGCTTTGCCAAAAGTCATCCTGGATTTATTCATCAATACGTCACAGCAAGTTGAATTGGTGTCAGCAGTTGGATAAAATTTTAATCAGAAGAAATAGTGATTGGATTTGCTTAGCGGAAGAAGATAAACAGTTTCATTTCATCTTTCCGAAAAACGGAGGACTCCCTGATCCTTTGGTAGAGAAACGGTCGATTGAAATTTCCCTGGATTACGTCGTTCCTCGCAGGTGAGGTGAAACGGTTTTCTGACCCTCGACCCTTGTCAGCTGATAAAAAGAAGAAGAAGAGCTATTTTGTTGTGACCTACTTTCGGGCAAGAAAAAAGTGAAATAGTCTGTTTCAGTGCCATGTTTTGTGATTGTGCGCGATTCTCCTTTAGTGCTTAGTGAGTCTTCTTGAGTGAGATTGTGAATTTTCCGTTCATTTGTGGATTAAATAATTGCAGAGCTTCAAATGGAGTAAGTCATTCCATTTCAAAAAGTTCTTGAGTAAACAATTTTATATATATAAAAAAAGGAAAAATATTTGTAGTAGAATTTTTTTTTTGTAAATGTTAAACTCAAAATTGTACAAGTACACATAAGGGAAGTATTTTTTTTATATATGTATGTGTATAAAAGATCATGGTTTTTTTTCCGTCTGATTTTTATGTATGTAAAATTTAAAATTTGTTTTTATTTATTTTATTAGTTAAAATTTGTCTATATGTAAAAGAAAAATTTCTATAGATATAAATATTCAAAAGATATAGAAAGATAAAAAAAAATTGATATCTTTTGGAAGTTTTGATAAAAGAATCAGCATTAAATGTGTACATTTTGATTTTTATATGTAAATTTCTGTTAAAAATTATAAGTAGAATTAGGTAAAAATTTTATTAAAATGGCGTACTTAGGCAAAGGTAAGAAAGATGATGTAATTAAATTAATCGACGAACTGGAAATACCTAGACTGGGCACCGAAACTAGGACTCAATTAAAGAATTTAATTGTGAATTCAGATGATTACGATGAAGATTTTGTATCCGAGATATATCACAATATTTTAAGAGAAAGTCAGGAAGAGGCTGAGAGAAAGGAACATGAAATAGCTAGACAAAGAAATTTAGAGCGCGAAGAATTATTAAGAAAAGAAAATGCTGAACGTGAATGTAAAAAAATGGAACAAGAACGAGAGTTGAGACAGAAAGAGTTGGAATTAAATTTTGAATTAGAAAAATTAAAGTTAGAGAAAGGAATCCCCGCATCGGGATCAAATTCAAATGACATTAATTCGCGTCCTTTGGAATTAAATTTGAAAAAACTAATACCCGAATTTGACCCCGAAAAAACAGATATCAGTTTGTATTTGGTTCTGTTTGAACGACAAGTTAAAAGAGCTAAAATTAATAAAGAAAACTGGGTGTCCCTCTTAATTAGTTTATTGCCAATTGATATTGTAACGATTATAGCAAGAGAAGCCGAAGATTTAGCGGAGAATTATGATCACATTAAATCAGTCCTTTTAAAACGTTATAAATTAAATGCAGAATCATTTAAAGTTAAGTTCTTACAGCATGTCAAACGTCCGAGCAATACATGGAAGGATTTCGGTTTCGAGTTACGAAATTATTTGCAGGAATGGCTTGCAGGTTTGGAAATAAAATCGTTTGAGAAACTCACCGATCTTTAAATCGCAGACCAAATCAAAAAACGCGCTAAGCCAGAGATGAGAGACCACTTCTTAGATAAGTGGCCGTTAATTAAAGGTGAGGCCGAAATTACCGAACTACTTGATGGTTTTGATAGCATTCGAGCGTCGACGCCGAAGAATAGAGATAATAAGCATGAAAAAGCTCGTATGCAAATTGATGATAAATTTAGAGGAAGTAAACTCCGATATACTCCCTCCTTTGGCGTTACTAACACACAGGCGGATATAAATAGAGCAGGGCATTCGAAAGGAGAGTTAAATTAAAATGTTTTATTTGCAATCGGAAAAACATTTAAAAAGTTCGTGTCCAAAATTGCAGAAAAAACCACCTTCAGGGTCAGTAAACAACCTCCAGGAAAAAAAAGGAGAAGATTTGTTAGAAACATATACTTTTCAGGGAACTGTAAATGGACAGAAAATAGAAATCTTAAGAGATTCAGGAGCCACGTTGGATTTAGTTTGTCGGAAATACATAAATCCAAATGATTTTTGCGGTGAGCAAATATGGATTAAGCAACCCTTAAGCTTGGAGTTAGTTTGTCTACCGTTAGCAGTTGTAGAAATATCGGGATATTTTGGTAAATTACGGACAAAGGCGGCCGTGTGTGGAAACCACTTGAACCAAAATCGATATTTGCTAGGGAATAAAACGGCAGAATTGATTAAGGAAAAAACTGGGTATGAGTTTTTTTCGGTGGGTCAGGTGAATGCCGTACAAACGAGAGCGCGTGCAAAGCGCGTGCAAAGCGAGAAAGTTGTCGAAACGGATCGGCAGGAAAAACTTGAAACAAAAGTTTCAGAAGGGTTGGATCTAGAGTCGAAGGATGAAGCAGGAATTTTAGTTCCGACGGTAGAAGAGGAACCGATAGAAATCCCCGCTTTAGAGGCCGGAACGCCAGAGTCAGAGTTATTGAAGATAGATAAACAAGGTTTTATCGATGCACAACGAAAGTGCGCTAAAGTAAGGGAATTGCGGAGCCGTTTGGATAAACCAAACGCGGAAAATGCAAATCGTGTATATTCGATTAAAGATGATTTGCTAGTGAAAAATCGCGAGGATCGATTTGGAAATCTGACGAGATTGCTGGTAATTCCAAAGCCGTTAAGGGAGGCGGTAAAATCGTTGTGTCACGAAGGGACGTCGGCACATTTGGGTTGTACTAAATCCAAGGATAAGTTAAATAGATATTTTTTCTGGCCAAATTGCAATAAGGAGATGGAAGATTTTGTACGTTCTTGCGATTTCTGTCAGAAAGCAGGGCGGCCAAATGAAAAAAAGAAAGCCCCCTTAAAATTAGTACCAGTGATTCAAGAGGTGTTTTCCAAGTTAAACATTGACGCTTGCGGTCCGTTACCTCTGACCACGAATGGGAATCGTTACATTTTAACAGCTATGTGTATGGCATCGAAATATCCTGAGGCAATACCCTTAACAGATTTAAGTTCTGTGAAAGTAACTGAGGCGTTATTAGACATTTTTTGTCGTATAGGTTTTCCTTCTGAGTTACAGTGTGATCAGGGAAAATCGTTTACCTCAGCATTAACTACAGAATTTCTAGAGAAATTCGGCATAAAGGTAAGCCATAGTTCTGTTCACCACCCACAAAATAATCCTGTCGAACGATTTCATAGAACTATGAAACAGCTTATGAGATCGTTATGTTTAGAGTCCGGAACGGACTGGGATAAGCATTTGCCAGCGATACTGTTAGCACTCAGAACTGTAACACATGAGAGTACGGGATACACTCCATCAGAATTAGTGTACGGAAAAAAATTACGCACACCAGAAACATTAATTGCGGAAAAATGGCTGGAGCCACCTTTAGAAAACGATTTAGTTACGGAATATGTGTTCAATTTAATTAACAGGTTAAAGCGATGTCGTGAGATAGCAGTTACGCGAATGGAAGATTTACAAGTCAAACGAAAGAATTGGTACGACAAAAATGCTATCAAACGAGGATAAAGAGGGTGACTTAGTTTTAGTCTTGGCGACATCGAGACCAAATAAATTATCAGTTCAATGGATTGGTCATGGGACAGTAAAATGTAAAATTTCGGAAACGAACTATGTTGTCGAAATACCGGGAAAAAAAGAAAAGACCCAAATATATCACGTAAATATGTTAAAACCATATTATACGCGACCGGAGCATGTGAATCTACTAGACTTCGAGATTTATCCTAAATCATTGGAAGACCAAGACTTAGATATTCCGTATCTAGAGAATGGTCCTATGGTATATGATTTTGAGGAAATAATTCGTAGCAGTGATTTAGAAAATATATTGAGCAAAAGTCAGATAAATCAATTGCATGAGGTGTTAAATAGATTTTCAAAGTGCTTTTCTAACAACCCTGATCTTACAGACTTAGTTGAGCACGATATCATTCTTGATAGCGATACTCCGATTAGGTCAAAACCGTATAGATTCTCTCAAAGACAGACTGATATTTTAAAAGATGAAATCCAGAAAATGTTAAAGTTAGGTATTATAGAGGTAGGAGAGTCAGACTACACTTCTCCGGTGATATTGGTAGAAACTCCCGGAAAAGATCCCCGTCCATGCATTGATTATCGTCGCTTAAATAGGATCATTAGAACCGAATATTTTCCTCTTCCGAATATCGAAGAAAGAGTTGAGAAAGTATCATCTGCTAAATTTATAACGGTCTTAGATCTAGCTAAGGGGTACTGGCAAATCCCTTTATGTCCAAGAGCCCAACGGTACGCTGCTTTCTGTACAACCTTTGGTACCTTTAAATGTTTAAGAATGAGTTTCGGTTTACAAAATGCTCTCTATTTCTTTAGCAAACTCATGTCCGAGTTACTGAGATAATTCGAGGAATTTGCTGTTCTATACTTAGACGATGTTGCTATATTTTCAAATACTTGGGTAGACCATTTACATCATATAAGTTTGGTTTTGGAGAGAATTGAAAAGGCAAATTTGAAAATAAAACTTTCAAAGTGCAAGTTTGCGCAAAACCATGTCAAGTATTTGGGGCATATTGTAGGAACCGGTACAAGATCACCCGCGGAAGCAAAAGTAGAAAGTGTTAAAAACTTTCCGACCCCTAAAACGAAAACGCAGACACGCGCTTTCTTAGGTTTAGCCGGATATTATAGCAGGTATATCCAAAACTATTCGGTAATAGCTGCGCCTTTAACGGACGCGCTAAAAGGGAAAACAAAAAAGGGCGAAATCACTTGGACAGCTGAATGCGAAGAAGCATT
This sequence comes from Maratus speculifer, assembly GCA_964019185.1. Taxonomy (NCBI): domain Eukaryota; kingdom Metazoa; phylum Arthropoda; class Arachnida; order Araneae; family Salticidae; genus Maratus; species Maratus speculifer. The sequence goes on from OZ025293.1 coordinate 41,818,495, forward strand.
CCGCAGGTTAAAAAAGAGTTTAACAGATACGCCGGTTTTGCATGCACCGAACTTTAAAAAAGAGTTTTTAGTTCAAACTGACGCTTCAAACAGAGGCATGGGAGTTGTATTAAGTCAAGAGGATGATAGAACAGGTGAAGAACATCAAGCAAAAAGTTCTCAGAAGCGGAAAAACGGTACAGTACTACTGAACGCGAATGTCTGAGTATAATCTTTGCAATAAAGAAATTGCATTACTATTTGGACGGTAGGAAGTTCAAAGTATTTACAGATCACAATCCCTTACGCTGGTTGAGATCAAATGCTAGTTCTAATCCTAGGCTTATGAGATGGGCTTTAGCCTTACAACCCTACGAGTTTGAAATAAATTCATAGAGCAGGCAAAAACAACAAAAATGCGCATGGTTTGAGTAGAGCAGAAATGCTAGAGAAAAAAGAGTAAAAATCTTTTTAAATCGAACACTTTTATATTGATATTCTATTATTTTGTACAGTATTGTTTAAGAAATTATGCAACTATAATGTGTGTTTGTGTTTTTATATTTGAAGTAGCAAAGTTAGAAATGTTGGCAATTGCATAAAATCTTTCCATAAGACAGTTCTGGTTGTTTATATTGAAATATAATTGTAAAACATGTGTATATTGTACTTAAATTGTGAACTTTCCTTATGTGTACTTGTGTTCATTATATTTAAAGGTTTTCTTTCAAAATTTAAAGTTAAATTTTAAATTGGGTTAAGGCTGTTTGCCAGCAAATGCAGATTAACTCAAGATCTTTTTGTTTGTTGATTAACCCTTTATATATGAATTTTTCCCTTAAGAAAAATTCTTGCTAAGAGGGGAGGACTGTAACGTTCCGAATTTCCTCATTAGCACACTGTCAATAAAGGCAGATGTTAGCCCGTGTAAATATCCTCTGACAAGTACGATACATTTGTGTATAATAAAACTTCAGCTTTCCAATTATCTAAGCAATAAATTCCATTTGAAACCTCTCCAACTGACGTTATAAAAATCGTATTTCAGACCAAGAACTTAACGTTAGACAGCTTGAATATAATAAATCTACACTACTTGAGCTGTCTGATTTACCCTCTTAATGATCGGCGATTATCAAAGAAAACTGCTTTATATATATGCAATTTCAAAGAGGCTCAAGAGAGGATTTTTGGTTTTGACTCTGAAGTGAGACGACCTAGCTCGTCAGCCGGGGCGCATATTGCCCCGTAAGAAAGTGAAGTCCGTCACGGCCATCTTCTGATTGTTATAACTGTGAAAAGGCCAAAAACCCACGCGCAACTGTGGAAACAGCTGCGGACAGAGTACATAGTGTGCTCATATTTGAATCTTACTTCTATATATTTTTTCCAATTCTAATTTTCTTCTATTTGCTGTGCTGTGTGTTGCTGTAAATAAAAGCTTTGCCAAAAATCATTCTGGATTTATTCATCAATACGTCACACTATGAAATGCGATTAAATTTATTTTCCATCTACTCAATAATATCTACAACTGTCGTGCTAATCTGTGTTAGTGTCTTGAGCCTTAACACTGCGGGTTTACGTGTTAAAAGAAATAGCATATCTGCTAGTGATTAGGCTTTGGAGTATTATCAAATGGGATCTAATTTGAATGTATAAGGGCAGTGTATTATAAGTTGTTTAATGCATAAAATATTTTTAAAATTTCATTTTAAAAATTCATTTACATAATGTTACCAAGGTGTTTGCTCGGTTAAAAGTAAAAAGAATTTCAGATTTATCAAAGCGAACTCAAATGATGAATTAGTAGACTTGACTTCAGTAAGTCTTTTAAAGTCAGGAAAATTAATCATCCTTATCTCGATTAATTGTACTTGAATATAACTGAACTTTTTAAGTTACATAAAGTAACAAAAAAATCAAATATCTTGTAAAATCAAGTATCTGTCTAAAATCTTGCAAAAAGTTAATAACTGTATGTTTAAAAGCTAAAGTTAATTAAGTTAAATTCTTTAAAATTTAAATATACTAAAAAAGTTAGAAAATTGTGGTATTGAATTCTCAGATAACACCTTATTTCCAATTGTCTCATTTAACTTGCCTCTAATAATTTCTGTAAATGGGAAGAGCCTAAACTTGAACTGTCGAATTCGGAAATAAATCTTAATGCACATTTCAGAAAATCCGTTCGATGTATAGGTTTATTATTTATTACAGAAAACGTTAAATTCCCTGTATAGAATAATGTTATAATAAGTATTCTATATGAAGAAATCGAAGTGTTAGATGATTTATTTTTACACCAAATTAAATATGGGACAATTATAAAAATAATTGCTTTCTTTAATACTTTCTTGGGATTTTTCTAAAAAGCAAAATATGGCAATTTTGTATGATTAACAATATCGGAGTAACTGACACAAACTTAAAAAAGAAATGCAATATTTATTTTGAATTTCTTCAAAGTCTGTTTTTCTTGTATTATTAAAACAGTAATTAACGAAAGTATCTTAAAATTATTTTAAATGTCAAGAGAGTCTTTCGGTTGACTAGATTTTCAAACTAAACTTAAAATTGAAGTAAATACGGAGAGGAAAATCTCTATCAAGCAGATGAAGGGCTCATCAGTCTAGAAGCAAATTAAATTTTCAACTAATTTTTATTTCTGAATGATGTTTTTCATAATACTAAAGTTTAATGATTTACTAAAAAGGAATCGGACGGTTTTATTTTTATTTATTTATTTTTCTTGTCTTTTCTTTTCTGTAATTTTCTTTTCTTTTCTTTTTGACTATTCAACATAAATACCTGAATATTTAAAAAATAATAAATGTGGATCACAAACGAACAAAAAAAAAAAAAAAAAAAAAAAATGCAATATTTCATTTGACATTTAAAATAAAACAAAAAAAATTTTCTTGTTTAATTTGTACTAAAAAAATAAAACATTAACAAATGCATAAAAGAATTTTTTTTTTCAAATAAAACTCAAAAGAGATAGTCCTGTAAAAAAAAAATATCGACTTATCTTTATTGTCATTTTGGAAGATAATTAAATTTTCTGCTTCGTTTTTGTTAGTTTTTGTGTATGATAAAATAATTTCAACAGGACAACACCAGACGATAAAAATCTCTGGTAGTATAGATAAAATCATAATCGAGCTCCAAATCGGTGTTCTACACTATTCTTCGTGATCTACTTGAAAATTGTGACAAAATCTTTTTTCGAAACAACATTCTTACTCAGTACTTGCATATTTTTCCATGACTGATTTTTTCCCATAGATTTGGTTTACACGTTAGGATTGTATTGTTCTTAAAAATTAATTTTAAAATTTTGTTTGGGGAACCCTCTTATTTTTTTTATGTAGTAAATAAAGACTTTCACAAAAATTTCAAAATTTTAAATAAGTTTTAAAAGTCGCAGCTAACATTTGAATATTAAAATAATAATAATAATTGACAGATTTCCCAAAATTTTAACATATTGACATATTTTGTAATCTAGGGGACACTGGGGCCGAATGGAGTAATTAAGGTTTGAAGCAATCATATAAGTCTAAGATACTACAAAAACTTATCCTATATTAAGAAACAGTTTCTTTATACATTTTTAAAAATGTAAAAAAGAAGCTAAGGTATAATGATAAAAAAAATAAAATTAAAATGAACTCAATTAATCCCATTCTGCTCCATGAAGGGGCAGAATTGGATGCAATGTTTTTTTTTGGGGAAGGGGGATATTATAAATTATTATTTGTATTTAAAGTGTCAAAATACCAACCTGACACTCCCTTTCATTTCAATTACTTTTGAATGCTGTTTTGGTGCAACAGTTACGCCGATTTTGTCGGTGTTGTAAATTCTTGACGCAGTTAGTTTGTTTTCGTCGGCAACTTTAATCAATAAACCAAAAAGAAAAAGAGAAACTGCAACTGTATTGAATACCATTGAATTTAGGCATTTATATTTATACATTATTGCATAGTTTTATGTTATATATTTGTTATACAAATGGCGTAAAACATTGTGGCAGAATGATGTACGTACCCCGTTTTGCTTTATACCGTTCTGCCGCGCTTGCTAAAATATTTAAAAAGTCACGTGACTATCTTTAAACATTAATGTCCCGATCATTGCATCATGTAAAAATATTTTTAAAAACATGATTGATTCAATGGAATTAAAGATAATTGTGGACAAAATACGGAAAAAAGGCTTACCTTGCTCAAAAAAATTTCTAAATATTACAGTAAAACACAAAATTTATAGCTAAACGTTGCCAAACTGATTTAATGAATTCCAGCAATCAGGCAGATTATTCATCAACGTTGTGCATGCAAATGAGGCCCGTGAAGCTTTATAGTGCTACTCCAACACCACCGGCAGAAGGGAAATGTCGTATGCCGTTCTTCTCCGGCATCCTATTCCGCGCCGGTAGCATTTTCAGAAAGAATCACGTTTTGAGCACCAGCCTTGGCGAGTTGGCGAAAGCGAGAACGTTCAGCTAGCTGCATCGCCAAATACAAAATAAACTAAGCTCAAATGTGTCATAAAATATATGATTAATAGAATTACATTTATTACAAGAGAATCTTTACTACTGTTTTTAATTAACTTCTCAATTTCTTCGAACATAGCGGTTAAGGAAATGATATTTTTGAATTAAGAAAAAAACTATGTTTTAGATGTTATGTGAAACTCAAAGCATTTTAATCTGAAAAAGCTCTTTGCTTTAAACTATGTTTTAATCGTAAACAACGATGAATAACATTTCCTCTTATTATAGTCTTTGCTGATAACATTTACGGAAAACAAATGAACAATAAACGCGATTTCTTTGCAGAAGGAAGGGTTGCTATTCACTAGACGTTTGACGTCACAAACAAGAAAGGGTGCGTAGCATTGACTTCATCTTCGCGCCAATCGTTGTTCTGGCGATAAGGTGCTTAAAACGTGATTCTTTCTGAAAATGCGCCCCGGTATTCCATAATTATAAATTATTAAAACAAATCCATAATGATTGACAAGTTGAGTCATGGAATGATATTAGGTTGTAAAGACTAATTTCTTTCACGTTTCTACATATTTATGCAGTCTGTTGGCCAAACACAGACAAGCATCTTTCATGTCTATATTCTATTTCACCTCAACTTTGTAGCGTCGTGAATAGTAAGAATAGTAAGAATAGTAACTAGTAGAAGTAGTAACATTAATAATAATAAAGGTATCTCAATCATAATCTCAACATAATAAAGGTATATCTAGAACTAATGTATGGATTTTGATCAAACTTCAGAATCAGTTTATACCTGATGAAAATTGATCCTGATTAGTACTTGGTGTACATCACCCAAAATGTGGTTCTGTTATCCAGATTTTTTAAATATATTTCACAATAGCTCTATCTCAAAAACTAATGCTCGTATATTTTCATCAAAATTCATATTCAGTTCTAAGTTGTTGCTGACTAGATTTTCGTTTAATCCGCCTAACCGGTGGCGCTGCTATGTTGCATTTTTCAGGAAGTATTAACATGCATAAAACAGAAGAAAGTTTTAGTAGTGGAACATCTGGCTAGTAGGAATTTGTTTGATATTTAAGAGTTTTTCTACTTTCGTCGCGAATATCCGGCGTTCCTAAAGCAAATCCTGTTTTAACCTTTCAGCAGAACTTATTACATTTTGTCCTCTTCTATTTTTAAAGTTTCGAAATTTTTTATTAAAAATTTTAGCGTTTTTGTCACATATGGATGCAATTTTTATAAATTAGCAAAACGTAATACACTCTAAAAAATAAATGTGTAAATTAGTCAAATTTACACACATTTATGTGTAAATTTGTAAATTTACACACTTGCCATGTACTTTACACGTTTTTTTGCAGAATTTTACCTGTTTTTGTGTGTATTTAGCTTTTGAAACTAAGTGTGTAATTTGTTATCACTTGAAAAACATTATCAAGTGTGTAAAAGTAGAAAAATACCTAAATTGACACCGATTGGTGTGTTATTGTAATTTACGCATAGTTCTTATATACACTGATAAGTGTGTAAATTTCTAAAATCACCCACTTGTCATGAAAATTACACATTTTGTAAAAGGAATTACTTGTTTTTATGTGTATTTATTTTGTGATATTAAGACTGCAAGTTGTTGTCGGTTGGTTACCCAGACAAATGTGTAAAATTAGAAAAATACCTGGATATACATGAACTTTTGTGTTATTTTAAATGTTCGTCTGCATTTTGTATAATAGCAAGTACGCAGGTGAAAAATGAAAATTAAAAACATCTGCTGTATCGTAGTTTCGCTATTTTTAGAATCGAACATGTCAAAAGAGGAAAATTTGTTCTCCTCTGTTAACTCAAAAAATAAGAATAAATAATAATGCAATTACAAATAATCAAGGAATATTAATTATCACAGAATGTTTGTCTTTCATATTTAGAAAAAATTGAGCTGTCTTTTCTTTTCTATAGTGATTTTACCGGCATGAAAAAAATGGATATTCTAAAACAAAGGTATGTAAATGTTTTGTTCTAATGAAAATAAAGCTTTTCAATTGACAACTAATTTAATAGATTTTCATGGTTCAGTTTTTCATATTTAAACTGTAAGTTTTTTGACATACAACCAAAAATTAAGGAATTTAAATGTCATTATAAATATTAGCAGCATTATTATATTTAAGAAAATGATAAAATTTCGGTGCTTTATTTTCTAATATTGTTCGTTTCTTTTCTATTTGAATATATGTAATCTTTTTCTAGCTCAGATTCCTTTTATTATGTAAAAATGTAAAATAATGTTTATGATTTCTGTGTGTTATGAAAGTTTTATCATAAAAATGCTACCATATTTCAACTAAATTATGATTATTTTACTGAATTAGTAAAATTTAGATTAGAAAATCTTAATCATTGTCTGAGTTCCAAAGGTGTCGCAAAAGTGACTGCGTTCCTTCATATTAAGCGTACTTATGACCATTTTATGAAAGCTATAATTATGAAGAAAGAGAAGTATACATAGTATTAGTTATTGAATTGACTTTTGAATTTAAACACTAATTTAACACATTTAGTTAAATACTTTTTGCACTTATTCTAAAATGAATTATAAACATGATATGTATATGTATATATATGTGTATTTGTAAAATGTCTCATTTTTGAAAAAATGAGATTATTTGTAAAATGATACATTTTTGCAAGAATGAGATTATTTTTGGTTAGAAATTGAATTAACTGTATAAATGAACTTTCTTAAAACAGAGCCCAATATTTTTATTAAATTAGTTAGTGTTTTTAATTTCATTATTTGTGAATTTATTATCTTAAAAATGTAATTAATTTGTGTACATCAGTATAAAAATAATAAAATTAAATAGATTGCATTCTTTTAAATTCATTTAAGCTTTTTTGTGTGTTTCTGTATTTATAAAAAAAATGATACTTCTTAAGATGTATTATATAAACCTGTAATAAATAAATATATATATAGGAATGTAAATAAATAAATAAATAAATAAATAAATAAAAGTTATGCGCGCATTTTTTTTTTTTTTGGGGGGGGGCGTTTTTTGAAACAAGCTATTTTAAAGTATTACATATACTTCAGTACAGGTAGATGTGCCAGTGGACACCCTTCTAGTAATGTATCAACAATAAATCACAATAATGTAATCACAATAAATAAATAAATAAATGCAAACTAAGCTTTTATTATTTTTTCATAGGGAGCGAACGATTTTAATCACCTGACTTAAACCGGTAATTAAATCGTAATTTAAATCAACTTTTTTTTAATCATTGACTAAAATCATAAGTTTTATAAACATTTAAAATGACAGAAAAAGTATTAAAATCTAAGGTTACAATAATTTGGCAAGTTTCTACAGGTATTAATTTTTGAATACACAAAAAAGCTTTAAATAATCATTTCTAATCTTAATTTCTGAGTATTGTCAAAGACTTAAGCATGATAATTTTGTAAAAAGCATAGTTTTTATCTTATAAGTATAAAAATCATTTAATTTAAAAATGATGTTCAAATCTGATATAAATTACAATGTCATAATTTCCTTTTAATAATCAAATTATTGATTCTTTTATATAATATAGGCATAGCAAGTATAATAATTTTCTGCAAATAAACGAATAAAGCACCCAAATCTTATTTTCTCATTCTGCTTTTGCAATAATAAATTTATAGCAAATATTTGAACTAAAAATAGAATGAAATAATGACATCGGCTGAATTGCTATTGTAAAAGAAGGCATGAGAAAAAAAATTAATAAAATATTAAGCATAGCAAGAACTTATTCAGTAAAAGTTGAATGTTTTTACTTTTTCAACTCATATACACCAAATAAAAATTTTCATGATTAATTAAGGCAGCAAAACTGTCTGAAACATTAAATGCTGAGAACTTCCACTAAGTGATAATAATGGTGCTGTTTAATGTTTTGAGGATTTCATATATAATTGGCTATTCCTTATATTTACTTTGTATGTGTGTATGAATGTGCTGACATATTTTGGGGGGTTAATATCTGCAAACGTGGATGTAAATTTAGATTCAGGCTATTGACATATTGTAAAATGAGATGCAAATAAATTTGTTAATTTTGTTAATTGTGTTACTAATTGATGAAATTACTTATTTGCAGTTGTTATTAATTCTGTAACTATTTGCTGTTTCTTCTAAGCACTTTTTTAGAATGGAAAAACTTTCTTCTTATGAAATTGGCAAAATGCACCCTACTTTATTAAAATATAATTAAATTCACTTACAGTAAACACAGATTTCTTGTAATACAACTTCCAAATTACACGTTATTTCTTAATCTAAGTTCCCAAGATCTTATGAAAGTGACAGAGAATTATTTCTTTAGAAAAAAATTAAAACATGTTATTATTTAATTGCATTTTTCAATTTGTAATTCATAAAATTATTAAAATTAATGGCACTTTGTTTATCATAATGAGAAACTGAATGCTTTTTATAATTACTAAACAAATTACTAAGTATATTTCCCCATGAAATAGTGTACTTTTTGGAACTAGCATCTTCCCTTTTTTTCTTTCTAGAATGAGCACAAAATTGTTAATAATCATTTTAGTAATTAAAATGTTATATACTAATTAAAAACTATAATATTACTAATTTTATGCTAATTAAAAATGTATATTATGTTCCTAAATATAGAGATTGTTGATTAATAATTATTAATTTTAAATAGTATTAATAGTTTATGTTAAATGCAGTTATTAATAATTGGAATAAATGTAGATATCACTAGTATTTAATATAGTTCTGCATAATATTGCATAATACTATTTCAAAATATTAATTAATATAATGTTATTATATGGTACAAAGGAAACTACTACTAAAAATAGCTCATAGTTACAGACATTATAAAACTACTTTGTAGTTTTTATAATGTCTGTAACTATGAACTATTTATTAGTTATGTTAGTTAAAGGATAAAGACACAGATTATGTGAGCAATTAGAGGTTTTTTTTTTTTTTTTTTTTTTTTTTTTTTTTTTTTTTTTTTTTTTTTGTAGACTAAAATTTTTGGTAGTCATTCAGTATTTGAACATTGGGGTCAAAAATCATAAAATTCTAATTTATATCAAAATAATCTGATTTAGTCCTTTCAGGTATGATATACTACTCATAGTACGTGTCTTTTAATGGGGTATTATTTTGTTTTAAGAAATCTTTTTGCTGATATTTACATGCAGTAATGTTATTATATGTCTATGCATTTACTATATGACTTCATTTTATGCTTAAGCATTTAATAATAATAATAATTATTATTATTATTTGGTTAATTTTCTCTGCGCTGTTTGCGAGTTTTTTATTTCAAACATCATATTTCACTCTTTAAATGTAAAATAAAAGTTACTTTGTTGAAAGAATCATGTCTAATAATGCGCAGAATGTAGGAGAAAGTTCTAATAACAGTTAAATCTTATTGCAATGCAATATTTTCTAAACATTTCCCAAAATTCTTTTTTAGCCTATAGCCATATGTATATTGAATAATACGCAAAATAGCAACATTCGTTATCTTTCAGATTATGAAATATTGGTGAAACACTGATTAATGTACTTGGATAGCTAGTATTAATATTAATAATGTAAAAGTATGTATTATTAATACTATTAATATTACTAATATTAAAATGTATTATTAATATTATTAATAATAAATATTTCTGAAAAAATAGCTCTTTAAAGTATTAAAAACAATATGAGTTGTTATAGCAGTAAATATGAGCGAGAGAATTTTTTTTAAACTTTAATTTAAAAGACAGAAATTGTAAGGAATTGAAATTATGCACAGTCTACGCATAAATTGTGATCTCACGGTTGTAGAACTATAAACCAACTCTAAAAGAAATTACAAATTGGTAATTAAAATTTCAGTTTATCATGCTTTATATAAAAACGGGTATATCGGTGATACGAAAATGATTTGTCTTTTATTTAGTGTGGTGTGAAAATTGCCAAAATACATTGCTGATACACTATTTTCTGGGCATCAAACTGAGCTACCAGAAAATATAATCTCAATCAGTAAATAATATTGTGCTTTGAACAATTTTTTTAATCATTAAAATTATAATTATTAATCATTGGGAATTAATTCCCAATTTAAACCTACTAAAACACATAATGTTAACGCTAAATACATAAAAATATGTCTGCTTGGAATATTACACAAATATCTAAATATTTTGATTATTACACACAAGTCTGTGTTTTGCATGTTCAGAAGAAATATTTATATGAAGAGAATGCTACACAAAAATCTGTGTATTTTGCATATTATACAAAAACCTGTGTAATTTACATACTACACAAAAAATTGAGTATTTTACATAAAACACAAAGGTATGTGTTTCTTGCATTATACACAAAAATACATTTAATCACAGAAAATTACACATATGAATGTATGAGAATATTGCACATAAATCTGTGTATTCTTCTGCAATTTACACATTAAAGTGTGTATTTCAAGACTTATCAGATAACATTTACACATTTGGACTTATCATCAAATTACACTTTAAAATGTGTATTTTCCAATTTACACATTAGACGTGTGTTTTGGCAATTTACACACCAATTTACACACAATGACATGTCGTTTTTGTATCATCGATATATCTCTTTTTATGTGTAAATTTGCACATTTTTTTTTTAGAGTGTAGTAGGTTCCATATTAGTAGTTTAGTTTAGTAAAGGTTATTCAGAAATGATGCGGCGATTTTTCCATTTTTGAGATGTTTTTAATGCGATATTTAGAGATTTTTCCCGTTTTGTGCGATTTTTTAACAGGCCCAGGCAACACGAACCGTGTCATATATAAGTCGAATAAAACAAGTCTCTGAACAGGGTTTGTACGAATGCCATTATTTTCCAGGTGAAATACCAATACCTTTTTATAGAAAAATAAATCTAGTTCAAACGTACGAAATTCAACCTTATTTAAGGACAGATTTCCTATGAGAAAATACTGGATTAAAGAATTACTTGATCTAGAAATTCCATGGCCAGTACAAACCGTGTTAAAATGATTTATTTACAAACGCTGGATTTTAATTGAACCTCGCTTTACCCCGTGCAAGTTTTACGAAAAAAGTGACAATTCTTCTATCGTTCTCAAATATGGTAATGAAACTATTTGATGACCATTGTAATTCTCCGAATAAATTTTCCCCTTTGGGTTAAAAACTATTTCATCGTTGTCTAGTGATGTTCTGTGGGTCTTTGTAAAATTTAATAAAACAAATTTTATGAACTTTAATACAAACTTAATAAGCTAAATATTTCACATTTTAACGCTATATTTCATCAAAAACGTAATTCATATTTTGTACTCTGAATTTTCTTTTTTAATTTTTCATATTCAGACATTAAACATAACTTTATTTGAAACTCGAAAAATGGAAATATATTTACTAATAGTAATGACAATCCTGCAAAATAAGGTAAAGATAAATGTAGGTCTTTCTTAAGTTTAATAAAACTAATTTATTAAAATTTAATACAAACATAATAAAGTAAATGTCTCATATTTCACATTTTAAAGCTATATTTCAGCAATAACGTAATTCATATTTTGTATTCTGAATTTGAATTTTTAATTTTTCATATTCAAACATTAAACAGAATTTTAGTCGAAACTGGAAAACTGGAAATATATTTACTAATAGAAATGACGATCCAGCAAAATAAGTTAAAGATAAATATATACATATAGTATTTACTTTTGTATAAGGTGCACTTTTTTCCAAAAAATAGGGCAAATCTCCTAGGTGTGCCTTATACAAGGAATATTTTATTACCGTTGGACGCAGTCGAACGATATGCTTATGAAACAAGAAATTATCCAAAGAAGATATTAAAACTCGGAAAATGTTACTTAATTGAAGAATTACTGCATATTTATTTCATTCTTTCAGTTTTTTATACAACAGAGCTAATGACATTATCTAAACGCTAATTAGCAATTCTCTTTACCGTCACTCATTCCTATTTCCCGTCATTCTCTTACAACCCGAAGTCTAAAAATGGATTTTCGTCTTGTTTTCTAGTCTAGTGTAATGTTTGTTTCTACTTTTTTTTTTTTTTTTTTTTTTTTTTTTTTACTGAAATTCATTTTGTCATTCTTCATTAGCGTATCAAATTTATGGTGCGCGTTATATACGAGATTTTAAGAAATCGCCATTTTTACTTGTTAAATAGGGGTGCTCCTTATACATGCGTGCGCCCTATACACGAGTAAATACGGTATATACGTTACCTTTAAGGTTAAAATGACACGGAATGAACAGAATACATTACTAAGTCTCTTCTTCTCTCAGAGAGAAATCTCAAGTCTAAAATTCAATGACACATTCATGAATCATTCAATGAATCATTCAATGATTGATTAACAATCATAAATGCAAAGTTCAAATAAGTTCATTAGAAATTATGATCATTTATGGTATGATTTTTCTTTCCATCAAAATAGTAATTTCTTTTAAGGTTAAAAGATTTAAATACATATACGATGACTGGTTACAAAAGTTAATTATGAGAAAAACTTTTGCAAAAGGACGTGTTTAAGTGCCAGAAAACAGCAAACATTCATAAAATTCTACTATGAGAGTACGAAAAAATTTTTTTAATGAAATTGAAAAAAACTCAGGGATGATATAAATATTTAAACTCGTTATTTTTTTTATAAAACAGTTATTTTAATATAAATGGATTTTTAAATTTAAAAGATTTTTGCAATTTGAGCTAAACCATACTAAAACTAATGTTTTTGGAATTAGCAATTGGTTTACGGTAAGAAGGAATATTCTTAATAAAATTTATCAACTATCTGATAATATCTGTTCATTTCATCATTAAATTTATAACAGTTAATTAATTGATTTCTAAATTTGACAATTGTGACGTTCTTATTCTTAAAACACCATTTATTTTGCGGGATAAAGTATAATGCATAAAATGCTTCGTTGATGATGCAGAAATAAAAATATTATCTGTTTAAAAATTAACAGTAACATTCATCTAAAATTATCTATCGGAAATTTACAGATAACAAAAACGTATTGCTACCACATTTTTGTTTACAAAAATCTGTCTTTAAGAAAAAATGCTAAAAATTAAGCATTTTAAAATAAAATTTAAAATGAGACTTTTAAATTCTTTTATACTGACATCTAAAAATATTCTTCTATAAATATTCAGCCAACAGTACAGGTACAATACAGTAAAGCTTTTTTTCCTTTTTTTCAGAAAGGCAAAAAGTAATTTTTTAACAGAAAGGAAACATAAAAAACAGCGAGACATTTTACAAATATATCAAGTAAATATAATCTTGTCAAACTGGTTTATTTTTCTATAGATGTTTCTTTTACAATGTTGCATTTTTCAAATCAGTTTCTTGAAAGAAGGCATATAGATTTTCATTTTAAATCGGCTCTAAACATGAAGAAATCGGATTGAGTTATTTTTATATTTAAATCATTCATGAGACTGGCATGATCCCTACTCGAACGAGACATAAATAATAAATAAAGACGGAAAAAATGAAGTATATTGTTAAAAACAAATCAGGATCCATTGAAGGGGATGAATGGGTATTAGGTAACAAGCAGAAAGAGCCAATCTTAACTAAAGCCAATCTCAATAAAACCAAGCTCAATTAAGAATTAGACGATTATGTTATGTATCAATTATAGTATAAAGTCCAAAAATTTTTTGTCACAGAGATTTTTTGCTCCCATGACATCCGTCTATCTTTTAGCATATTTTAGTAATTTGTGTCTGTTTTCAAGAAAGCATATTCACAAATCCTACAGCGATTTTTGAATTTTCGCATTTTTATCCTTTTTTTCGGCGTTTCGCGCATATTTTTGAGATTCGTAAAAAGGTTACATTTCGAACTTTTAGACTTAAATATTAAAAATCGCTGGAGGTAGATTTTGAAGTTAAGTGATCATTTCAACAACAAAGAATAAAATATAATTAGAGATAAACACAGTTTAACAACTTTTTATGGCCGCTTTTGAATTTCATTTTTCTGTAAGAGCTGGTTTTATGAGAATCATCTTAAGGAAAATTTCGCTCACATGCTCACTTTGACATCATTTTTTGAAATATATTCTGATTTTATGAAAAAAAATCGTATTAAATACGGTTTATATAGTTCCTAAAAAACAGAAACTGCCAATTGAATGCGTTTGAGAGCAGAATAGAATTTAAAAATGAATCAAAAATAGGCAATTTGTTATTTGAATATATCCCCAATTCTTCAATCACGATCGCTTCGGGAAATTCTGTTCAAAGTGCTCACTTTGACACGAATTTTTAAAAATATATTCTGCTTTTATCAAAAAACTGGCCACATTATATAGTTCAGATAATAAGAGAACCTAACAATTGGATGTGTTTGAGAGCAAAATAAATTGAAAAATGAGTGAGAATATAAGTAGTTTGGATTTGAGATTTTTTCTTACACTGCCATTTCTTTTTAACTTATTTTTGCTATAAGATATGGTCCTATCAAAAACTTGCCAGTATAAAAGTTTTAGATATTATTGAAAAGATATATAATAAATTTAATATGATTTGATATCTGAATAATTGACGAAGTTATGCTTATTTTTCTTCTTCCAACTCCCTTTTTTGTTTTCGTTTTTATATTTATTTTTGTTTATGTACTTATTTATTTTGCAATAAGAGTTGCTCCTATCAAAAACTTGTAAATACAAAAGTTTTAGGTAATAATATTTAAAAAAAATATGTTAAATTTAATTGGATTTAATATCTTGCGAATTGACGAAGTTATGAATTTTCCCCCCAGAAAAACGCATTTTTTTTGCCCTCTTGAGCCCATTTTTAATTTTATCAAAAATCTGTGTCATGCACAAACTTTTAGCCCACTTTTTGGAAGTAATATAAATTTTAAACCATTTCGATATCTATTTTAACTAAGAAGTTATTGGATTTTCTTTGGTTTTCACAAAACCCTTCCCTGTTTCTACCACCTTGGTCAAATTTTGCCCATTAACAAACTCGACCGAGATTTTCTGCTCCTTGATTTTCTGTACCAGTTTGGGAGTGATTTGAGCAGAATTATAGAAGTTACCGTGTCCATAAAAAATTGATATATATATATAGACAGATATGTAATTTTTTTATGGATAATAGTTTAGGGGTCTACGGGTCATGATCGGTGTAGATAAGCAAAAAGATTTCAGAAATTCCAACATAAGAGCAACTGCAATAGGTAGTATTTTATACGAAATCTACCTTATTTCCCTCCCTATGGTTATTAAAATTTCCAGATTTTTAAAGCAGTTTTTAGCATTGTTTCCTGTTCATCACGATTTTTCCCATTTCCGGGTGCAACATTTTTTTCCAGAATTGTAAATGTTTTCCTCTGATTTTTTATATCATATATATTTATATTCATATATATATATCATATATATTATATTTTTATTCTCATATTTATTCAAATTTTAGTTGTATTTATTTTACATTTCACATTAGTGAAAGGAATCCGATTTTAAACTTTAATTCAATATAGTAAATACCGTATTCATAATCCCTTAGAAGAGGCAATTTTACGTTAATGTTAAAAATGTAAAATGGAAGAAAAGAACTGCGAAACTATTTATTCTAATAGTTTAAAAAAGGCGGCCGACCGAACAGTAACTCTTATAGCTCAAATGGGAATTAAAGAAATGAAACTAGTATTAACATAACATTTGCAGAATTAAGTAAGCTTTACCAGCATTTATTAGCATTTACTCTAATAATACCTATTTAATAACTCTTACTTATATCTTTATGTTACATTTCAAGATGAATAATGAATTTTGTTCAGTTAAATTGGAAATTGGGGGTTGGCGATGCGAAGGTCAGTTTGCCTCCAGATAACTTGTTGATTCGCAATGATGGACGTACATTACAACAACGGAAAAGGTTTTCAAGGGTTTCAGGGGTTTTCAACCAAAGTATCATGAAAAAAGTCCCACCCTATTTTCAATAGCGAATTCAAATTATCTATGAAACTCAACAACAAAAATGTATGAAACACTCCAAACTAAATGGTAAAAGAGTTTGGCGTAAATCTTGTTTGCACTCTACAGATTGCCCACTCTCAATTGTAGCCAATGGCTAATTCCTAAACTGTTAGTCAAAGGAATACAGTTCCAGTTGTAAAATTGTTTTAAATGAGGTAAAGAAATATTTTAAAAGCGATTTGAGCACTAAAAACATTTCTTTAAAAAATACAAAATTTATATTTTTATATGGTAGCCCGGTCTTATAAGTTATATTTCGTAAAATTTTCCTGTTACACTGACAAATAAAACAAAAAAAGTCTCGTTATTCTACAATTGAAATTGACCTAGAGTTGGAGCATAGTTTTTTAAAGTTGGAACATTTTTTTTTTTTTTTTTGCTAATTGGGGATCATTCACAAATGTAGTAGAAAGATAATTTCGTCAGATATATAAAAAAAATGGTACAGAGTAAAATTAACACCATGATGCAAATTTGAAATATTTTGGTAATTATTTTTTGTGTATTTTTTACCACTGAAACCAAAAAAAGACCTTCATTTTTAAACATCACATCAGGATTTTTTGCAAATTGTAAATTTCAAAATCAAATGTTCAAATTTAAAATTTTACTTCTTCCTCCACCTCATCGGACCTCTCAGCTTTCAATCAAATATTAAATGTCAAAAAACACATCCATCTCTTCTATTTTATAATATGCGATTTTTTTAACTAGGATAATTTATGATTTACGAAAAATCCTGACATGATGGTTAAAATTTAAGATAATTTTTAGTTTCAGCTATAAAAAATACATAACAGTTAAAAAACACAAACATAGTCGTTTTCTGTTATCTAGTCTAAAACTTTCTCTTACACTTCTTGGCGGTAATTTCTGTCAGAAATTTTTTGTATTATCCTGTAAAATAAGTATTAATATTAAATACCGAAAATCATAATAACATTAGATAGTCATCAGATTTACATCAGTATGTAAATTTAATTTCGTTCGGATATTTGAAAATGAGTTAAAGTTTGAGTAAAAATTTTAAACTGAAAAAACACACATACAATCGAACATCTTCGTGTTATGTAAATGGGACTTTTTATTGCCTTACTAGTTAGTGTAATACGAAAAATTTACTAAATATAACTTATAGGACCGGGGGACCGTATAAGAATTGAAATATCGTAATTTTTCAAAAAATGTTTTTATTAAGAAATCGCTTTTGAAATATTTCTTAACCTCAATTTAAACATTTTGTTAATTGGAACTCTATATCTATGACTAACGGTTTGGGAATTGGCTATTGGCAACCGTTGAGAGTGGACACCCTGCATAAAAAGGGGAATATATACTTATTAACTATTACACTTATTAAATGTATGCATCCGAAACGTTTGTTATGATGTTTCTTGAAAAAGAAAAGCAATTTTATCTTATTATATTTGACTTACTATATTATATTTGAATTTAGTATTTCAATAGAAGGTAGTCTTAACTTTCTTTTGAAACAAAGAATATTACATAAAAAAGAATTTTAAGTGAGATGGGTGCATAACTTAAAAAAGAAACGAAAATCATACTACAAAAGTACGAATGAAGACAATGAGAGAATAGACCAAATTGTGTTTTTTACAAAAAATTTTCTCCGAAATTAAAAATTTCTGGGACAGTCTCTGGATTTTATCAAGACATATGGATATCAAAGACATATCAAAGACATATAAGATGATATCAACACATATTGAACTCAAAGAAATTAAGGAGTTAATTTCTTTGAGTTCATGGAATTTGAATTATCAAATTATATTTTTTTCTTTCACTCCTATAATATTTAATCTCCTCTTATATTTAATGGCTTATTTCTTAACTTCCTAAGCTATAATAAGAAAATTAGGCAAAACCAGTGTCCAGCCTCGACAACATGTTATAGACTACTAAAAAGTTAGACTAGATCCTTATCAGACTAGGGATCTTTCCGTTTCAGAAAAAATTACGAAACAGCAAAATAGTAGTAAATTGCAAATTAACCTTTACTCTGGTAGACGGAAACGTTCGCGATACCCACACTGAGACGACATCAACACAGAAATGTTTATTTATTTATTTATTTATTATTTTTTTTCTGTAGTGTTACCTCTTAAATGTTCAAAAATTAAGAATCATTCATTGATCAACAAATAAATACCGACAACTTGGCCTTTGGGTTATTTGTATTATGTGGATGGATTCGTATACTCGATAGCGTCTCACATCTAGCTTATAAATTACCAATATTTAAGTGGCAATCTCGAGAATGTGACAAACAAATAGTAGTGAAAAACAAAGCTCGTATACAAAAAGTGTTCGGAGAGCGATACGTCAAAATTGGCCTTCGGGAAAACTAATGCTGACAACAAGATATTTAAAAACGCAGAATTGTCAGAAGAAATCACGAAGATTGATTTTGAATTTAAATAAAAAATACACACAGTCATAATAGTTGTTGCCGGTAGTTATGAAATTCCTGTTGAAATATTCAGAGTTCATTCATCATTCCGCAAGGCACTTTGTTGAAAGTATCCATTATACAGCATCCCACCAATTTTCCCAAATATCTCATACATGGTCCAGAAATAATTTTAGAGGCATTTTTTAAAATCGGCCAATTAAGTGAAGAAGCGCAAGAGACATGTAACCTTAAACAAATTAGGGAGCACAATTGCCGGAAGTGTAGCAGAGTCAAAATAAACAATATTTTTAATTTATTCCTAATCGGTAGTGATCCACAACTATCAAGTAAGCGCAAAATAAAGAAGAAAATTGTAAAATATTTTCCTAAAATGAAGTTGAAATCTCCAACCGTAGAAGAATTCGACAACAGTAATATGGACACAGAAGAAGTAGCAGATAGCTCGAAGTCACCACAGATTTCCAGTGATTCTAATTTATCAGATTTTTCAATTTATTATAGGGTACTTTAGATTTTTTTATGTAAAAAATACATAATGTAAAAAATTTTTAATATATATGTATCTAAAAATATGTAAAATGTTTCTATTTACATGGAACAACATATGAACTACGAAATAAGAAACAAAGAACTTTTAAACACACTCAAGTAATTTAATACCAGTTAATTACCAGTCGGGTAAAGTATACATTACCCAACTGTTTGCCAGGTTAATTGGAAGGATCTTTCACTAATGAATCATCAATTGCATGAGGTTGAGATACCCATAAATATTTTCTCGAGATACGTACACAAATTTATTTAAACAGGGTGATTATAAATGAATATGCCAACTTTACAGATCTATTAAAAAAGCAAAAAAAAAGTAAAATTCTGCTGTTAATTCAAAATGAAGAATAACAGTTGAGAGTTTAAATTCTAGATAGTTATAATATAGAGTTTAATGTTCAACGAATGATATCAAGTTGGTATGATAACTCATCGTACACTCCACACACCCTTTTAGCATGTCCTGTGTTATACTTTGAGAGTCTGCTGATATGCGTGTTCTAAGTTTTTCAACATCAGTTCGTAGCGGAGAACAAACACTTGACTACAAAAAATATCATGTTGAGCAAAGTGTGGATTAAGTTATTGCACCGCGTCGATATAGTTCGCGCTTCTGGAAGGCTCGCAATGACACTTATATCTATGTTAATTTTAACAACCTGACTACCGAGTAAAAGTGTAGAATTTTAATGTTGTTTTCTCTCAATTTTTTTTAAAGTGCTAAAAAATGTGTTTTTTCAAACATGATATATATATATATATATATATATGTTATTACACAGAGTTGGATAATAGATATATAATCCTCCAGACTATTAATCATAACTTTATTTCTTAAAACTGGACTATGTATGTAGAATTATATTAAGAAAAATAATGCTACTGTTGAAGTGAAACCTGCAGGTTAGTGAACAGATATATCAGTTCGCGGCGATGAGAAGAATAATTCTTTTAGAATAGCATCTCAAAACATTTATACTATTGTTTTACTAAATGCCATCCACTTGAAAATCCAATACTGCAAAACATTTAAAAAAAAGAAATAAAGCGAGTTAGACTTTTCAAAAATATATTAAGTAAATATAATTTTCCTAAAACTGATTTATTTTTCTATGAGTAATATTTTAGAATATTGCTCGTTAAATAATAATAATAATAATAAAAACAGGGTTTCTAAATCGGCTCTAAACATGATGAAATCGGACTGAGTTATTTTTATATTTAAATCATTCATGAAACCTGTGTGATCCCTAATCGAAGAAAACATAAATAATAAATAGAGATGAGAAAAATGATGCTATTTGTTGAAAAGATATCATTATCAATCGAAGAGTAGAAATAGCAGATAGAAGCCAATTTTCACTGCATTCTCATAGAAAAGACAATTTTAAGTTGATATCGAAAATAAACTAACTGGAGGCAAAAGATATTACTATAACATCATTATCTGAGCTCTATGAAACAAGATTATAAAGTCATGTCGTCTGGGATTTTGTGAATATAAAAGTTTATTTTACGAGATGTAAATCCAAATGACATATTTATTATAAAAACAAATTAGGATTTTTACTAATTGTATGGAAAACTGAAAATGGGCATTAATAACTAAAAAAAAAAGAACTGTACCTTTTAATTAATTTAGGTTAAAATCTAAAAATATTTCTATGTATAATAATATTTTATTAATTTTTAGCCATTTGTATATCTAATTTTTATAAGCATTACTTGAATTGCAAATGATAATGCTATAAACTTTATTACTGAATATGCCATTGTAAATCTAACTAATATATTTTAATTACAGAGCAATTCGAGAATATTTACACAAGTTAGCGCATGAACAGACAACCAATGAGCCAGAGACACCAAAATCATAAACACATTTCAATTGTGTTACAAAATATTAAAAGAGTGAAACCTTTAGGGAAGAACGCCTGAATATGGACCAAATTCTTATTTTCATATGTTCTAATTTCATTTTTAAAATATATGCAAAATATCACTACACGTGGCACATTTATTCACTTACTAATTAAATAAATCTTGAGATCATTTTTTAACTCCTATGTTTTATTTTAATTTGAAACATTTGTTAAAAGGACTCCAAATATAGCGACTGGTCGGCTACGTTGGTTCTCAGTCTCCTAAATTGGACCAAATAATATTAGGCTGGTTAAATGAGTAGGGAATATGAGTAATGTTATTAAAAACAAAGTTTGCGATTAATGAAACAATCAAATAAAGCAACAGCAATGAAATGTAATAAAATCAAATCTCTAAAAGTAAGAGTAATTTTTTACATCAAAATATAAATCAAAGTTATAAGTAATTAAGAATATAAAATATTGAACAAATGTCCAGATTAAGAATAGAAAATATTGAACAAATGTCGAGTTACTTGAAAACCATATAAAAAGTGATGCAAGTCTTACACATGGATTTTGTCTCGGTCATTTTTTATTCTAGTGTACACAACATTGAACCATATTTGACACTCTGAACACTGAATCCTTTCTGCTATTTTATTTTTCTTAAAAATAAGGCCAAAATAATCATAAATGTCTGGATTTTTCTTTTTAGATTCTGTATCTTTAATTTTTTTTATGTCTGTACTTCCATCATTTCTTTTCAATTCAATTAAGCCTATATTTTAAAACTTGATGTTCCAATTGCTTTTGTGTTTTGAGCGCTTCCTTTTTGTCGTGATTTTTTTGTCATCTTGGCTTTTTTCGTACTTTGAATTTATTGATTTTGGCAAGGGGAATAACATGTCTAATGATTTTTTGACTTCTTGGGGAGTTTTGTAACTGCAGTCTTCTTGCGGATCAATCTCGACACAACTTATTCTTTCATTTTCGCATCGTTTATCTTTCACAACTTTTGCTGTCACAGATGATTTTCTTCCAGACTATTTTTCTATGTCGTTTTCCTAATTTTTGTTTGCTCGCTTATTTTTATAGGCTTCATGATTGCTCTCTCTGAAATCAAGCTCTTAATAAATAAAATAATAAATGTCCAACGCCTACAGCCCTGAGTATTCATTAATTTCTCTTCAATGTTTAATTGCGCAGTCGTAGAAAAAAAGTAAACACCCCCTACTAACTCCTCAACAAATTATTGTAGAAAAAAGTTACTGGTACCGAATGATTGGAAATAAATCATACTTTTAAGTGATGTATGTAAATTTGCTTAGGGAGTCATCTACATATTAAAATGAACCTTAACTTTGTCTTTTTTTCAATAACAGTACCCAATTCTGATAGCATAAATGGTTTCTACACCTTTCAATTAGTCTAAAAACTAATTTTCATGCAATTTCTAAGCTAAGTTTCCTAGAAATTAATTATTGTAAAACGAGCATATTTTAAGGGCTGCATACAAATTGAAATACGGTACTCGATTGTTCGCCCAGAGAGACGCCATCTTCATCAAGGCATCTTAGGCGCCTATCAAGCAGTCATAGAAAACGTCTATGTTTGAGGAAAGCATAAGCAGTTTCAACATATCTAATCATTTATATCATAGACTGTCCCTTAAAGCATCATTTTGCCGTTTTTTAAGTATTATCTATAAATTTGAACAAAAAATTGAAATTTTGGATTTCCATAAAATTTAATAAATCTAAATCCATCAAAACATTGTATGTTTCAATTCTCAATTTTTTTTTCGAATATTAATTTCCTAATTCATAATTCATGACATAAAAATATAAAAATTGCAAATTCAACGTTTTTATGTTTTGGTATTTTAATGTTATTCCTTTATTCAATTAAAACATTAGGAGTATGATTTTTAAAGATATATTAAAAAATATATAAAAATGTAATGCATTATTAGAATCACTAAATTTTGAATGTTTAGCATTCAAAAACGTATCAAAACTTGTCATTCAAATCACTTGAAATTTGGTGTCAAGGCATTAGTTTGAACCGAAACTTTGAAATATTTTTTTAATCGTCTATTATCATTGAAAAAAGATATTTGGGTTCAATTTAATATGTAGATGGCCCCCTAAGCAAATTTTATATTCATCATTTAA
Organism: Maratus speculifer; assembly: GCA_964019185.1. Classification (NCBI taxonomy): domain Eukaryota; kingdom Metazoa; phylum Arthropoda; class Arachnida; order Araneae; family Salticidae; genus Maratus; species Maratus speculifer. Next base: position 41,842,118 of record OZ025293.1, read on the forward strand.
AAGTAGACTTTATTTCCAATCGTTTGGTACCAGTAACTTTCTTTTAAACTTGTTGAGGAGTTAGTTGAGGGTACATTTTTCATGACTGTCCATTTCGTAATTTAATAAATTCAAATTAGTTGACTTAAGTCAACTCTTCCCTATTTTAAAAGCGATAATCTCAAGGCTGAGGACAAAAACGAAAGTAAAAAAATTAGCGTGAAATATGTGTGCATTAATCACATGAATTTAGATATGTATATGAAAGCATAACAACTTGCTATAGTTTTAAAGTACTTTCTTGCGTTTATTAAGAAAATAGTTGATCAAAATTCTTAATTTTATGTTTTTTAGAATTATCTAAAAACAGCACGTGGAAGGTGGGTGCTTCTTATAATCTATAATGACATCATTCTGATGAATAGGATTTTAGTGGTAGATGACGTCTCTTTCTTTAATTAAGACGGAACTGAAGTTGCCTATTTAAAGCGGAGGTCGAAATATAGTTACTCACTCGAACAACTATACAATGTGTATCAGGATGCATTGTTGAAAATTCGTGGGGAGAAAATAGCAAATTATAGAAATAATTAATAGAAGATACGATTTCACGTAGGAATGTATGAACTCAAACATCATCCAGCCAGGCAAAATTATTCTGGCAGATGATGAAAAGAAAACATCAGAAGTAAGTCCAAACACTTTTATTCCTGTATCGTTTGTATATTATTACAATAGATTTTCGTAATTCCAGCCATTTGATTCAAAACTTGCCCAGCAATGCGTTGCATAGTCAGCTATAAAAATATGCCTAACATTACAACAAAAGAGTCAATATTATTTCGTTACTGAAAATAAAATGGAATCAAAAGAATTTTTAAATAATAACTTATTTCTACTCTTTATAATCAGTAATATACACATAGTCATGTTATAGAATTTAGGAACAGAAAATAAATTTACTGTACCATGTATTAATTAATGTAGGATTTATTCTTATCAAAACCAAATTGAAAGTTTTTCTAATTTTATGTAAAATATTTTAAGTTTACATGAATATTCTAAATGACTCTGCAGATAACGATGCTGAAAATCTCCTATTTTTTATACTTGTGGAAAACAATTAAACTAAAACTGATCCTTAGTAAAGCTCATGATAAGAAAGAAAATAATTTCCAAGATATATTCTGCTTCTTTCTTCTAATATAGTATGAATCACAAATATAGTATTGCAAGCAAAAAATTAGCAGCTAACTTGATCATGTGAAGCAGTGTGAAGTTGCGACAGCAAAATGAAAGCCTATCGTAAGAATGATTTTTACATCTTTATGTAATAAAACACAATATAACGCATAGCGCGCCAAATCGATTTTGCCCTTTAAAAACTATCATTGGAAATGACTCTCCCATTGAGACCAGTATGTTGTCTGTGTGCATCCTAAGCTTTACATCAGAAACAGAAATTAGCCAACAAAAGGGAAAAGTGACAATCTTTCTTTATTTCGGGAGGGGGGGGGGTGTATAATTTCAAAGTGCTATAAAAATTACGCAGTTTTATTCATATTCGTTAAAATTATGTTTTTTAAGAAATCTGAATTTCGTTTTGGTAAATTAGCCGTAAGGCCTGGTTAACCCAAAAGTATTGTAAATGCTAATTGTGTTTAATAAAACATAAACTAACCAAACTTTACTCATCTGAACGCTTCCATATTATCAATTATTTTTATCAGTTTTTCCAATTTATCTGAAAAACACAATTTTTGCCAACCATCCTAGGACAGGCATCTACACTAGTTATTGAATAAAGTATTTGTTGGACAGCGTATTGTATGAGACCATGAAACAAGTTGATATTCCAGATATTTTTTGCTCCTAAATTTTACACAGCAAAGGTTAATTATGAAATGTTTCCTTTTGCCTTTTGATGCATGAAATTAAACATGTTGAAATATCAATATAAATTTTTAATAAAAAGTATTCCTAACTTGTTCGTAGTTAAATAAAAAATGTACATAGCGCTGTGAGTGAAGCAATAAAAAAATGAAATCCGACCAGAGAAATACAGGAATATTTTTTCCCTATTTTGTAAAACTTTAATATAATGGTTTTTATACATTTCTCAAAACATTTAATCAATATCTTCTCTCCAGATCTAAATCCTGGATGAAATATGAACAAAAATTATTAAAGAATAAGTGAAAAATACGATAAAACAAAAAAAAAAATTGCAAAAATCAGATAAATTATTACGTAATACAGAGACTAAAAGAATGGTTAAATGTTTCTTACGTAAAATGGTTTTAAGCAGATAAAAATTTATTACACAATTCTTTTCATTCGTATACTTATCTTTGTTTTATGAGAAATACAGTAAATTACAGAAATTTACCAGATTAGAAGAGTACATGTACTGAAATTAATAATATGTTCTGAAAATCCACGCATAAAAAAATTTAACTACAGAAGACAGAAAAATAATGTTTTCCGAATAAACAATAACCTTAAAGTAATTTTTAAAAGAAAAATATCCAAGTTTCAAACTTATTAAATTATATTTAGTGGAAAAAAGTAAATAGTCTCATCTTTTCACTTAGGAAGAAATATTGCTAACGAAACCTTTTACAAGTTTTACTCTATCTGACGTTTTTAAAGATTAATCGCGCGAGAGGCAAAAGAGTTAATTTATAGTTATTAACAACTTAGATAATTCTTTTTTTCTGAGCTAAGATTCCTGAAAAATGGGAAATATATGAGCCATTCTCTTTAGTTGGTAAAACTGTCTGATACAATGAGGAAACAATTAAAATTTAATCAACCGAATATTTAAGACAGATTATTTTAAAGATTTTTTTGTGATCTACTTTAACGTTCTCGTTTTAAATGTGTTAGTTCAAGGAGTAGGATTTACATGAATAAAATCAAGAAAGAAAAATGATGTGTCAAACTTAAGAAATGAAGCTCTTTCCAACATATTCAAATTGCCATAACAAAATTTCGCTGTTTGATAATGTGAACGATGCAATTTATAAAACATATAACACATTTTAAAGGTGATTGTAAATCGATTTTCAATCTAGTGTCAATTTGCATTGCGATAATGCGATTTATCATCTACAGTCGAAAAGTTATCTTCATTTATTTATCTCTATGCCTAATCTATAGATCTACATGTACAGTATACAGGGTGTCCCAAAAGGTCGTTTACAAACTTAACATGCTGGTCTGTCATATCATGATGAACAATATTAAATAGGAAACTAAGGGTCCCAGACGTCTTCCAAAGGAGATATGCGCCATTAAAGTTTAGGGTCCAAAAATTCAAATGATTATAAAAAACAGAAGTGCGGCTTTCACTAAAACTATTCTTTATGTCAGTATTTTCTTGAAAATAAATTATAAAAATAAATTTTTAAAAATGTCGATAGAGGGCGCTTTAGACTTTAGAGTAGCGATAAACTAGTTTTTACCATTATTTTTTGCGTCTCATTAAATTTTTTTAGAAGCTTAGACATAAACTTAAATTTTAAGCTCAAAATCTAAATCGTTGGAAGTGGTTAAGTAGCGCAAACTGAATTGCGGTGGGAGGTTCAAATTTCAAATGATTATAAAAAACGGAAAAATTAGTCAATTGATTTGCGATTTTCACTAAAATTATTCTTTATGTCAGTGTTATCTTAAAAATAATTTATAAAGATAAAATTTAAAAAATGCCGATAGAGGGCGTTTTAGACTTTGGAGTAACGTACAACTATTTTTTTCCATTATTTCTTGCATCTCATAAAATTTTTTTAGAAGCTTAGACATAAACTTAAATTTTGAGATCAAAATCTGAATCGTTGGGAGTGGTTAAGTAGCGCAAACGGAACTGTGTTCAATGGGGGTGGGGAAATTCAAATTTCAAATGATTATCAAAAACCGAAAAATTGGCCGGTTTTCGCTAAAACCATTCTTTATATCAATATTTTCTTGAAAATAAATTTTACAGATATCTTTCAAAAAATTCCGTTAGAGGGCGCCTTAATTTTTATAGTAACCAACAACTGTTTTTAACCGTTATTTTTTGTATCTAGTAAAATGCTTTTAAAAGTTAACTTAAATTTTGTGCTCAAAATCTGCATCGTTGTGAGTAATTAAGCGGCCAAAAATTGAACTGCGTTCGAGGGGTGGGGAAGGTAAGATTTCAACTCCTGAACACATTTCAGTTTGCGCTTCTTAACCCCTCCTATCGATTTAGATTTTGAGCACAAAAATTAAGTCTAAACTTTTGCAAGCATTTAATTAAATTAAAGAAAAGAAAAAAAAAAGAGGTTAAAAATAATTGTTGGTTATTCTAAAGTTTAAGGCGCCCTCTAACGGAATTTTTTGAAAGGTAGCTTTAAAATTTTTTTTCAAGGAAATATTGACATAAAGAATAATTTTAGCGACCAATTTTTCCTTTTTTTATAATCATTTGAAATTTGAACCTCCCCACTCCCATTGGACACAGTTTGCGCTACTTTACTACTCCCAACGATTCAGATTTTCATCTCAAAATTTAAGTTTAAGTCTAAGCTTCTAAAAAAAATTTATGAGATGCAAAAAATAACGGAAAAAAATAGTTGTACGTTACTCCAAAGTCTAAAGCGCCCTCTATCGGCATTTTTGGAATTTTATCTTTATAAATTATTTTCAATATAATACTGACATAAAGAATCATTTTAGTGAAAATCGCAAATCAATTGACCATTTTTTTCCGTTTTTTATAATCATTTGAAATTTGAACTTCCCCCCGAAATTCAGGTTGCGCTACTTAACCACTTCCAACGATTTAGATTTCGAGCTCAAAATTTAAGTTTATGTCTAAGCTTCTAAAAAAATTTAATGAGATGCAAAAAATAATGGTAAAAACTAGTTTATCGTTACTCTAAAGTCTAAATCGCCCTCTATCGACATTTTTAAAAATTTATTTTTATAATTTATTTTCAAGAAAATATTGACATAAAGAATAGTTTTAGTGAAAACCGCAAACGAATCGACCAATTTTTCTGTTTTTTATAATCATTTGAATTTTTGGACCCTAAACTTTAATGGCGCATATCTCCTTTGGAAGACGTTTGGGACCCTTAGTTTCCTATTTAATATTGTTCATCATGATATGACAGACCAGCATGTTAAGTTTGTCAACGACCTTTTGGGACACCCTCTATAATGTATGCTAAAATTTAGTTCAATTATAAAACACATATTCCAGCTCAAAATTCGTCTGCAGCATTTTCGAATTCTCTTGTTTAGCCCTGGAATTAGCTACATATTTTTATATACATCATAGTTAAAATAGAAAAATAGAAAAAAAGGGTTTTGTATAACTTATTAAAGATTTTTCTTAGAAAAAGTGGTGTTTAAAAAACGGACCGAATGGAAGCTTTGTCTAAATACGTACACACCACGCAAAAATTTAGTTATATTAATAACGCCCAAAAGCCATAAAACTCCCAAATCTTGCACCCTTTTATCTGATTATAATTCATGCAAAGATAAAATTTTAAATGATCGGTAAAGTCTATAGTAAGTTGGGCTAGATATAGTAAGTTGGCCTTTCAAAACATGAGATGAGCGAATTTCGGCTCAACTTGAGTATCTTTTGGCTGAAATTTTAAGAGAGTAGGATCCTTTCTACCCAGTGATCGACATGCTAGATACAATATGAGGATCTGGGAAAAAATTATGTGGTTCGATACATATGCGGCCTGAGAGGGATGGCTGTACAAATTTTTTAGGATTTCCCTTATACGGAGACGATAATACAGGTAACTTTTTTGCGGTCCCTGAAGGCTCTATAATTATAGGGCCAAAACTGACTGATGTTTAACAAAAGTACTTCAATTTTCTGTATTTTTACAGATTATATGTTATACGTTTGAATTGATTGTACATACACAAGATTAATTTCTTTAAAACTGTATGTACCGTATTTTTTGCGGTAAAACAATGTCCATACTATAATAATAGAAAAATATGCACAAAAATTCCACAAGTCACATTGCTAGTTTTATTAAACAATTTTTTATTTCAATGTGAGTGTTTTTTATTGTTACGTTCCCGTATATTAATTTATTTTAAAGGAAAAATAGAAAAAGTAAAAGTTCTTAGTTAAATGTATAGGATACCATTAATATATAAGAAAACAATTAATATTATTGCATAGATAAAACAATAAATTATCTCTTATTACATTTATAGAATTTAAGTTATTTTAAATTGATTTTTTTTTCAAATTACTACAGTTCGCGCAAAGAAAAATTGTGATATTTTTATTGATTTATGTGAAGTTCAGAATCTTCTCAAAATAAACAGTACCTTAAGCCATTTGTTTTGATAGGATTATCTTCTACGGTCTAAAAATTTATCAAGATATGTCTTTTTTGCACTTTAAGTCGGGAATACAAAACAATTATTTTGTCGAACACAAAACATCACTTTTTAGTCATTCTAGTTTTTTAATTTGAGATTTTAGCGAGGAAACTAGACACAATCGCAAAATTTTTATAAATCATAAAAGTTAGAAAAAGTTAAAGAAAAAGTTAGATTTAAAAAAAAAATTCAAAATATTTTCTTTCAAAAAACTTTATTTGCATTACAAATCTTGCCAAATCATATTATTTTGCTGTTAAAAATATTCAGTTAATGCAGATTAAAAATATACTCTATTTTAAAAAGTCTACTAAAATACGGGAGTCTTAACGTAAACTGTTCTTTTAAGTACAATTGTTTGATCTAGTGTATTTGTGTTCAAATATAATTAAACACTCGTACTTAAAAATAACCTTGCCGAAATATATAACCTCGCATGCTTTCATTTTATATATTAAAAATTTTAAGAGAAATTATTAAACAAATGTGTACGTACAAATCAAAAGCATTTTTTCCTCTATTGTTAAACCAATGAAAGCGTTCTTTAGAAATTTCTCGAAGAAATTTCAATAATTCCCATGCATTTTTTTGTGTATAGTATAATAGAGGTCGATCGTTAACGTTGTAATTTGTACTGCGCGTTTTTGTGCAAAATTTCTTATTTTAAACATAATTAATTGAAAATTTATATATAGGTTATAGTTTCTCCACGAATGAGTCGCTTCATTGACAGAGGAATCCAGATGTAGGCCGTAAATTATTCTCAAGAGACCATAATATTTACTGTTAATGAACATTCGGACACTAGCTATCTCGTAACTTGGAAGCCATCAACATTTAAGTACTCACAATTCTTCGATACTTAAAAGCTACGCCAGATTTCTTGAAAGACAGTTGATTTTCTACAGATATGAATACTTAATGCTGAGAGGCCAAGCTGGGTAATAAGTTTTCAAAATCGAAGAAGGGGAAAATCCCGAGAGCTCGCTGGGGTATTGCTCGATTCAAGGAATCCTGCCCTACTGCTTTTGATTAAATTAAATGCGTGCACTCACTTTGTGTATTTCTGTTCATACGTGTGCTACTGTTCTTTTGTACCATGAATATATGTAGATATTGAATGTACCTGACAGTCTTCATTTACGGTTAAGCGCGGTACAGTACTACACTGCTCAAAACAATTAAAGGATATTTGAAGTTTTATATAAAATAAAGATATAAACGAAATTTTTTTGCCGAAAATAGAAGAAGAGAATCACAAATGCAAATTTTTTTGGTTTTCAAACTGTGGAGTATGCAAATTTTGAGTTCGGCGTCAAAAACGTCGCTTCAGCGGCAGCGAATGAAATATGACTTTCAACTGGATAAAAGAGAATGAAGACAAGGATGATCGGCATTCAGTGATTGCTTTGTTTCGATGAGTACGATGTCTCAGCGAAGTCATTTGACAGATTCAGAAGCTTGGAGAATTGTTGGTAGGTTAGAAAGGGCCAAACTCATGCCGAAGTAGCGCAAGCCATTGGAGTATCACAAAGTGTCATTTCCAGGATCTGGAACCGTTTTTTGGAGAGTGAATGTGCAAGCCAAAGACCAGGGCAAGGTCATAGACGGGCAACAACGAACAATGAAGATCGGTATTTAGCGTTAACAGCTCGAAGACACCGAAACATGAACGCTACTCTTCTCAAACAACACCTTCGCTCGGCTACAGGCACCACGATTTCAACTCAGACTGTCCGAAACCGGCTCCATGCTGTAGGCCTCTATGCTCGCCGACCGATGGTATGTGTTAGATTAACATCAAGGCATCGTCGCGACCGCAGGGAGTGGGCAACCGAGCATGTCAACTGGAGGAGATATGAATGGAGCAATATTCTGTTTTCTGACGAGTCCCGTTTTTCTGTGCATCAGGATAATAGGCGTATTTTCATCTGGAGGGACCGCGGCAGTAGGAATAATCCTGCGTTCGTGCACGAAAGTGTCAGATTTGGAGGTGAAGGAGTGTTGGTGTATGGTGGCATCTACATTGACGGGCGCACTGACCTCTACCTCATTCGAGATGGAGCTCTGACTGGTCGCCGATATAGGGATGAGATCCTCAGACCTATTGTAGTCCCTTACGCTGCAGCAATCGGAGAAAACTTCATTTTAATGGACGATAACTGCAGGCCACATCGTGCAAACCTGGTGGAGGATTTCTTTTACGAGGAAGGAATCGTTCGAATGGAATGGCCAGCGTGTTTTCCAGACATGAATCCAATCGAGCACGTTTGGGACGCTCTGGGAAGACAAGCTTCTGGCCGCCAACAACCTCCACAAACTCTCCAAGAAATGTAAAGAGCTCTTCTGGGAGAGTGGGACAGAATACCCCATCTCGTCAGGAATAGCCTCATTGAGTCCATGCCTCAAAGATGTTCAACGTTGCTGGCCGCCCGTGGAAACCATACCCCCTACTGAAAATGATTTTCTTTGAAGAAAACGCCTTTTCTTATTCTTTTTTTCTCATATGCACAAATTGTGTTTTTTTCCTTTTGTACACAAATGCGCAATAAAACTGCCAAACATGTGTAATTTATTCTCATATAACCTACTATGTCTGTCGACCATGTATCAATCAGCTAAAAAGTTTCCCAGATACAAAATCCACCTAAAACTGCAACATCCTTTAATTGTTTTGAGCAGTGTATTTTGAGTGTGTCTCTGAGCAGTGTGTCTGCTGAGAACACTTTCAATTTATGAACCAAGCAACTAATTTGTTACTGAAATTAAAAGAGTCTTCTAAATAAATGACAACAAAAATTTAAAAATTACAAAACTACAACGTTAGAAATCGCGCTATATCCTGTGAAAAAAATAATTTAAAATATTGAAATGAAAAGAACATACAGGGTGCCCCAAAAGGTCGTTTACAAACATAGCATGCTGGTCTGACATATCATGATGAACAATATTAAATAGGAAACTAAGGGTCCCAAACGTCTTCCAAAGGAGATATGCGCCATTAAAGTTTAGGGTCCAAATATTCAAATGATTATAAAAAACATAAAAATTGGTCGATTCGTATGCGGTTTTCACTAAAACTATTCTTTATGTCAGTATTTTCTTGAAAATAAATTATAAAGATAAATTTCGAAAAATGTCGATAGAGGGCGCTTTAGACTTTGGAGTAACGATAAACTAGTTTTTACTGTTATTTTTTGTATCTCATTAAACTTTTTTAGAAGCTTAGACATAAACTTAAATTTTGAGCTCAAAATCTAAATCGTTGGAAGTGGTTAAGTAGCTCAAACTTATTTGCGGGGGGAGGTTCAAATTTAAAATGACTATAAAAAACGGAAAAATTGGTCAATTGATTTGCGATTTTCACTAAAATTATTCTTTATGTCAGTATTATCTTGAAAATAATTTATAAAGATAAAATTCAAAAAATGCCGATAGAGGGCGCTTTAAACTTTGGAGTAACGTACAACTTTTTTTTTTCGTTATTTTTTGCATCTCATAAATTTTTGTTAGAAGCTTAGACATAAACTTAAATTTTGAGATGAAAATCTGAATTGTTGGGAGTGGTAAAGTAGCGCAAACTGAACTGTGTTCAATGGGGGTGGAGAGGTTCAAATTTCAAATGATTATAAAAAACGGAAAAAATGGTCGGTTTTCGGTAAAATTATTCTTTATGTCAGTATTTCCTTGAAAATTTTAAAGATAAATTTAAAAAAATCCGTTAGAGGGCGCCTTAAACTTTAGAATAACCAACAATTATTTTTAACATTTTTTTTTTAAATCTAATTAAATGTTTGCAAAAGTTTAGACTTAAATTTTGTGCTCAAAATCTAAATCGATAGGAGGGGTTAAGAAGCGCAAACTGAACTGTGTTCAGGAATTGAAATGTTATCTTCCCCACCCCTCGAACGCAGTTCAATTTTTGGCCGCTTTAATACTCACAACGATGCAGGTTTTGAGCACAAAATTTAAGTTTGAATTTTTACAAGCATTTTATTAGATACAAAAAATAACGGTTAAAAATAGTTGTTGGTTACTATAAAGTTTAAGGCGCCCTCTGACGGAATTTTTTGAAAGCTATCTGTACATTTTATTTTCAAGAAAATATTGATATAAAGAATAGTTTTAGCGAAAACCGACCAATTTTTCCGTTTTTTATTATCATTTGAAATTTGAACCTCCCCACCGCCATTGAACACAGTTCAGTTTGCGCTACTTAACCACTCCCAACGATTCAGATTTTTATCTCAAAATTTAAGTTTATGTCTAGGCTTCTAAAAAATTTTATGAGATGCAAGAAATAACGGGAAAAAACAGTTGTACGTTACTCCAAAGTCTAAAGCGCCCTCTATCGGCATTTTTTGAATTTTATGTTTATAAATTATTTTCAAGATAATACTGACATAAAGAATAATTTTAGTGAAAATCGCAAATCAATTGACCAATTTCTCCGTTTTTTATAATCATTTGAAATTTGAACCTCCCCCCTCAATTCAGTTTGAGCTACTTAACCACTTCCAACGATTTAGATTTTGAGCTCAAAATTTAAGTTTATATCTAAGCTTCTAAAAAAATTTAATGAGATGCTAAAACTAGTTTATCGTTACTCCAAAGTCTAAAGCGCCCTCTATCGACATTTTTTGAAATTTAACTTTATAATTTATTTTCATGAAAATACTGACATAAAGAATAGTTTTAGTGAAAACCGCAAACGAATCGACCAATTTTTCTGTTTTTTATAATCATTTGAATTTTTGGACCCCAAACTTTAATGGCGCATATCTCCTTTGGAAGACGTTTGGGACCCTTAGTTTCCCATTTAATATTGTTCATCATGATATGATAGACCAGCATGTTAAGTTTGTAAACGACCTTTTGGGACACCCTGTATATACAGAGAACCTCCGTAGTATTAACATTAGCTTTGGAAATGCGACGTATAGCTAGTGTAGGATCTTAAAAATATTTTTTTCAAACGGGCGCCTTACATGTTGACATTAAATTACGTTAAAATGAACTTGTCTATAGAAATCATTACGAATTATTCCATTTTACATATCATAGATTATAAGAGAAATTATTTTATAAATGTGCATGTACGGAAGTATTTTACTCGAACAGTTTAAAGAACGAAAGTTATTCCCTTTAAACGTAACTGTATCATACGTCCGTTATATCGCATGTGGGTGTATAATATGGCTAGAGTAAATAGGTTATAAAAATCCTCTAAGCATTGTGTGTAGTCCGATACCACTTTAAACAAAGCTGTTAGCCTGTTTCAGTTTCACTACCAAAACACTATTTTAGCATCCTAAAACAAACTTGTGCATACCTTCTAAATATCCGATATTTTATAAGTGGAAAAAACATACATAAAACCATAAAATTCAATAAAAATACTCGCTAATGCAGCCTGTTTCTATGTGGTACTTACTTATTTCATTCCTTAAAAAAGTTTCTGGTACGAAATATATTTATTCTTTTAAAAAAATAACAAGAATGTGATAATTGGAATTTCTGATCTGAACTTCTGAAATTTAAAACTACTAACACCTCTGAAATAAAAATTGATCTTTTGCTGGTAATTTAAATTTTCTAACTATGAATATAATTTTAGCTTACGAAAAAAACAAACAAACAAACAAAAAACAAAGGGAAAAGAAAAAAAATAGAAAAACAAAAGAAATCTGTCGTTTTAATCGATTTAATTCCTTTCCAAAGTATTCGCATTTTTTGGAAGTGTATCTGTATTTGTACATAATCAGAAAGGGAAAAAATCTAGAATAAACCCAGAAAGTATTATAGAAATAAAATTGGTTATAGGAAACAAGTAACATTTTTTAGAAAGAAATATTTGTGCAAGATAAAATTCTCACCATCTGAAAGATATACAAAAGTAAGTATACGACTGTTTCAGTGTTCGTACATAGGTCATATTGAACACAATTTCTCATTTTTTAGATAATTTTCTCAGAAAGAAAAAAAAATTCAATTTCAGTTGACAGCTACAGCGTCTTGTAAAAATATGTGTTCCACTAAAGGCAAAACAAGTTTTGAATCAAAAAGACATGTTCATTCATATTTTATTTGATGCAGAAGGGAAAATGCTTTCCAGAATGTAGAAAATAAAAAGAGTTTTATTTAAAAGAAAAGTAAGTCTTTTGTTAGAAAAAATAATTAGTTTTGTCCTAAAATGTCTTAAAATTTATGAAATAGTTAGTGTATAGATGCGTATAAATATGGGTTAGAGGTGATTGTGTATCCGAAATTTTGTAACCAGTAATATTTCGTAGTAATATTCGTATTATTTAATTGAAGAATTTGTGAGGCAAGTATTATACAGGGTGCCATAAAAGAATATCACAATTATAGATTTTAATAGTATCTACTCTAAGTATTATAGTAATCAATGTCATAAATAAAAAACAAATCAATAAGATTTCGATACGCGCATGCGGGAGCACTGTTTCGTTATTTACTCCCTTGCAGTGCCACATATGCAAAATGGCGACTCAAAATGGCGAGCGTAAAATATTATTGCTAGGCCGATGATTTAAAAGCCATAAAAACCATGCAATTGAGGCTGTATAAAAATCGTTTCTACTTACCACCGATACCTAATGATTTTACGGAGTATAGACAGAATTAAAGAAGCTCTGTTAACTGAAATTTGAGAAGAATTAGACTTTGGGTTCGATGTTTATTATGTAACTAAAGGTGCACATACAAACATTCGTAAGAAAAATTAGGTTAACTACCTTCAAATTCATGTACGATTTGTCGTAAATAGCGTAAATAAAACTGTTATAATGTACCATTGAAACTGAAATATTCTTTTATGGACACCCTGCAATATACAAAATTAATCATTAGAAAAATACACAAACACAATCACCCCAGATGAATGTAACTTAAGAATACAGGAAAATTTTACCTAAATGTGTAAACATGTAAAAATTCTATCGTATGAAAAAATATGCTGCAATATTCCTATTAGTTTATTCAACACCTTTGTAGTTTTTAGATACAAAAATATTTGAATATTAACTAAAAATATAAAAAAATCCATTTGGTTTTGTAATCATTACCTATAATAAACTTTTCTACCAAAAATTGAACCGACTTCAAAAACTACATACAATTAAATTAAGAACATAGTATTTACCATGCGTATTATTACATTTATGTACATTAATTTGATTTTTTGGAGTCGGTGCCAGCCAAGCCTTTATTCTATTAAGAATTGAACTGGATATTTAATTTTAATTTTGAAATTGGCTTGGCTGGCACCGACTCCAGAAAATCAAATTAATGTACATAAATATAATAATACGCATGGTAAATACTATGCTCTTAATTTAATTTCTTATTACTATTATGTAAAAAAATTATTTTTCACTTTGCAGTAGTTTTTGAAGTCGGTTCAATTTTCGGTAGAAAAGTTTATTTTTCTCTTTTTAGTTAAAAGTTAACGATTTTTTGAAGTCAGTTAATAAAAATTATAATACGTAAAAAAATATTGTAAATTATGCATGGATGTAAATTTTGTCAGAAATAGGGTTCGAACGCACGCTCTCTTTCCAGCATCAGAGCTTAAATCTGGCTCCTTAAACCGCTGGGTCATCCTGACTGCGCTCCAATCGGCGAGTTTATTCAAAGTCCATGTTATTTTTAATTTGCGAAAAATCACCAATTTTATTAAATTTTGCCTAATTACTAAACAAGTACTGAACCAATTTCCATGAAATGGAAGTGGTACCAATTTGAAAGTAGCCTCTTTTATTTAACACAAAACAAAATTAATCGGTTGGATAGTTTCGGAGTAATCGGTGAACATACATAGAAAAAAATACATACGTTTCGAATTGATAACTTCCTCTTCCTTTTTTATAGTCAGTTAATAATAAATATTATAATACGGAAAAAATATTATAAATTATACATGCATGTAAGTTATGCCAGGAGTGGGGTTTGAACCCTTGCTTTCTTCCGAGAACAAGTGCTTAAGTCTGGCGCCTTAGACCGCTCGGTCACCCTGATAATGCTACAGCCGGTGAGCTTATTCAAAGTCCATGTTACTTTTAATTTGCGAGAAATCACAAATTTTGTTAAATTTTGCCTAATTACTAAAAAAATACTGAACCAATTTCAATGAAATGGAAGTGGTACCAATTGGAGAGTAGTTTCTTTTATTAAATACAAAAACCAAATTAATCGGTTGGATAGTTTCAGAGTAACTGGTGAACATACATAAAAAAAATCATACGCGTCGAATTGATAACTTCCTCTTCCTTTTCTGAAGCCGGTTAAAAATAAAAATTGTAATACGGAAAAAAAATTGTAAATTTTACATAGATGTAAATAACGTCAGGAGCGAGGTTCGAACCCACGCTCTCTTTCGCAAAAAAGAGCTTCAATCTAGCGCCTTATACCGCTCGGCCATGCTGTCTACAGTCCATTCAGCGAACGTATTCAACACTTTTAATTAGCGAAAAATCACTAACTTTATTAGTTTTTGCCTAATTACTAAAAAAGTACCGAACCAATCTCGATGAAACTGAAGTGGTACCAATTCGAGAGCATCGTCTTTCATTTAACACCAAAACCAAGTTAATCGGTTTCATGGTTTCGGAGTAATCTGTGAACATACATAAAAAAAAATACATACGCGTCGAATTGATAACCTCCTCTCCTTTTTGGAAGTCGGTTAAAAAAATATAAAAAGATAGAAATACCATATCCCGGTGTATAACATGCCCTGGCGTGTAACACGCACCACTAATTTCAGAGTATGTAATTTTATTTCAAGTATATACTGGCGTATAACACGCATCAAATTTTTCCCATGAAAAGAAACTAAAAATAAACTTCCCCCCTGCTTCAGATTAATGCGTCTTTTCTTTGCGACATGTAAAACCAGTCGTCTCCAGTCTTCTCAATTCCTACCTTTTGGAATCTAAATACCCTCCCCCTAAATCTCGATTGAGACAAACCGATCACCACCTCGTCCTCCTCCCATCTGCGTTGATCTTACGAATAGAAATTTCCCGTTTCATGTAACATTCGCCATTTGTTCGAAACAATAACTTTTAGTTGCGTTAATCTTAAAGTTTATGAAAACCGATCTTCATCATAAACTGTGCCTCCAATAAAGCAAAATAAATACAATCCCATATTTAAATGTAAAATAATAGAGTTTTCAAAAGAAAATGGTAATCGCGCTGCAGCTAGAATGTTCGGAGTTATTGAATGTTCTGTTCATGAATGGAAGAAGAATGCAGCTGCGATTCTAAATATGCCAAAACAAAAATGCGCACTGCACACAGGCATTACGAAGAGGCCTATTTTAGAGGACAATTTTGTCCAGTTTATATTAGAAAATGCAAAAATGGACTCATAATAACGAAGACTAGAGTTCGTTTATTTGCCTTAAAATGGTAAAAAATATTTAAGGAAAGTGAAAAATTTAAGGCAACAAAGAATTCATGCGATGGATTTGTGAATCGCATTTACATTTTACATTTATTTGCTTTGAAGTAGGCGCTACAGCTATTCGCCGGCATAACCTCCAATGATCACAAGAAACCATATATAGAACACTTTATTACAGAATATCCGGTACATCTATTATCACAGGGACAACACAAGACACCCATGCCGCTAGATGGACTCGAACCAGGGTCCAGCGGTGTGGGAGGAGCAGACGCTACCAACCAAGGCAGCGGCTTGTGAAACCTCGGCTTGTGAATCGCAGAAATTTTGTTCTTCTCAAAATACGAAAGCCTCAAAATTTCCAAAAGACTTGGAACAAAAATTGTTAAGTTTCCAGAAGTTTGTCATTGATAAACGAAAAGAGAAAACTATGATTTGTTTAAAATTAGGAATATGGACGAAACGCCCGTTATGTTCAATATGATAGGAAACAGAAGTGTAGAAACAAAAGGAGGAAAAACTGTTCCATTTAAAATTATAGGACATGAAAAAGTCCCGCTTCGCAGAGGTTCTTTCTTGCTTAGCAGAGGGTACTGAATTAAAATCAGTGGTATGTTTCAAATGAAAAACAAAGCCACAGTGTAATTTTCCAAATGGAAATTTTCTGCATATCCATGAGAAAAGCTGGATGGACGAAAATGAGTTAAAGTTATGGATACGCAATGTTTGGGAAAAGCGTTCAAGCTCTTTGAAAAAACAGCAAGCCTTTTAGTCTGGGATATGTTTAGACCCCATAGAACACCAGGAATCGAAAAAAGAATAAAATAATCCAATACAGATTTGGCATATATTCCTAGTGGATTGACTTCGTTAGTTCAACCACTAGATGTTTCAATAAACAAACCTTCCAAAGAAAGATTAAGGCGGCAATGGAACACATGGATGCTAGAATGAGAAAAATCCTTTACAAAAGGAGGAAATATATGGTATGAGACTTTATCGCAAATATATGAATGGATTATAACATCATGGGTTGAAATTAAACCGGAAATAATTGTCATATTATTTTAAAAATGTGGAATTTCGAATGCACTTGGCGGTACAGAGGATGACTAGTTATGGCTAGATGAAAACGGCACTGGTGATAAAATACATCAAACGGAGAGTGGGGAATATGACATTCCTGAAAGTATACAAGAAGACGCGTACAATAACTTTTCATATGATTTGATAAGTAAGATTAAGTTTTTTAGAAAATATATACTGTAAGTTTCTTTGTTTATCTAAATATATAAATTTATTTATACAATTCTAAAAATTTGGAATATTTCATTCTTATGATTTTACTTGGACCATTTTATATTCGACGTCTAACACGCACACGGAAAAATGAACTGATTTTTCGGAGTTAAAAGTGCTTGTTATACGCCGGGATATACGATATACTGAAATTCATTATGCTTCTCATTTTGTTTAGCGCATTTAAAAAACCTTTAAACAAAATAAATCAATGAGGAGGGAAACGTAAACCTTGAACTTAACATTATTTCTACCACGTTTTTGTGTATACCTATTTCCACCAAATGGTGCCTTTTGACACCTTTGAGTTTGAAAGCAAATAATTGCTAAAGCTTTTTGATTTCAAATTATCAGTTAAATATAGATGATTTGACTAATATGTTTATTAATTGACGCATATTTATTAGAGATTTATTAATTAAAATTTAATTTTAAATTTATTACAAGTTATCAATTCTACCTTATTGCAACATTCTACAAAATATACATAAATAAAATTAAACATGCTTTACTTCAATAAGAAAAACAAATTTAAAATATTATAGTCTTCATTTTTTTTTAAATTTTCATTAGAAAATCAAATATTTTAAGGCTACAGTGGACTCTCAAACTATTTTTTTAATTTTTAATGAATTTTTTTTTTTAATTTCTGGAAATGATCATAATATATATCTCTTATTTCACTTTTTTAAAAATATAGTCAATAGTTTTTGAGATACAGATTTTTCTTTTTTTTTTAATTAACAAAAAATGGCAATATTTCAAAATGCTTCATGCGAAATTCTTTATGCCCAATTTTTTTGATTTTTTGTTTAAAATTCTCTCTATGTATGTGTTAACAAATGTTATTAAGCATTTTTAGCATATTACTTGTAAAACATTTAAAAAATGATTTTAACTTAATTCTTTTGTATTTTCCGTTAAAAAATCATTAAAAATTTCATATAACTGAAATTTAAAAAAATTACATGCGTCTAAAGAAATTTATTTCTAGCAACATTTGATAACACATAAATAAAGAACATTTTGAACAAAAAATCAGAAAAATTGGGCATAAAGAATTTTGCATGGAACATTTTGAAATCATGAAAACGACGAAAATATTCATTCTGAGAAAAACAGTTTTTAGTAACTGCAGTGGTTATAATTGCTTAATATTTTCCTACTGACACAGTTTCAGTTATTAAGGGATATAATATAATTTCTAGCTTATATGTAAGTGTTTTATGTTTTTATGGTAAATTCACATAAAATATGTGGCTTCGACAGTAATTCATGCAAAGGACGTGAAGTATCTGAATTTTAAAAAATCTTCTCAAAAGTAACATTTTGTATTTTCTAATGAATTTTTTTTTAATTTTACTAGAAATATTCATCATAAAAATACCTATTAATGTACAAATTTTTGTTAAATACATTAAATATTTTTAACATTTTAATTATATTAATATCTTTTAATTTACGATAAAAAGATTGAGACAAAAAGCAATTCCTCTAAATACATTGCAAACAAACGCTTAAAGAAACAATTAAAAGTTACAGTTACAGTATTGTTTTGCGAAATCACAAAATTAATAATTTCAGTGCAAAATAATAACATTTTGTATGGTAAAACTAAAAACTAGGCTAAATTTTACGGATGTGAATTGGCAAAAAAGTAAGCAAAGGGGCGTGGCACAATCAGCTGATTGGACAAAATGCTTCTAACTCTAGTAAAAATAGTCGAAATTGAAAAATTCTTTTTCTGTTCAATAGCAGGGATTCATGCAATGTTATTATGCTAAAAATGAAAATTCGACAATTTGATGAATTTTTGCGATTTTGAAAGTCCACTGTAGCCTTAATATTACTAACTTAACAAAATTTCAGGTTCATGTATAAAAATGCAATCATTGTAACGACAACAGTAATCGTAAATATAGCAGTGTAATAAAATTCTTCCCTTATTCAATACCAGATTCTTTACGCTAATGAAAATGAAATTCTTGTGCATTTAAATCACTACCAGAATTGGTGAACAAAACGCGTTATTCAATTTTTAGAACTAGCCTCTGCAATGATATACATTAACCTGATCAGTCCTGATGTTGCCTGGAAGCGAAACTAAAAAACACCCAGAATAATTTCAGAATAATTCCTTATGTATACTTGGTGTATCTAAGCTCTTGGGCAAAACTTTAAAGGGTCATAGTTCCGAAGGATATAGGCGTCATTAAAGTTTAGGGTCCAAAATGTCAAATAAACAAAAATGGGAAAAATTGGTCGATTGATTTGCGGTTTTCACTAAAACTATTCTTTATGTCAGTATTTTCATGAAAAAAAAATTACAAAGTTAAATTTAAAAAAAATGCTCATAGAGGGCGCTTTAGACTTTGGAGTAACGAACAGCTATTTTTTACGGTTATTTTTTGCATCTCATTAAATTTTTTAGAAGCTTAGACATAAAATAAATTTTTAGTTCAAAATCTGAATCGGTCTGAGTGGTTAAGGAGCGCAAACTGAACTGTGTTCAAGGGGGGGGGGGGGAATTCCAATTTCAAATGATTATAATAAACGGAAAAAATTAGTCGATTCGTTTGCCGATCAAAATTGATCATTTTTCTTCAACAGAGCGAAAACAATTTAGACCAGATTTCGAATCTGGGACTTTGGCTGTACACACCAGTGGTCTAACGATTATGCTACCTAAAAGATATGCAGCCTAAAACAGTTCAAAATCATATTTGTACCGTTCGACGGGCCCTTTCGGGAGCTTTTTACTTATGCAAAATTAAGTACAAATGGAACTCTATCATACCATGGATAAAAATTATACACGCTAAAAATTTGAACTTTTGCTGCATCGTCACTCTCCTGCTTTTATAGAATATCTCTCTTTTGACCAATGAGAATGCTCCATAATAGGCTGAAGTAATCGTTTTCTATAAAAGCAGTGGAGTGATGATGCAGCAGAAGGGTCAGATTTTTTACAGTGTATGTACACACGAAGTTCCAACCTTAAAATGCTATATTTATTATAGTTGGAGGTTAAAGTTGATATTGTTTTTCTAAAATAGTGAAAAGTATCTTGGCCTAGTTCTATATGTACTTAATACTTCATCGGTAATAATTTGCGGAAATGGCGGTAATGACGGTGCCACATGTGAGTGAATTGTATCGGGCTGGATCTCGTCTGTTGAGTTCAGTAGTAAGAGCTACGTCGCTTATAGCTAAGGTCCCAGGTTTGAATCCTGGCTAGATATTTTTCATTGTTTTGGGAAATAATTATCAACTTTTACCAGAACTTTACTAAAACTTCGTATGTATATATAATATAAAATTAATGTTTTAATAAGTTTAGACTGTAATTTTTTCTTATACTATAATATGTATCGAAAATTAAAATTGCTCGGATGTTTTGTTTTCAGATGTTAAAAAAGCATTTTATTCCTTACTGATAGCATACAAAGATATTATCATTTAAAAATTGGATAATTTTGATTTTGGATAGTTTGAAAATTTTTCTGGCTCTCTAAGAATTTGAACTAACAAAAATCGACGGCCCTGAGAATTTCGGACAAACATTGAAGCTCGTGAAACATTTTAAACAACTCTAGACTGAAATTTTTGTTTTGGGAAAAATGCGTTTAAAATAATTGAGTTGGTTGATAAGTTTACTGTCACAAAGTCCATTTTGGAACATGCTGCGCTAATAATAAATTAAAGTAAAGATAAAATTATACTTTAAAAAGTTACATTAAAACACTGGTTCAAATATTACACCATGGGTTGTAATTAGAATTTAATGTGTCTGAACAGAAACAAAAAAGAGCATATTGTTCTGCATTTTAAAAGATATTGCGAGTAAATTAATTTTAACACATTTCTTCAAATTCGTAACTAATTCATAGGAGTTGTAAATTTCCAATTGGGCGAAAAATATCCAGGCCAGGATTCGAAGCATAGATGCCTTGGTTGAAGCTACCACAGCTCTGCTGATTGAGCTGTTGCGTTCGGCCCGGAAGACTTAATTTATTCAGATAACATTATTGGTCTTAGAATCTGGTCTGAAATATGAATCAGCTAAATAAATAAATCGCAGGTTATGGAACTCTAGTAAGACCAGAATGCGTAATTACGTAATATTAATGTTAACACAATTTTTCAAATTGAGAAATATTTCAATGAGTTGTAGGGAAATTACATTCCTGGTTCGAATTATGACCCGGTCACTTTTCACCTAGTTCGCCCCAGGTTTGCTCAAGAAATTACGATGGTTTTGCTGAGGAAATATCAACCAGCAAATTACCAGACTGCAATATTTTTAACCTAGTAACCATGTTCAAAAACTGACTGAAATATTTATACAATAAGAAATCTCTTTATTTTCTTAAATGAGCTATTCATATGCATATTAATACATGAAAATTTGCTATCACAGTGACAAAATAAAATAGAATTCTATGCCCATTATGGGGACTCTAATGATAAGAAATTCCGTGCATTATCCCTCATAGCATGCATGGTCAAAGTGACGTCACAATAACGTCACTGTGAGTGACTTTGTTCATATCATATCTGTGACCAAAATGCCACCACTCAGTGACGTCACATTGTGACTAAGATGTGACTTTCTTAAAAAATTTTTAGAAAATTACAAATATTCTTCAAAATATGTTATTTACTTTAAAAAAACATTTCTGGCAATTTAAATATCGTCGCTTTTTTCACAGTTTAGGTACAATGTTAATGTCAAAGTAGTCACAAATAACACATTTTTCACAAATTTGTCACACCGTGACTTCCCAAAGTGGTCACAATGTGACGTCACAAACGAGCTCTAAAACGGCCATAACGACTTCACATTTTAGTCACTGTGACTTAACATCGACGTCACCTGACGTCACATCAAAAATCGTTCACAACGACGTCGCAGTGACGTCACCATGTCTTACGGTAGTTCATGAGATACGAGTATATGTAAAATTTCGTAAATCATGAAAAATGAAGCTTAGCAGCGCCGCTTATTCGGTGATTTACGCGAAACTTAATTTGCAACAACTTATGTCAATACCTAACTCAATCTAAAGTTTGATGAATATCCGTGATTAGTTCTTGAGATACAATTATTGCTGAAATCGTGAAAAATGCACCATAAAAGCACCATCGTTTTGGTGATTTACACCAAACAATACCAAAACATATTAAAGATTAACTAAATCTGAAGTTTCATGGAAATCCGTACATTAATTCCAGGTGTAGAGTCATTGCGGAAATTGCAAAAATTGCAGCCTAGCATCGCCATCTGTTGAGCGAGTTACACTAAAATGTAGAAAATAACAATTTATGTCGTGGACTAATTGGATCGGAAGTTTATGAAAATCTTCCCATTAGTTCTGGAAATTGAACTATTTCCTAAATCGTGAAAAATGCTACATTGAAGCTTTGAGCGATTTACATCAAAATATAGAAAGTCAATTCATCTCAATGAATAACTAGTCTGAAATTTGATAAAACTCCGTGCATTAGGTTTTGAGATGTAGCTGTTGCAGAAATTGTGAAGAATTCTGCATAGAAGCGCCACCTGCAGAGCGATTTACACCAAAAACTAATGAGCACCAATTTTTATTAGGGACTAAATGAATATAAATTTTTGTTAAGTCCGTGCATTACTTAGGAAGGGCGCCCATAAAATATGCGTCACACACAAACAGGCAGACTCACAGACTTACAGACAGACATTTTGTGAAAAACATGTTTTTTGGCATCTTTTACCCCTAAAACGTGTAAAACTGTCGAAAACCGGAAGTTTAAAAGTTTGACGAATCCTTTACTTTCCTTTTGTAAAGATAAAAGAAAGCTAAAAGAGTGAGAGAATTGTTCTATGTAAATTTTTACTTCCCACATGAGAAACAGAAGGAATTAAATTATTTCTTACCATATTTGAAATAAAATATAACAATTGAGCCTCCGGTCACCATTACTGAGCTCAAAAAGGGAACGCACATTCGTGCAACAGTGTCACATGAGTCTGTCACAGGACAGTCCTATGACAGTCTCCAATCTTAAAGAGATAACTAGTAATTTTTCGCACTCTTGATCTTTAGCAGCGTGACAAATCAACTGACCAGCCAATTCATGCATAATGGACTATGCACCTCTCCTCTATGTGAAGCAAAAACCAAAATCCTTTGTTGGTTACCCTTAAATTCCAGAATCCTTCTTTCCAGGGACACGGTTCGCCATGCACAATAGTTCGCCACGTTTTGTGTGATTTACAATTTCTTATAAATCGATATAGACACGATGATATCTGGTTATACAGAAACGTCCTCACCTCCAAAGAGGAATCCGCAACAAGACTGAAACCAAAGAAAAGAATTGACAAAAGAAACTAGAGGGAAAATGAATAAGAGATAGATCTCTCAGATACAGACGGCGAAGCTTGCAAATACATAAAGAAAGTATCACCCTGAGATGGAATCTAGTACAGCATGCTACTTTCATTAGTTTTTTTTTTTTTTTTTTTTTTTTTTAAGAAGTATGATGACATACTTTTAGACAAATATTTGACAATATTCTTTTATGTTTTTAATTTTAATAAGTTAAAAAAAACAAAAATAATATTTTATGTTTTTAATTTTCATAATGTAACCTCTTCAGTCCCTGAGTACCCGAATGGGTACATCAGTTTTGTCCCATTTTATTATTGATACTCAAATATAAATGAAATTTCGATATAAGAATGATATGTTTCGAATTCTAAGATTCGAGCTAATGAAAATAAAACAAAAATGTCGCTCTGAAGTCAAACGAGAAAAGAAATAATTCAGTAATAATTAAAAATACTGTAATAATCGCCAGTAGCGAAGAGGTTAAAAACACAAAAAGAACTTTTTTTTATTTGTAGCTGGTCATTTTAATGTCAACAGTTTCCTATAAATGTAAAATTTTCTTTGATAATACTGAACTCTATCTTTTATAAACATTCAGAAAATATTTTGCTAATTAATTTCTGATTATTAATCGCATTTCCAGCTAAATAATCAAAAGTACATCGGAATAATTTAAATAAAAATTACATAGGCCAAACAGACTAAAACGCTTATGCTGTATTTTTAAGTTAATGAGATTTATATAAGTATATTTAAAAATATTCCTATTTTATCTTTCTGAATTTCAAGTTAATGTGTCTTCGCATCATTTAAATAAAAGTTTCATGATCTTTGGTTAATAAATTTGCCATTAACTGTAATGAAAATTGTCTTTTTGCTCATGAAACTAAATAAACTTTATGATCTTCAACTAATTAATTGGCCATTCATGATAATGAAAATTGCTGCCTCTCGCTTAATTTATGTGTATCTTTGAAATGAAAATTAAATAAAGCTTCGCCAATATTTTAATATTGTACTTTAGAAGAGCATTTTTGTAGAGATTTTTAAAACACATTTAGTTTTATATTAAAATTCTGACTTTATTAGCCGGACACTATACTAGTTAGGATAATTTCATTTTCTCGTACGAAAAGAACAATTTTAAATAGAACTGATACTCGCCATTTACGAAAATATATGGAAAATGTAGATAATTCAGTGGAGGCATTAATTTTTTAACCTCATTTTCTTTTAAGAATTTCTGTTATTAAATTTAAAGTCTTTTTTTCCTAATCTATATTTATTATTTATTATAACTATACCGGGATGATATACCAAAAAAATTACATCGTCCGTTAAGAAATATAAAGAAACGCCTGATACGCATTGTAAGTCCGGTACATCCCTTTTAAAGTTATTTTCAAATCAATAATTATAATTGTCATCGAATTTGTAAAGTTCAAATCCATTTCAAATTGAGTTTTTATTGCATTTCAGTATAAATTTGGCACTTGGAAATCCTACGGTGTTATAGATATAAAAAAAGTTGGAAATTGCTCGTCAAACATGGCAAATGAGGTGCATACATACTATAACTAATTTTAAATATTCAGATTTTGATGCAATAATTGTTACACTCTTATGCAAAAGAGCATGAATACAATAATGTGATACGATAATATATCTTAAATTCAGTAATACGAAAATAATAAGACTCCATCTGAAATTGTCAGTAATCAATGTGGAAAACCTAAAATCATTACCTATTTTGGGATATTCTTGAATTAATTACCTATAATATGATTTAGTAGAATAAATAAAGCTTTTGTTATTATATTTTTAAGTTCTTATCTATTTTCATGAAATGACTTGACAAAATTCTCCAAGGATTATATAAATTAAATTTCAAACCATTTATTTAGTAGATTTGCGTTGTTTTATGTGTACAGACAAACACACCAGGTAACGATTATAAATGTAATGTATTTACATAAATACGATATTTCCCTATAAATCATAATGGAATAGAATATTTTTGAGTGGATCTGTAAATAAACGATGAATATTACTTAACTTATTTTCAATAATGAGCATGGCATATTGAATTTCAATAACATATATAAATTACACAGCAATCCAACTGTATTAATGCAAGTTAGAATACGGACAGACAAACCGAATTCACATTCAACTATGTTGCACTGTGTTAAAACGCCGAATAGGTTAAAATTTGACTTTCAGAAATTTATACAAAATAGAGGTAGCATATTTCAATTCTTTTGTGCAGCCCTGTATTTTGCCTAATTATCTTTATACGTTAATGCCACTATTTAACTAAAATTTATTTAAGACTAAAACACGCTTAAATCTTGTGAAATCAAACTTCCAGAGATAATCTTTCATAGACAGCCATGTGTGTAATTCTTTGCGTGGCCCTGTATATCATTTTTTTACATTCTAAAAACATATCTTGCTTGATTAAATATAGTTCAGCATAAAAAACATAACTGATTTAAAAATCGCCTTTAAGCTACTTTTGTTCATATTCTGTAACCCTTACATTTTCTGTTGGGTTACCCTGTACATGATCTAGAGCATTTATAAACACTTCATAATATGCAAAAATTTAGTTCAACTAAAAAACTCATATCATAACTAAAAATACACTTCTAGCAATCATCTCTAATATACAGTACTTCGGTGCAGTGTGTCCGAAATCTTTTGTGTTTCCCTGTAAATATTATGGACTTCCTATTATACAGGAAGTAACTCGTAGTGAACCTCAGAAACATATATTAATTACACTATATGTTGAATAATTTAACGTGATTAAAATATTCTGAAAACAATGTTTCTCACCCTATACAATTATGTAACGGAATTCTTTTGTGTGGCCCTGTAGATGAATAATAAACCTTTTTTGCACCGCAAAATCTACAAAATGTATATTTTAGTATACTTCAGTAAATGTATATAAATTTCATTCTGTTTCAAAGGCTGTAAATAAATTAAAAAAATTTCCCATTGGTCGTAATGAACGGGAAAATTTGACTGTTCCTGTAATCAAACTATAAAATTTAAAATAACAAAATTTGGGAACAATCATATATTTAAAACTTCAAAGCATTAGGTTGGGTAGTTTTTGCTCTGTTATATGCGGAAGGACTGATAGACAGACAAAAGGAGGGACAGACAGACAGAATGACGTCTATAGGTTCTAAGTATTTATATAATTACGAATCCACCTAAATACGAAAAGTTTATATGCTGTAGGCTGACCGTATACCTAGGCAGTATAGGCTACACTTTCGTTTGAAAAACAGAGAGTATACGCAGTTTCCTTAAGGAATTACGAAGGCATATAGCTTATACTATCGTATACCTTCCACTACACCTCTGCCGATTTGGTACAAACTACAAAATCTCTTCCTGGTTTCCCATTATCAGCTCAAACGCAACTTCTTGATAATTGTTACTTAATATCTACATTATCATTTCTTACAATCATCCAGTGCTGAATTAAACCTTTTATGAATGAGCTTATTCTCGGCGTGTCTTTTGTATCTCTTAATTATGTTTTTCCGGGTTATTTCTAAGCAGTGACACAGCAAGCTGAACATAATTGCAATACATTTCAGCAAATTTTTAAGGTGAATTTCGAATTCAACAATAGGCACATTTTCCAAGATTTTCACATTTAAATTACAATGGCTTATTTTCTATTACCTTTGAGCTGTGGTAGTTGAATTTCTTATCACTGAATTTTAATTCCGAAATGTCACAATGGTGCAAGAATATTCGACCAAACTTATTTGAAGAAAGATTAATGCATTTTTTCGTGTATATCGTAAACGCAGTTTTTTCTTTGCAGAGTATTTGAGTCAATGTCACATTTAAGGAATTTTGAAGAAAATCACCTACCAAAGCTTATAAAGTTTTAAATGAACAAATTCGAATATATATTAGGTCATCTAACGTTACATTCTAAACGCCTGATGAAAAACAGTTATTTATTAATAATACAACCCTTTTGCAAGATTTTTTTTATATTAGTTGCAACATTAATTAGACTTCAAGATCATTTTCAGAATCCTGATTGGTTTCGAAGACTGTTGGTTAGTTGGGTTGCAAATACCCTCATCAATAATAATTCTATGAGTTTGGCGTGATTTATGTATTTTTTAAATTGTTTATTTGAAAATTATTATTCTTGTGTAATACTTCTACTAGAATATGAGTACTTATGATACATTGACGTCTGTTTTTATACTCTCCTTAAAGATTTTTTCTATTAGTTGGTGAAATATCACTAAAATATATGTTTAGTTCTTTTTAAGATTATAATCTTACTCATAAAATATAAAATATATAAATAAGAGTATATTTTAGAAAATAATTTTCTCGTGAAAAATTTTAAAAGTCCTTCCGGCAATGCCGGGAGGAAGAGGTAGCTTTCATATACTTATATATTTATTTATTTATCTTAAAGAAGTTACATTGTTCAAAAATACTAATCTCAAATTAGTGGAAATAATCTTATAAAATTAGTGATTTTATAAGATTGAATACTAGTTTTTGTCAAGACTGAATATTAATAGGAATTTTTAGAAATTAGTCATCTTTTATTCAATCTGGTTTTATTTTAAGCGATTTAGAGAGACACCAAATTCCACGATATCATAAAGTGTATGCCATTTTAAAGCAACATTGTGGATCGTTCAGATCAGACCGTTTCAAAATGTCAGCCATAAGCAAAATTCAAAGTGCTATAACTCAATCATTTTTTAAGATATAGACAAACTGAAAAGTGTTCTGGAATCGTTGTTTTGAATTCTAACACGTAAAAGAAAAATATTTTTCAACTTTTAATTTTTTTTCGCTATAATTTTAAATTTTAAATTTTTAAAAAAAATTAAAATGACCACTATTTTGAAACAAAATGGTGGATGATGCTGGCCAACGAACTCGGTCGAGACATTTGTATGTACTATGTACATACCAAGTTTCATTGAAATCGGTTCATAAATACGCGTGTTATCACGTAACAAAAATCAGATCGTTTCAAAATGTCAGCCATAAGAAAAATTCAAAGTGCTATAACTCAATCATTTTGTAAGATATAGACAAAGTAAAAAATATTCCGGAATCGTTGTTTTAAGTTCTAACACGTAAAAAAAAAATATTTTTCAAATTTAGATTTTTTCGCATTTAATTTTAAATTTTAAATTTTTTTTAAAATTTAAAATGGCCGCCATTTTGAAACAAAGTAGCGGATAATGCTGACCAACGAACTCGGTCGAGACATTTGTATGTACTATGTACATACCAAGTTTCATTGAAATCGGTTCATAAATACGCGTGTTATCACGTGACAAAAATCAGATCGTTTCAAAATGTCAGTCATAAGAAAAATTCAAACTGCTATAACTCAATCATTTTTTAAGATATAGACAAAATAAAAAGTGTTCTGGAATCTTTGTTTTAAGTTCTAACACGTAAAAGAAAAATATTTTTCAACTTTTAATTTTTTCGCATTTAATTTTAAATTTTAAATTTTTTTAAAAATTTAAAATGGCCGCCATTTTTAAACAAAATGGCGGATGATGCTGACCAACGAACTCGGTCGAGACATTTGTATGTACTATGTACATACCAAGTTGCATTCAATTCGGTTCATAAATACGATAGTTATCGCATGACAAAAATCAGATATATATATATATATATATATATGGTTATATATATATATATATATATATATATGTCAACATTTGAACGGAGGGTGGTTTTGGGGTCTGGGGGTCATGATCGGTGAAAATATACCAAAATTTTCCGGAAGTGCTTTCCTCCGGACGGCTGCAATAGGTAGCTTTTTACTTTTTGTAATGAAAGCTACCTAAAAATGCGAATGCATTCAATATCCTTAAGTTCAATATTTATGAGAAGAATTTGATGACTTACCAACAGAATTAAGCTATGTCACAGGACACTATATGCAAAATGTTAACATCAATTACTATTATTCAATTTTTCAACTCCTGTCGTGTTACCTTCATGCGTTCTATAGCTCTTCAATTCTTCTATGACAGATTAAAATGTAAAAAGAGTGACATAAATGTCTTTTTAGTACACTCCAATGTGCTTTAGCGATTTCACATACACATAAGACACATACTTAGCCATAATGATAGATATCTTATGGTAGATGTATTGATTTCGTATATGACTTACATGGCGTAGTTTTATTTATAATTGTTGTGGGGTTGTGAATACCTTTGTTAAAGGAAAGTATACAGGCTGTTCCCAAAAATATTGAAATGCTCATTATTTACCTGTTGGAAATACACAGGCAATGAAAATTTCAAAAGTGTTGAAAATAAGAATATGATTTTAAATTATAATTATTAACTAGTTCTGTCATTAATATTAAAAAATGCACTTATTAAATTTCTTTGTGATCCTTGTGTTTTATTTAAAAACTTTTTTCCATGCTCTGATACGTGGAACAGAAAAGTCCGTTCTTATCTGCAGGTTTTACAGATTAGTTGCAACATTTGTTAGACATCAAGATCATTTTGAGAATCCCGATTGCAATTGAAGACTGTTGGTCAGTTAGATTGCAAATACCCCTCCCCAATATTAATTCTCTGAGCTTGGCGTCATTTCGTACTTTTGAAATTTTTAATTTCCCTTTCTAATACATCGAATATAAAACTTCTGTTACAATACGAATACTTCTGATAAATTGACTTTTGTTTTTATATTCTTCATAAAGGATGTTTTTTATTAGTTGATGAAATATCACAAAAATATGTGCTTTAAAAAAAAAGATTAAAGATTAAAATCCTACTCATAAAACATAAAATATATGAATAAGAATTTTATATTATGACTATGGAACTTATTTGACGGTTCCGAAACATGTCAATGTATTTTATTTTTACTATAACACCTTTCTCAAGAAAAATTAAAATTGTTATTAAAATGAATAAGATTATATTTTAGAAAATAATTTTCTCGTGAAAAATGCGAATGCATTCCATGTCCTTAAGTTCAATACTTGACAGACGAATTTGATATCTGACTTATCAACAACATTAAGGTTTGTCGCAGGACACTATATGCAAAATGTCTTCATCAATTACTATGATTAATTTTAGGTGCGTTTGTAATTATATAAATTCGTAGCACCTATAGTCGTCTTTCAGTAAGTCCGTCTGTCTGTATATAACAGAGCAAAAACTACCAAACCGAATCCTTTGAAATTAAAAATATATAATTGTTGCATAGCTTTGTCGTATCATTTCAATTTTTATGATAATCGGATGCATAGTTTAATTCAGGGACAATCAAAAGCATTCTGTTGTATTACGCTCAATGGGAAAAATAGTTTCAAGTGCATTTTATTGATGTAATACTCTTTAGAACATAATAGAATTGATATGAATCTATAAAGTATATGCTGAAAAATAGATTCTGCACAATCTATGGTGCAAAGGATATTTGTTATTAATTTATAGGGCCACACAAAAATATTCCATTACACAATGCTATAGGGGAAAACACTGTTTGGGACGAGTTTTAATACTATTAAAATATTTCACTTTTTATGAAATCGACATACATTGCTGAAGTTTGCCGTTGTGTTTACCGTACAATCCTTTCATATCTTTGATTGTACGGCAAACAATTTGATAAACGTACGAGTAAACCATTAATGATATTAATTTTTGGCTTATGAACCACTACACTTCCGGCAGACATGGATCATTAAATAGCCCTATTCATACTCTTTCATAAGACAAAAATATTTTTCTCATGTTCGATACCTTAGGTTTTTGTGCTGCCGGTTCTTGGATTATAAGGGGATTTTTCAGATGCGTTCGTAATTATATAAATACGTAGCTCTATAATTGTCGTCTTGTCCGTCCATCAGTCTGCAGTCTGTCCGCATATAACAGTGCAACATCTACCCAACCGAATGGTTTAAAATTTAATATATATCATTGTTGCAGAATTTTGTGGTGTCATTTCAAATATTATAAAAATCTAATCAATACTGAAAATGATATTTTAAAAACTTGCCTTCGTTGTTTTAAATCCTATCAGACTTAATTAATTTAATGATATCCCATGATAGGTAATGATTCTAGGTTTCCATGGTGATTAGCAGTTATTTAAATGGAGTCATATTATTTCCGTATTAATAAATTTAATATATCTAATCGTAATAAATTTTACATTTATATAATTTTGCATAACAATGCAACAGTTACTACACTAAGATCTAAATGATTATAAAACTAGGTATATTACGAATGAACGTCATTTACCACGTTTGACGCACAATTTCCAAATATCCTTGTTTATTTTTAACCCTTTCGGGTCCGAATTTTTTCCATTTTCAGAACAAAATAAGTTTTACTTTAATAATGTTTATCGTAGCTATTCAAATCGACTTACTGAAGTTTAAAGATATCCCATTGTCTGAAATTTAACGAATGTACTTATTTCTGTTTGCTATTCAATTGACATTTATATGTTAATAGGCAAAGGAAGAGTTTTTGGAAGATGCTTGGAAAATAATATTTTACAAATGGATTTGAGAGGGCATTACAACTTTTAAATGTTATTTGTGTTTTATAACACATAACTGGCTTAGAAAAATAACTTATATTTAAATTTAAAGAGTAAAATATATGTTAAAATAAAGGAATCGCTAACTGTTCATAGACAATTAAATAAATTATTATTATTTAATGTCAAAACATAAATGAAGTCATAATAAGAAAGCCATAGTCGTAGCTACATACTAAAATAGCAAATGAAACCTTTGTGCAAAAATGTATAAGGATAGAAAATTCGGTTCAAATCGGTTCAAATTTCAAATGATTAAAAAAAACGGAAAAATTGGTCGGTTTTCGCTAAAGTTATTCTTTATGTCAATATTTCCTTGAAAATAAATTTTAAAGATAAATTTAAAAAAATCCGTTAGAGGGCGCCTTAAACTTTAAAATAACCAACAATCATTTTTAACATTTATTAGGTAGCTTTCATTACAAAAAGTAAAAAGCTACCTATTGCAGCCGTCCGGAGGAAAGCACTTCCGGAAAATTTTGGTATATTTTCACCGATCATGACCCCCAGACCCCAAAACCACCCTCCGTTCAAATGTTGACATATATATATATATATATATATATATATAACCATATATATATATATATATATATATATATATATCTGATTTTTGTCATGCGATAACTATCGTATTTATGAACCGATTTGAATGCAACTTGGTATGTACATAGTACATACAAATGTCTCGACCGAGTTCGTTGGTCAGCATCATCCGCCATTTTGTTTAAAAATGGCGGCCATTTTAAATTTTTAAAAAAATTTAAAATTTCAAATTAAATGCGAAAAAATTAAAAGTTGAAAAATATTTTTCTTTTACGTGTTAGAACTTAAAACAAAGATTCCAGAACACTTTTTATTTTGTCTATATCTTAAAAAATGATTGAGTTATAGCAGTTTGAATTTTTCTTATGACTGACATTTTGAAACGATCTGATTTTTGTCACGTGATAACACGCGTATTTATGAACCGATTTCAATGAAACTTGGTATGTACATAGTACATACAAATGTCTCGACCGAGTTCGTTGGTCAGCATTATCCGCCACTTTGTTTCAAAATGGCGGCCATTTTAAATTTTTAAAAAAATTTTAAATTTAAAATTAAATGCGAAAAAATCTAAATTTGAAAAATATTTTTCTTTTACGTGTTAGAACTTAAAACAACGATTCCGGAATATTTTTTACTTTGTCTATATCTTACAAAATGATTGAGTTATAGCACTTTGAATTTTTCTTATGGCTGACATTTTGAAACGATCTGATTTTTGTTACGTGATAACACGCGTATTTATGAACCGATTTCAATGAAACTTGGTATGTACATAGTACATACAAATGTCTCGACCGAGTTCGTTGGCCAGCATCATCCACCATTTTGTTTCAAAATAGTGGTCATTTTAAATTTTTTTAAAAATTTAAAATTTAAAATTATAGCGAAAAAAATTAAAAGTTGAAAAATATTTTTCTTTTACGTGTTAGAATTCAAAACAACGATTCCAGAACACTTTTCAGTTTGTCTATATCTTAAAAAATGATTGAGTTATAGCACTTTGAATTTTGCTTATGGCTGACATTTTGAAACGGTCTGATCTGAACGATCCACAATGTTGCTTTAAAATGGCATACACTTTATGATATCGTGGAATTTGGTGTCTCTCTAAATCGCTTAAAATAAAACCAGATTGAATAAAAGATGACTAATTTCTAAAAATTCCTATTAATATTCAGTCTTGACAAAAACTAGTATTCAATCTTATAAAATCACTAATTTTATAAGATTATTTCCACTAATTTGAGATTAGTATTTTTGAACAATGTAACTTCTTTAAGATAAATAA
The DNA here is from genome assembly GCA_964019185.1 of Maratus speculifer. Taxonomy (NCBI): domain Eukaryota; kingdom Metazoa; phylum Arthropoda; class Arachnida; order Araneae; family Salticidae; genus Maratus; species Maratus speculifer. Next base: position 41,876,051 of record OZ025293.1, read on the forward strand.
ATAAATATATAAGTATATGAAAGCTACCTCTTCCTCCCGGCATTGCCGGAAGGACTTTTTTTAAAATCTAATTAAATGTTTGCAAAAGTTTAGACTTAAATTTTGTGCTCAAAATCTAAATCGATAGGAGGGTTTAAGAAGCGCAAACTGAATTGTGTTCAGGAGTTGAAATGTTACCTTCCCCACTCTTCGAACGCAGATCAATTTTTGGCCGCTTAATTACTCACAACGATGCAGATTTTGAGCACAAAATTTAAGTTTGAACTTTTACGACCACTTTATTAGATACAAAAAATAACGGTTAAAAATAGTTGTTGGTTATTATAAAGTTTAAGGCGCCTTCTGACGGAATTTTTTGAAAGATACCTGTAAAATTTATTTTCAAGAAAATATTGATATAAAGAATAGTTTTAGCGAAAACCGACCAATTTTTCCGTTTTTTATAATCATTTGAAATTTGAACCTCCCCACCCCCATTGAACACAGTTCAGTTTGCGCTACTTAATCACTCCCAACCATTCAGATTTTTATCTCAAAATTTCAGTTTATGTCTAAGCTTCTAAAAAAATGTTATGAGATGCAAGAAATAACGGAAAAAAAATAGTTGTACGTTACTCCAAAGTCTAAAGCGCCATCTATCGGCATTTTTTGAATTTTATCTTTTTAAATTATTTTCAAGATAATACTGACATGAAGAATAATTTTAGTGAAAATCGCAAATCAATTGACCAATTTTTCCGTTTTTTATAATCATTTGAAATTTGGACCTCCCCCCGCAATTCAGTTTGCGCTACTTAACCACTCTTCCAACGATTTAGATTTTGAGCTCAAAATTTAAGTTTATGTCTAAGCTTCTAAAAAAATTTAATGAGATGCAAAAATAATGGTAAAAACTAGTTTATCGTTACTCCAAAGTCTAAAGCGCCCTCTATCGACATTTTTTGAAATTTATCTTTATAATTTATTTTCAAGAAAACACTGACATAAAGAATAGTTTTAGTGAAAACCGCAAACGAATCGACCATTTTTTCTGTTTTTTATAATCGTTTGAATTTTTGGACCCTAAACTTTAATGGCGCATATCTCCTTTGGAAGACGTTTGGGACCCTTAGTTTCCTATTTAATATTGTTCATAATGATATGACAGACCAGCATGTTAAGTTTGTAAACGACCTTTTGGGACACCCTGTATAAATGGGTTTTTCAAGCAGAATTGTCAGATTTCGTTCAAATCTCTAAGTAGTTTTGGAAGTCTAATGTTTAAGTATAAAAGGGGGAGATAACTCCTCTTAAATTATATAAATGCTAAATGGGTTTTTATTAAGAAATATCCTATTTGCTCTGAATTTTGGATATAGATTTTTTATATGGTAAAGCATGTCCTTGATAATTTAGGAGGTTCAATGATTAAGTATAAAAACGGGGAAAAGGGAGAGCTGTTTCCCCTTTTTCGAACGGAATTAAACGTTGAAAATATAAGACTGTAATTTACAATTATTATGCATAGCCTGTGAGCTCAATGCCATCAGTTTAACTGGGCAATGTTCTTTTTATTTATGCATTATTCTTGCATTTCTAATTGTTGGTTTTCTATCCTTATGCATAGCTATACAGTGTGTCCACTCTCAACGATGGCCAATGGCTAATTTCTAAACCGTTAGTCAAAGACATATAGTTCTTATTGCAAAAATGCTTTTAAAAAGGTAAAGAATTGTTTATTAAGCGTTTTAGGTTAAAAAAATTATTAAAAAATTACAAAAATTAAATTTTTATACGGCCCCTCGGTCCTATAAGTGGTATTTAGTAAAATTTACCCACTACTCTAACATGCAATACGAAAAAGGTCTCATTTATCTAACATTAAAACAGATTGACCACTTTTCTGTAACTGAAAACGGATGAGTTGGACTAAGCTTTAAGGGAACGTACACTAAGTTCTTAAAGTACACTCATGTCCATAAATTAAAGATAATTCAGAATCACATGGAAATCAAACTCTAAAGTAAAAATTTCACTAGCAGAATTACCCCACACATCTTCAAGACTAATATGCAAATTCCAGAAAGCAACTAGATGGCGCCGATAGTAGGTCACAATAACGAAAGTATGAGAGAGGCATATCTAAGGAACGGTGGAAAAGAATAAAACTGTTAATAAGCATTTTCTAAGCCTCTCAGTGCCAAGACTGAACAGTTATGAGACAAAGGACACATGTGGATGATATTTTATGTTGTAGAATTATCGGCCGTCTGAAATGTGGTTGTACTCAGGTGGAAGTATTCGGGGAACTTGGAATTGCCCAAAGTGTAATCTCTAGACTTAGGAAACGATTCCAAAATGATGGAAATGTCAGTAGACGTTACAGTATAGGTCGTCCTCGAGTTACAACCATGAATAAAGACCGTTATTTGGCAGTAATTGCCAAAAGAAGCAGACTGAGCACAGCATTAGACCTGTCTAGTCAGCTATCTTCAGCCACGGGTGCGATTATTTCAAGACAAACCGCGTACAGACGTTTGGGAAATATTGGTCTATATGCTCGCAGACCTGTTAGATGTGTTTCGCTCACGGCAACTCATTGTCACTTGCGGTTAGCCTGCAGTAAAGAACATGCCATGTGGACATCGTCACAGTGGGCTTGTGTAATGTTTTCCGACGAGTCCAGGTTTATCTTGCAGTCTGATTCACGTCGGACTGTCATATGGAGAACACCAGGCACCCTTTATCACCAAGACAACAACATTGAATGACAACGTTACAGTGGTGCAGGATTGTTCGTTTGGGGTGGAATTATACTGGGCTCCAGAACAGATCTACATGTTCAATCATGAACCATGACAGGCGAAATTTATCGAGGCAACATTCTGGAACAACATGTACGTTTGTTTAGGGGTGCCATGGGCTCAGAATTTGTGTTTATGGATTATAACGCCCGTCCTCACCGGGCAAACAACGTAAATGGTTGCCTTTAAGCTGAGAATATCACGCGTATGGATTCATCAGTATTTTTGCCTGACTTGAATCCGACAGTGCATGTATGGGATATACTTGGCCGACAGGTTGCAGCCCGCCAACCACCTCCTACCTGAGTGCCGGAACTTCGGAGAGGATTTCTTGCTTAGTGTAGTAATCTTCCCGAAGATCAGCTTTATAATTTGATATTCAGCATGCATAGGCGTTGTGCGAACTGTACTTCATCGTCTCGGAGACATACAATTTATTAATCATCATACAAACCTTATAATGTTAAGCTTTTTTAAGGGGGGTAGTTTTTGTAGTTGCTCTAGGGAGAAACAATTATAGATTTTATTAATGCTATCGTGCATATACCATCGTTTTTGCTCTTTTTCTTTTGTTTAATAAATGGGCTTGACAAATAAGTCACGTTTGTTTTGTTTCCGTACCTTTATTTTCTGGAACTGGCATTATCCTTAATTTATGGACATGAGTGTATTATAAAGGGCGTCAATTTCCAACGCTATCCAATGGTTAATTCCTAAACCATTTGTCACAGATCCAAGAGAAACATTGGAGATTTGTTCCAATTACAAATATGTTTTAAATGAGATAAAGAAATATTTTTAAAGCAATTTAACTGAAGATGCTGCCACCGTATAAGTTTTACGGTAATATTAATATTAATTAACTTTTAGATTGGTTAAAATAATTGAAGTCGTGAGTTTCAAAATTCTCTTTATCGAAAAGAATCAAATTTTACGAAATAGCGAAAAAAACTTTAAATGTGTCCATTGGTTTTAATTATAAATTTGGAGTCTGTAGTATTACATTAGTGCAGATTGGTTATGACTGATAAAGAAAAAAAAAGCGATAAGGCGAGTTTTAAAATTCACATCCTCAATTGTATTTCTAAATGTGTTTTTTTCTTTTTTTTACGGAATTTTATTTTTAAAAAATGTGTTATTATTATAAGCTTTCATTTTACTTATAACATTCGTATGTATGTTTTCTTAGTTCAAAATTTATCTTCAGATTTTAACTCACTTCCATGTATCTCATCGAGGTTAAATTCGCATACTTATTTATATCCAATGACAATGTAATATTAATATGGTTTTAGGTGCACACTAGGTATTTATTTATTTTATGGGACTACATCAAATTCTATTATGTTAAATAATCTAATAGAATTTTAAATATGTATTATTTTGTAACGAATTGTGACTGTTGCTTTCCATAATTTAATTTAACAAAATTTCTGTTATTTTTAGTACAAGTTGTATGTTTTGCTTTAATATGTAAATATCAATATAAATTTAAAAATAATGTTGTAAAAATTATTTTACTCTCAATGTTTAATGTTAAATTTTGCATCTGATGTTTATTTTTATTTCCAGTAATTTTGTGACTGACCCCTATTTTGCGGGAAAAAAATCTTCAACTTTAAACAGCTATTACTCGGCCAGTTTTAATCGCAGAGGAATGGAACTTCTTTTGTCCTACTTGTTAGAGCAGTGGTAAAAATTTACTAAATATCATTTATAGGTCTGAGGGACATTATAAAAATGTAATTTTTGTATTTTTTTAATAAAAAGTTTTTTTGAACTAAATTGCTTTATAAACAATTCTTTATCTTTTTAAAAGCATTTTTGCAACTGGAACTCCATGTCTATGACTAACGGTTTAGAAATTATCCATTGGCCACCATTGAGAGTAGACACACTGTATATACTATCATTTTTATATGTAAGTAATTGTTCAGGCAAAACAATACTCGATGAAATGAGATGTACTATTAGTAGTACATCAGACCCGAAAGGATTAAATTAATGTTTGTTTTTTAGCATGCGCATTTACTTTGATATGCATTCATTTAAGTATACATATTTACTTTGATTTATGCGTCAGAGTAAAACCCAGCGCATAATAAGTTAAAGCGTAAAAGTTTTATCATTCCTAATGCATTAAAAATATTTACATCTTTAATGGTAAATTTAGAGAAATTACGATCCAGTTTCTGATCTTTAAGAGAATATCATTAAAATAAATTAGTTTATTATTAAAATCAAACGAGGGTTTAAAGTTCAAAGTAAATGCGAAATAAATATACAACTATCTATATTGAATGCAATAATTATTTGTAACGAATAAAATTAGCAATGTTTAATTGAAAACTTTAGCGAATGAATTAATTATAGCTTCATGATTTTAACAATTCGGCCAATTATGTCTAGATAAATTATGTTTTAGCTCTTTTTTTTTTGGACGACAAACTGATTAGAAAATCTTACGTAAAATATTTTATACGAGCGGGGGTTATAAAGGGCATGTTTTAATTAAAACCGTAAAAGTATTTTTATGATTTCGGTTTTTCAGCAGTGTAGATAGAGTATCTAAACAAATAATTTTATAGCTGTAGGTAAAATTAATTAACTTCCTCAAGAATTCAGTTTTCTATTATCTTGAAATGTTAAAAAAAAACAATCTTGCATTTATTCACTTAATTGTGGTATGAAGAATAAGAAATAATTCGAATGAATAAATGAAATTATACATAATTCTAACAGCATTTTTACTGAAGAATGTGTGCTTTTTATTTTTTAATATTTCAGTATATATGAGCACGTGAATTTTAAAACTCGCCTTATCCATAAAATCAAATTTTTGGGTATCCTCGAAACATCTCTAACTGCGTCCATTATAAACCAAGATTTTACAATGCTAAAAAATCAATCAAATTAGTTTTTTTAGTGTGTTGCGGTTTTCGATGCGGGTTTACCAATGGAATATATTGATACAGGAAGTACGATTATTTAAATTTTGAAAGGCGAGTTTTTAAATTTACATTCTGATATATATAACGAAATTTAAAATTCTGCTTTATCATTAAAAGCTTTTATAAATTTTCCCCATTTCCGACATATTTTTTATAACCGTTGTTTAGCTAATTATTTCCTTTCTTAAAATTATACCAATGAGTTCCGTCTAAATGCGTACATTAATGTTTTATTTTTGTTTCAAAATTATTTAAAAAAAAAAAACATTTTACGTGTTATTTTTTTCGTTTCATGCTCTTTTTCATATTCTCCTGCGAATACGAAATAGAGTCAGTATTTTCACGTACTCCCATTCGTTCTAGGTAGTAACCACTTTGCATTAAAATGCCTTCGCTTTCTAGTCTTTATTGAACGACATAAGTTCTGGAGCCAAGTCTTTTTTGTGTTTTTACTGTTTTTTAATTCACGCCCGTCGTCGCCAAGAAGTGGTGTCATCTTTAAGAAAATTGGGCAGCTCATTTATCATCTAAAAATAGACTATTAATAAAACGTTTAAGCTTTGGGATGCCATAATTAATAGTGCTCTGATTATGAACAACTTTTGTTTGACATAATAAATATGGATAACGGTGTCGTGGTCTTTTTAAGGAGAAACTATCAGAAATCTTCGATACTATACAAAAATTAAAAGTTTTGGCTCCACACTTAAGCTGTTATCAGATTCACAAACTATTCGAGCAACAAACTTTTCAGCCGAATTTAACCTCGACTTTTTCCGGTTCAGAAAGAGAGAAAAAGGTTACAATGTCGTGGCTAAAATCGGAGGAAAACTACTACTACTAGTACCAGCCGTTAATATTTATCGTCTATTCCTATCAGTCGCTTATCTTTGGTTGGCTGAAATGTTGAAAGTTGGAGAAAAAAGTCGCGGCTAGCGGAGACTTTTTTTTAGAACTGCGAAAAAACTTTGGGGGATTTTATTGTTTGCTATGACACAAGCTGGTGAGACAATATTTCGTGAAAAGTTGAAGGAAATCAAGTGTTGGCTCAAAACTTGCACACAAAGTTGGTGAATCTGATAGCAGTTTTACGCGATTACATGCTAATAATGATTTTTACTAACAATAACTTCCATTTTCTAGAACACCAATGGCTTATGAATGAAAGTACATAAATTACAATATTAAATAAATACTCAATACTTAGCGTGAAATGACGTTGATATTGAGTAGAATCTACGTCATAAAGAGCAAGAGATAGAAAACTGTTATAATAACCGGAGAACAGTAAAATTATGCCATACAGTCAGTGCATTGATCTTTTACCACATATACAAATGTATACAATATTTAGTTGGATATTATTATACGAACTTATTTGTTGTTTTTGATTTCAAAGGTGTTATATTCATGTATCGTATGTATCAAATTTAAGCCAAAATGAGAACTATTAAGTATTTTTTATGAAAATTAGGCGTATTAGGAAAAGTGCACGACCTGGATAATATTTCACTCTGTTGGTTGTACGTCTTGTTACCACTGTATAAATTTCCACAATTAAAAAATAATCATTTATTTAAATGATATATTCATCTTAGAAAAAATCATTTCTATTTTCATTCTAAATTTCCCTTCTAGAAAAATTAATGCCATAAATAATTTCACTTATTTTTTGCACACTTATTTTTTTTGTAATAAAGACATACTTAAACAAGAAAGCAAAAAATTCATGCCTTCAACATCGATCATGAAACACTTTCTAATACATTCAGAATATTGTTCAAAACTTCACTGTTTAAGAAGTTGAAATAGGATGTCTAATTGAAAAATTAACTCATTAATTAATTTGAAAACCCAATTTTAACAATTCCCATCTACAGTCGGGAAATTATTCGAATTCTTTGAGCAGCTCTGTATATGATACATAGATTTGTATCTGTATAAGCTACATGCATGCAAAATTTTAGTTGAGTTAAAATATACATATCACAGTTAAACATTCTCCTTCAGCAAATTCCGCTAATAAGGAGAATGGTATGTGAATTCTTTTGAACATCCCTGTATGCCAGGTATAGAATTTATGCACAACAAGAAACATACAAAAAGTTACTTAAATTTAAAAGCGCATACGGAAATTTAAAAATCACTTTCACAGTTATTCTCAAAGACAGTACTGTAACCCATTTTTTTCGGGTCTCTGTAAAAGAACGATAAATTCTATCAATGCTCTGTTCTGTAGTAATAATCTTCTAGCGAAAATCAGTGAAACCCAATATAACCCATTTCCTTCGTGTCTCTGTAAAAGAACGGTAAATTCTATAAATGCTCTGTTCTATAATAATAATCTTCTAGCGAAAATCAGTGATTTATGTCAATTTCAATACATTTGAAATACGGTAATATCATTAAAACACACTGCAAAGTAAGAACTGTTAGAAGAAAGAATATTAGCTGAATTTGATTTGAAACCTACAGTATGGTGTAGATTCGTAGACGATATTTTTATTATTTGGTAAAATAGTTTATACGAATTACACCTTTTCCTTAATAAAATAAATGAGCTTGATGATAATATAAAATTTACTCTTGAGATTAAGAAAGATGGAAGCTTACCTTTTCTTGACCTTAATTTAATTAAAAACAAAGAAAACCTCATCATTGACAGAAATGTTTATAGGAAACCAATCAAATCAAATAATACGATCCCATATAATAGCTCATCACCATTTTTATATAAAACTGCAGCTTACAAATTTTACATTAGATGTGTTTTTAAAAGTATGTTCAAATAAATATTTAGAAAAAGAGCTGAATACCATCAGAAATATCGATGAAGAAAACGGATTTCTAACAATTGTCATTAATAAACTCATGCATGAATTTAATTTTCATGAAAATATTAAAAACGTAAACCATAAAAAAAGATATATAAAAAAGTTTAGCTATTTCCATCGTCTATACGAAAAATTAAGATATGCTCTACTGAAACACAACGTAAATTTAATAGCCTGTCCACCAAAGAAATTAAAAGAAGCAATTTGTACGAAAATCGATCCAATACCGGAAGTTGAATTAGCTGGTGTATATATCATTCCTTTTAGAACTGATTGTAATAAATTAATGGAATACATCGGGAAAACCAATAGAAAACTAAAAAAAAGAGAATAAAATAACATAAAGCAGACATAAAAAATTTTCGATAATCTACTGCTCTTTCTCGTTTATATCTCAATCAGAATATCACAATAGATTTTGATCATACGGAAATCATATTCCCAACATCCAATTATTATTTATCCATTACCAGAGAATCCATAGAAATCCTATGCAAAACAATCAAGTGTGTAACGATCTTCTATCGTATAATATACCGAGTTTATGGTTTAACATACTGAAAAAAATCTTGACAAATTGAGAAAATGACATATTAAAATTTATGGTATAACTCTTTACCGTTCACCTAAAATACTACTAATTCAATCTTCAAGCCTCGAGTCTCGTTCATTTTCAAAACGGAATCATGTATTTGTATAAATAAAGAAACTATTCTCTGAGGAAGAGCCTGATTATAGGCTTGAAAGTACTAAGATATTTTTAAATAAAATTAATAATTAATATCTATATTTGATTATTTTAATCGCCTTTTAAGTAAACCCGAACATTTTATAGTTCATATTACATATTTTATGAAAATTAATAGCCTCAATTCTTTACAAACTGATACTTATTTATTAGATTACACTCGCCTGCAAAAGTTGAGTTATATCATGCTTTTTAGCTTTGAATAATTGATTCTCATGTATTCTGTACTGCTGAATCCGAAATTGACCGCCATTTTTTACCATCACGTCTGGATTTTTCGCAAATTGTACATTAAAAAGTAAAATATTAAATGTGAACCTCATCCCCACTTCATTGGACCCCTCAACTTTTTAGCTGTATGAATCCCAGTATAAGTGAGAAAATTCAATAAATTATTGAAGTAAGTAAAATAAAATTAAATAAAGAGTTTTACATTTGTTTTACTGTATCAGATTATCACTATATTTTAACTATGACCTTTACAATTAGAACAAGTTGGAAATTGCGCGTGAAGCGTAGCAAATGAGGTGCGTTCGAACGATAACGAAGTTTTAAAAATATCACTCTCATATATCAATCTCATAAAATTGTAAATAATTATAATTAAAACGCGCAACAAACAATGTTCTCTCTATACCATTATGCAATGCAATACTTTTGTGTGGCCTTGTAAATCAATAACAAATATTCTTTGCACCACGGATTATGCAAAATGTATATTATGGTATTTACTTTATAGATGCATACCAATTTTATTACGTTCGAATGAGTGCAACACCATTAAAATGCATTTGAAACATTTTTCCCCATTAACCGTAATGTAACGGAACACTTTTAATTGTCCCTGTAGTTGAACTATGCATTCAATTTTGATAAAATTTGAAATAACTCGACAAAGTTATGTAATAATTATGTATTTAAAATTTCAAACGATTAAAATGCATTTGAAACTTTTTTCCCCATTGACCGTAATGTAACAGGATCCTTTTGATTGTCCCTGTAATTGATCTATGCATCCGATTTTCATAAAATTTGAAATGACTCGACAAAATTATGTAATAAATATACGTTTTCAATTTCAAACGATTCAGTTGGGTAGTTTTTGCGTTGTTATATGCGGACAGACAGACGGACGGACAGACAGGCGGACAGACAGACGGACGGACAGACAGGCGGACAGACAGACAGGCGGATAGACAGACAGACGGACGGACGGACGGACTGAGCGACAACAGTAGGTGCTACGTATTTACATAATTACGAACGCACCTAAAAAAATGGAAGCATTTTCAGATACAGTGCTAAAAAGTACATAAAAATCAATTATCAAACGTTAAGAAACACAACCATCTCCTCTATTTTCTAGTATCAGATTTTTGTTATTTTATAGCTTTGTCAGTTCGTGATTTGGGAAAAATCCTGACATGATGGTTAAAATTTAAAGTAATTTTCGGATTCAGTGATAACAAATAAAAAAAAGCAAAAAAGCAAAAAAGCAAAAAAAAAGAACAATTGCAGTCTTGTGTTATCTAATCTAATTTTTTTTCTTAAACTTCTTGTCGGCAATCTATCCAAAAGTTTTTGTGTTATCCTGTGAAATAAGCATAAATGGTAACCACCGAAAATCACAACATTAGAGTGAAAAGTTCGAGTACAAATTTTGAAAGAAAAAAAATATATGTATGACCATTGAAATTCAATAAAAACTTATAAAAATAACATAATTTTTGTTAAAAAAAATCATGAACAGAAAATCTCAAATCATTATAAAATAAAACATGTTAAAATACAATTATTTTAGACTATCTGAAACTTATTAAAAGTTAACTCAATCGTAACACTTGATCGCTTTTTTCAAAGTTTTTTTGATACTTTAAGCCCTTGATATACCGGGTGATCCAAAAGTCAGGACGAATTTTAAAAATGAATAATTCGAAAACAAATTACGATACAACGATACAGTTTGCATCGAACGGATGAATAAGCAACCGGGTTTTGTGTAACAACGAAAAAAAAAGTTTTGCTGGTGACCAACAAATGGCGTTATAGTGTTTTATTGCACCAAAAGATGATTTATGAATGAAAAAAAAAATTGTCAACTTACAAGTCAGCTTAATTACAGTTAATTAGTACTATAGTAAATGTTCAATGTGATGTCCATCATTCATAAGTGCAGTTGTAAGACTAGCCACTACACCATCCACAGCATTTAGTAGCATTTCTTGCGTTATCGCAGAAACATTTTGGCGGATGGCATCTTTCAGTGCTGCTACTGATGCCGTGGTTTCCAACAGAATTATAATTTTTCGTTGTCACACAAAACCCAGTTTTTTTTCCATCCGTTTTGTGCAAACCGTATCTTTGTATCTTGATTCGTTTTCGAATTATTTATTTTTAAAGTTCATCCTGACTTTTTGATCACCCGGTATAACCCCTCAAATTATAATTGGACTTATTTGTGTTCAGATGCAGAAAAATTGTATAATTATGCATTTTTAGTTTCATTAATCAGTGTAACTTTTACTGTTATATGAGCGGAACTATTTTTTAGTCTTTATATCAGTGTAATAGAAAATTTTTACAAAATATAACTTATAGGATCGTCCGACGATATAAAAATTTAAATTTCATAATTTTCTAAGATATGTTTTTCTGACCCAAATCATTTTGAAATATTTCTTTACCTCATTTAAAACATTTTCTAATTGAAACTATATGTCTATGACTAACTGTTTAGGAATAAGCTATTGGACACAGATGAGAGCAGACAACCCTATATATGTCTTTACATTTTACAATACTTCTATAAATTTTACTAAAAGAAGAATATTTTAATGTTAAATTTAAAGATGGGAGAATACTTAAAAATGATTTTTTTTTAGTAAATCATGCATCCATTCAAAGAGTTAAAACATAACGATTAACTGTAAGCTTTGCAATAAATTAAAAGTGCATATCTCTGGAACCAATTCGTTAAATTTCAAAGTTTGTATCACTTAGTCACGTATAATTTGGATACTTTTCTGAAAAAAATATTTGCTAGATATTTATTGATATTAGAGTACTCCAGCTTCTACGATATACACACACATCAGTAGAATTATATGTATTATGACAGAATTGAGGATTTCTCTTCTCTTTACACACGTAAATCAATTTAATCTTTTAATCCATGGTATTAGTTCTGTACGTCTTATGGAATATAACTATAGCCTTCTGCTGTGATAAAGAACGTCTACGTGTGTTATATTTATTATTTCTATTACAATACGGAGATATAAGTCTAATATTGATGAGAAACAGTACTGAATTCTTTTTAACTAGGTATTATTTAAGACAACCAGCCGTCATTGTGTCAGAATAAAACGAATATTTGAGATGTTGCACTTTTATACAGATACATTTTAAATAACCTCATATATATACAGGGTGATTCATAAAAGATGGGCAGAACTTTAAGGGGTTATAGTACACTTAAAGACAAATAATATTAAAAAGGAGACTAAGGGTCCCAGACGTATTCCCAAGGAGATAGGGGGCAATAAAGTTTAGGGTCCGAAATTTCAAATGATTATAAAAAATGGAAAAATTGGTCGATTCGTTTGCGGTTTTCACTAAAACTATTCTTTATGCCAGTATTTTCTTGAAATAAAATTTTAAAGTTCAATTTCAAAAAATGCCGATAGGAGGCGCTTTAGACTTTGGAGTAACAAACAACTATTTTTTAACGCTATTTTTTGTATTTCTTTAAATGATTTCGAAAGCTTAGACTTAAACTTAAATTTTGATCTAAAAATCTGAGTCCTAACGAGTAGTTAAGTAGCGTAAACTGAAATTTGAAATTTGAAACCCTTCTCCCCCCAGAACAAAAATCAGTTATTCCCGATCTTTGTGTCGTAGATTAGGCTCTAACTACTGCCGCGTTTTGCTAAAATTATTCTTTATGTCAGTATTTTCTTGAAAATAAATTTTAAAGAAAATTTTCAAAAAATTCCGATAGAGGGCGCTTTAGACTTTGGAGTAACGAACAACTATTTTATACCGTTATTTTTTGTGTCTCATTAAATGCTTTCTAAAGCTTAGACTTAAATTTTCAGCCCAAAATCTGAATCGTTAGACGTGGTTAAGTTTCTGGGGAGAGGGGTTTGAAATTTCTACTCCTGAGCACAGTTCAGTTTACCATGTCCACACATTGTGTGCTGTGATACGAGGTAAAAAGACACAAATTAGGATTAGGTTACCAAAGCATATTTATTAACATGTAATTACAATAAATGTTCAAAATTGTGACCACCAGAGGTTATGCACGCAGAACAACGGCGAAGAATGGAACGGCGAACATTCGCGAAAACATCAGGCTTTTCGAGCACTTCCCCTACAGCGGCGGAAAGTCTGGCGACCAGTTCCTCGGGGGATTCAATGGGTGTCTCATACATAACAGCCTTCAATTGTCCCCAAAAAAAGAAATCGAGGGGTGAAAGATCTGGCGAGCGAGCAGGCCAAGCAACAGGACCACCTCGACCAATCCATCTGTTCGGAAATGTGATGTCCAGATAGTTGCGGACGTCTCGTACGTAATGGGCTTTAGCTCCATCGTGCTGGAACCACATGACCCGCCGGATGCGTGGAGGAACAACGTTTAACAGGTCTGGCAGCACATGTTGCAGAAATGTGAGGTATGTTTTACCGTTGAGGCGTTCAGGAAGAAGGTACGGTCCGATTAGGTGGTCTCCGAGGATTCCTGCCCAAACATTGATGGAAAAGCGTCTGATGAGCATGTGGATACGTAGCATGTGGATTGACATCCGCCCATACATGTGCATTGTGTGTGTTAAATGTACCTTCACGTGTGAAGGTACATTCATCGGTGAAAAGCACAGTTCGTCCAAAATGTGGATTTAGCGCATTCTGCTGCAGAAACCAGCGGGCGAATTCAATACGGTTTGGATAATCCCTTGGAGACAGTTTCTGGACTCGTTGCACATGAAACGGGAGCAAATGTTCATCCTTCAGTACCCTCCAAGTCATGGACTGTGAGGTATCCACCTGCCTAGCCACTGTTCGTGTACTTGTACTTGGCTGCGCCGCTACTACATCCAGAATGGCTTCTGCAACAACTACTGATTCGTCCTTTTTTGCACGACCTGCATTCGACCGGGAAGCGAGAAATGATCCCGTCTCACACAACTGTCTGTGCAAGCGCTCGAAGGTTTTGCGGTTAGGCAACCGCCTGTTGGGAAATCGCTCTCCGTACATTCGTTGTGCCTCGGCACCATTTCCATCTGCCGCTCCGTAAATTAAATGCATCTCAGCCTTTTCCTTATTCGTGAAGGGCACCATCTTCCGATTCATTACTACAGCGACTTACACTTGACTCACCGTTCAGTGGTTTTTATGCCTGAATCGTGTCGAAATTTTGCATACGTGTTCTTCTTCTTCCCCATTTGACATTTGCATACTTTCTGTCTCCTTCTTCACCCGGTGACTAGCGTCAGGAATGGAGCTTTAACGTTTGCATGAGCGACGTTTCCAACTGTGCCAGTGCCTTTATGAGTGAATTCCGACTATGCAGTCCTTGACGAAAGTTGTATTTTTGCCTCGTATCACAGCACAGAATCGTTGGGCATGGTTAAGTAGTGCAAACTGAACTATGTTCAGAAGTTGAAATTTGAACCCCCTCCCCTCGCTACTGAACCACGCTCAGCGATTCAGATTTTGAGCTGAAAATTTAAGTTTAAGTCTAAGCTTTAGAAAGCATTTAATGAGACACAAAAAATAACGGTATAAAATAGTTGTTCGTTACGCCAAAGTCTAAAGCGCCCTCTATCGGAATTTTTTGAAACTTTTCTTTAAAATTTATTTTCAAGAAAATACTGACATAAAGAATAATTTTAGCAAAACGCGGCAGTAGTTAGAGCCTAATCTACGACACAAAGATCGGGAATAACTGATTTTTGTTCTGGGGGGAGAAGGGTTTCAAATTTCAAATTTCAGTTTACGCTACTTAACTACTCGTTAGGACTCAGATTTTTAGATCAAAATTTAAGTTTAAGTCTATGCTTTCGAAATCATTTTAAGAAATACAAAAAATAACGTTAAAAAATAGTTGTTTGTTACTCCAAAGTCTAAAGCGCCCCCTATCGGCATTTTTTGAAATTGAACTTTAAAATTTTATTTCAACAAAATACTGGCATAAAGAAATTTTTTTGCAAAAACCGCAAACGAATCGACCAATTTTTCCATTTTTTATAATCATTTGAAATTTCGGACCCTAAACTTCAATGCCCCCTATCTCCTTGGGAATACGTCTGGGACCCTTAGTCTCCTATTTAATATTATTTGTCTTTAAGTGTACTATAACCCCTTAAAGTTCTGCCCATCTTTTATGAATCACCCTGTATGTATGTATGTATATATACTCTCCAGAATATACATGACTTATTTACGAAAATGACTATAAATTTACGGGAATGCAATAAATTGCAATAAAGTTTCCATGTGCACGTTTAATGAAAATTCAATATCTTGACAGTTTTTTTTTACTTTCTTTTAAATAACTTAATCCGATTGAAAATTGAATTCTGAATTTTAAAATTGAAGACCTTTAAGTAATTAAATGAAAAAATGTGTAAAACATTTTGAAAATTCTGACGACTGAAGAATTTATTTTATTTCTGCACTAGCTGACCCGCCCGGCGTTGGCCAGGTCCGTCATAATAATATCAAACGAACCTGAAATTTGTGATTTTATCTCTAATGCGAAATACGTGGCCACTGACTATGAGAAAAATCGGTTTAAAAAAATAAACAACTAAATTTAGAGTAACAAATATTTAAAACGACTTCAATGGGAAACGGAGGAGGAAATATGTGTTCAACAATTGTGCAATTTTCGTGTTAAAATGCTGATTTTTATTCGTAAATATCACTGTTCAGTCAAGTGACTTTTTATTTTTTTCACATCGAAATCCTAAGTGTAATATTTTGATTTTCAAACAAGTTATTTCACTCCTAGATCCGACTATACCTTGATTAAAATCGATAATCAATGATTAGGTAAAAGGTTAATATATAGTAATTTAGTTAAAGAACCATACAACAAAATTAACCCATTAGTGCCTAGCGTCCCTTTTTAGGGACGCTTCAAAAGGTGCATCTAGCACTGTTTTTGACACCGGTAAAAAAGAACAGCAATTTTTATTTTATTTAATTGAAACATTTTCGTAATTAATCAAGTAAACTTAATTCTTTTAAAGATAGTGGTGCCAACCGAATAAAATTTGCGCAAAATGTGGTGGGCATGAATGGGTTAAGTATATTTCAATCAAAACATGTGTAATGTTCAACCTGGGGATAAAATCCTAACCGTAACCTAATTGTACTGTAATCGCAACCTATCTGTAATCTAACTGTCACTTAACCTGAGCCAAAATTAAATATTTCATAAATTTAACCAAACCGTCACCTTATCATAACTTATTCGTTTTTTGACCGTAGCCTAACTGCAACTTACCTTAACCTAACTTTAACTTAATGATAACCTAACTATAACCCAAATGTAACCTAACTGTTACCTAACCGTAGCCAAATTCTAAAATTATCACTAACTATAAACTAACAATTCTAACCGCGTACGTACTACAAAGTCCTTTAGTTCCACTTTTCACCGCTACGGGGCGCAGCATGTTTTGTACGAAAATCCGATATGGATCACTGCCACCTGCGGTCGGTTATAATAGGCGTGCAATACACGATTTTCACTATGCTACAGTTTCACTTTTCATCCCCAGAATGAGCATTTTTTCATAAACAAACCTAAATCCAAACGATAATCCGATTTTCATTCTTTTCGTAGATATATTACACAACGGGATGGGGATACAAATAGCAATTTATGAAATTTTTTGAAATTTCTATCCAGAAATAATGATAACCACAGCTCAATTAAGTGTCCAATATTTATCAATAAGAATCTTTTACACTGCTGCTGCATGCTCTGTAAAACATGTTAGTTCTACTTTTCACCTAGGAGCTCACTAATTCCTTACAAACTATATCCGAAAGAAACTCCAGTATTAAGCTTATTCGTACATACAGGGTGAGTCATTAATATCGAAACAATAGTCTATATCCTTAAATATTTCCCTTAGACCCATACTTCCAATTGTAAAAATTCATTAAAAAATTTGAAATTTTTGATAAGATAAATTGCGACTCCATGGGGGGGTCTAGTTGAAAAATTACGAAAATCAAGTTTTTATACGGCCCCCGTAGGACAAAAATTCCAATTAGGAAAACTTTTCTTATTTAGTCCTGAATAAGACACAAAAAGTTGCATCTTCATATCTCCAAAATTCGCAAAGTTACAGCCGTTTTAAAAATTCATCAGGTTTTAAGGGATTAGACACAAATTGAAAAGCGCGCAATTCAAAAAACAATGTTACTTTAACAGTTCTAGAAAACGCGTAAAAAATATATTTCTTGAGTTAGAATTTTGATTTTTTTCTTTTTTTGTGATGGTTAGCATTCTAATTTGCTAAGAAAATCACATTCTAAAATTTCTCATACAATTTATAAAAGTTTCATGTGGTTAGTACTGGTTTAAATGGGACTATCAAAAATCGTTATAACTCGTAACATTATTTATCGGATTTCAATTTCTTTCTATTTAATTAAAGATGAAAATCTGATTTTAGTTTTGTTCCAAGGTTTTTTTTTATATTAATTTTAAAACTAATAAAAATATTTATTGAAAAAATAATATAACTTTAAAAAAATCATATTTTCAAAAACAAACATTTTTTCAAAAGTAAGCATTTTTTCAAATTTGTCGAAACAAAACTAATGTAAAAAAATCAAAAAAGACGTGTTTCAAGTAATTTTTCTTTTAAAATTCTTAACATTTAATAATTTAAAGACAAGAAATAGAGGATAAAAAATTCATTATGCAGATAAACGAAGTGTATTGTTTAAATGTCCGTCAATTATTAAAAAAATGCTTTTTCTAAGATGCAGATTAAGTCTTTTTTTTCTTTTTAAATTTACCTCTGACAGGCTTTTTATCGTCCTCCAGAGGATGTTAAAAAATCTGTATTCTGGGCCCAGGTAAGGCCAGGACCGAGATGTTACTTTTTTCGGAAGACCCGCCAAGCCGGGCCTAGCGTACTTCTCATAAAGAAGGGGACTACTTCCTTCAACTTAGGTGCACTGTGGATGAAATTTTCAAACCCGGTCTCGACAAAACTTGTATTAAAATCACTGTCTCTGACTGACTTAATACGTACATAAAATATATAAAATTCGGCTCAATCGAATTTTTTTTACGAAAAACATATTAGATTTTAAAACTTTTATTATAAAAAAAAAAAAAAAAAAAAAAAAAAAAAAACTTTAAATTTTTTTAACAGATTATTCAAAGGCTAAAAAACTTAAATACAATAAAACCAGTGAAAAAAAATCTGCCTATGACGGAATTCTGTCTTAAACGGAAAATATGTTGATCCATGCAAAATAAATGCAATAGTACCTGAAAAGAAAATAAGCTCCAATTACATTTTCTAGGGAGAGCATCTGTCTATAACGTATTTTTTCTTTCCTATGTGATTCCGTCTTAAAAAGTTTTAGTGTATAACATTTTTCAGAGTCTCCAACGCATGGGATATGGATTAACGATATTAAAATATAAGTGAAACATTTACAATAAAATAAATATATTACAGCCTTTGGCGCTTCTTTAATAATAAAAAGTATAAATATAAAAAACGAAAAGCTATAAAAGAATTTTTTGGTCAGAATTCCTCCATATGAAACATTTTTTCCCTCGCCGAATTAAAAAACTATGTAGAAATTTGTGACTGAACCGGGCTATGATTTAAACTATTTTCCAGACCGGTCCGGGTTATGATGTTGACATTTTTTCAGGCCACGCCGAACTTTTTCCCCTATGGGTCGGTTTGAGACTTGACCTAGATATTTTGACCCGGGCAGACGTCTGGTATACCAATTTAGTGTAAAAACTATACAATGCTATTTTATGTCCAAAGAAAAAGCGCTATCTTAAACCGATTTTTATCAATTTGCAATTTGTGAATGTTCCTTAACAAGCGTTGAATCACAGAGAAGAAATCACAGTTTAGAAGCAGGGAAAAGTGGTGTAAGTCAGGAATTTTTGAGGATTTTGGGATTTAATATCTCTGTGGGATTTTTAGATACGGAGATGAAATTTGTTTTGTTCAATTTAGGAATGGATAAGGAATAATTTCCTAATTGGGAATTTTGACCTACGGGGGCCGTATAAAAATTTAATTTTCGTATTTTTTCAAATAGACCCCCCATGGAGTTGCAACTCATCATATCAGAAACTTCACCTTTTTTTATGAATTTTTGCAATTGGAAGTATGGGTCTAGGGGCAATATTTGAGGAGATAGCCTATTGTTTCGATATTTATGACTCACCCTGTATATTAGTCGAGAGGGTGGGAAAGACCAATAAAAATTTAAGAAATTTAGTGAAATTATTGTTCAGAAATAACCACTACTTATAATGAAATATGTTCTGTACAAATATCCTACACCAGTGATGCACAACCATTTTAACCAGAAAATCGTTTGTCACCAGAATACTTGAAAAGCGGAGTTTCTTTTCTTTAATCTCAAAGTTTCTGTCATTACTATAAGGAAAATTATTCTGCATAAAAATAGTGTTATCATTTTGGTCCGCGGGCCAGCGGTTGTGCACCCCTGTCCTACACAGATTCCCACTACCTGCAGCACAGTATCACAGGTGAGCGTTAAACTCGGTACAATTTTTTGTATTTAAAAGCGAAAAAAAAGAACAATGAAAAAATGTGTTCAACAATTTCTTTAAAAATAAAAAGTCATGCATCAAGTACAGATTATGAAACACTATCCAAAACATTCAGAATAATGTTAAAAACTGCACCGTTTAAAAAATTAAAATATTACGTCTCATTTCACCATGTGAAAATATGTTAAGCATTTTAAAACGAAATTTCAGCTGTTCCCATCTGCATTCGGAAAATGATCCAAAAATTTTAGCAGCCCTGTATATGATACATCGATAGGTACATATTAACAACATGCATTTCAAAATTTAATTCATTTAAGAGATACTTATATTTCAATTAAAAAGTCCGCTTCAGCAATATCCTCTAATGTGTAGAATCGTAGGCAAATACTTTTGTGCTACCCTGTATATGATGTATAGAATTTATATGTAAAGAGTAATGTGGAAAAAATTAATTACATTTAAAAACGCATACCGAATTTTAAAACGCACTCTCCAGCAATTATTAAGCAAAGACAGTACTGTAACCATTTCTTTTGTGTCCCTGTAAATTTATTTAAACAAGTTGGAAATTGCACGTGAAGCGTAGCAAATTAGGTGCGTTCGTACGATAACGAAGTTTTAAAAATATTACTTTCATATATCAATCTCATAAAATTGTAAATAGTGAATTACAATTAAAACGCTCATCAAACAATGTTCTCCCTATACCATTATGTAATGGAATACTTTTGTGTGGCCTTGTAAATCAATAACATATGTTCTATGCACCACAAATTATGTAAGATGTATATTATAATATGTACTTTATAGTTGCATATAAATTTTATTAAGCTCGCATGAGTGTAACACGATTAAAATGCATTTGAAACATTTTTTCCCATTGACCGTAATGTAACGGAATGCTTTTGATTGTCCCTGTAATTGATCTATGCATCCGATTTTCATAAAATTTGAAATAACTCGACAAAATTATATAATAATTATGTATTTTAAATTTCAAACGTATAGAATATATTTGAAACTTTTTCGCCATTGACCATAATGTAATTGAATACTTTTGATTGCCCTTGTAATTGATCGATGCACACAATTATCAAAAAATTTGAAATAACTCGACAGAATTATGTTATAATTGCGTATCTTAAATTTCAAACGATTAAAATGCATTTGAAACTTTTTTCCCCATTGACCGTAATGTAATGTAATATTTTTGATTGCCCCTGTAATTGATCTATGCATCCGAGTTTTATAAAATTTGAAATGAATCGACAAAATTATGTAATAATTATGTATTTTAAATTTCAAACGATTCGGTTGGGTAGTTTTTGCGTTGTTATATGCGGACAGACCGACGGACGGACAGAACGACCACTATAGGTGCTACGTATTATATAATTACGAACGCACCTAAAATGCTATAAATGCTCTGTTTTAACGTAACCGTATTTAAAGTCATTGATTTATATTAGTTTGAATGCATTAGAAATAGCGGAATGTCATTAAAGTACGCTCCAAACGATTTTTACCCATATACCATAATGTAATCGAACACTTTTGAATGTCCCTGTAAATGAATCCTTAGTCATACATACTCCATATAGAATACCAAACATGCTTTGGTGACCCTAAATAAGCTTTATCAATTGCATGAAAATCCGACTTCAAATATAGTCGGATTTTCATGCAATTAATAAGGCTTATTAAGGGTCACCAAATGCGGGAGTTAGGACGTGGACAGATGGATCGACAAACCAAATGCATAAGAACTTTTCAATTTTCTTTGAAAGTGCTAAAAAGACAGATGTTTCTTAAACTACGATAAATTGCTATAATCATGATATAAAAATCTTCGATAACCGCTTCCAAGTCGCCCAATGCTCCTTTATCTTTAGAAACATCAGAAAAAAATTTATTTTCCATTAACAGTTTATTTAATATATAAAACATTTCAAAACCGAATTTCAGCTGCTAACCACCTTTGATAATATGCATTTATATTTCCATTCGGAAAATTATCCGATTTTTTTAGCAACCCTGTATATGATATAGAGATTTGCATATAATAACAATATGCATTTCAAAATTAAACTCATTTAAGTGGTACATATATTTCTGAAAATTAGCCTTCAGCAATTTCCTCTTATAAAGAAAATGGTATGCAAATACTTTTGTGCAGCCCTGTGCATCAAATACAGATTTTTTATACAAAGAGTATTATGCAAAAAACTAATTAAATTTAAAAGTACATCCCATATAGCCCAAAAGCTCCTCAATGCCTCCCCAGGAGGTCCAACCCATCCCATATTCCTCCTAAAACTAAAATGACAAGATCAGGACGTCCTGGGGAAGCATATTTTACGATATCCTCAGGAATGAGCTCCTAGTAACGTCCACGGAGCAACTTCCCAGGGACGCTACTCCTGAGGAAGTACCTGGGAATTCACTCCTGGTGATGTACCCGGTTAGTCATTCCTGGGGAAGTGCCCAGGAAGTCACAGTGCTGGCGCCATCTTATGAATGATTTTGGAATACAATACTCAATTGTTTTTTAATAAAATATCAAATGCAATTTAATAAGTATCGATTTTAATGACTTAATTTTATTTTATTAATTATTCGATTCCTTATTTATTAGCAAATTAGATAATTGTTGTTAAATTGCTATTATTTTTAATTATTGCTATAACTTTAAAACTTTTTAGTTAAATTAACAATTTTTATTTATTATTTCAGTTACTTAATATTTTTATACACTAATTACTATTATATATCTTTTAAATCAAATTTTGTTCATTTATCAATATTTTATTAATTATTAATAAATATTCTATTGCGTTTTGCTTTATTATTATTTGTTTTATTAATTAAGAAATTAATTTAACTTGAAGTTTCTAAATTAATATACTAAAGTCTCTAAATAGAAGACATTTCTATATCATATATGTTTTCTGATATTTAGAAGTAAAGATATTTGTGAAAAAAAAAAAAAAAAATTAATCTAAGTTTTTTTATGAGTATCCTTTAAAACCTTGTTATGAAAATTATCTAAATTGAGTCCTGATGCATCTTAATGTCAAATGTTAAATGTTTTTGTATATATATATATATATATATATATATATATATATATATATATATATATATATATATATAATAAGCAAAAAAGTCCCGACGAAATTAGACATATTTATCACAGCACACAACACAAAACAAAGATAATTCATTTAAAATGGTATATTTGGATTTAAAATGCATAAATATTGAGCCGCTCCCCCCCCTCCCCAAATACATACCAATAAATGATTTATTTGAAAAGAGTTTCTGTTCAGAAATATACATTCTTATAAAATCAGTTAAAAAAATATAAATTCACGCTAATTTAAAGTTTAATTTAGGCTATTATCAATTATTTATTCAGTGTAATTTATATATGTATTGAAGATAAGAAATTGTTTTCTAAATAGAAGCATCAATTTAAATGTCATTTTTGAAGGTTTAATCTATTTTGTTTTGTTTATCATTAATATTTTTTTTAATGTAAGTTGTATTTAATAACAAATTATTTTTCTAATATCTTTTATAGATTATCAAACATATTATTATTGTTATTATTATTTAAATTCTGAAAGATAAAATGAAGTCTTTATTTTGAAAACTTCAGATATATATATAATTTTTTGGTTCTGAAATTTCAGATAAATATTTATCTGTATTTTCTAAGTAACAAATATTTTTTATCACAGTTTTCAACTAAATTGAATGGAATTTCTTCATACCTGTTTGACCAAGTTCGGTGACAATGAGAATATTCTATGTAAGCAACTCTGCAATACCCCAAGTGACCTTCCCAACCTTCCAACAATTGAATTTTCAACAAGATTATCCCGACCCCCCCCCCCAGTCAGTTGTCAGCTGAGAATGCGTTTTGCGGTTAACTCAATGAGAGAGAGAGAGAGAGAGAAAAGTGCGATAATCCAAAAATTTAGACTATTTCTGAATTTGTAAGAAAAAGCGTTTTACAAACAATTTTGTTAGTAAATGTAAAAGAAATATATACATATATTAATTTGGGATTTTTAAACAATAAATCGCTGATGAAAACATCTTATATTTTAAATAAAAATATCAGTTCTTTTAGGCTTTTTAAATTGCCTAAAATCGTAGTTTCTAAAATTACATGTAAAGAAATCAACAAAAATATTTCCCGTCTTTAATTAAATGAAAAATGGTGCATATTGTATTTTTTATGCATATAAAGATTTTAGACAATTTTCAAAGACAATTAAATGGCGATTTAAATGAAAAATAATTTTATTTATAACAATAAGAAAATAAAATGATTTTGTAACAAATAAAAATTTTATTAATAGTTTCTATTTTATGTAACTCAAGCAGTGTTTCAGTGTAATGATAGAATTTTACAAATGATTTTCACACCAAATTCTGGTATAATAAAATTATACAAATGTGTACAATGGTGTGTTATTGATGAAAATACAGACTTTTAATATTTTACTATGCTATAAAATAATACAGTGGTTTTACAGTATTTTTTAATCCCGCAACAAGTGGTAAATCTCCAAACATCTGTAACTCGTACCGTCGTATATAAGAATTTCATAAGCAAGGGATTTAATTATTTGTTAATAAATATTCGCCAAAATATACCTAATCACTTTAAAACGAGTTTGTTGATTGATTGTATTTATGACGGCCAATTATCAACATGAGGGACATATCAAGGGTAGGAGGGGTTGCCCTCAGTGAAGGTCTTTCTAAAGGAACCTAACCCGTATTTACACAAGGAAATACAAGATTCGAAGAAAACCCCGGGAAACTGCGAACAATTAGGTCGACAGGCGCGATTGGTTACAAACTCTGCGCATCCCATCTACCAGCTTCGAGAGCAGGATCTCTTGACCATATGTGGGGCCCAGAATGAAACTGCAACAATAAAATATTTCAAAGAGCAAAAAGTAGGAAAGAAAAGGATTAAGAAAAGACTAAGCAAATTTATATATTTTTTTCATAAATTCGTATAATAAGAGTACCTTTAACCAAGCGTAAAAAGAAAAAATATCGATAAAAATTTCTGTAAAAAAAAGTAAAATCGAGAGAGAGCAAAAAAGTTTCATTTTTGAAAGGATTTACTTAGATTTTATTTATCAATCATAAAAAAAAATCAAGGTACATATCAAGGGATGAGGGTTGCCCTCCGTTAGGGTCTTTCTAAAGGAACCTTCCCGTATTTACGCAAGGAAGTTTAAGATTCGAAGAAAACCGTCGAAAACTCCGAACGATTAGGCCGACGGGTGCGATTGGGTATAAACTCAGCACCTCCCATCTACAATCTACCACCAAGAGAAAAAGGAAAAAAATCGATTAAAATTTCTGTAAAATTCACAATTTTAAAGAAACTATGTGTTTTAATCTCCTGCTATTTTAATTTCTGGAAATAATATTTTTATTAACTAAAATTAAATTTTATAGGGGATATCATCATAAACGTTTTGCATCATTTATTGTGTGTCAAAATATATAGTTCATAATCAATTTTATAACTACTGAACGATTTTAATGGATTTTAAGTATTAAAAGCTAAAAGGACATTTTTATCATTTAAAAATACAATTTCATTTAAAATTTAAAATTTGAAGACATTTATGTTATAACAAATAATTATTGACAATTTATTTAGAGTTATTAACTTCAATTTATTTCGAGTGTATGCAAAAGGCACAAAATATGAGGAAATTTCTAGTTTTAAGTTTCAAAAGCGGAGTAAAAATGCATCTATACCTTAGAAACCTTTATTTCTTACTGACCTGACAGCATAACGGTCAGAGCGCGCTTCCGGAATACCAAGGTACTCGGGTTCAAATCCAGCCGGAGAAATAAAGGTAAGAAATTTGTTCCTAAATAATCTCTGTATATATAAATCCGTCTGAATAATAGAAAAAATAAAACGCTCGCGTTTTCTCCTTAAAAAAATTTAAATTAAATCATAGCTTTAATTTTTTTTAACATATTAGTGACCTTGAAGTTTCCCAAAGTCCTCCTATATCACTTCCTCAAATCTTCCTCATAACCTCCCGGGGAGGATCCTAAAGGAAGTCCTGGGGAGCGGGCCAGGATGCTGTAAAGCGGACATTTTCGGTTCCTGAGGACCTCATGGTGACAATTCTCTGCATCCTCAGGGATGCTTGGGGGATGAGGTTCCTGGGATGTGAATGCTCCTCAGGACATCCTGGGGAGGCAAGTGTGCTATATGGGATACCGAATTTTAAAACATACTCGCCAGCAATTATTACGCAAATACAGTACTGTAGCTGATTTCTTTTGTGTGTCCCTGTAAATTAATAAAAATTGCTATGATTTGTGTGTTTAATTTAATCGTAGTGAAAGCAGGTGATTTATATCCGTTTCAATACATTTGAAATAGCTCGATCTCATTCAAATACTCGCCAAACATTTTTTCCGCATATACCGCAATGTAATCGATTTCTTTTGGGTGTCTCTGTAAATGAACCAATATTCGTACATATTTCATCTGCAATATCAAACATGCTTTAGTGATAAAAATAAGCTTTATCAATTGAGTATATTTACGGGAATTACAGTGTGGACAGACGGACAGACAAACCGAATGCATAAGTACTTTTCAACTGTATGCTAAAAAACACTTCTGAGATTAAAAGAAAATATATCATTAATATTATCGAAAATGAGAATTTAAATTGTATTTTAAGTATTGCTACTCGCAACAGCAACATAAAGCATTCGAATGCAAGGAATTATTCTTGTCAATTTCTAATTTTTAGCGGTAAAAGAGTCAGTAAGGTCTTTTCTGATCATTTATTTAACATTTAAAAACCATATGTCTTGATATTTAAACAGACCAGTTTCAACTACACAATTATTACCGCTCAACCAATAAAAGTTGAGGAAAAAACAGAAAGACGAACAACATGAATTCCAGGTTGTGAAATTTGTTGTTAGGTTCTGACGTCATTTGAACTAATCTATTCTCTTAAACATTCATTATTATTAAATGCGTTTTCAAAGCAAGTATTTTAACTCCGTGGTAAAATGTAAAGTTTAGTAGAAAAAACAGTTACTTTTGAAAGATCAAGCACTCAAATTCGTTTATTTATACCTGTCTCAGCTTTTTAAATTATTTTTGTGAAAGTTTTATACAACCAATCAACCGAACGCAAGCGGAAAACAGAACCGTATTTTCATTAGTGACTCTTGAATGAACCAACCAACCGTAAATGAGAGTTGAGAAAATAGCGATGAAAAAAGAGGAAAAAAGTCATATTTTTGAAGAGAGTGAGCTTCAAATTTTAATTAATTACTCAGTTAATAATTGCGATTTTGAAATTCTGAAACTCAGGTGCATCAGGAGAAATTTGGGGCTACTCTCAAAAAATTTTTGAGCCTCGTACATGCTGTAGATTTTGCTAGCCATCTCAGACACACACACACAGACAGAGCGTTTTGTTCTTTTATTAGTACAGATAACCCCTTGAGAACAAGTGACGGGTATACATACCGCTTAAGGTGTTCAGAATCCTTGATTGGTTTCACCAATAACTTTTTATTGCAAACTTTGCTTTATTTAATTCGAGCATTTCGGCAATTCAAATGAGCAAACATTTCTGCTTTAAGAAACCGGTGATAAAATATTAAAAATTCTGTAAAATACCTGAAGGAGTTAAACTAAGTAAGGCTTTTAAGAATTATTGTTCAGTAATTTAATTCCTCTTACGCTTTTTTATGTAAATCAACTTGGTTCTAGTTTTCTAAAATGAAATTTGTAATCAATTCCCCCTTTCTCATTAACAGACTAGAATTACAATAATTACGTACTCAGGAGTATTTCCAATGACAATACATCATTTAAATATTTTTATAACTTAATTATTAATTAATTTTAAACCAGTTTTCCAAATAACTGGCAACGAGTGATGAAATGTAAAACGTTGTTTAATGTTACATCTATATAGGAATTACAAAAATAATGGAATTTATTATGCTTTAAATTAAACTCACCAACTGTCTGTGAAATTAAAACATTGATATTAATTCTTTTTAATTATATTTTAGAGAATTAACAGTTTAATATTAATTATGACTATATGTCTAGAAAACAATTCCGAAATCCTGACATTTTAAATACTGTTTTTTCCCTATTGTCATATGTTTAAAAAGAAACAGAACATTAATTGTAATTTTCTAATAATGTAATTAGCTTTCGTAAATAAATGTGATGAAAATTTCATTCTCTATTCCCATGCATAATTAATGTATTCAACGTTAAGGCAAAGTGAATTATACTCATGCGATAAGGCCCTAGTTTTTAAGATAAACACTGAAGGCTTAAAATGGAGAGTTTTTTTAAGTATTTATATTATTATACTTATCTCAAATATATTTTGAATTCACATTATAGAATACTTGTTTCGAAATAACATAAGTAGTGAAAAGTAATTTATAAAATTCACCTTCCATTAAACTTGAAATGTTTCCTTATTTAAGTGGCATTTGGTGTTATTATACATGATTGATGCAAGGTGAAAGTCATAGAAACAAACAAATTATGACGATTTTATAGTAAGAGCACTTACAGAATTAAAAATATCTCATTTATAACATAAATACTAAAATGCTACACACACATAATGTACTCTCAATTGTAACATATCTCATTGTTTCAAAAACGAAAAAGTCATTATTATTTCACGCAACAAATATCATCTGATAATACACTTACCACCTAAGTGTTACATTCAAACATTCAGTTTGTATTAGTTTGCTTTGTAAGAATATTTTCCTTTTAAAATTTAATATTATTAAACATTAAAATTAAAAAATCATTAATATAACTAATATATGAGGACCCCAGAAGCCGAGGGGTATAAGTGACAAAATTGAAAGAATTGAGTTAAGTGCACAGGGTATCTGGAAATATGCTTTTTTCATTTCAGGTAAAGAAATATAGGTCATTTTCTGATTATTTATGGAGTTACAGAGATAAACCACTTTTTTCGAAAAACAAACAATATTGATTAATTATACATTTAAAGAAAATTGTACTCTATTTTTTTGAAAGTTATTGAAATGAGAGTTCAAAGATTAGAATACAACAAGCAGATGTTTCCTATTTCAATTTAGTCAATTGTTATTGATGTTCCAATTTAACATCAATTATCTTTAAACTCAATTTACTCCAAATCGACACTCTGTCACTTGTACGCCTTGGCTTCTGGGCTCCTCATATACAGTTATGCTTCTAATTTACTAATAGGGGTCATTCCATGTAAAATGAGCAAAAATGTAAAAAAAGCCGTGGCTGCATAGAAGCCGATTTTAATAAAATTTGAGATACGTGTTTATTTCATATTCAAATGTAGTTCTGCACAATATTTTGACGAAAAATAAATTATTTTATCTGTTTTGGACATTTAAAAAACTTGTGATATAGAATGGCTTGCGGATGATTGTCGAAATTTGCAAGTTTGAAGTTCTGTATTTTGAAAACTGTTTAACAAAAATGAAGTTTTTTTATAATATTGAAATCTCTGGATATCAATCTTTATATTTATTGAGTAATAATAATCTGGTAATATCATGATTAATCATAAATTGGTTGTAAATATTGAAATTTTGTAAATTTTTATAAAATTTATACGTTATAAAAGCCAAAAAATTTTAAAAACATCTGCGAAATTAAGGCAAGATGTAGTGTTATATATGAAGATCGAATTCTTCAAGTTTCAAAGTTGTTATTTATTTCCTTCATCTTAAAAAAAAACTTAGAAACTAAAAAAAAATGACAAAATCATAATTATTTCTCTTATGTAACCTCAAAAAAATAATTAAAGAAAAGCTCCGACATCAACAATATTGCACATATATAAGAATCAACAAGTCCATGATACACTAAAAAAGTTTGAATACTGACTTTTTCATTTCTAACATAACAAAAATGGGTTCAAAAAACTAATGTTCGAGACATTCTAAGGAAAATCTTTCTTTGAAAACACGCGCTTTTTGCAAGTTTCTTACTAAAAAAAGATATGTGCTGCCATCTATGTGTGCTACTTGATTTTAAGATTAAAATACAGTTATTTTATCAAGAAAATCGTTTTTCTTCTACACAAATTAAAAATATTCTTAAGGCAAAAAAAAACTGAAAGCAAGAATAAAACTTCGTATATTTAAAATATACACTTTTATCCATAATATCAAAGCGTTTAAAGATTTTGAAAGCTTTTATTCGTGTCGAAACAAATGATAAAAATGTTGAATTTTTAATCAACAGTTTTCACCATTTAATTTTTTTCTCATAAAGGAATGAAAAAGGCAAGAAATCAAATATAGATGTATTAAATATATTCAATTAGCTATAATGGCAAAAAAATTGAATCTCAAAAAAGTGTCCTTCATTATAAAACAAATAACTGAAATATTTCATTTTTTCCACGATTTTTTAATTATTTATTTATTTTTAAATTATGAAATAAAAACACGATTACTAAATTATGCTAATCTGTTACTTATAGTTCATTCTTAAGTGTAAATAATTTTTATTACAGTCTTTTCATTCCTAAAACTAATAATCAAACTTGAAATTTCAAGCATGTACACAAGACCTCGATTTTGTATCAACTTTAATGTAAATTTTTGTACTGAAATAAACTAGTCTGAACTCTATTACTTTGCGTTTTCTCGTAAATGATTGTGATCTACGTATATGATGATTTTCAATAAAATCTGTGACATGTCAGCCACACCTGATTTGCTCATTTCCTGTGGAATGACCTTTACTTAACACTTGAACCACGGAAAATTTTACTCAAGTTTTATGAAAATATTTCACATGAGAATTTTTATTTAAAATTATTTAACATATTTATTTATGTTATTTTTGTACAGAATAAATTTAAATTTTTTTAAATACAGTTTTCTGGTTGGAATCGACATCTTTTCAATTACAACAGATCAAAATGACCCATAACCGCGGTTCTAGTGTTAATATGTTTCGGTTATTGTCAACCTAAATATTTCATTAAATTGAAAAAAACATACTTTTCGCAAATTACGCATTTATGCACATTATAGACGGCTCCTTAAATCATCATTTTGACATTTTTTAATTATCATTCAAAAATTATTTAGAATAGAAATTTAAAATTAAGAATTTGCGTAAAGCGCGACATAATTAATATAAAAATAACATGTAGTTTGAAATTCATATATTTTTTAAATATTAATTTCATAAATCATAAAATTTTAAAATTATTAATTCAATGTACTTTTGTTTGTGTGTTTTAGTATTATAACCGCACAAAAAATTATTACATAAGGATTATAATTTAAGGAGAGATTAATAAAAATATTAAATGTAATTTAACATCTAAAGCTCTAAATTTTGAATTTTTCTAATTGAAAAACTTATCACCCAAATTACTTGAAATTTTATTTATGGGCATAGTTTTAACAAAATATTTAAAATATAATGTTAAAATTAGGTGTTGCCATTGAAAAACTTTTGGTTTGATTTATATTTTAATATGGCCTCCCAAAGCTAATTTTATATACTTTATTAGAAAGCAACCTTTATTGCCAATCTTTGAGGTATTGAAATTCATCCAAGACATTCAGCACAACAAGGGGACAATGCTTTATCTCTTTTTTTTTTATCTATGACTTGGATCGAAATAAAATATGTTTTTTTCTCAGTTTTGGTTTGCTGCATTATTGTCTTATTTCTGTTATCTGTGATGTATCGGTAAAACACTGCGTTAATGCATCCAATCCAGTAAATTCAAAGCTGATTAAAAACCTTTTTTTTTCTTTTTAAGCTATTGCATAGCTTTTATCGCGGGCTTTGAGCGCGGTGACAGAATCCAAATATTCCGTAACGCGGAAAATCCTAACACATCGGTAACGAAAAAACCTAACACTCGGCTAACGTCGTTTCCTTTCGGAAAACTTCGGAACGGTATCCTTCGGTAGACTTCGGCAGACATTGACGCGGTATTTTTCAGATATTAGAATATCAAGTCTCAAACTTATGTTTCTTATGATCTAATTTTCATAGCGCGGCCAAATTTTATTTGGTAATTTATTATGAGACAGTGTTTATTTTGGTGGTCTTATTTATTTTGGTGATAAGAGACCCCCCCCACCGTGAGGGTCGAAAAATTTAAAATGCTTATAACTCGCAATCTAACTTTCGTAGCGCGGCCAAACTTTGTTTGGTAATTTATTATGAGACATTGTTAATTTCTGGTGACAGGATACACCCCACGGTGAGGGTCGAAAAATTTAAAATGCTTATAACTCGCGATCTAATCTTCGTAGCGCGGCCAAACTTGTTTGGTAATTTATTAGGAGACAGTGTTAATTTTTGGTGACAAGAGACCCCAGACGGTGAGGATCGAAAAATTTAAAATGCTCATTACTCGCGATCTAATTTTCGTAGCGCGGCCAAATTTTGTTTGGTTATTTATTATGGGACAGTGTTGATTGTTGGTGACAGAAGACACCCCACGGTGAGGGTCGAAAAATTAAAAATGCTTATAACTCGCGATCTAATTTTGGTAGCTTGGCAAAATATTGTTTGGTAATTTATTATAAGACAGTGTTAATTTTTGGAGACAGGAGACCCCCCACGCTGAGGGTCGAAAAACTTAAAATGCTTATAACTCGCGATCTAATTTTCGTAGCGCGGCCAAATTTTGTTTGGTAATTTATTATGGGACAGTGATGATTTTTGGTGACAGGAGATCCTCCAAGGTGAGGGTCGAAAAATTTAAAATGCTTATAACTCGCGATCTAATTTTTGTAGCGCGGCCAAATTTTGTTTGGCAATTTATTATGAGGCAGTGTTAATTTTTGGGGACATTAGACCCCCCCACGATGAGGGTCGAAAAATTTTAAATGCTTATAACTCACGATCTAATTTCCGTAGCGCGGCCAAATTTTGTTTATTCATTTATTATGAGTCAGTGTTAAGTTTTGGTGACAGGAGACCCTGACGGTGAGGGTCGAAAAATTTAAAATGCTTATAACTCGCGATCTAATTTTCGTAGCGCGGGCAAATTTTGTTTGGTAATTTTTTATGAGACATTGTTAATTGTTGGTGACAGAAGACCCCCCCCCCCCCATGGTGAGGGTCGAAAAATTTAAAATGCTTATAACTCGCGATCTAATTTTCGTAGCGCGGCCAAATTTTGTTTGGTAATTTATTACGAGACATTGTTAATTGTTGGTGACAGAAGACACCCTACGATGAGGGTCGAAAAATTAAAAATGCTTATAACTCGCGATCTAATTTTGGTAGCTTGGCAAAATATTGTTTGGTAATTTATTATAAGGCAGTGTTAATTTTTCGTGACAGGAGACCTCCCACGGTGAGGGTCGAAAAATTTAAAATGCTTATAACTCGCGATCTAATTTTCGTAGCGCGGCCAAATTTTGTTTGGTAATTTATTATGAGACAGTGTTAATTTTTGGAGACATTAGACCCCCCACAATGAGGGTAGAAAAACTTAAAATGCTTATAACTCGCGATCTAATTTTCGTAGCGCGGCCAAATTTTGTTTATTCATTGATTATGAGTCAGTGTTAAGTTTTGGTGACAGGAGACCCTCACGGTGAGGGTCGAAAAATTTAAAATGCTTATAACTCGCGATCTAATTTTCGTAGCTCGGCCAAATTTTGTTTGGTAATTTATTTTGAGACTGTTAATTTTTGGTGACAGGAGAACTCCCACGGTGAGGGTCGAAAAATTTAAAATGCTTATAACTCACGATCTAATTTTCGTAGCGCGGCCAAATTTTGTTTATTCATTTATTATGAGTCAGTGTTAAGTTTTGGTGACAGGAGACCCTCACGGTGAGGGTCGAAAAATTTAAAATGCTTATAACTCACGATCTAATTTTCGTAGCGCGGCCAAATTTTGTTTATTCATTTATTATGAGTCAGTGTTAAGTTTTGGTGACAGGAGACCCTCACGGTGAGGGTCGAAAAATTTAAAATGCTTATAACTCGCGATCTAATTTTCGTAGCGCGGCCAAATTTTGTTTGGTAATTTATTTTGAGACTGTTAATTGTTGGTGACAGGAGACCCCCCACGGTGAGGGTCGAAAAATTTAAAATGCTTATAACTCACGATCTAATTTTCGTAGCGCGGCCAAATTTTTTTTGGTAATTTAATATGAGACTGTTAATTTTTGGTGACAGGAGACCCCCACGGTGAGGGTCGAAAAATTTGAATTGCTTATAACTCGCGATCTAATTTTCGTATCGCGGCCAAATTTTGTTTGTTAATTTATTATGAGACATTTTTAATTGTTGGTGACAGAAGACTCCCCACGGCGAGGGTCGAAAAAGTAAAAATGCTTATAACTCGCGATCTAATTTTGGTAGCTTGGCAAAATATTGTTTGGTAATTTATTATAAGACAGTGTTAATTTTTGGTGACAGGAGACCCCCACCACGGTGAGAGTCGAAAAATTTAAAATGCTTATAACTCGCGATCTAATTTTCGTAGCGCGGCCAAATTTTGTTTGGTAATTTATTGTGAGATTTTGTTAATTTTTGGTGACAGGAGACCCCTGCGGTGAGGGTCGAAAAATTTAAAATGTTTATAACTCGCGATCTAATTTTCGTAGCGCGGCCAAATTTTGTTTGGTAATTTTTTATGAGACAGTGTTAATTTTTGGTGACAGGAAACCCCCCCACCGTGAGGGTCGAAAAATTTAAAATGCTTATAACTCGCGATCTAATTTTCGTAGCGCGACCAAATTTTGTTTGGTAATTTATTAAGCTATTGCATAGCTTTTATCGCGGGGTTTGAGCGCGGCGACTGAATTTAAGAATTCCGCAACGAGAAAAATTCCTAACAATCCGGCTAACGAAGTTTCAGTTTGGCAGACTTCTGGAAGGTATCCTTCGATAGACTTCAGCAGACATTGACGCGGTATTTTTCCATAAGTTGATAAAAAATGCTATGCAATAGCTTTACCGCGGCAGTCCCCGAGTGGCACACATATTTTTTTTAGTTTCAAGTAACACCAATTACGGTAAGTTTCGCGTTTCAGGTTTTGATTATAAAAAACCTTAGAAAAAATATACGCATATTAGGTAAAGGATTTCTTTTTTCAAATAAAATATTTAAGATAATCAAAATGACTATAACAAAAATATAATATTTTTCACAGCAGAGAATTACATTTGAAATACTTTTGAAATTCTGTATTAATTAATAAATATTGAATAAATTTTTAATTTTTCGATAGGAAATGTAAGAAGAAAATGAACCAAAAATTTAAAATAGAAATAAATGTAAAATCAATTTTACGGTGCTATGTTTCAAATCTAGAACACCGTTTGTTTCATTGTAAATTATTAAGAGATATCACTTAAAAGGAGTACATTTATCTTGAAAATATATTAAATGCATGAAGATAAAAGGTAGAATGTTTTACGGAAGTCTAAGTGTTGGTGCTTATGATGTAAAAGTACTCAATTCAAATTATGATCCGACGGTGATCAATACAATGTCTGTTTTCCTAAATATGAATCATAATAATAAAGAACATTTAAAAGCTCTTCTATCTCGAGAACATATTAAAAAAAAATCTATATCCATTATAAATTATATACCTATAAAATATATTTTTAAATTCTTAATTTTCTAAATGAAATTTTTTAA
This sequence comes from Maratus speculifer, assembly GCA_964019185.1. Lineage (NCBI taxonomy): Eukaryota > Metazoa > Arthropoda > Arachnida > Araneae > Salticidae > Maratus > Maratus speculifer. Next base: position 41,911,907 of record OZ025293.1, read on the forward strand.
AACTGTTTAATTAAACAAGTTTAATTTAAGGTGGATTTTAAATTCCTTTTGTAAAATATGAATAATTTTTTTAGATCATAATGATTTTATTTATCGTAAAACGCCATAACCTAACCTTAAATTACACACTTAAGTACCACAACAAAATAAAAAACATAAAACTAGTGCTACTATGAAAAAATACAATACAATTTACAACATAGATTTATTTTTAAAATACTTTTTTAACAGATATATTAATTACCTACAAAAAAAAAAAAAAAAAAAAAAAAAAAAAAAAGTATACAAATAGAAATAAAATGTAATTTGAAATAAATGTTACTTTGTATCAAATATTTCGCACAGGATTTGTTTCAGTATAATTTATTAACATTTGTTCCTTTTAAAATGCGATAATTTATCTTATGAAATTACATAAAAAAAAAGAGAAAAATATTCAAAAAATCTCTACATAATATGAAAGTACTTAGTCACTAGAAAGTATTTATCACTTTGATATGTTTGTTTAAAATATGCTTTATAGTATAAATTTTGTTTAAAGTATAATAATACAGTTGTAACGGATGTGTGCTCGTACTGGGTGTTGAATGCAGACATAACTCAGAATATAAGATAAACCAGTTTATTTAAATGGTTAGGATTCAAGGGCAGTGGAGCTATTAGTCCTAAATTTTTTAATAACTAGTAACAACACTGAAAGATTAAGCTTATACTCACAGATCCGGCACTAATTCAATCGGGGCAGTTCGGATTACTTCTCACTTAAACTTCAGCTATACTGCTAGATAAAATTTTATTAGACAGCCCGTGGCTGTATATATACTCTTTATTAACTTTGTAATACTCAACGTAAATAATTACTATCTCTTACCAACGGCAAACTTCTCGAATCGCTCTTCTCTGAATGAACTAACTGCTGGCGGCTCACTGTAAAACTCCTGGCAGACACACTCAGCTGGTTTTCGCTGCTAGACACCACTAGCTGGCTAACGCCGCTAGACACACCACACACACTCAAACTCCAAGCTTTTATATGCTGCAAACGGAGATATTACAAATTTACATATTACTTCTAATAGGGACATAACTGTAGAATCCGAGAAAGACACACACGCTCTAGAAAGTTAAAGTAAAAGAGAGAATAGATGTCGCTTTCACGCTTACACATGTTAAATCATTGACGTCACGATCTCAAAAACGCTAGAGTGCCTTTATTACAAAGGTCACTCCCTCACAACCCCCCCTCTGACAGTACAGAGAAAAAGGACTGTGCAAAATGCATGCCCTGGACTTTTTCTTGTTATAAATTTCAAACCGTACAAAACCAAGTGATGGGTGAAATTTGGCAACGAAACATAACTTTTAAAATATTAACTTTAGCCCACCACTACAAAAACATCAGTTTGCATCAAATATTCACATATTCAATCCAATCATCCTTCTATCTTAAAAATAACCTCCATAAAACTTCCAAAACCAACTACTTTTTTTTAAGAATAACTCACTCCACTGGGAGTGCTAAACAGTGTTGCTAGATAGGCTACTTTTTTCAAATTCAGATTCTTGACTGGCACCACTTTTTTGTAATGGTAAAATGCGCCTTATTTATTGACAGATTAATAAAAGCGAAAACAAAGAGAATTTTACAGCTTCAAAAAAGTGGTGCCAATCAAGAAAACTTTATTAAAAAAAAGTAGCCTACTGGCAACACTGGTGCTAAAATTCATTAAAACACTAAACTTACGAAATTTTCCTCAATACTGAGATACAACTGTAACTTTACCAAAAATTTCTCCATAAAACTTTCCTAATTCTAGAATTTGCACCAAGTCCAAAAAACCCAATGCGCAAAAATTTTCCTCAGCAAAATTCAGAACTCATCTAAAATTAAATTTACTTCATACTACATCTTGTCCTCTGAGCTACAATAAGTCTGTGCTACTACGTAATACCTAATACCCATAAGCCAATGAACTAACTCCCAAAACTCGTTAGAACTAGCTCCACTTTAAAAATATTTGGGGTAACATACATACAGCTTTACATTGCTGTGCTTATGCAATAATAATCTATAAAATCAAACTTTACAAAACAAAGTAACGTCATCACATAACTCTTCATCTGTTTTAGCTAAAAGAAAAATAGCAGTATCAATATCAGGGCTACACTAGATACCGGGCTTGCTCATTCCTTATCACGACGTCACAAAAGGTGGCTGGCCGCTATCTGTGATTGGTAAAAATAGGGCTCAAAGTGACGCACCCATCGTTTTGTGCCAATCGCTAGACATCATTCAGCCACCTTTTGTGACGTCATGAAAGGAATGAGCAAGCCCGGTATCTAGTGTTGCCTTGTCAATATATAACACAGGTATACTTCCCTGCAAGAAAATCGCATTAACATTCAATTTTAATACAATACAATTTCATATTCAAATGTAACATAAAACTTCGCAACTTGCGGAAACCACTCCCAACTAAAGAACAAACGCAACGTATAAACTCCGAACGATAAGAATAAAGTTAATTCATTAAATGTTAGTACAAGAGATAGAAACGCGTGTCAAGGACTTCTTGACCGCAAAACACAAATACAAAACAGTCTATCTGCTTTTTATTCCTTCACATTGCTACCATATATATGCACTCTAATAGAAATTTAATAAAGAACATGATCACCCAATTATAGAGATGATTCGCTGTTAGCCGGCTTCATACTACAGGATGGCTTTCTCCTCTTGTCCCAGAAACCTTGCACGAATGATCTTTCGTCATCAGAGCTGTACGTTGACGCAACAGTTGACTGTCGTGCCTGCAGCTTGGTCCTGAATAGATGCCGTGGGACACTTGTAGACTCCACTCGACGACTCCGCTCTGATCGGTTCGCTGGGGTCACTCCATGGCGAGATTCAAACTGCTGATGATGGTACTTTGAATGTTTCTCCTCTTTCTAGATGCACCTGAAGTTACTGAAGATCCTAGGCCACGTTTCTGTACAGATCTACACTGTCTTTTATTGGGCAAAAAATCAGATTTAAAAGTTCTTTTAACAGTTTGACGAGTGTCCATATAAAGTTTTTTTCAAGGATTAAGTACTAAAGACGTTGAACTATTGGATAACTTATGTTTTTGAGGTTGCTGTCTAATAAGTGGAGGAACAGGACAGTTTATGACCTTTTGTCTTTTATGGGACACTGAGTCTGACGTACTTGACACTGCTCTTTTATTTTTATTATCATACATTGCTCTCGGTTTAATAGACTTTCTACTTTCAATAACAGTTTTTGGGGCTGTTTGACCAGATTTTCTTTTTGCAAACTGATGAAAAGAATTAGATGAAGAAGTGCTGGACTCGGGACACTCATTGGATCGGGAATTTTGCGAAACACCACTCGACACATGAGAACCTTCACTACCATCTTCTCTAAATTTATAAACTCTAACCTGATCCAAATTAACTGTCATTCTTTCACCATTGACATTAACAACCAAATTATTATTCCGAACTTCCAAAACTTCAAACGGACCCACAAACTTTGGACCAAACTTAGCTAACCTCTGTTGACGACTTGTACTTAACCAATGCTTTTCTACTAACACTAAATCTCCAACTTTACTTCTAATTACCTTCTACGCATATTATAATACTGAGCTTGCTTTTCCTGCGCTTTTCCCATCTGAACCTGTGCTTCCTTAATCAACCTCTCAATATCCTGGCACATAAACCGACTTTCCGCATCCGATACCATAACTAGCCTTTGAAATGGAGTAAAGCCTTTCTACCCAAAAATAACTCATCCGGCGTTTTCCCCGTCGACTCATGAACTGCCGTACGAAGTGCATACGCAAAATGTTGCAGAAACTGGTCCCAATTTGAATGATGTGAACCAACATAAGAAGAAATCATTTGAATTAATGTACGATTTACATGTTCAGCCATATTAGACTGTGGACGATACGGAACAGTAAACGAATGATCGATTTCCAGCTTTTCACACAGAGCCTTAAATATATTAGATATAAAATCATAACGAAATGGTTTACTAGCAACGAGTGCGTCAAAACCAATATGAATTTCATTCGTTAAACTCGGTTTATCTGAAAAGACTTCACCAAAATCGACCAAAGACTTATTAAACTCCTCTTTCTTAACTTCACTTAAACCTGACTCCCCCAAATCAACTGACACCGAAACAAGCTCTTTCTTACTCGCATTCTCATCATTATTCACGATCAACGACTTTTTAAAGAAATCCAGACTAATTCCTCTATCTTTCATATAATCCACACCAACTATACAATGCACAGTTAATCCATCTAACACACAAAACTCCCAACATGTCTTAACCGAACGAATTTCAACTTCTAAATCAACTGAACCCTTATTACCACAAGCTACTTCCTGCGCCGACTGAACCACCAGACTTAACCTCTTCAACTTCTTATACGAAAAATATTTCCGATAACAATGATAAGAAATGAACGACTTATCTGCCCCTGTATCGAAGACACTCTTAACGACAATACCATCTAACACAATTAACACTTCAGGTAACTCAACCGGATTAATAGTAACTTTATTCAAGCTCACAGAAGACTTTTCCACTTTAACCTGTGACTGCATACCTTCCGAAATACAGCTACCTACCAGTTTAACTGACCCGACTTCTTAACACATCTTTTTTGCATTGATCTACCTTCAAAATTCTCATCCGAAGTTAATCTCCTTACTTGCGACGAAACATTCTTGTCCCGTACTCTCCCTTTCCGACCATAACACTGATAAACAAATTTTAACGAATTTTCGATTTCTCTATATACGTTGGGTGTTTCTTATAGATTTCAAGCTGCTGAAAAAGAATATGTTTGTAAATATTTTCTATCACCCTCCAATTTTGAGAAATTTCATTTATACGTTTTGGAGTATGTAGGCATTGTATAGGCATTGTAATTATATTACATTATTCTTTTTCATGTATTTGATTCACACAAACATTCCTTTTTCTTATTACAACAATGGAAGATACAGCAAGAGAGTAGAAACAGATGTCCCCCTAATAAATTTTAATTTAGCGACCTTGAACAGACAGCTCTAGCCAGCCCCACAGTATTTGACTTTAACGCAAATCCATGACAGTTGTAACTTTCGGGGCGAGTGTACTAGTATTGCTTTGTTCTGTAAGACTTTTTAATTAAATTTTGATTATAAGTATCCTATTTACCTCTACAATATGTAAAACATGTCTAAAGGATGCGTTAATGAACCCGATTCTTTTTGCTATGTGTGCGGGGAGCTAACTTTGAAATAGCATCGATTCACTTTCAAGCCTTTAATTAAGACTGCTTAACATATGTACTTTGGTTATAAAGTAGGTAAACAAGATAAGAAATGAGCACCTCATTTTTGTTGTACACGATGTGCTACAAACCTTCGACCCATGATATGGCGCATGTCGAAGGATCATATAACTGACTGCTGCTAATGTATTACAAAAATTAAAGGATTCTCTGCAAGAAGTAAACATAAAATTAAGTACTCGAACTTAGATTCAGCAATGTGATCAGCATTACATAATGATGATTTACAAATACCAAAACTTCCAGAGAGTTTTACATATGACGATGCAGAAGTAGAAATGGAAATTGATGAAACTGAAACTTCCTCCACATCTGATATGAACTATTCTCCTGGCATAAATGAAGAACCACACCTAATTACTCAAAAGGATTAAATGATTTTGTGAAAGACTTAAATTTATCAAATAAAAACTCAGAACTACTTGGATAAATATTGCTAGGTTGGAATCTCCTGAAAACAATACAAAAATATCTATTTATCGAGATTGACATAAAAAATATTCAACATTTTTTTCAAGAAAGATTATTTATGCTATTGTAATGATATAAGTGGCTTAACGTCTGCTTTCAATTGCCAATATAACTCGGAACAATGGCCTATAAGAGACCAGCCACAGATAAGACATATACCATTATATAAAGCATGAAATTTCTTACTATTATAATTTCTTTTAACAAAAATGCATACTTTCAGTGTTTTAAATATTCATTTTAAGCTTTATAAGTGTTTATTTAAAAGTTTGTCATTACTAAAATACCAAATGATAAATTTCATAAGGTATATGTGTTGAATAAATACTACAAAATTCAGATTTTCAAGATTTTGAATTTTTTAAAAATCTGCGGGTGATGGAAACTTTTTAATGGCATATTCATTCACAGCACCACCTAAAATATAAAAGTCACCACATACTTAGTTAGAAACAGAAACCTTGTTTATCAGAGTAATCACTATTCTGCCTATTTCCATACATATATCTATCACCACTTCTAAAATTATTAGCACCACCACAATTCATATTACCATTACCAGTATTCGACACATTACGAACAAATCCATAATTTCCGTTACTCAAATTATTATCCAGAAATCTCTCTTCCCCTCTCAGAAAATTACGCTCCCCCTCATTTCTCAAATTACTTCCCGTGACAGGACTCTGCCGAGGACTACGCGAATCCCGTTGATCCGAGCTATTCCGAGTCTCATACATCGATAAAATTTGATGCATTTCAGCAAAGTTCTTGGGTGCTCTAATCTCGATATAGTCCTGTATTAAAGTGCTGTATTAAAGAGAGGAAGAACTATGTCCAATAATCCCTCAAATGTGATATCTAAATCCAACTTATTTTTTAATTCAAGCTTACGTAGGTAAAACTTTGATGCTGATTCGTAAATATTCTGCTTATTGCAGTAAAATTCTTTCCTCAAAAAACTCTTATCTTTAACGCTAGGAAACGCCTTTTTTAACTCAATCACAGTCTGCTCAAATCTTTTAGCTTCATCATTAATCAAAAATTTTCCGATATTTTCTATCCATAAAAGTGCTTCGCCCTTCAGTGAGCACTTAAGCACTATGTATCTATTCTTCTCAGTTATATTATTAAACAAAATTTAATCATCTAGTTTGACTAAAAATTCATTAATGTCACCTTCACCCGAAAAATAAACTCGTGGCACAAGCCCAAAATGTCCGACTTTTTGTTGGGCGCCATTTGTAACGGATGTGTGCTCGTACTGGGTGTTGAATGCAGACATAACTCAGAATATAAGATAAAACCAGGCGAGGGCAGTGGAGCTATTAGTCCTAAAATTTTTAATAACTAGTAACAACACTGAAAGATTAAGCTTATACTCACAGCTCCGGCATTAACTCAATCGGGGCACTTCGGATTGCTTCTCCCTTAAACTTCAGCTACACTGCTAGATAAAACTTTATTAGACAGCCCGTGGCTGAATATATACTCTTTATTAACTTTGTAATACTCAACGTAAATAATTACTATTTCTTACCAACGGCAAACTTCTCGAATCGCTCTTCTCTGAATGAACTAACTGCTGGCGGCTCACTGTAAAACTCCTGGCAGACACACTCAGCTGGTTTTAGCTGCTAGACACCACTAGCTGGCTAACGCCGCTAGACACACCACACACACTCAAACTCCCAGCTTTTATATGCTGCAAACTGAGATACTACAAATTTACATATTACTTCTAACCTCGACATAACTGTGGAATCCGAGAAAGACACACACGCTCTAGAAAGTTAAAGTAAAAGAGAGGATAGATGTCGCTTTCACGCTTACACATGTTAAATCATTGACGTCACGATCTCAAAAACGCTAGAGTGCCTTTATTACAAAGGTCACTCCCTCACACAGTGTGATAAAAAGAACTGTCCTGTATCTAAGGTAATATTTGTGTTGCTGAAACAAAACAATCAGATTTTTTATTTTAAGTTGTAAATGTTTATATTTAATTTAAATTAGTAACTTAAAGATTTTGTGGTATTAAAAAAAGGCTTAAAAGCTCCCTTATAGAACATATATTTTATCTTAAGTAAAAATTACATATACATGTTGATATTTATAAAATCACATTAAATTGTTTAATACACAACATCGAAAATTAAAAATAATATCAGTAGGGTAAGAATGATTTATAGTACATAACATAAAATTATTTTAAAAATATTTTTCTCTAGCATATTATTGAAAGAATTACTTAATGAAACCCCACACGTAAATGTAATTGAGAGCAAAACACATTTAAAAACTGTTTTCGGCAATTAATGTACAGTCGTAGAAAAAAAAACTAAATTCCCTCTACTAATTCTGTAACAAATTATTATATAATACATTTACTGGCATTAAACGATTGTAAATAAAGTCAACTTTTAAATTATGTATAAAAAATTTGCATAAAAAATCATCTTCATATCAAAAGTACACCAAAACTTTGTCTTTTCAATATCAACACCCGGGAGGTGCTGGGTTCGAACCCAGTTGCGTCTATCTGGCCTAATTGTTCAAAGTTTTTGTGGTTTGTTCGAACCTTGTCTAAATACCGGTTAGGTTCCCTTCGAAAAACCCCCTACGGAGCGCACTCCCCTAGGGTCTATATTCTTTATGCAGATAATCTGTCGTCATAAATAACACCATCAATATGAATATCTTTGTTTGACACCATTAATATAATTCTACAACCTTCAATTAGCCTAAATCCAAATTTTCAGGAAATTCGTACCATTAGCTCCAGAAAAATTAATAATTTATTATCATATGTAATTATAATTATTTATTAGCATATTTTAGGGACTATATACAAATTGCAGTTCGGTAGGGGGAACTGGGGCACATTGATACATGGGGCACATTGATACACCCCCTGAACTGCATACAGGGTCATTACAGAAAGTTTCACAACAGCTCAAAAAGGTGATACTAGTGCATTCAACTACATACAGAAAGTCTTGAAATGATTCAGTAGTTTGATGAAATGGGACGGGTGATTAATTGTTTTTGTAGGTCAAAAGTAAATCTGAGTTGTACAACTGAAATTTTATTATACAACTGTTCCAGTATTTTCAACCAAAAAGAATACTCTTCTTGGCAAGTAAAGCTACACTTTATCAGTTCCTCATTCTTAAATGTTAGATAAATTATGAAGTGTTGGATTTGAGACTCATTTTATTCAAAATGGCTGTATGGCGCACATTGATGCAGTATATGTCGTGGCACATTGATACAACCTAAATCATTTTCTAGTTCATTTTTTTATCACCTTTTATTATTTTTTTTTACCATACACTCCTTAATCCAGCTATTTTTCGCCAAAAATTTCTAATATTAATTTTTATTGAAGTGAAATAGCTTTAATTTCTTTATATTAGAACATTTTATAGTATTTTTAAAAGCAGAAGGCGTACACTCTAAAAACTAAAAGTGTAAATTAGACAAATTTACATATATATGTATGTAAATTCCTAAAATTACACACCTGACATGAAAATTACCCACTTTTTGCAAAGTTTTACCTGTTGTTATATGTATTTTAGCTTATAATACAAAGTATGTATTTTGTTATCACTTGAAAGACACAAACAAATGTGTAAATGCTGAAAAATGCTTGAATTTACTCAAATTGGTATGTTATTGTAATTTACACATAATGCTATATACATAGGTAAGTGTGTAAAATTCTAAAATCACCCACTTGACACAAAAATACACTTTTCTTATGAAAAAAATTACCTATTTTAATGTGTGTTTAGTTTATAGCATTAAGTTTGTAAGTTGTTATCAGTTCATAAACTCAGAAAAATGTGCAAATGTATGTAACACCTGAAATTACACTAATTAATGTGTTACAAAAATTATAAATGCGTGAATTTTAAAGTAGACATTACGAAATGGATGGGAGGTTAAAATATTATTCAGAACTACACTTATTTCATTAACCCCATTCCATAAATAACATGATTTCATTGCATTGCTGTAACAGCATTTTTAAATAATACACCAATATATTTATTTATTTTTATAAGATACTCTGACCACCTTTCTCACTTTCCCCGTTTCAGCAGCATATAAACATTTAAAAGAAGCTAAAAAAATTAATATCGACAAATGTAACAATATTTCGTTGCATTATTAAAATGTTATTCATTTAATTAGTTAATTTCGTTTTCCGAATTACCTTTTGAAATTTGTACACCAAATATAAGAATGTTTGATTTTATAATTCTAGGTATTGGTTAAATCGCAATTTCTTTCAGCCGTCTCGCTGACTGCTGTTTTTTCACAAGTTTACTTGTAATTTTCAGTAATAGTGTTAGATTTCATTCTTAAAGCAAAATTAGGAAAACTTCATGAAGAGGCATTATAATAGAGATATAATCCCACTTTATGCTTATTCATAAATTTAAATTATATTTTTTGTACTGTTGGTAATTTTTCTGCTGCCCCCCCCCCTACTTAATTTAAAGGACATTAGTTTATCGTTCAGTAGAATCTAAAAACTAGTTTGAATTCATTTAATATGTAACATAAAATAAATTTCATGTAATTAAGATAATTCTAAATTCGTATCCTGAGTTATTTTTACATTTAGCATATCGAATATAAGTATGCTTGATTTTACTCTAAATTATTAAATCCAAATTATAAAGCCTCATAGCTTGTAACCATTTACCCATTTCAAAGTTTAACTTGTAATTTTAATTTAACTTCAGTTCGCAGTACAATTTATGGTTCTATTCATGAACTACGCGAATCTAGCATCAAAAACTAAAATCATAATCATCGCCGACTTGGCTTCATCAGGTTTAAGTTGAAAACTAATGATGGGTCCAGTAACTTGACCTTGATCACGCCGGGATCGAAAATGAAACTTCTCAACCATAGAAAGCAAATCACGTACATTGTGGTGGCCAAGGAGGCAAACTGAATGCAAGTACTCGCGTTGAGAAAAATATAGAAATTATTCTCCTATAAAATATAAGGTACGTAATCTCATACGTTCGTATTACCTCCAATTCTTTTTATCTGATTTGTTTATATTTACGTATAAATGTATATTCTATATGTTGGATTGTTTTTTCACATAGAATTTTTTTCACGAGTAATTTACTTGCCTTAAAAAATGTCAACATTACCTAACTCCTGAAACTTACTAATTAAAATAACAACTGTTGTATCTAAAGTTATTTATTTCTTGAAAAAGTTTCATCTTAAAAATAATTTATGAATGTATTTTAACAGTAGCAAAATAAACGTTAACATCATTTTTTTTTTTTGTGTGTGTGTGTGTGTGTGGGGGGGGGGTTGTTAAATTTCGGGTCGGTTGTGTGAAAGATATTATAGTTTATTTATAAACTATTATACAAATGTATATTATATCTATAAACTATATATTCGATTTATAAGCTAAACAGTTCATCTGAGTTTTATTTTTTTATTGAAATGTCTTTGTAAGTTTTTTATTATGAAACATATAATGTTAACTAAATTTATCATCGATTAAAACTATAGCGTTGTTTTTGAATTTTTACATTACATTTTCCAATTTTGAGAAATTTGAAATATTTATTTATCTTAATTACATTTAATTTTCAGCTGTGTTTTAATTTGAAAATATTACATCAGAAGAACTATGCTCCACTAAAATAATCATAGTAAAAACACATAATTTTTGTTTGTTAATTATAGATTTAATAAAAATACACAGACGTAAATTGCAAAAGGGCACAAATACGATGATTTAAAATAACCTTAAACCAAAAATTCTGAAGAAAACTTTTATTAAAGTAATGGCTTTTTCTTCAAATAAATATTTTCCCATTGCAATTTTGCCTATTATTATAGAATTAATATGACCTAAAACGTATGACTATATGTATATAAAAAATTATAACAGTTGTGTCATAATGAATATTCAAAATGGAACTTATTAGTTCCCCCCCACACTACATAAATATTCCTCGACGGGTGAGTTTTATACACTTAAGACACAAATGTAATTGTCAAATAAATTCTACGACATTAATTTCGAAAATTTATAAGCGTCAATTGATATTTGAATATAATCACAGTTTTTTTTTTTTGTTTACTATATTTGATAAATAAAAATACTATTTAGTTTGATATCTAAAATTTTAATTAGAATATCTGAAATTCTCATTTATGAAAATACGAGTCATTTCATTAATGTTAAAATATATTTGTATATATTTTTTTAAAGACACTAATTTCTAAATATAATCTTAAATGCAAAAGATGTTATTTTAATGATTCAGCAGCCTCTTTCATAGTCTTGATAATTTTTTAAGGTAAATTCTTTGTAATGATGAATATTTATAAAAAGAAAACAATTCAACATATAATATAGGTGATTCATGTTTATATAAACAAATCAGCTATAATTTTTGCAGGTAATATGTGTGTGTGTGTGTGAAATGACGATTACATACCTTTTTCTGTTTTTTATAGTATTTTAAATTTTACTTTTATAACTGTATGTAACACAGTATCTTGAGTATAATTGACTTCGTATTTTGAGTCTGAAAAATAAAAAGTGAAAAATTTAGTCTGAACTCTGAAAATAAAAACTGCGAAGATTGAATGTTTACCAATTATCATTATTCCATCTGACTAGTCTAAAACCTATCATTATTTTTTTTTCTTTATCTTAATTTTTAATTGCATGTACTAAATAATATCTAACTGAAGGGAAAATAAAATTAAGAAGCAAGGAAGAATATAGAAAATAAAACAGCAGTTTTTTGTGTATATTTAGAGAAGAGTGGGGGGGGGGGGAATGGGACACTTTTTACAAAAATAATAAAATCAGCTTTATTTGACACAAATACAAAAATTTTGATTTATGGAACACAAAATGAAACACTTTCTAATGTCTTTGAACAATATAGAAACATAATTTGAAGAATCAATTTTATAATTAAAGAAATTGTAAATTTCAAAATGTGTCCCATACTTTCCCATTACCAGAGAAGTAATATTTGTACTACGATGGTTGATGAGGAATATCGAAAACTAATGTCTTAAAAGGCAGTATACTGAATTTTAGAACCGTAGCTGCTGTAATAACATAGTTTTAGAGAGAGGGGTGAAGTTCTAAAAACCTATTTAGAGGGAGTTTTCAAGAAGCGGAGGGGGGATAAGCTGATTTGGAGCTTATGAGGCTACAGTTGTGACAGTGGATGAGAAGTGGGTACATCACTATGATCCCGAGTCCAAACAACAGTAATTTTATCTCATCCACTGTCACAAATCTAGCCCCATAAGCTAAAAATCAGGCTTTCAACTACACCCTCCTCCCATTTCATTCCTCCATCCAAAACTATATAAATAATGCATCTACGATTCTGAAACTAAGCATAAAATCAACTAAGACATTAGACTTCGATATTATGCATCACCCATTGCAGTACAGATATTCTATATACACTAGACACAATAGTTATTGAATATGTGTATTTTACATATTACGCAAAGAACTGTGTAAATTACAATAACACAATAATGCGTGTTTTTTGCATAATACGCATTTATCCGTGTGATCGCTGGAGATTACACAGATAAATGAGTAATAATATTACGCAGATATTTGTGTATTCTTGCGTAATTTACACATTAATGTGGATCATGAGTGATCATGAGTGTGGTTTCATGAGTGATCACTATAACTTTTACACACTTAGTGTTATCATCAAATTGCACACTGAAATGTGTATTTTGAAAATTACACATTAGGCGTGTATTTTGGCAATTTACACACAAATTTACACATATAAACAAATCGTTTTTGTATCATCGATTTACACATTTTTGTGTGTAAATTTACACTTTTATTTTTTTGAGTGTACGAACTTATCCAACATCTAGTGCTAGTAGAATTAACAAAAGAAAAGGATGGCAACCTGGAAAATCTCAAATTTATGTTGTTTCTCCAGAGCAAAAAGTATTTTCGACATGAGAAATTTTAAGTAAGAGAAACAAGCTGCAGAACAGCACAGGATAATTATATTATAAATAGAATTTTTAACACTAGAACCGCGGGAAAATTCATTCAAGTTTTATAAAAATACTTCTCACCGGAATTTTCATTCAAAACTGTTTAAGTTATGTATTGAAATTATTTTTGCCCAGCTTATATTTAGCTGATTTCATAATAAGTTTTCTGGTTCGAATCAACATCTCTGCATATGATACGGGTCAGAAAGACCCATCGCCGCGGTTCTAGTGTTAATATAATTATCCTTTATTTACTGTTTATAAAACCGATTTATAAACAGAAAACTTGGTAATTTTTTCTCCATTCGTAAGAATGAAGAAAATGTTGGGGTTGAAGTGCCAGACATGACAAAGTTACCACAGCTAACAATCGGACAAGGAACAGCCAGAACATGAGGTCACTATACATTTCATTTTGATTGCTTTAATACAGCTTACAAATAAATTGTGGGCGATTTGAATTTCTTTAAATAAATATAAAATGGTTTGCTAAATATTTTTCTATGAAAAATATGCATTGGTGTTATTTTGTCTCCATTTTTTCAGACGTATCAAAGTGTCTCATGAGGTGTATCAATCTGCCCCGGCGATGGAGCACATTGATACAAATGACTTTTAAAAATTACATGCAAAAATAATATATGAAACAACGATTGTACATTTTTATAACACACTACACAAGTTTTGCTACCACCACATGGAAAAATAACTTGAAATTTCTGCTTTCTGGACACCAAAAAAATTCTTAGAAAAAAGCTGTATCAATGTGCCCCAGTTCCCCCTACACAGTTGTTGAAATGCTACAGAATGAGTATGTCACTTCTAGTAATGCATCATTTCTTACCGCTATTCACTCGCTTAATATGTTTTGACTATTGTCAACCCAAATGCTTCAGTAAAATATATATTTTCATATTATGCTCTTCTTCACACCCTTGACATCCCCTTAAACCATTATTTTGACTTTTTTAAATCATAATTTGAAAAATACTTGAAATAAAACTTTGAAATTAAAAAATTGCATAAAGTAGGACATAATAAAAATTAAACCATAGAAAAAATTGCAGATTGAGATTCATATTTTTTTTTCGAATATTAATTTCATTATTCTTAATTCATATTATATTTTTTAAATTCAAATTCAATGCATTTATGTTTGGATTTCTTAAAATTATAACCACACAAAAAAATTTCGCATTAGAATTTTAATTTTAGGAGTTATTAATAAAAATATGGAAAAGTAAATTGGCGTTAGAAGATCTAAATTTTGAAAGTTTATAATTCAAAAACGTATCCCCCAAATGACTTGAAATTTTGTTTCTAGGCATATTTTGGACCGATAATTTAAAATATATTGTCAAAAATTCGCATTGCTATTAGAAAACAAAGCTTGGCCTGTTTTTGATTTATAGATGGCATCCAAAGGAAATGTTTTATACATCATTTAAAAATGGACTTTATTTTAAATCGTTTGGTATTAGTAACTTTTTTCTACGATATTTGTTTGCACAAGTTAGTAGGGGCGATTTTTTGTTTATATATATATTTTTAGCATCCCAGTTTATGATCTACAGATCTGTTTATATCCATTGTGTGCTAAAATTCACCTTTGTTAGAAAACGTAGATCACAGTCGGAAATTCGCCTTCAGAAATTTCCATAAATAGACGGAAATGCTCTTGAATAAATTTTGTACAGCCGAGTATCTTATCACCAGATTTTTACATTTAAAATTCAGATCTGGAAAACAATAGTAATATTGAAAACGTACTTCCAGAAATTACCATCATGCATAGAAAGTAATGACTATAGTTCTTTGGTTACGAATTTGACTTTTGCGGGGCACGCTATTATCTCTTAACCTGATTTTTTTAAAATAAATTTAGAAAATCTTATAGATAGAAATTAATGGTATCGAAATCGCCGTAACTGTTCGACGTATTAACCCCCCCCCCCCACGTCTTGCACTTACCCACTGGTCAATGTCTTAAATTTATTGAAATTAGATTGAATATTTTTCTTGACTGACCTTCCATTATAGGATCTACTACCGTTCTAGTCAGTGTTAATGCCACGAGGATGACCACGCCCAGCTTTTCTCGTGATTAACTGCGGTTGTTTTACATTTATTCTCAGCAATATATAGGTCATCATTTGTTGGTCATATATTTATCATATATGGGCCTGCATATGCATTTATTTATATTCTACAAACATCTTTTAGTATAAAAGAGAGATATAAGATTATAATTAAAAAGCACCTACAGTGGCCCATTTACTAGTAGTGAACTATTAACTGTTTAAATTAAAAAACAATTCCCTAGTTTAATTTTCTTTAAAAATAACTGGAGTATAATCTGACTAGTTAAAAGTCTTAACTTTATCTGTCTATAAGGTTGTTTTAAATGATTCATTTTTTTAGTGATTGCAGTTTTTTTTCCTCTGTATTTCTTTAATAGTTTTATTAACTTTTGATAATTTAGTCAATAAGCCTTAAAATAAAATAAAAAAAATATTTTATTAAATTTCAAGGAAGAATCCCTTATGGATTATAATTTTCTAAATTGTAACAGTAGTGCACGGGGACCTACTACTGAAATATATGCTAAATTATATTTTTATTAAAATTACTAAACATTGTTTATAATGTCTGATATACAAAATTTAAAAATTTAAAATTGTACTACAATTCATCGGGCGTACAAGTAAAAAATTACATAAATACATACACAATCAAAAATGCAAACGTTTGTTGATTTCAAATATTTTTCTCCGAGAGTGGAGGATTGCACTTTTGACCATTGAAAATAAAAATTCTCAAATTTTCCGGGGGAGGGGGGAGGGTCATGTCATTGCTCCGGGTCCACCCCTTGAAATCAACAGTGACATAAATACACAGCATTGCTTTGATATGGTTCTTTATTATACTTTCTTTAATTTTAATTGTTAATAATTGTTAACTGTAAACATGTGTAGTTTTATGGTCTTTTGAATGTTACTGCACTGACGAGGGATGAAATTTAGCCCGATACGTTTGTATTTTTAATCGTATATGTATAAATGCAATTTTTACTTGTATGTCCGATCAAAAGTAGTGCATATTTTAATTTTTATATATTAATGCTCAGTACATTTTTGTGTATAATTTATTAATTTATGTTTTTCAAAACCAATAGTGTACCAGTGTCTCATTATTGTCGCACAAACAGTTTACTTCTATAGTCAGAGAAAGTGTAACATTACTAAAATACCATACATGGGATTGGGGTTATTAAAAGATAAAATAAATAACTGATGTACTTTATAATTTAAGATTGATTGTTTGGCTACTCTTTTATAAAACTTCAAATGAAATCAATGTTTATCAACTTGCACCATTTTTATGCTACATTAAAACTTTTTTTTCATTACGTATACTTTGGTGTAGACAGAATTCGCTTTTTTGTCTTTTAATTATATGAAAAAAATATCAAAACATTAAACAAATAATATTTTTTTCACATGATCTAATTTCCATTGGCAATTAGAGTCATAGCACCAAGGTTCGAATCCCAGCCTGGACACATTTTTTTCTAGGATGAAAAAATTACAACTTATTTGGATTATTTACCAATCAGACCATTGTGTTTAAAAATAATTAATTAATATATCCATCATAATTTGAGAAACTGTAGAAGTGATGTGTCCCTCTCTATCACCGTTTCAGAAACGATAATCACATTTGTTCAAGTAGTTTTTTCTGCCTTTTTAGGTAGATTTCGTATGAAATACTACCTATTGCATTGTCTCCCATGTTGGAATTTCTGAAAAATTTTTGCGGATCTACACGAATCATGACTCCTAGACCCCAAAACTACCATCAGTAAAAAAGTTTATATATCTATCTATCTATCTATCTATCTATCTATCTATCTATCAATCTATCTATCTATCTATCTATCGGTGTATATCACTTTCTTCTAGACACGATAACTTCCATAATTATGCTCAGATCTTCATCAAACTTTTACATAAAATCAAGGGGTATAAAATCTCGGTTAAGTTCGTTAATGGGCAAAATCGGACCAAGGGGGTGGAAGTTAGGAGGGTTTTTGTGAAAACAGAAAAAACGCGATAACTTTTTAATTAAAATAGATATCGAATCGGTTTAAAGTTTATATTACTTCTAAACAATGAGGAAAAAGTTTATGCGTGACAGATTTTTGATAAAGTTAAAAATGGGCTCAAGGGGCGAAAAAAACATGGTTTTTGGGAGAAAAAAATTCATAACTTTGTCAATTCTGAAGATATCAAATCCAACTAAATTTTATATAAATGTACTCAATATTATCTAAAACTTTTGTATTTACAAGTTTTTGATAGGACCAATTTTTACCGATGAAAAAAATTAAAAACGAAAAGAAAAAGGGGGGAGGAAAAAGAAAAAAACCCATAACTTACTCAATTCTTAAGCAATTAAATCTAATTAAATTTATTTTATATCTTCACAATAATATCTACAACTTTTATATTGACAAGTTTTTCATAGAACCAATTCTTATAGCAAAAATAAATTAAACAAAAATAAGAGTTGGAGAAAAAACCTCAAATCCAAACTGCTTATATTCTGACTCATTTTAAAATTCATTTTTGATTTTAAAAGCATCCAAATGACAGATCCTCTTATTTAGCAACTATATAATGCGACTTATTGGCCAATTTTTTGATAAAGGCAGAATATATTTTTAAAAAGGCTGCCAAAAAAGGTATTTTGAACAGATTTCCCGAAGTTTTCATCATTAAAAAATTCATTAAGTATAACAAATTGCGTTTTTCATGAGTCATTTTTAAATTCATTTTTGTTCTCAAACCCATCCAATTTACAGGACCTATTATTTAGGAACTATATAACTTGACGTATTGGCCAGTTTTTTTATAAAGGCAGAATATATTTTTTTAAAAGGCTGCCAAAAAGGGTATTTTGAACAGAATTTCACGAAGTTGTGATTAAAATTTGAGGAAATTTAAGAAATTGCGTTTTTACCGAGTCATTTTTAAATCTTTTTTTGTTCTCAAACGCATCCAATTTACAGGTTGTCTTATTTAGGAACTATATAATGTGACGGAGTGGCCAGTTTTTTGATAAAGGCAGAATATATTTCAAAAAAGGCTGCCAAAATGGGCACTTCGCACAAAATTTCCCAAAGCGAGATGATTAATGAACTGTGGGTATTCAAATAACAAATTGGTTATTTTATGACTCATTTTTAAATCCAATTTTGCTCTGACACGCATTCAATTGACAGTTTTTTGTTACTTAGGAACTATATAATGTGCTTATTCGTCGATTTTTTGATAAAGGGTGAATATATATATTTTAAAAGCTGTCAAAGTAAGCACTTCGCAAAAAAATTTCCTAAAGCGATCATGATAAAAGAATTGAGGTTGTATTCAAATAACAAATTGTTTATTTTATGACTCATTTTTAAATTCAATTTTGCTCTTAAACGCATTCAATTGACAGTTATTTGTTATTTAGGAACTGTGTAATGTGCCGTATTGGTCAGATTTTTGATAAAGGCTAAATATATATTTTAAAAAATCTGTCAAAGTGGGCACTTCGCACAAAATTTCTCAAAGCGATCTTGATTAAAGAATTGTGGATGTATTAAAATAATAAATTGGTTATTTTATGACTCATTTTTAAATTCAATTTTGCTGTCAAACGAATTTAATTAACAGTTTTTTGTTATTTAGGAACTATATAATGAGCATATTGGTCAATTTTTTAAATAAACTAAGAATATAATTCAAAATATATTGGCAAAATGAGCATTTAAGTAGAAATAGGCATTTTTTTTTTTTTTTTTTTTTTTTTTTTTTTTTGAGATGAAAACTTTTCGAAATCTACCTCCGCCTATAGGCCATGCCGAAAGGGATTTTTTTAATAATTTACTTCCAGGTTCTTCAAATATTGTTTTTCAATAATATGTTTATCCCACAAAGGATATCCGGTTTTACTCCAAAAGAATGTATGTCGTAAAGCAAGTCAATTAATTGCATTTAAAATTGTATCAACACTTTCGTTGTGAGAAATAAATCCTTATAAATATGCTATGAAAAATAATATATAAATTTTCAGTACATTTAAATGTTCTCGTATGTAAGAATTTTGAACACTAGCTGACATACAGAAAAAAAAAAGATAAATTTTAAATCACAAAAATTACACAAATGCCAATATAAAAATAACGTAATAATTGTTTCTTCTTTTCCTCCAGATTTAAGTATTTCCACCACTAACTGATTGTTGGATGCTCAAACTGAGTCAAAGTGAAATATCCTGTTTTCCCCCGAGTATATCATTTCACCTTACTTCTGAGGATAAGAGAAAATATTTTGAAATGCCAATATTGAGAAAACATTTCCTAGAGAATATTTTCAAATGGTATTTTTGTTTCTTTTTTGTGCGAATTTAATAGTCAATTCAATAGTAATAAACGTATTTATTTAACACATTCGCTGCCGGTCACGCGCCACGGCGTGATATGGAGCCAACGTTAAGGGGCCACTCACGCGCCAGCGCGTAATGTGGCGTGATGTCTCAATAGTCAGTCACACGCTGGCGCAGAAAAACCTTTTACTAATACTTTGTTATAAAAAGTAAATCGGCTTCTGGGAAAAACCCACTTCTATAGTGCGGCATTAACTATCGTCACATCTTCATGTAAGCGGCAGCGAACGTGTTAAAGTAATTCTGGATTTATAATTAATAAGCTTAAAAAAGAAAAAAATTTACTTTACAGAGCATTGCTACTTTACAGTTTAACAGTAATGTAGAATTATTTTAAAAATATTCTCTTTGATTTCTTAATTGAGGAATACTTAATCAACCATGTGACGGTGAAAAATGTCCGAAAAAAAAATGAATAGAAATTCGAATAGAAGGATAAATAAATGTAATTTGAAATGAATGCTACTTTGTTTCAAATAACTTGCGCAGGATTTGTTTCATTGTAATTTATTAAGAGCTGACTTAAACTGAGTACATTTATCTTGAAAATAAATTAAACGCATCGAAAAAAAGAAGACTGGTTTGTTGTGCCTTAATACATTGAATATACTATTTAGAATAACATTTCACTGTGATGTTTTTTCCTCGCTTTTATCTCTTCTTTACGTACCGGATTAATATAGAATTGATTGGGGGTGTACCTGCGTTACTGAACACAGGTAAGAGATATCTTTTCCTGTTTATTTTTACGTCATTTAAATTGAGATAGTGAGAGAAGAAACATTACGCACACTAAAACTATATGATATAAATATATTTTACTAATATAAGTAAAACCAATTAATAAAATCAGAATGATAGCTAAAACACATAAAGAAAATACTGACACTTCAAATCTATGAAATCCGTTAGAAAGTAAGAGCTACAAAGAAGGAAAAATGTATTAAATATTGTAATAATATTGAAAAAGAAAAAAGTAAGCTTATAAGCTGCGTGTTATTAAAAAATTACGTAAAAGTTAGAAAAGTGGTCGGCAAAATAATAGAACAGAAGTAGTTAATAGTCAGGTAGCAGCCCTGCGTTTTGTAACTGTGAATCAACCAAAAAATGAAGGTTATCATGAAACTGTTATATCTATGTGGCCGAGCAGTGTCGTCCATTAGCAAAATCTCTGAGTCAATAGCATCCCTTAACAGTCTAATTTAGGGTTCCAATATCTGCTCCACATATACCATACTCACGTTTGACATCATAATAACTAATCTACATATCTCCGAGAGGTTACCGAACCTCTTTGAAAAAAATCCCCTTCCCTCTAGAAAAAAAAATTAAAACGTGGTCGCGGAAACGGGATAGTTCAAGGGCAATGGAAAGCAAGTTGTATGTCCCTTCCTCATTCCAGATCAAGACCCATCTATAGAATCAGTGTTCTGACTCTATCTGTACACGACAGTAAACAATGATTAGACCCAGTTTTCTAGGCTATCTATCAACGAATTCAGCGCTTAACCCTTTCGGGTCTGGTGTACTATTAATAGTACTTGGAGAGCAAGTTGTGTGTTCCTTCCTCTCTCCAGAACAAGACCCATCTATACGTAGAATCAGTGTTCAGATTCTATCTGTACACGACAGTAAATAATGGTCGGACCCAGTTTTCTAGGTTGTCTATCAACGAATTCAGTGCTTAAACCTTTCGGATCTGGTGTACTATTAATAGTACATGTCTTTTATCGAGTATTATTTTGTCTTCACAACTACTTAGTTACTTTCTACATACAGATATGATAGTGTATGGATATGTTTTACTTATTATGACTTCATTTATGTTTTTACATTTAGTAATATTATTAAGAGTTTACTTAATTCTCTTTGCACCATTTGCGATTCCTTTATTTTATACATATATTTCTCTTTTTGAATTTAAAATATAAGGTACTTTTCTAAATGAATCATGTGTGATAAAACGGAAAAAACATTAGGAAGTTTCAATACTCTCTCAAATCCTGTTGTAATACCTCATTTTCCGAACGCCTTCAAAAAGTCTTATTTAGCTTATTACCATATAAATATGAATTGAATCTTATGCTAGCAAGTACATTCATTAGATTCAGACAATGAGATAATCTTTAAATTTCAGTAAGTCTATTCGGTTAGCTCCGATTAATTTTATTAAAATAAAAGTAAATTTGTTCTCAAAATGGAAAAAAATTCCGAGCGGAAAGAGTTAAAAAGCAGCTTCAACTCTTGATATGACACTTAAATCAATATTCAAGTCGCAAGCGACCTCTATTTTGTGTTTCACCTCCCTACATTCTAACAATTATTCACTACTTTTGACATTCTTTTAAACGATGCTTTTGAACCATAACTAATAAATATTGATCAATCTCAGACGCTACATTCATTTTAAACAACACTACTTACCAGAATAGCAACATGCTTCCATTGCGCAATACATTTCTAAATCACCAAATTTGCATATTTCCTAGGCTAATATATGCGCGGAAGTGTAATTTTGTGTTCAATTGTATTTAATTAAGATGAATAATTGCAGCACTGGTTGCTGGCAATATTAACATAGCGAGCAACTTTTTTTTTTCATTATCTTTTGAGACAAAGTATGATTCTAATTATTATTCTTGAATTTCCTAATTTTACGAAATATTTATATTTTATAATTGAAATAAGACCAGTTTTATGTAAATAGTATGTCATTTAAGTATACACTATTTGTCTAATTAAGCGATTTCCAACCTTTATTGTACACGATCCACCTTCAAGTAAAAAACTTTTCCGCGACCCACTTTCAAGTAAAAAACATTTTCGTGACCCTTTAATATAAGGGTTTATATCGGTATGGAAATTGTATGACCGCTGTAAACTGTCGGATATTTCCCTGCGAAAAAGGCCAATTTATACCGTAAAATGGGGTGAATAGGAACAGTGGGGTGAATAGGAACGAAACTTCCCTACCATACATATAAGTTCATTATAAATAGATGTGTTGATATTTTTAGTTGCCAATTTTTTTATAAGAAGGTAAAAACTTTAAGAGTTGGAAAATTCAGTTTTGACACGTTTGTACCACTACTGGGGTATATAAAAATCTTCAAGAGGATCCTCAAAAACCTCATTTTTTTCAATGCCTTCAAAACTTTGTATGTAGCTACAATATTTTTCGTATTTAAAACCTAAGAGAGGGGATTTTTAATTAATGATAGACCTGTAAACGTTATGCTGTATTAAATTCTACTTATTTCTGAACTACATAATGAAAAAATAAAAAATGGTTTGTAACATTAGAGGTTTAAGATTTACGGGGTGAATCGGAACACGTTTTCTTTCATGTTTTTTTTTCTATGTTACAATGTTTCATGTAATATATGAAAACATATGTATGAATACGTATTGTAACAATATTTTGTTTGTTCTAATTACTTGAAGAGATTAAAGGTGCCAAGAAAATACTGGGTTAAACAAAAAAGTCAACGCTTAATCCAACAGACATGGAACACACAATAAAAGAATTTAAAAATAGCAAATTAGTTAGAAAAACTGCACAGAATTATTCTCTGACACCCACAACATTACACAAACATCTCAAAATGAAAAACCAATTAAAAAAGAGAGGGATGCAAAACAGTACTAAGGGCTGGGGATGAGGGCGTATTAGTACATCGTATTAATACATGCAGCGATTGGGGCTACTCAATAGATTCACTTACCCAATGACTTCTAGTAAAGGATAACACAGAACAGGACTAAATTTGTATTAAATTCTACTTCTGCAATTTGAATATAATTTCTTAAAATAAATTTTAATTTTTCTTGATTTCAAAGTAGTTTTCTAATTTTTAAAAAGGCATATCTTTACTTGTATGTAAAATAAAGGTTTGGTTTCACAGTAACTACGTTTTCCTATTCCTCCCTTATCATTATTACCTGTTTTTATTAACCCTATTAAAGTTTTGAATTGGAATAAATAAAGATTATAACATTTGTTCCGATTCACCCCTATCTGCGGGGTGAATCGGTACACTATTAAAAAAGTAAATAATACATATATAAACAGTAAAAACGTTTCATTTTCGCTTAAAAAGTAAAGAACAAAACAAGACCGAAGTTTCTAGTAGAAAAATAAAAAAATTAAAAAATCAGTTGTTGCTTTTTTTTAACGTTGAAGTTGAAAAGTGTTCCGATTCACCCCATTTTACGGTACATGCATAAAAGTTATAACGTGGCAGCGGTAAATAATCAAAGCTTCACAACTAACACAAAAATGAGAATTTCAGCGTCTCTATACTATTGTTTAACGAGCGGTCGATAGGGGAACAAGTCGTGTCTGGTTCAAGCTGCCACCTAGTGGAAAACGGAAAAATTAAGACATTCTTCATCTTGACCCGGTCTCCGCTATGAGACAAAAGAAAGTTTTGGAATTTGAAAATACGACTTCTTTATTTTATTAAAGCACTTTAAATCTTTAATCGCATTTTATTCCATTATATTCTAATGTTAAAAAGATTTACTTGGATGATGCAAATAGATTTTTTATTTCATTTATGCATTTTATCGAAGAATACTTCCAAATACATTGATTAACCCCTTCGCAACGGGAGCTTTTGCGAAATTTTTAATGTTTTGTCACCAATTTTTAAAACAGAAATTTGTGCCTCATCAAATCAAGAAATGGCTCTTATTTAAAAAGACAAATTTGACTGGTAGGGATAAACAAGGATTCTAAAGCCTTTTTGTGGCACTTAACTTGTCACTCGTCCCCAAGGTGTTTAAACATAGAGCATCAAATAATAATGAAATATTTTTTTCTTATCATTATTGAAAATATTATTACTTTGTTAATAAACTGTTCTTAAATATTCTCCAAAAAATGTTAATTTTTTTATAATATCGGAAAATTGTGATTGCAAAATACGTCGGATTGAGAGGAGGAGGGAAGGACTCCATTTTCGCCCATCCCGGCTGTCACCCACCCTAGCTACGCAACTTCGACCTATCATTTCGGAACACACTATAGTTCACATTAGAAATGAAGCGTCACATTAGTGATGGGCGATTTCGATTTTTTAAATCGATTTAATCGATACTACGGCCAACTCGATTTAATCGATACTTTAAAATTTTTAATCGATTTCTCTGAAGGTAATATAATTTTCATTTTCCTCCAAAAGTCGAAGATAAAATAGACGGATGTGCCAATTCCAAAATTTCAGTGTATTAGTTTCTAAGATAGAAGAATTAAAGAAACTTCAGAACCCCCCTCCCCCTGCAAAATAGCGTTTTTTGTTGAGTGATGTACACCAAAAATTGATCAGGATCAATTTTTATTAGGAACCAGCTGAATCTGAATTTTGATGAAAATCTATGAAAGCGCGAGATACAGCTATTGCGAAATCATAAAAAATGCAGCATATCAGCGCCAGCTGTAGGGCAATTTACACTAAGAACTAAATAACACTAATCTATGTCAGAGATTTACTGAATCTCAATTTTGATAAAAATTCGTTCTTGAGATAGCGCTATTGCGTTAATCATGAATAATGCAGTACAGCAGCGCCATCTCTTAAGCGATTTCCACCAAAATGTAATTAGCATCAAGTAATATCAAGGACTAATTGAATCTAAATTTTTATGAAAGTCCGTGCATTAGTTCTTGAGATAAAGCTAAAATGGAAACAGGGGCGCGCGAAAAGAGAACTGCGCCCGGTTCAAATTTCCAATTTAGCCCCCCCCCTATTAACTTTTTCTTGTGATAGGCTAGAAGTGATGTTAGTAGTAAAAATTTGGCGCCCCCTAAATTTCCGTGCTCAGAACGACCGCTTCCTTCTCCCCCCCCTTTTACATGGCGCTGAGTGGAAATTGTGAAAAATTCAGTATAGCAGCGCCATCTGGGAAGCTATATACATCAAAATGCAAAAAACATCAATTCGTGTCAAGGACTAACTGGATCTAAAATGTGATGAAAGTCCGTTCATTCGTTATTCAGATATAGCTGTTGCGCAATTCGCAAAAAATGCAGCATAGCAGCGCCACCTGTTAGGCTACATACACCAAAAATTAATTAGATTCAGTTTATATCAAGGTCAAACTAAATCTAAATTTTTGTTGAATTCCGTGCATTTGTTCTTGAGATAGAACGGTCAGAAATTTTTGTCGCATACAGGCTCACAGAGTGACAGACACACACACAGACAGATATTTCTTAAAAACCATGAAATCGTGTTAAAGACCTTCTAAAATATATAAATCCATCGAAAACGGGAAGTCAAAATTTTTCACGAATCTAATACTCTCTTTTTGTAAAGTTACAAAAGAAAGTAAAAATGTAACATCGATTCTGCCCGTAAGATCGATCTTTAGATTCGATTTCGATCTTTAGATTCGATGTCGATCTTTAGATTCGATTTCGATCTTTAGATTCGATGTCGATCTTCAGATTCGATGTCGATCTCTAGATTCGATGTCGATCTCTAGATTCGATTTCGATCTTTAGATTCGATTTCGATCTTTAGATTCGATTTCGATCTTAAGATTCGATTTCGATTTTTTTTTTCTTTTTCTAGGCTGAATCAGTGTTGAATGCAGGTGTTTTTCTGCGACTCCGGAGAAAGGCATTATGTTTTACAGCTCTGTAAGAGAGGAGGAATCGCAATTTGTGCATTAAAAAGCATAAAATCTCATAACTTCTGGGGGGGAGGTAATCCCCTGCGGGCCACCCCATTAATTCGACACTAGGTTAAATCGTTATATTTTTGTTTAGAAGTCCAGTTATTTGAAGTATTAGTTTATTATGTTTTATTTTTCACGCTCGTCTCTTCTTATCCCCCCCTTCCGCGTCAGTTTTAACTTGCAGGGCCGTTCGAAATATGCATACAGTTTTTAAAATATCCAATTCTCGGTCTATTTTATTTTAGATCCACATTTTAAATCCTTGACAAAAGATAAATAAAGGGTCGCCCTTCCGCCCGTTTGGGGTTTATCTGCGCCCCGCCGAGGGGCATATATCTTTGTTTCTACAAAAGAAACAAAAAAAAAATTGAGGGGGGAGGGCTTGCACCCTCCCCCAATATACACCTTAAAATTTCCCTCATTTAATTCTCTACCATTTTTAACTTAAAAGTTTAAGCTATATGGCACCCCCAGAGCTGTGGACCCCTCCCCCCCCCCTGTCGATCACTCACCTAATTTTACTTATTTCTTCACTTCATTTCAATCTTTAAAAGGCTATAACTTTGCTTCTATAGGAGTTACAGTGATGAGAAAAATTCTAGTATAGCTAACCATTTCTCGCCGTTCTTTTTGCTATTTCAGTTCCCGGTTTCCCCTATAGGACCTTTTTTTGGGGGGGGGGAGGCAGAGGGATTTTTTCTCATTTCTTGATACAATATGTCGATTGAAAGCTTATGCTTCACACATTACAAATCTAGCATAAGAAATTTTCTCCCACCATTTCAGGTCACGTTACGGACCCATAATGTGTTAAAATTTTAATTTTTCAAACTTCTTCGAGAAAAAAAAAAAAAAAAAAAAAAAAACATTGATACATATTAGCGAAACTGGGGAATCCGCAATCGTTTGATTGCACACGTAATCCCTAAGCTTATTGGCCACCGAGTACTCAGCAGCGCTATTATTTCTTTAGATTGTGATCTTTAAATTCGTAATATCTTTTGATTGGAATGTCCGATTTGAATAATTCAAAAAGTAATCTACAGATATTGTAACAGGCATTAATACAAAATGATTTATTTGGATAAGGATTAAGGTATAGATAGTATGGTCTAATTTTGGTTGGTGTATTTATCGCGTTTTAAAATGTAAGAAAGTAGTTATAGTGAGTTAACTACAATAGCTGGACATATGGTATCGTGCGGTTTTTTTTTTATAGAGATTAATATATTCTTTAATATTATAGAAACTTTTTTTATTCATTTAAAAGTATTTCCTGACGATTCAAAATTATATACCCTAACGATTAAAAAAATACACACGTAATTGTTCAAGGTTTCACTTCTATCGGCACTCTCAAAGTGTCACTTTTTTTTTTTTTTTCATGTTCGCCCATCCTACCAACCCCCCCCCCCTCCTTCCTCACCAATCTTAACTTACAGGTTCGTTCAAATTATGACTGCGATTTTAAAAAAGTCTAATCCTCGTTCTATTTTGTTATAAATCCATATTTTGAAACCTCAACAAAAGATACATTTGGGCCGGGGTCGACCTTCTGTCCGTTTGGGATTTACCTTGCCCCCCCCCCCCCCCTGGGTGGGGGGCATATTTTTTGTTTCTTCCACACAATCTCGTGTAACATATCGTTATAAAGCTTTTATCTCCTCGTTTTTTTCTGTTACTACCCCTCTCTCCACCTAGTTACATGCTCTTGGCATTTTTTATAGTTTCAAAGAGTGCATGTTCCCCGCAGGCCACCCCATGAATTCAACACTAAGTTAAACACTATATTTCTGTTTAGGAGCTCAGTTATTTGGGTTATTAGTTAATTGTGTTTTTTTTTTTTTTTTTTTTTTTTTTTTCCAAGTTCGTCCGTTCTAATCCCTTGTCCCCCCCTCACTCCTCCTTCCTCGCCAATCTTTACTAAATGGGCCGTTCAAAGTATGCATGCAATTCTTAAAATGTCCAATTCTCGTTCTATTTTATTGTAAATCCTCATTTTGAAACTTCGACAAAAGATACATTTGGGCTATTGTCGCCCTTCCGTCAAGAGTGGGGTTTACCTGCCCCCTTAGGAATGGGGCATATTTTTTGTTCTTCCAAACTATCTTGTGTAACATTTGGTTGACATTAGAAAAAAAAAGCTTTTTTTGTCACTCCTTGTTCCCCATCCTAGTTACACGCTCTTGGCACTCTTTATACTCAGTTTAATGCCAAGTTACTCAGTGTTGTTATTAGTTGAGTTATGTCTCTCAAATTAGTCAAAGTTTTTGTGTAAGTGACAATCATTTTAAAATTTAAAATTCTTATTATCCGACTCTAAAATCTGCAATAGCTTAACTTTATGCCTCCCTAAATGGTGATGGGGGGTGGGAGGCAGTAATTACGGTCCTGCTGATTGTCTATGTTTTGGAATTAGTAATTTGGATCTTCTCTGTGTGAATCTGAATATCGAAATATCGATTCTAGTATCGATTCTAGAACTGAGAAATCGATTCTTATTATGATCGATGTTGTTTTATACGATATCGATTTTAATCGATTCTCAAAATTTCCAGAATCGCCCATCACTACGTCACATTAATGCAATGATAATTTACACTCAACTGTCAGAAGAGTTATGCAGCTTTTCATATAAATTCTCCTTTTTTATGTTTCTTCTTTATTAAAGTACAAAACTAGAGAGCACAAAAGGAGTTCATGATAAATGCGTTTATTTTAAGGGGACTAAAAGACCGAACATTCTTTAAAGTCTGTTTTCTAGAGTCGTAAACGCCCTAAAGATATATTCATTTATTCAACGTTTTTCCATTAACTAAAAGTAACTGAACAATTTTATTAACAATTCTGAAATTACTTATTGATGTATGAAGAGAAAAGATTTATCTGAGAGAGCTTTTTATAAATAGAATAAACCAATTGTGATTTTGTTAAACAGTATTAAATGAACCCGTTTCAGGAAACACAATGGAAGTTTTTATTAGAAATCAATACATGGATAGAAAGGCTGTAATATTTTTTGCGTCGTGTAACGAATGTTCACATCTTGAGCATGTTTCTATCGATTTTTATAACTTTTGCTGTTACGTATAAAAAAAATAAGAATTTTGCAGCACGCAATTCATTCCCATAAATTACTTAATATTTTGGGGATGCTCTAGGGACGTAATTATTCTCTTGTACAATATAAATTCGTCAATTTTATAGTTTGATTTTAATAAACATTAATATTATAATATATTAGGATAGTAATAATCAGACATTAACATAAAATAAAAATTTTCATAATTAAACTCTGATGCCCACAAAATTATTGTTTTGGTATATTAAACCAAAACACACAGGCATATATATGGCTAACATACAGCATATACACAGCGCATAGAAATATTTTACGTTAAAAATATCCAGTAGGGATAGGATAAAATAATATGTCTGGGTCTATAGGTCCAGACATATCTCTAGTAACATTGTGACCCAAATAAATATTGCACGCACTCTCCTCACGTGACATGGAAAATGATTCGTATTCACACCACTGCCACGACATAGTTAGGTCTCTTGGCATCCGGGGCAGGAAGAAAGTTTTACCCCCCCCCCCACACCTTAAATAAAAAAATAAAAAAATAATTTTTCCTCGAGACAAAAAAAAAAAAATCTTTTGCCTTGTATCGTGTGGAAAATTCAGCTTCACTCTTCCTTGTTTTTTAGGGTTCAGCTATTTTTACTCAATTGGACGAAAATAAAATGCATGGAAACCGATTACAGAATATTTCTAGTTTTTGTCAATACTAAATTTTAATGAGAATTTGAAAAAAAAATTAACGGAACATTCGCGTATATGACTGTTATTTTAAATGTATGGAAGTAGCAACAATAAAAATAACTTTTCAAAAAAACATATTTCCATAAACTCCTTAATTATTCTCTAATTATGTAAAAAAAATTATCTCTTCAAAACAGCAGCAGCCCTATAATTTCAAATTCCTTTACTCCCTTCTTAAGATAGAGAGGAAACCAAAAAAAATATTCCTGAATCCTTCTAAAAACCTAAAGATTATGCAAGAAGTAAATTTGTATTTATAATTGTATTTTCATTGGTTAAGTATAAAGAGGGGGATGCAGGGCTAATCACTACCTTAATTTAGATAAATGGATTTATCATGCAGAATTACTGGATTCACTTCAAATTTTGTAAATAGGTTCATTCTGTTATGGTGCTTCCATGGTTAGTTTTGGGTGGTACATTGAATTGTATAATAGGGGTAATGGGGCTAATTCCTCATTTTTCATGCAGACTAACCTATTTCCTTCAAATTTTGTAAGTAGGCTAAATCTGATAAGGCACTTCTCTGATTACTTTTAGGGGTTAATTGGTTAAGTATAAAGGGAAAACGGGGAGGCTTATCCCCTTACCTTAAATAAATATATTTTTCATGCAAAATTACCCGATTTGATTCAGTTTTTTTTACGCCGGTTTATTCTGTTACGGCGCTTGCTTGATTAGATTTGCAGATTCTTTGGATAAGTATAAAGGGGGCGGGACAGGGTCAATCCGAATCTTAATTTAGATAAACGGTTTTTCATGCAGAATTACTCGATTCACTTCAAATTTTGTAAATAGGTTCATTCTGTTATGGTGCATCCTTGGTTAGTTTTGGGTGATACATTGAATTGTATAAAAGGGAGAATGGGACTAATCCCCCATTTTTTATGCAGAATTATCCCATTTCCTTCTACTTTTCTAAATAGGCTAAATCTGATAAGGCACTCCCACTCCTCTGATTAGTTTTAGGGGCTCGTTGGTTAAGTATAAAGAGAAAACGGGGTTGGGCTAATCCCCTTACCTTAAATAAATGGATTTTTCATACAAAATTACCCGGTTTGCTTCAATTTTGTTATACCGGGTGTTTTCCGATACGGCGCTTACTTGATTAGATTTACAGGTTCAATGTTTAAGTGTAAAGGGGGCGAGAGAGGGCTAATCTCTACCTTAATTTAGATAAATGGATTTTTCATGCAGATTTACCCAATTCGTTTCAAATTTTTGTAAACGGGTTCATTTTGTTATCGTGCTTCCCCGATTAATTTTGGATGGCACATTGATTAGTATAAAAGCAGAATGGGTGCTATTCCCCATTTTTTTTATGTAGAATTATCCGATTTCCTTCACATTTTGTAAATAGGCTATTTCTGGTAAGGTATTTCCCTGATTAATTTTATGAGTTCATTGGTTAAGTATAAAAGATGAACGGGGGGGGGGGGGGCTAGTCCCCTTACCT
Organism: Maratus speculifer; assembly: GCA_964019185.1. NCBI lineage: Eukaryota > Metazoa > Arthropoda > Arachnida > Araneae > Salticidae > Maratus > Maratus speculifer. The sequence continues at coordinate 41,944,254 of OZ025293.1, forward strand.
TAAACAAATGGATTTTTTGTGCAAAATTACCTGATTTGCTTCAAATTTTGTATACCGGTTTATTCTGATAAAGAGTTTGCTAGATTAGATTTGCAGGTACATTGGTCAAGTATAAAGGAGGGGGACGCAAATTTCCCCTTTAATTTATGTATCGCTTTGCTCAAAAAGGCGAGTTCTATTTTATAAATAATAAATAAGTATATAATATGCAATTATTGTAAACATCCTGTGAGCTCAATGCCATCACTTTAATTGGGCACATATTGATTTTTTTTTTTTTTTTTTTTTTTTTTTTTTTTTTTGTATGATTTTATAAATGAATGATAAATGCTTTGAGCTTTATATTCTACTAAAAGCATGCATTTGTGCGCGTAAGAAATTCATATCAATTCCATTTTCTTTGTAACAGTGTAACATCATTAAAACCTACCTCAAAAGATTTCTCTTTATAGAACTAAATCTAACTAAAATCTTTTAAGTTCTTCTGCACGCGCACTGTAAGTGCTACAAATTAATTAGTCTGTAACAAACACCTTCCCGTGCACCTCAATAATGTACATAAACGGCTTTAAATTTAATACATTGTATTACAATAAAAATACATCGCAAATGATTTTTATCTATAGACCAAAATGTAACGTAAAATTTTGCGTACCTCTATAAATGAACTATGAATGATACAAACTCCATTTGCAATACCGAACATGCTATTGTAACGCTCTATGACTTCAGACTTCAGACTTCACCCACCTTGGGTACCCGCTTTTGGCATATGGTCGGGACAAGCCCTGAGCCCAAGGCAGTGGGGTACAATATTCCAGCGGACCACAGCCATGTTCCCATAGCCGGGAGCATCAGCAAAGAGGAAGACCCCTGTTTGTTTGTTTTTTAAATCACTTGGAGTTTACAATTGCAATCACAATTGGCAACCCTATTCATTCAGGGCGTGCCGGTTTTTACTTGTAGTATTCCCGGTTAGTGTTATACATGACATTGTTTGGTATTCACTATTAAATTACAATACATTGAGAAAATAGTATTTACAATAATACAACAATACTTGATTATAATTACAGTGACACAATGTGAAAAATACAATTATATATACATTAATACAAATACTGCTTACTGTAGAATACTATGATACTATGAGATAGTATATACATTTTATGGTACTAACATTAAGAATTCACTAGTATTTACAATAAAACAACCATTACTTGGTATTATATACAGTGAAAAATGAGAAGATTACAGTTCGTTTTAGCAGTCTATATGTGCGTGACTGTGTCCCACATAGCATGCATGGTCACAGTGACGTCACTGTGAGTCACTGTGGTCACGTCACAACTGTGACCAAAATGCCACCGCTCAGTGACGTCACATTGTGACTGAAATGTGACGTCACACTTGTGACCAAAATGCCACCCTTCAGTGACGTCACATTGTGACTCAAATGTGACGTCACATCTGTGACCAAAATGCCACCCCTCAGTGACGTCACATTGTGACTGAAATGTGACCTTCTTAGAAAATTAAAAAATATATACAAAAATTCTTCAAAAGACCCCTCATAGCATGTATGGTCACAATGACGTCACTGCGAGTCACTGTGGTCACATCACATCTGTGACCAAATTACCACCACTCAGTGACGTCACATTGTGACTCAGATGTGACTTTCTTAGAAAACTTTAGAAAATTACAAAAATTCTTCAAACCATATTATTTACTGGCAAAAAACGTGTTTTCAGGCATTTCAGAAGAATATTGTGCAATCGCTATTATGTCACACGTTACATGCTCTGCGTGTAACGTGTACGTCATATCACATATGTGAGATAAACTTCCCATCATATGAAACTAAGCACCCAGCAATGAACCTATCAGTGAAACTTCCATTTAAGGAAATTTCTCTTTACACTTAAATGCTTCGTTATGAAAAAAATATCTTTGCATAGAAACCCACGGAAATTCACGAAATTTGTATAGTAAGCTACAAATAAAAATGGAAATATTATAAAACTGTGTTTTAATTTGGATAGTAATTTTTGTTATGCAATATAGCCACATAAAAAAAAATCATTAGTATAATATCTAAAAAAACGCGTAATAAAGGAAGGGAAACAAAAACTGAATCGCAGCGTTCTATTTCTGGTTTTCTCTTCTATTTCAAATCGAAAAATTAAAAAAAAATTGGAATATTACTTTGTGTGCGATCTCTTATGAAAGATACACTTATAAAAACTTTCGCATCTTTTTTAAGTTTTCAGAGAATGGACCTATAATATTTTCGTGGAACTAGAATCCCTTTCTTAGCATATCGAAAGATTTTCGCATTTTTCCCTTTTTATTTAAAAGATAAAATAAATACATAATTTCAATTCATACAATCCGCTGAAATATATTCACCAATCAATCTTAACAGCAATCTATCCTTTTGAATATTGTGCACGCACGGAAGTGCAACAAATTTTGCTAAGTAGAATTTTTTTAATATGAATATTAATTTAAATGTTAATTGCGTTCTAAATGAAGGTTCAACAGAAAATTAAAAAAGTAGATAATTTCATTAAATATGGGCTTCGTTAAATGAAAGTTCCACTGTATTTCGAAACTAATTAAAAGTAAAATAGAAATGCGTGAAAAACATTTTTTAACTCAAAATTTTAATTAGGGATACCCTCATAAAACTAATGCGCATGCGCATTCAACTTATAAATCTTCGAAGCTCAAACAACCAATAATAACAAAAAATCACCTGCTTAAAAAATATCGTTTGGCAACGACCAGAATAGTTGACACTAGTGTATTTATTCTTTAGAATATTATGCAGGTGCTCTAGTAACTTTGTTATGATGTTATGTGTGTATATTTAGTACGTAAGTTGAAAATTTTTAAAAAGTTATGCAAAAATGCGATCAGGTGACATTTTATATAAAATGTCGGTCCGAAAAAATACAATATCAGTGGCGTTTCGTTAATATGAGAGCGCCAATGTCATTGTACTTCATTCGGACATTCCGACTTCGAAATTATCTTCCCTATTTGGATTATGAAACTGGAATTAAAGGATAATGCCGATAAGAAAGAGGTAAGAAAATGTTATTTTTCCTGCTTTTTTATAATGATTTCTGTTAATTTCGTAAAAAACATGTTATAAAAGGAATAAGTATCATATTAATTTAACTTTTTTGAATTCACTTACCTTAGTAAATTCAATAAATTTAACATTTATTTTGTTGAAATACGGAACAGCATGTCAACGATTTTAAAATAGTTAATAATATTATTTTTAAAATGCACTTTAATCACATTTTTTTTAATTACATGGTTAAAATCACATTTTAATAAATTAAAAAATATACACATAATCAAAAGTTAACGTTATAATTAATATATAAAGGAGTTCGGGTTTGTTTAATTGTTGAAAATAGTGATAAATATACTAATTTATGCACTAATATTGCAAAAATACTTTTGTAAAACTTTTTTATTACCTTTCTGAATTCCTCATAATCCCAAAAAATTGATAACTGTAATTCCATGACATTTATTATTTTAAACCATTTATCTAAAATAATTAAGATATTGATTTTGTGGTAATAACAATTATTTATTTTAAAAAATGAGTAATTATCGCATTATTTTATTAATTTTTAATATCTTAATTGTTAAATTGTGTTGAAAATAACAATTTTGTTTCATTACTATGTGTTCATTAAATCCTGGTTCTAAATAGTCATAAAAACAATTACATGTACACTATTGTGAAATGTACATTGCTGAAATTTTTAGTGTTTGATGTATTTCTATTATTTTCAATAAAATTTTGTCTAATATTGGGAAGTGAGACTGAGAATACTTAAATATTATTGAAATCTAATAATTATAACTATTAATAAGGAAATTAAAAAAAAATTCCTTAAGGATGTCCTTTATCGGCACATCTATACTATATGACATATACACTATATTGCCATTGATTATGGGACACTTGCGATTTTAGACATTTTACTAAATATCTAGAAAAATACACGAGGAATCTTCTCGAAACCCTTAGTGTATAAATACAATAGCATACGTCATACATCTCCGTGAAGATTTTTTACCGAAACGCCATAGGGGACCGTCAACAAATTAAAAAAGAATGAATATATTTTGAATAACCCTGTCAAACCTAATGTAGCAAAACCGCTCAAACTCTAGATTATGATTGAACGCCATATTGTAATACACTGTGTCCATTTTTATGCAAATAGCATGCACACTCGCAGAGTAATTAAGGTTTTTATAAAAATGGTCCCAAATTTTTCCAAGTTTTTCCATTATAATTTTCAGAGTTCTTAATATAAACTAATATTTTTTTCGGAAAATATGACAAACAACATTGCACACAGTACCCTGTAATCAGAATTTAAAAATAATGAAAATTGTATGAAAAATGAGTAGGTTTACTATATAATTTTTTACTGCGCAAGCGTCAAAGATATCAAAATTTAATTTGCATATTATGTTAGCTAAATGTATAGAGCAACTTTTGTAAAAGTCTCAAAATCATAGTTTGAAAATTCTGAAAGTACTCGTCTATAGAAAAAGGACAAAACCCGTTGTTTCCAAAATGAAGAAAAATAATGAGGGATTTTATCCAAATGCAGTAGTACATCCCATATTGTGTATTCTATATTGACACTAATCAATGAATATATGGATACAACCCCTCTTGCTTTTGCTTCATTTTGAGAATAACGGATTTTCGACTTATTCAATTGACGATTATTGTCAGAATTTTCAAGTTATGATTTTTTGACTTTCACAAAAGTTGCTCTATACATTTAGCTAACATAATATGCAAATGAAATTTTGATATCTTTGACGCATGCGCAGTAAAAAATTATTTAGTAAACCAACTCATTTTTTATACAATTTTCATTATTTTTTAATTTTGATTACAGAGTACTGTGTGCAATGCTGTTTGTCATATTTTCTGAAAAAAATATTTTATATTAAGAATTCTGAAAATTATAAGGAAAAAATTTGGAAAAATTTGGGATCATTGTTATAAAAACCTTAATTACTCTGGGAGTATGCATGCTATTTGCATAAAAATGAACAAGACTTATTACAATAAGGCATTCAATCACAATCTAGAGTTTGAGCGCTTTTGCTACATTAGTTTTGACAGGGTTATTCAAAAGATATTCATTCTTTTTTAATTTGTTGACGGTCCCCTATGGCGTTTCGGTAAAAAATCTTCACGGAGATGTATGACGTATACTATTATATTTATACACTAAGAGTTTCGAGATGATTCCTCGTGTATTTTTCTAGATATTTAGTAATATGTCTAAAATCGCAAGTGTCCCATAATCAATGGCAATATAGTGTATAATATATAAATATGAGTTTAACTACGAATTTAAACCATGGTGTAATCATACATGCGCACAGGCCACTATAGTAAGAAAATAACTAAGCGTAATGCTAGAACTAATTGCCTCATCTTCATTTGTACTCGATTTTCAAATAAAATCTGTATATTACGATTATTGCGCATAAACTTCACGTAGTTTTATCAAAAGATAATTCTATATTATATTTAACAGAATGATTTATTGGTAAATTAATCAAACGAATATTAATTTTCCAAAATGAGTAAAAAAGTGTTTAGGTTAGGATTCGAACTAGAGATCCTCGATGTATGCCGCCAATGCTCTTCCAACAGAGCAACTTAGCACGCACAATTCACCAGGAGAAATATCCTTATATACTCATACGAATAGTATGCATTTATCATACGGGTAGTTTGAAAAAAAATTAAAGTATTATTACATAGGGTTATGTATAATAATGATAAGTATGCATTCGTATTCACTGTGTGAATTGTGTGCGTCAGATTCTTCCAGGATAGTTCAGTCACAAAGTATTGACAATTTGCGCGAAAGACTGCTTAGTTCGAATCCTGACCTGGACACTTTTTCAATCAGTTGGAAAATTACAACAAAAGATAATTAAAAGATATAGGGTGGATGCTCCAGTTTTGGCAACTGCACAAGTTTTGGCCACACTGGAATGATTTACCGTTTATTTAGGCTGTAAATTGATTTTAACAAATTATACGCATTTTTACTTCTTAATCTAACACCCTTTTATCATTTCCAATCCCATTTGTTTATTTTTTTATAAAAAATGACTTGCAAAAAAAAAAAAATAATAATAAATGTAAAACTATAGTGTGCACTCACATATATTAAGATTTTTGCTTAGGTAACAAGTTTTCATAATCTTTCAATATTAGGCATTTATCGAAATTTATTTGTTCTGAAACAAATTGCTATGAAGCTTTATGAAGTAGGCTTTCTCTCTGTTGTAATTTCATATCTAAATTAATTATTTTTACAGCTTAAAGTAGGGGTGGCCAAAACTGGTACTTTAAATTTGCTATGTGTACCAGTTATGGCCATGGTGTGGCCAAAAAGGGCACAACATTATGCTCCACTTTTGACTACAAGACTAATTATAGTGAAAATTTCAGCAATATGTTTAGAAATGTTTTATGACTTATAAATTTAAAAGTTCAATAAAATTACAGCATGATTTAGTGGTTTCTTGTATTTTTTTTCAAAACAAAATGAGGAAGTTGCATAACTTTTGCAAAATTTCAAGCACATGAATTTAGAAATAACAAATAATGTGAAAATCTTTACACTATAAATAGGAATCATTTTAACAAGTTTAAAAAAGGCAATTCTGTACTCTTTAAAATGGTCTAGATTAAACACTGTTATAAGATAGGAAGTAAAATTATGGCTTTTCAAAATTCATTGTCAGCTTTTCAAGATGGTTTAGTTTTGTAGTATCTCGTTCTACCTTGCAACACAAGTTTACAGAATGGAGACCAGTTTTTACTATTTTTGAATTTCAAGTAATAGGTTTGTGCTATTTATGATGGCCAATTATCTATATGAGAGATATGGGCCGAAGAGAAGGGGGATGCCCTCTGTGAAGGTCTTTCTAAGATCCTAGCCCATATTTACACAAGGAAATGTAAGGTTTGAAGAAAACTAACTCCAAATGATTAGGCTGACAGGCAGCTAAGTACGAGAAATTAAAGTTAAAAATCAGTTGAAAAAAAATGGATTTTAGAGATTGTCAAAATACTATTTCATGAAAAAATGGAATAATTTCAAGATTCTAGTCATATAACTGTAAATATTCGTATAGTATAACATATGGTATATATAAATGAAAATATGCAAAATGTTAAAATAAGCTTTTTATGTCCTATAAGTCTTTTTTATGAATTAAATATATTTTTTGTTTTTAAATTTAAGTGTTCAGTTAAAATCAGCTTAAGTATATTTTATTTGATGTTTTTATGATTTCATTTAAAAAAATGCAAATCTTTTTTATACAGCAAACAAATATGTGTGTGGTAAAACAGATTTTGCACAAAAATGCTTTATTTTTACTTATTATCAGTTAAAATGTTTGCAAAATTACAAGATATTAGGGTGGCCAAAACTGGTGCAGGGGTGGCCAAAACTGTTGCAAATTGAAAGAAATTACTTAACGAGTTATTACTCACAATCTAAAATATTTGATAGAAAGTTATTATAATTAACAGAAAGACAACTAAATTTACTAAAGAATACTGTTGTTGCGATTTAATATGCTTTATTCAGTATAAAATTTCAGTATAAACTATAAAATTTCCACCTAAACTTTTCTCTTAATGCGGCCAAAACTGGAGCATCCACCCTATATATTTATAGACATGAGGATTATTGGTCAGAAATATTGGCAAGCTGTACAGTTTTAGTTATGTGCTGGGATTTGTGGATATTAAAGCGAGTAAAAGTTTAAAAAAAAAAAGTTCAAAAAGATTAAACAGTTTGAACAACGTACTACAAAATGTGTGTCAGTTATAAATAAAATTGAAGCTATGCAATTTTCAGCATGTGGGGAAAAATATATAAATATTTTTGAAAGGTAATATTTTTCAAATTTTGAAAACAACACCAGAGTTGTAAGGCATGTGAGGTAAATCGAATTTTTAACTTTAATTTAGAAGAAAGTCTCCTTACTGCAGGTAACTATTTTTATATATTATACAGTATTTGTTCATAAATTGCCAATATATGATTTTAGGACTCAAACCCTATTTTAACAGAACATGGCGTGGAGTTATAGCTTCAGCAGATCCTGTTTCTTTTAAATTGTTAGAGAATCGTTAAGAAAAGTTAAATCGTCACAGAATCATCACAGTGTTAACGAAAGTTTTGTCACAAACGATCTGCATCGTGAGTCTAAAATAATGGGACAAACTTTAAGGGAGGTGGTAGAGCTCACTATAATAAATAATTATGGCATAGAAATGTATGACTGGAAGTGACGCGTTAAAACGCCACACTAGTCACTGTAAAAGACACGTATTATAATGTTAAGTGTATGGGAGCGCTATTTTCAAATATCTCGCTAAAATTTTAATATTTTCGCATATTTTTTTTCCATAGGATAGCTGAGGACGACCTGCAACTGGGCTGGTTTTTACTTTTTTGATTTTGGTTACAGATTAAGAGCCCACAATAATTCAGAATCACTAGTGATTCGTTCCCTCGAACGAATCACTAGTGATTCGTTCCCTCCATAGCCAAAAATACTCAATCATCAGTGTGACTTATGTGTCAGAGTGTGAGAAAATAAGAGTAATTAGGAATGAGTAATGATATGTACCGATGAAAACGGAAGTGTGAAATCCGAAAAAAACATACCGTTATATACTCCATTTTCGGACTGTGTTTAAAGATTTTCACCCTCCAAACACATGTCATTTTATATATTGAAAAATCGATTAAGGGTTCCACCGATAGAGCGTTTCTACACGATGGAAAATAACATGATATACGACCCCTGACCTTGGTACGATCCCATAGTGCATGCTATGTGAGGATTTTTCTTATCTTGTTTTAAAGGTTGTTTAGAACACAGAATAAATACATGTGCAGTTGGCTTTCGTTAATTCAAACTTGTCGGGACCACAAAAAATGCTCGAATTATGTAAAATTTGAAATAAAAACATGCTTAATAGGGTACTATTACAAAGGAATTAATGTTATAGTGTTTTTAAATTTATTTTGGACTTTATCGTTAGAATATGATTTAATATTAAATTAGAAAGTATAAATACATGAACTAATTAAAAGATTAGAAACAAACACAATGAAAGAAAAATTTCAAGCGTAACTGATGGACATGCGGGACACTAAAAAAGTGGATACCAAATGCATTGGATTATATATATACTTGTTCGGAACAATTTTCACAAAAATCAAAGGAAGAAAGTTATTCAAATGATTTGAAATCCGTGAGAAAGGAAGTAAAAATAAAAAAACGGAATTCCCGTTAGTTCGAAGTAAACGAAGTCGAGAGAAAATGTGTTCGAATTAATAAAAATTTTTAATGTTATTCTGCCATTGGAAATTTCGGGACTTCAAATTTAGTTTGAGATAAGTGAAGATTCGAATTATCCGATTTCAAATTAACGAGAGTCGACTGTATGTTTTTTAGTACATCACCCTATTATATTAGTTGCATACATCTGTAGAATAATGAAATGGAATGGAATATATTATTTTTATGTAAATTAATGCTTAGTAAAAAAAAAAAAAAAAAAAAAAATTGATTATTTTAAGGTAGATGAAAGGGATTTTCTAAGTATTTTTATTTTTCTTATTATTGGAGAGCTAAGCAATAAAATTGCAACAATATTAAAATTTAAAATTCTTAAAGTTTTTTAAATTTATTTTGCCATTGTAATTTTTAACTGCGTTTCTCAAAAATACTACTAAAATATATTAAATTCTACGGAGAGAAAAGAAAAGAAAAAATAAATAATACCACTCGAAATTATGAATAAATATCATTATTTTTTGTTTAAATATGTCGATTTAACGGTTTTTAATTTACACTTTCCGAAAAATGTGTAATCCGAAGCAGGATAATATGATTTAGTTCGACATTTACAAAAAGTTTTATCCAAAAGGTGATATATTTTCATATTATTAATCTGTATGAAATAATATCTTCCGAATTCGTTTAAAATGCAAGTAAATGTAGAGCTGGAAATATCATGCCATATAAATAACTTGAAATTTTAAACATGGATTGAGCATGTGTACAAGACATATATTAAAGTTTTTGAACAGTAGTTTTTAACCAAAAGTAGGTGAGCCAACTATAGACCATGACGACAATCGTATGGTCGAATTTGATTAAGGCAGCACTCGAAAGCTATATTTCTTCTAAGACATTTTCTAATTTACTTTTAAATATAAGCGTGTTAGCTGCAGACACAACTATATTCAAGGTATTTTTGTAATCTAAATTTTTTTTCCAATAAGTGATTCTTATCGTGATGACAAGTGATGACATCTGAAATTAAAAGTATAATTCTCTCAGGAAGATGAATTTTTTCTCCTTTCTTGCGCTCTCGTCTCTGGAAATTATGTTCAAAACGCCGAATTTGACTGAGTGTTTGTTCTCCAAAAGGGAAAAAACAGTTCGATTGCATCATTTCTGAATAAGGTCATCTGCTAATTTGATACGTTTATGAACAAAAAAGTAATTTAAAAATGAGTCAGAAAGTAGCCAATTTGAATTGGAGAAAATCCTTAAACGTGAAATATACAAGCATTAATTTGATAATAATGTCAAGCTCTCCAAACTTTTATCCAAAATTCAAAGAAAGAAAAAAATCACTTATGTTTTTAGAAATTGCATATGCAAATACAATAACTTTCTGTGATGTGAACTCTGCGTCAGAAGGAAATTCATCCTCAAAAGGTTTCCATGCCCTCTGAATTTATAGACATAAGAGTAAAAATTGTCTAAAGTAAAATATTGTCTACTGTAAAAAAAAAAAAAAAAAAAAAAAAATCCGATTTTGATTGATTTTGCCTTAGGCAAAGTTTATTCTATTTAAAATCAAAAGTTAAAGTTTATATAAGTAAAACAAGCCAACTGAAGAACTAAATATGTAAGAAATTATGAAGAAATTCAATATGAATTATCAAGACCCTCACTCATGCCCCCCCCCCCCCAAAAAAAAAAAAATTGCCAAATATTTTTTAAACTTTAATAAAAGCTATAACACACATTCAATTTCCGATAGAGCTGACAAAATTTCCAAATATAATTTGATTTGACAATTTAACCCCCCCCCCCCCAACCAATAAAAAGTCTCAGCGATGACCCTGCATATTCCTATGAAACAAAATACTTTAATAATTGTAAAAGAACTTTAATAATATCATATTTCTCTCATATTTCATTTAAAATATTATTTTTTCTATTTAAATCAATTATAGATCAAGTAGGATTCACTTTATTTAAAATTTTTAATTGTAAAGATTTACATTTTACTGTACAGATGTACCTTTTGCTTTCTTATTTAGATAAATATATTTTCGTTTTCCTCTGTTACATAAATATTTAAAACACAATTGCGCAATTAGTTTCTGGCCTACTCCTGAATTGTCCAAATATTTTCATAAGATAAATAAAGAGTCGAACAGAATATTAACATTGTTGTAAAGCTGTGTGTTGTTTATAATTGATTGCTACATTAATACAAGTTTTAAGCTGTTTTCAAGCTTCAAAAATCATCAAGTTTTCTATAAAGTGCTGTATGATTAAAAAAAAATAGAAAAAAATATTAAAATCTTAAAAAATTCTTAATTAATTATTTTTTAAATTAATAAGTTTTAATTTTAAATTTTATTAATTTAAAATAAATTTTATTAACTTAAAATAAATTTTATTAACTTAAAATAAATTTTATTATTTATTAATTTAAAAATTTTTTAGATTAATAATTTTTAATTTAAAAAAAAAATAAAAAAATTTCTGGTTTATTTGCAAACGCAATAGATATTTCAGAAAATAGTGTCAAAATGGGCGTTTTAACCGAATTTCTGTAAGAAAGGAGAATGCTCACTCAAACAGGGTTGGGAAACGTATTTGTCACGTGATCAAAATAGCTTGTAACTTAAAAAGTCATTTATTCATTAAAAAAAAAAAAAAAAAAAAAAAAAAAAAAAAAAAAAAAAAATGGAGATACAGGTCGATTACGATTCACTTCCATAGTCAGGCCTTCAGGTTTTATGTATATTTCCACGAAAAAAATAATTTGTAAATGGAGATACAGATAGATTCCGATTCGTTTTTATAGGCAGGCCTTCCAGTTTTATGTATATTTCCGTTGCACTGCTTAAATTTTGAAACTTTTGCTGCATTGTCAATCCACCGCTTTTATACAAAACAATGACTTCACTTATGGAGCATTATTATAGGTCAAAATACAGATATTCTATAAAAGCGGTGGAGTAAGGGCGCAGCAAAAATTACGATTTTTTAACAATGTGTTTGCATCCGATATAGTACTTATGGTTTGGTTTATTTTACTATCTACACGTGGGATATGGTCTCTAAAGGGGTGGGATGCCCTTCGTGGGGGTCTTTCTAAGGAAACATAACCCGTATTTACGCAAGGAAATCCAAAGTTCGAAGAAAAATTACGGAAAACTCCGAACCGATTGTCGCGATTGGGTTCGAACCCAGCACCTGCCATCTACCAGTTGAGAGGTCAGAACTTCTTGGCCACTGGTTCGGCCAACAAGATTTATGACAGTATTCAGTATAGTTTTAAATCACGAATGCATCAGTAATAAGTAGCGATTTCTGGTAACATTTACGTTTGTTTTCTATTCTAAACTAGGATGTAAAAATCCTAATTTTTTTTTTTTTTTTTTTTTTTTTTTTTTTTTTTTTTTTTTTTTTTTAATTAGACTTTTTCTTTATTTAGTTCTGATTTTTTTTTTTTATTTATTTGAATCGGATTTTTATAATTTTTTCCCTCAGCGTTCAAATACTGAATAGTCACCAATAGTTTTGAGTTCCCAAAACAACTAAACCTCAAATTGCAAACACAATCTGTGTTTTTCTGTAAAATCATGATTTAATCGTTGTTATCCTAATCAAAACAATCTAATTTCCGACATATTCTTAAATTCATTTCTGTTTGTCAACGCATGAGAATAGTAAGTACTTTTACTCATCAGAAGCTACTAAATCGAATGTTTTTAGTTTTTCGATAAAGGTTTGAGATTTTTCAGGAAAAGGGAACAAAGCGAATCTAGGAAAAAAAAGTGACCGGAAAAAAGTTATCGGAAAAAAAGTGGCATAAACTACAAAAGCGGAAAAAAGTGACACGGAAAAAAGTTACCGGAAAAGAGTGACAAGGAAAAAAAGTTACCGGAAAAAAAAGTGACAAGGAATTGATTTTGGGGATTCATTCGTTAAGTATGAAAGGGGGATCGGGGGGGGGCTCATAATTTAGGTAAATGGGTTTTTCAGGCTGAATTAACTGTTTTGGTCCAATTTTTGGATATACGTTCATAGTGAAAAGACGCTTGCCTGATTAGTTTTGGGAAGGGCCCAATTCGTCCTCAATTAGATGAATGGGTTTTTATGCAGAATTATCAACATGCGTCAAATTTGCATATAGGTTCTTTTCGATAAGGCTTATATATATTATATAATGCTTGAAGAGATTTATCTTACTTAGAGGAGTTTTCATGGTTAAGTATAGAGGGGGAACGGGGGATAACCTTTCTTAAATTAAATTAATAACTTTTTACGCATAATTATCCAATTTGCTTAGAATTTTGGACATAGGTTTATTATGATAAGACGTATCTCTGATTAGTTATGGGGTTTTTCAGCTTATTATAAAGGGGGAAAGAGCAATTATCTC